>CM055203.1:5459948-6064146 GCA_029224185.1 Karalla daura | reverse complement strand
AACCGCTTGGTCGCCGTAGTTTACTCCGCCTCTCTTTTTATGCCGTAAACATCCAGCTGACCCTTGTTTTGCAGATACACTCTTTATTGTTAACGCCGAGCTGGAAAAGATGAACGCAAAATTAAATTAAAGGCCCCTGAAAGGCCTGGGGGGGCTGTGGTTGTTGAGTGGAGCATAAACCCTCCGATAACCTCCATAAAACACACAACTCTGCTCTCATGGAACGAAATAGGATGCTGCGTTTGTCGGCATACAGTACACAAGCGATGTTTTACGTTTCCATTCTGGGCTGTTTCAACAGCATTTGCTATTTCTTTCCTCCACCACCTCCTTGCTTTAGTCCTCCTGCCCCCCCCCCCCCCCCCCCCACCCCCCGTGTGGTGAGCGATATTTTACAGATGTGGCAGCTCATTACTGCTGATATTTTAAACGTGCTGTTTTATTCAGATGTCTCTAAGTGCAGCCTGTTACGGAGCCAATTAGAGGATTCATCAGCGAAGCAGTCCTCTTTTCTCCACGCTCCGATTATCCGAGTCAACATCTGCACGGACAAAGACCGACCAGAAACTTTTTCTTTTTCTTTTTTAACGACGCAAAACTCTTTTCTGCAACTTTATTGTTCGCGGAACCTTGTGTTTCTCTCCCAAGGACGTCTGGATTTGCACTGATAAGGTTGAGTTTGCTGCCTGCCGAAGCTGGAAAAGCCTCTTAAATAGGAGGCGCTCATTATTTGCCACTCTGGAAAGTATTAATGCCGTAAATGCAGCGCATGGATATTAGGGTGGAGGCTACAAGGGAAGGATGAATGCGCTTAAGTTTTCCCATTATGACCGGGCAGGAGAGTTGGACGGGGCGATATGTAGAAGTGATGTGTCTTCTCCCCCCCCCCCCCCCCCCCCCCCCCCCCCCCCCCCCCCCCCCCCCCCCCCCCCCCCCCCCCTCTCCTCATTCAGGGTACTTAAGATTCCTGTCGTCATAGCAGCGGGTTTGATATAGTGGTCCTCTCCTGAATGTGATGGCTGCCAGAACGTGGGGCAGATTGTTGGATCCAGGGAGCCCCAAAAAAAAAAAAAATGAACAGCTGAAAAGAGGGAGTGACAGAGTGTAGCCGTGACGGTGATGGAGCCCGCGGCGCAGTACTGCGTGGCCAATAGCCGATCGATATGTCACACAGTCCT
This sequence comes from Karalla daura, assembly GCA_029224185.1. NCBI lineage: Eukaryota > Metazoa > Chordata > Actinopteri > Chaetodontiformes > Leiognathidae > Karalla > Karalla daura. The sequence continues at coordinate 6,062,968 of CM055203.1, read as the reverse complement.
GTCCAGCATCCCATTGATGGGGGCCGGCCCGACTCCCTTCGGATCTCCTTCAGACCTGACTGAGTCTTTGTACTGTCCGCCGCTGAATGCTAATTTGTGCAGCGTGCCAGAGGGGGAGGAGGGGGGGGGGGGGGGGGGGGGGGGGGGGGGGGCTCGTCCGCGCAGGCTAACGGTCTCTAAAGAGATGTCTGGAGCATCGCAGGATGCTGCACTCCTCCTTCCTCTCTCCTCCTCCTCCTCCTCCCTGGACCTCCTGGGAGGCTAATTAGGATGAAGGTGTTTAAAGTCCTTTGTGCAGCAAAACGTGCATAATTAATAGACGCATCTTCGCGGTTCCGTGCCGTTGTTGTGACACGTATGGGTGACCCCACTCGTCGGCTGTGACCTATTCAAGAATTTATCTGCTTTTTGAAGGGTGAAGACTGGCCCTCCTCCTCCTCCTCTTCCTCCTCGTCGTCATAGAACTGGGCGGGTCATCAGGGATGGAGGATTGATGGATAGACCTTGAGAGTGCAGAACTGCTGATGTAGTACAGCAACATGATTAATGTAAAGCCCCCCCGCCGTCTATATTTGGAAGCCTATGCAACAATGGCGCATTTGTGTGCATGAGGTTTCCAGGTCTTAATACTGTACATTTATGACTCATTTGACGACTCTTGTTCCAACGGGCGAACGCTGGAAGAATTGCCTCGCACAAAACTCAGAAAGTAGCGCTTTAAAAATACCATTGACAGAGCAAAACACTCATTTAACAGTTTGTTTTTTTACTTACTTAGAGCGACTCTGGTGCATAATCAGCAGCTCGTTTGTAGGCTATTTTCACTCCGCTTTTCTTGTTCTATTAATGAAGCTTTTATAAAAAGAGGGAAAACTTTTCAGCAGGACTTTTTTTTGCCATGATTGTAAATTTTGGCAGTAGCTGTGGATGTGATAGTGGTGAGTTGTGGTGGAATGCAAAATTTCCAGCATAGAGACATAAAAGGCTTTAAAAGTCTGCTCATTTGAAGAAGTCTAGGAAGGTTTTTTTTGGTTTGGGGGCGATGGTGGAAAATGCTGCAAATGGCTCAAATCAGTAAGCCTTAATCATGGAAAGTACAGCGTGTAAGATACAGATTTTGTTTTGCGTGTCAGTGTGAGGTTAGTTAACTATTCTGTCTAATGCGGAGCATCATAACAGGCCTTTGGTGGCTCCCTCAGACCCTCGGCTTCTTTTTAAGTAAACGAAAGCCAGCAGGGAGACTTTAAGGCTGCCCGCCATCCACACACACACTGATTCACACAGATTCATTCTCTTCACTAATACATTTGGCATTAAATAATGTGCTTTGCTTGGTATAAGCAGTGTTTTTTTCTTGTCTTCTAAAAATCTGTTGACAGTTGCTGTTCGCTCGCGTCCTTAGATATGCTAATAAACAGAAGCCGAGACCTTTTTAACCCTCGGCTTAGCAAGGACAAGCAGCATTGTATCATCTTTCGCTGGTTTTGCTTTGGTGTGTGTGTGTGTGTGTGTGTGTCGTCGATGCAGAGAGGTGAATAAACAAGACAGCTCTGCGATTCGCCCGTGGTCTTACATGGTACCGTGTTGAAAAGAGGACGTCCCAACATGGCTCGGCTGTCTGTTTTTGGGATTCCTGGCGGATGGATCGCATGTAATGTTAATGTTGCGCTCTCTTCCACTCCGAGGGAGAAACTCACCCACACAGCACAGAGTGCGCATTGACTGACGCACACCGAACACCCAGCCAGAAAAGGGAAAAAAAAAAAAAATCAGAAATACAAAAGGTTTGAAAAGTTGCTCTCATCGCAGCTCTCAGCCTCTCAGCGCGGCTGACTCATCGACGCCGTGTCTGGCTCTTGTCGTTTGTCACGAGGTGCTGCCGCCCGGGGGACTGTGGGGGCCCCCGATCACATAAAAGTGAGTTATAGCATCCCCAATAATGGCGGATTACCGCGCCGCGGCCCGCAGTACAGTCAACAGCACCTCCGAGGGATCGTTTTTTGAGAGCCACCGAGGGAAGGGAGGGTAAGAGACAAAACCTTGATGCTGTCAAGGATGAAGAGGGATAAAAACAGATTAGTGGAAAACACATTATAGGGACAAAGTCACTGAGAGGGAGCGGGGGGGACACCGAAGAACAAAAGGAGCGACCGCTAGCATGGGAAAAAAACAAAAAAAGTGGAGCAGTTTTGGCGGCACCCAAGGCCAAACAGTCAAGGTGTTTGCCTTGTGTGTGTGTGTGTGTGGACATTCAAGCGTGTGTGTGTGTGTGTGTGTGTGTGTGTGAAGAGCTGAGTGAAGGTTGCTCAGGGTCGCCGATGTTCTGTCTCGTAGTCTGTCTGCAGCTGAGGATCAAAGGGGAGCAAAACTCTGGGAAGACGTTTCTGAGTTTTCCACTGATTTTGTGTGCTGCCTTCACACCATGTCAGCTCTCCCACACTATTTCTACACCGCTCACATCATCCGCTACCTGGGCGCGGGCCTGAGGGAAGAGAAAATAGCCCAACAAAAAGGTGGTGGAGGAGGCTCTTGTTTTCGACGTTCATCTCAGTCCTTTTATTCATTTTCCTCTGTGTATTGTGCTGGAATAAAGACTGCAATCTCTAATCTTATTATTACATCCAGATATTTTATGTCCAGTGCCCTATTATGTATGTCAGGCTGTCAATCATGCCATTCCTTGAGTTAGAGTTAGCAGTAGTGTAATTTCTATCCAACTTTCTTAACTTGCTGTGCATCTCGATCAATGATCGCATTTGATAAACTTGTTTGCACTTTTTGTTGGCTCCAGAGAGATTGTGTCAGACAAATTTAGCACGTTGAGACAAATTTAGCATGTTGATAAATAACAAAACAAATCATTTACGTCACTTGAGAAATCGTTTCGGCCCTATATACCCAGAGAGGCGACTCAGACAATACTCAGGTGTATCTAAATCAGGTAATCTGGACGACCGTGCGCATCCATTACTGTTAGCTCGCGGCCATTTACAGTGCAAATCCATCCATTCTCTCTCCTCTCTCTCTTTGATCTCTTTCCCCTTGAACCCCCGTCATACTCTCCCTCCATTTTGACGGCGTCTGCGTTTTCCTAAACCACTTCTTTATCGGCTCAACGTTTTCTCCGGCCCTCTTATCTGCAGCCCCGTAGCGGGCGAGACAGGGTGCGATGAGACAGGTGCTCGGGCCGGCCTCTCGCACACAGACACAGGCGTTATCCCTCTCCTATCTCAGTGTGGGACGGACTGTTTATGTGCGGTGTCAAAACAAGATCTGGCCCGAAAGGTCACGCTTTTTTTTTTTTTTTTTTGCTTTTTTTTTTGCTATGTTGTCATTACGGGGCTCGCCCTCCCTCGCTGTCTCGTCTCAGGATGCCCCAGTTTAAGACAGCAGCACAGAGGTCGCTGAACCGAAACGAGGCGGTGTTAATGAGCTGCAGTGTGGGAGCAAAAGGCTGGACAATCTCTCCCTCTCTCTCTCTCTCTCTCTCTCTCTCACTCTCTCTCGTTCTCGCGCTTTCTCCCATAGCCAGACACCGATCACTTAAACCGCTTCTGACTGGCATTTCATCTTGGCTGGCTGTGCTTTCGCTGACCAGCCTTTTGAATCTGCCTTCACTGTCTGAATTTCAGATCTGTCACGCTGGCAGCTGAGGCTGCATCTTTGAAGTATATAAACACGCTCAAGAAAACACTTGTGGGGTGCTTCTAGTTTACAACCACAAGACCAGGCTCGAGATGTATACTCGACAGGAGGGAGGTAACTAATTAGTAACTAGCTGTTGATAAGGTGGAAGCTAGACCTCAGTTCTCTGCACCTTACAATCAAACTTTTAACCCACAAATTGACCTCCTGGTGCTAGAACCGATTGGTCCTGAACCTCGTCTGTCCATTGGAGCGTTGTGATAGTGGATGAGGGGTTTTCTCTGTTGTGTCTTAACAAATAGGACCTGGGTTTGACTCCCAGGTTGGACAGATGGCCTCTCTGTATGGAGTTTACAAGTTCTCCACATGGATGCGTGGGCTTTCTCTGGGTTCTCCCGTTTCCTCCAAAAAATGTGCACGTTTAGTGGCTTGGAGTCTCTAAAGCGCCCCTAGAGGTGTGAGTTTGACAGTGAATGGTGTGTGTGTATGTGTGTGTTTGCCCTGCGGTGGTCTGGCAACCTGTTACTGTGCTCATGGATTGGCTCCAGCAGACCTCTGTGACCCTAGTTGTTGTTAACGTGACGTAATGTTTTTTTTTCTCAAAATAAGAGCAGCATTTCTACACCAAAATATTGACAAAGTATTAAAAAGCACATCCACGACTTGCAGGTGTTTCTTTTGAAAGGTGTTTTGTGTTTCAGCCCAAATTCCTGTGAAGTCTATTCTCACAGCATGACATTATTTTCAGAAAATCTCATCCTGCGAGACTCCACTTTGAGAAAAACATTTTTTTTGTTCAATTTTCTATTTAGATTTAGAAAAAGTTCAGTCTCTGCCTCTGTCCATCACATCCAGTGAAGTGTAAATACAAAATGGTGTTTCTATTACACTTTTATACAATGCACCTCCATATCAGCATCAGTCTGAAAATCCACCTCACAAAAGCATGAAAATGTTTTTCTTACACTGGAGAGATTTTCATATTGTAGGTGTTTCTATTGGCAGTTTTTTATTGCGACTCTAACTTGCGTCTCTAACTTTTGCAGACGTGCTAGAGCATCCTCAGGACAAAGGCACTTTGAGGCGCAGGGGGAAAGTAAGAGCAGACGGCATCAAGCCGAGACAAGATGGTGGGGAGGTAAACAATTGGAGTGAGGCCGAGAGAGAAATGGAAAGAGTCAGGACCGCGATAAGCGCCTTAGACGTAGTAGCAGGCCGTGGAGAGACGGCTGGGGCGGAGTTGGGCAGCAGGAGGGGGGAGAAAAGGGGAAGGTGTCGGGCCGGTGCAAGGGGGCGGAGTGCTGAATAAACATGGGGGTGATTGAACGTGATGGAGAGCGGCGGAGACAGAGTCTGTTTCCCCAGATGCCTCGCTGCGAAGATAAAGGGAAAGAAGGAGCAGCGGCGCTCTCCTGGGGACGCGCTCACAGGAAGGAGAAGAGGAAGTGGGGGAATATCAAGAGGGGGCAAACAGGGGGCAAGTCGAGCTCTCCGGTAATACGAGCGGGAAAGAGCCGGACAGGGTGTTAAACAGCCGCACAGAGACGGACAATATATTGTACCCTTTGTTCCATAACCAATTACGCCCTGTAATGGCCAAATCATTTATTTGCTGATAGGGCATAATTGCACGTCAGAGGGTTTGACTAGTGGTAACTGAACTAATAAATCTCTGATGATTTACTGCACCCACACAACTACTTTACGCATGCACACACACACACACACGCTCGTTTGGCGTCCTCGCCGTCCTATCTCCTCGCTAGGATCACTTGTCCCTCCTCTGCCGGAACATTAAGTAAACCTACGGAGATGCTAATGCAATTACGGGCACGCCTGCTTTGTACACAAATCAGAATAATTAAGAGGTCAAAGAGGACGGAGCAAGCCATTAATATCTCATCTGTATGTATTTGTAAAGTGCTAAATTGCTCGGCCGGTAGAGGGTTGCTTCTCAAAGCCAGAGGATAGGCCGTTGTTGTTCTCCAGCCTGTTGTTTACTCGTCCTTGCGAGTCGTGAGCTTAACGCGCTCCACTCCATGTCACTGATCCACACAGGCACAATTATAGACTGTGTGTGTGTGCACAGCAGCACAGCCATTCCTCATGTTACATGCATGTGCACAGGCTAATATGAAGGGAGCACTTGATAGGGAACACTGCGTGTGTGCATGTGTGTATGTGCGTGTGTGTGTGTTTGTGTGTGTGTGTGCATGTGTGAACTCTGCGGGGACTAGAACTGCACGTTCAGCAGTTGTTAAGCCCCTATGTGGCCATTGTTAACCTTGCACCACTCAGCAGGTGCAGCTCTGCAATAGGGTAAGATGTCTGTGGGTGTCATGCTCTGCTCCCTGGTCTGCCGTCGAGAGGCAGAGGCTCGCGCCGCGGTTAGAGTGCTCCCGATGGTACACGTTGTTCACGGCAGATAAAAATTATTTTGCTCGTAATTCTCAGAAGTTGGAGTAGAACAGAGAGCTCTTATTGTTGTTGTTGTTTCAGTGCACTGCAGCTGCAGTGAATAGGAGTGAATGACAGTGTGAACTTCCAGATAATCATTTCCCCTTTTAACAGAACTACAGAACAACTAAATAATTATCAATTAATTGACTAATTAGTAAAATAATCAACACCTATTTTGATTTTTCTCAGCTCTCAGCTTCTTAAACCTAACAGAAAAGTAAATGGCGAATGTAATCGCCATTTAAACACCTTATTTTTGCCTCTGGTATCATTTTTCATGGTTTTGCATCATTGTATGAACCATTCAATTAATCGATTAATCGAGAAAATAATAGAAATAAAATAATGATTTGTGACAGCTCTGATCAGAAGCTTTTGCCAGTGGAGGTTATCGCGCCATCGTTGCAGTAATGGAGCGAGTAAAGCTGAATGTGATATAATGTAGCATCAGTCATTTGCTTTTCTTTCACATTTGGTTGATCATTAGATTAATGATTCCCAGGAAACTGTAGCCAAAAACCCATCATTTAGTTAATGAATGTGATCTTTTTTACACGACAAGTGAGAGGATTTTTTTGCCGTCTGATTATAGCTGCGATGGTGAAATATAGACGGTAGAACCGATCCTTCTCCTCACAGAGCCCGACGAAATTTAGGACACACACACACTGACTGAGATCTCACTGAGGAGATGAGCTCCTGTGATGCGTCCATCTTCACCTCGAGGGCTGCTTCGACCTCCCTCTGCTTTCAACCGAGGCCCGTCAGGTGCAGGTCTGGATCCGGAGTAACACGTTGATTAAACATCAGCTGGGATCTCTGAGGAGCAGAGAGCCGAAGCCTTCTCCCTCACAGTTCTTAAACTATGTAGTTTCTGAGCTCTCTCTGGGCGTCGATGTGGCCACGAAAGCCTGGATCTGTTGGTCTTAATTACCACACTGCTCCCCTCGCCTGCCCAGCCTGCCATTGGTTGCTCTTATCTGAGCATCCAAACACCCTAGGGGGCTGCATGCGTGTGTGCATGCGTGCACATTGCTTCGACGGGGAACTTTTTATTAAAACGGATCGAGATGCAGAGATCGACGATCTCCATCGCTCCTTCGGGCCGCTCCGCTGTTATGGATTTTCAGAGACGGATTAAATTGAATTGAAAGAGTCGGGTTTCGTTGAGGAGAAGGGGAAGCGAAGGTAGAGGCAGATGGCGGAGGGGAAAAAAAAAAGGAGAAGAAGGGGAGGGAGGAGGAGGATTGGAAGTGTACGGGAATGAGGGGGGAAGCGGGCAGGGGAGCGGAGGTGTTGCTGGGGTGACAGGAGAGGAGGACGAGGTGGGACGATGCCGGTGGAGCGTCAGTAATCTGCCTCTCTGGCTGCCTGACATGACAGCCCAACATGAACACACACACATAGAATAGAATAGAATAGAATAGAATATCTATCTTAACCGTGACATACATAATGCACTATATGTGAAAGATCAATCAATCACTTTCTTGATCACTTTCTTGATGTCAAAGTGACACAAAAACAGTGAGAATAGTTAATGGCCATTTACCAAAGGCTGAAATTAGGTCATTCATTCATTCAATGCTTTTTGTTGCAGAGAAACCAGAAGAATCTAGATTATTCACAATTGATTATTCAAATATTCCGTGCTTATTTAACTTGTAGATTTATAGTCGATTAATCCGTTAGCCACAGCATCTCTAACATGGAGCGGAGCTGGGTGTTAAACAGTCCAACAGCAGATGGAGGGAAGGACCTGCGAGACACACAAACACTTTTCTGCTCATTCCTCGTCCTCCAGCACACGGCCAGTGTGCACAGGTCAGCAGGAGGTGACCAGCAGGAGGTGACCGAGTCTGCGAGGTGTGTGAGGGACTTAGGTGAGCCATGTTTCTGTCTTTTTTTTTTCTCTCCCTCTTTTCTCCGCCGCCCTGGTGACTTGGCACGACCACTCAGATGGAGATAATGAGGGAAGTGGAGAGAGAGAGAGAGAGCCAAAGAGCCAGCAAGACAGACAGCCAGGGACACACAATCAGAAAGAGAGAAAGGAGACAATGTCCCTAACAGGCAGCCTTCCTCCTCCTCTCCCCCTTGCTCCCACCCTCCCGCCTTCTGTGTCTCTCTCTCACTCTCTCTCTCTCTCTCTCTCTCCCTTGCCATGTTTCTTCCCACACTCCTCCTCTCTCCAACCTCTTTGACAATCCTTTTGTCCCTCCCTGCCCTCCCTCCTTTTGATTTTCTTTCTTTCTTTTTTGTTTGACACAATATTCCGCCTAAGCTCGCGTCCCGGTGAGGCCGCGCTCTCTGACTTTTGATGGAGATGTTGTGATGGTGTGTAGGGATGGAATGACCCACACGCCAAAAGAGGGATAGAGGAGCACGGATGGAGAATGCTGGGAAACCCTCAGGTGGGCACTTGGCGTGGTCCTCCCCTCTCTCTACCTCTCTCCTCTCCCCTCCGTTTTACGTCCCCAGACCCTGTTTGTTTGTCTTTTATTACTCTCCTCCCACGTCCTTCACATCCCCATCTCTCTCTCTCTCTCTCTCTCTCTCTCTCTGTCTTTCTCACTTTGTTTCTAATCGCATCCCTTTAGTTGTGGGTGCATTTCTTCGGATGCTCGTGGTGTTTAATCTTGATAACCTGCAGCACCCGTGGGGGGAGTGAGGGGGGGGCTCTCTGCATGCACGCGTGTGACGGTGCGTTTTGTGTGTGTATGCGTGTGCTGGTTGTCATGAGAGTCACGTAGCTCTGCTGTCTGCCTCTTTCCTCTTCCTGCCTGTACGTTCAAAGGCTGTGGATCTCGGTGGCTCTCCTCTAGGACTCTGAAGCTGCAGCTTCAGCCCTGTCAGCCGTCCTCACAAACTGTCACGGGCTCCTCGTTGAGCCCTCCGGGACATTTTAAGTCATTTGCAGCCAGTCACTTTTACCTCATCAGATGCTCTTGTATTTTGTGTTTTTTTTGGGGGGGAGTAACACAACACTTTTTGGCAACGTTTAAGCCTACTCGAGTCAATAGAACACGTGCGTCTCTAAGGCGACAAAATAAAAGCCGCGTTTACACTCCATTTTCTAGCAACGGCTAATTTTCATTTCCCCACTCTTCTCTCAGCTGTCTGCTTATATTTAGAGACGACGTGTGATCTGGGGGAACTAGTTGGATGATGTGAGCAGGCCATCTGGGCCAGCTAGACTGGTTATTCTTCATAATTATACCACTCTAATGACCTCAGTGACAGTGTCTGCCTGCATCTGTGTGTGTGTGTGTGTGTTTGTGTGTGTGTGTGAGTGTATTGTCGGGTGACCACCGTGCTCACAGAGCGATGAGGACACTGACAAGCCGGTGGGATTTTTCTCGTTAGATTTCCCATCAAGATAACCTTGCATGAAGAGGACTGTGGTGAGATGCAAACACGCTCTGTCTGACGCAGCAGTATGACACTAATGGGTGTGTGTGTGTGTGTGTGTGTGTGTGTGTTGAAGTCCTCATTAGCCCACAGGGATTTGAGTAAATAGAGGCCGAAACCTTTCCTCACATCTTTTGTCTCTCTCTTCACAGGAGTGAATCACAAATTAGGACGTACGAGTGTGTGTGCTGGATGTCTATATATGTCTATATATATATATGAATGTATGTATATATGTATATAAGCGTTTATCAGTGTGTATGAGGCCTGTGCAGCCATCCTTGATATCTGTCTTGGTTTTTCTATGCTCTCTTGTTTTGTTGCTTCTGCAGGAGGTTTTCCCCCTGTTAATTAGTGAGGAGAACCTCCAGAGTTTAAACCATTATTTATTCATCACGCCCTCGGTTCGATCTCTTCACTGAATAGCGAGTTAATGTGTGGCTGCGCGTGCTGCTGTGCGCACGTAGGATCAATGCCAGAGGGGTGCAGGGTTCACAGAGTCAGACCATGCAGCACAAATACACACAGACACACACGCATTCGCACACACACACACACACACACACACACACAGTCCGAGGTCACGTTCTGAGCTAAAGCTGCAGCCGCAGAGATTAGAAACCAGGCCGAACTCTTTCTCATCTAAACACACCTACACTCTGTTGTCTTCATAAATTGAGTTAAAAGGATTTGAGACAGCCAGAGAATAAGCGGAGGGAGATTAAAAGTGAGCGGCTGACACTTGTGTTTGTGCTGGGATTTCTCACGGGCGTGGACTAAACACATGTGCGAGTTGTGAGAGTGTGTAGGTGTTGGTGCGTGTGGCGGAAACGGCCGACGGGGCTTTACAACTACCTCCCCGCTTACTTTCATCTCTCGGTAAACATTGATCGTAGCCCGGTAGCTAATGATTAGTTATCTGTCTGTTATTTATGATAATAAAAACTTTTTTAAAAAGGATTTTTAAAGTTTTTAAAGTCACAAGAGGCTCCGCAGCGGTAGGAAAACACAGTTAGTGGAGAAAATGCACATCACACTTTCCCATATCCCAAAGTGGCGATTGTTTGTTTTGTCTAACCAACCCAGAAACATAAACAGAATCACTCAGCGGTGATGTGAAAACAGCGTTTTGTGACAGTGAATGAGCATGAATGATTGAGATTTTTCCCCTGATAAATTACAGTTTTGAATAGAACAGCCTGAACGGTTGTTATTTCGGCGGCGAGAACTACGGATTAACTTTAAATGACACGTCTCGCTCGTCTCCAGGCGAGAGTCGAGCTCCAAACTCCGGATCTGCACTTGTTTGTCGCCAGCGTGGAGAAGAGGAGCGAGATGTGGGAGTGAAATTGGCCGTGAAGCGAGATGGAGGGGTGGGGGTGGAGATGCAGGGCTGTGGCAGTATTTCCCAGACTTCCATCTTACCCTCAAAGTGATGCTGCCCTTTGATACGTTTCCTTCTTCCTGTGCAGTCACATTGACACGACACGAGCAGTCGACCTCTGGCACAAGATCTCCGTGGGGACGTGTTGTCACCGCAGCCCATCACGCAACAGCCCAGCTCCACAAACAGTGACCGTTTCCATGAAAATTGGCTTTTCTCCTGCTTGGAAATGTCCCAATTTGTGATATTTTGAGTAATTTATGAGCCATGCACAAAATCCCATGATCATTACCCTCGTGTATTTATGGCAACACAAACACAATACTCTATTGATCTCCATCAGGAAGCTCTGTTCTCGTGTCCTCGCTCCACAGGGAGATCAGAGGGTCGGGCTTAGCTACAGGACAACGGGATTGAGAAGTTGCTCAAGGACACAAGATTTGCTGATTGTGGCCATGTAAACTTTGCGTCCATGTTTCCTAAAGTTGCTAAAATAAATCGTAATCTTTAGGATCCAAATCATTTTAAAGCAAACCCAAACCATCACCTTAAAACGTAGATAGTTGTTGCAAAATAGTGATAATAATATTTCTGAAACTTATTGAAACCAAAAGGCAGTGATTTGCATAACTCTCTTCCAGCAACATCCCATAATTTACTTACTTACCTTGAAAGATTATCTAATAAAACCTTGAAAGTGTCGCTCCATCTGGTCATGTCATCTGGTCATGTGAGGTCCAGTCATTGCTGATAAAGTGTTGATTATTACACTTTTGAGACAAACTTTTATATTAACACTATCTAAAAAAAAGCACCTGATGCGAGAGTAAAAAATAAAATGAATGCAATTTTCAATATTCAGGCGTTTCCATTACCGGGTTTTTTATTGTGATATTGCGGTTTTGCGCATCTCTAGGAGTAATGGAAATGCGCCTGGTGATATTGGTGCCGAAAATAATTCCTGAAAATAATCAGAAACGACAGCTTCAATCACTGCAAACCAAGATGGACCTTTATCCCGTGTGTTACAAAACACCCCAATCCAATTAATGTAATGTCCCTGTGAACTGTTCATTAGTTCAGTGACGTCAGAACCCTTCTGGTTTTTCTTAACGTAATTAGAACGTTTTCATTATTTCGCAGATGCAAAGATCGGCCTCGGTCTCGGCTGTTTCTCATCAGGTTGTAGAGAAGCACAGTGTGCCTCGACTTAGGCCTCCATAGCATAGGTGATGCAAGACGGCTGTCATCAAATGAACTTTTTGAGCGTGAACTGCTCGAATACTGGATTGCAACAGTAAAAAAAAAAACGAAAAAAAGACTTGCTCTCGGAAATACCCAGGCAGTTACAGTGTAAATAGTTGTCTCCGTAGCTCCTAAATGCTCCACTGCGCCAAAACCGGTCTCTAACTGTGTCTCTCTGCAGCTTTGAGAGCCTTGTCATTGAAAGCAGCTGCCGGCTGAAACCCATAACAAAGCCGTGTTAAACAGAGGGAAGCTGCAGATTCAGGTGATAAAGTTTTTTGGTTTCGTCCCCGACGGCAGCTCCTCTCACGTTGTCACGTCTTTTTCACGCTGTTTTGTGATTATCATTAGAAACAAGCATGAATTCCAGCTCATTGTCAGGTGTCAAGGATCTTTAACACCTTGATCTTTAACCTGGCTCGTTCCCCTTGTTATGATACATTTAGCACATTTCTCTCGCAGTTTCTTTCATTTAAGAAAATTGTAAGTGATGATGGATAATGTCACCAGCAGGGATGCCAGACACCTGTTTTTTCCTACCAATAACGGATAACTTCCTGCTTCTCATTCAACATTTTTGACACACCTGAGGAAGATTTAGTGGAAGAAATATTTAGTGGGTAAAGATGAATTCGAACAACTAGAGGAGTTAAAAATAAGCATTAATCATTGTTTCAATCATATTTTTCAGAACGAAAAGACGCCTTCTCGCTCGCTTTAGCATTAGCTTTAGCGTTAGCTGCAGCAGGTTTTGAGGATAAAACCTCCAGAAATTAGACATGTTGTGATCCAAATTTGTTTCACCTGCTTTCAGAACTTGGGCTGAGCATCTATAACAGATCGCAATTGTGTTTTCTTTTTCATGAATTACAAAAGAAGGCCCAGACTGGTGCTAGCAGCATGTTTAAGAGATGTGTCAATACCATGCCCAACAACGACAAGAACAACACCAGAATGAGTCAAAATGAGCAATATCAGTGCAACGTTGGCTAATAAGTTGTTAACTAAAAGATTTATGTACCTGTCATTTTGGTGTGGCGTCAGCTCATTCATACACTCATTTCTTTATATAAATCTTGAAGAATCATTGATTAATGTTGAGAGTACGAGACTACACAACAGCATATAAATGACATATAATCAATAACACCTTTGAAAAAGGCGCTGCATTTAAAAAACACTGTAGTTGGGAGTCACAGTTTTAAATTGGTCCACAGTAATAATTTTGTTGTGCATGTTGTAAGAAGATGCTGCGGATGAACTGGAGGCAGTTTTCCCAAATTCTGCGTTGGTCACCAGGGGAAATCAAGAGGCAGGAAGGACCTGTGGGACCAGACGCAGTCATTAAACCAGTCATTACTAATGATCAATCAGTCTGATGCAGCGCGGGTTAACTATTTGCCAGTCGTCATGATCGAACCGAGCCTCCTTGTCCTCTCAGATTTATGTTATGATACTTCACAGGGGGCCAAAGGGCCACGCAGAGGTCAGCACCTGAGGGGGCACCTGAGGGGGCATGATGGGCAGGATCTGACCTGTGCTCATGCCTGGCTGGTGAGACTGGGTTTGTGGACTAGTTTGTGTGTGTGGCGGGGGGGAGGGAGGGTGGTGGAGGGGGACGACACTAGGGCAAATGTTTTCGCCAGAGGCAGCATCTACAGATGGAGAAAATGGAGCACTTGTGTACATCTGCTCCAGCTGGCCAGAGGGTGCGAGGAACAGCAGGTCAGGGAACAGAAAATAACCAGATGTCAGCAAGAGATGAGAGTGGTATGTAAGAGAGACGATTTTTTTTTCTTCTTCTTCTTCTTCTAATTAAAGGCCCTGAGAGTGTTGCATTTTTAAGGGCTGTTACGAAGGGGGATTCAAATAAAAGAGGAGCCCAAGTGTAATAGGGACAAAGAAAGTTGGAGAAGACACCGTTAAGTGACTCACATGCTTTTAAGCAGCAACTGGAAATATCTCAAAAAGCGTGAAGCGAAGCATGAAGAGCTCTGCAGTCAGAACCCGGAGAGAAATTTGGCCCTAAAAGAAGCCAGGAAGGAGATTGTGCTTTTGAGAATTAAAGAAACAGTATAACTCGGAGTCATTTGAGCGTAAGCGTCAGGTGTGTGTGTGTATAGTAGGAAGAGGAACAAGTTTGAGTGAGGAAGGACTGATAAAGTAGTGCTTTGGGTTTTGGTGAGTTTGCCTGTCAGTCCGTCTGTCTTCTGGGAGTTCTCGGTCAAGATTTATGTCCCGCCGTCAAACCCTAGACTCCGTCTTGTCAAACACAGGTTCCAAAGGCTATTTATAACCAGACGTCCACTGACAAACACTAATGAGTCTCAGCGTGACGAATGGATTTAGAGGACACCTTGCGCACCGGATTCCTCCACCCGGTTCCCTCTCCCACCATCAGTCATCCAGCTCCAGCGCCAACTTCTCCCTTCATTTTTTCCCTCTTACCCTGTTTTCTCCTGTCCAAACATCCTCCTGCCCCACTTATCCCGGCTCTCTCCCTCCCTCTCTCTCTCTCTTTCTCTCTCGCTCTCTTTTCACTTTCCAGCACTCACCTCTTCAGCCATCACTTTGTCTCATCTTCCCAACCCCACAGTACATCACCATTTTCGTCTGGTTTCGTCTATTCTTAGCCTGTCTCTCTTTCAGGGGTTGCCTTTGTCTCTCAGTCACCCTCTCTCTCTCTCTCTCGCTTTCTCTCGCTTTTTCTGTCAATCTCCATCTTCTCTGTCTCTGTCTCTCAGCTAGTTGTGAGTCAGTACCAGTGCTTACTGGATTAGCCATGGGCTGCTCTGCCAAGTGCTCTGGGGCTCTGGGGCAGAACACTTAACAATTGTCAGATTTCTGTTTCATTCAGCCAGTAGGTATCAATAAAAAAAAGGGGGGAGGAACTGAATCGCTGGGATGGAGACACTTCTTGATGTCTCTATTTGTGTTAAATGCTGGTGTATTGCCACTTGTTAAAGAGTTGTACCCGCCCCACCCCTCCCAACGGGAGTCCTAAAACAGCCCCAGGGAGAAGCTGCTCTCCTGTAGATGTGATTGGCAGGACGAGGCTTCGGGGCTGAAGGGAGACTTCAGATTTCCCTTAGGACTCATCACGGATGCCATTTTAACTTGGGTAAAATGTTATTCAGCTGATCTGAATGTTTGGGACCAGGAAATGCTGGCATGTGTGTATCAAGGCCCCCACGGCATTGCTCACATCCTACACGGGTTAAAAATAGACCGGCTTCTTGATCGTAACATTTTTAGAGTTTATTAGCGATGCATTATTAATGAATCGTGGAGTCAAAAAGTGAATTTCTCCCATGTTTGATCGCTTTTACAGGCCTCGTGTGGAGTGAAATCAGGCGCGAGATGTGTGGGAAAAGCTTGCGTTAAATGTTTTGCTGATGAAAAAACAAAAAAAACCCAAAAAAACAACAGTGACGTGGCCCCGGGATCCGTTTGAGAGCGTCTCAGTTTCTCTTTGGTTTGATCAATCTCGACAGCTGCGGTTGACAGAAAGTTTTGAAGCCTGGGTTGCAACATTCGCTAATCCCCGTCGTGCTGCGGTAAGCCATTTGTGAGTGAGCCGCGACATTGGGGTTATTCTTGAAGGGGACAGACGCTTTGCTGCTGTCTTTTTTTTGTTGTCCTCCCTAACTTTCTCCAAGTAAAACTGCGGCTTAACCCGCACAATCTGTTTGGGACAAATGGGTCAATTTGACCCAAACAGTATGTACGGGTTAAATGGGAAAACTTTGATTAATGCTCGCCTCGGATTCATTTCCCTCCCAATGATTCATGTTGTTTGTCCCAGCCTGACCTGTGGTTTGTACCTTTTCCACCGTGGGCGGAACAAGTGTGTGTGTGTATGTGTGTGTGTTGTTGTTGTTTATATCACCGGTGCTTGTCAGGGGGTTGTCTTTGCTGTTTTTGTTTGTTGCAGTGGGCGCCGTGTTGTGTTGGCAGCGACAGCTTGTTAACGTCTAACTCGTCATCTCCTCCTCCTCCTCCTCCTCCTCCTCCTCCTCCTCCTCCTCCTCCTCCTCCTCCTCCTCCTCCTCCTCCTTCCATGCCAACTGGCTCCTCTTCCGTGCTCACCTAACAGCGCGTCGCCATGGAAACCCGCGCTTCCATCTGCACGGCCGCCACGCCCATTTCATCCCCGTGCGAACATCGACCCGAATCGCGTCTCCGATCTCGAAACGCGCACGCTGCCTTGGCAGAGACAAGAGATAGTGAGGATAGGGGCGAGGCCTGACAGCGAGGAGGAGGAGGAGGAGGAGGAGGAGGAGGAGGAGGAGGAGGAGGAGGCAGGTCAGGCTTTAACCCTAGAACACAAATGTTAAAATTAGAAATACACGTTGGGTATGTTTTACCCGATATAATAAATAATATATAATATAATAGACATTTCATCAGTTTATGTTAAATTACAACACTGTGTGCCAAAGTGTAGCACTCTTCTTTAATTTAATACAATATTACATAAAATAGATAAAAGGTCCGTTGGGGGACCCTTTAAAAAGGCAGAAAAATTATTGAAAAATCAAGCAATCCTTAACGAGCAATTTCCAAACGCAAACGAGTAAAATAATGGAGCTGGGAACTTGTTCTTTGGTCCACCCAATCCTGGGACATGTGAGGCTAGCCTGGTGGACGCACAGTCTTCCTGCATCACTGATACATTGTGCATGGATGACAAACTCCACCCGTAAACTCCATCACATCACTAATGTGGGGTGAAAATCACCCGAACGCATGCCTCTTGAAAAAACCATGGATGGCAGGAGGAAAACAAACATACCATTAATGCCATCAACTAGCAGCGAGAAGCTACCCAAGGACCCATGCAACTCAGACTGCAGCAGCAACACAGTGAAAATCACACGACACAAGAGTAGTGTGGATGAAAATCACCGTTCGACGTTAGCGGTGTAGGGTTAAGCAGACAAAGAGCGAGCTGATACCCTTGATGCATGTGTGCACAGAGATCAATAGACACGTGAAAGCTGTGAAGTAACTCACAGGTGCGCGCGCTGGCAATGACAGACGGTCAATGATACACACCCGAGGCGTGCAGACGTGATGGATGAGCAGGGCCTACGAACGCAACACATTTCTCTGAATCGGGATTACACGGCGGCACGGCACTCTTCAAACACAGAGACGGGGGAATAATGGCACAGGGCCTGGAAAACTCAGCGTGCCGTTATTACGACACAATGCTCAGTGAAAGAAACACAGGCTGCAGAGGATGCAGTTATTTATCATGGGGAAAAGTGTTCCAGACGCCCCCCCCCCCCTCCACGCAAGCCACTTAAAGCGACAAAACACTTCAAACTTGAAACGCTCGACTTGAAATTGAGCTGTTTGCTGTTTTTTTTTCCCGGCTCCTTGAGGAAAATATCCTGTAAATACTGCAATGTGGATGTCGTGTGCATGACAAGTGTCATGCTTTATGCTGCTTTTTAAGAAATGCTGTTATGCATATCCATTATGCCAAGCAAACACACTGATTTATATGACACTAATGGTGCCCCCCCCACCAGCACACAAACAACAGAGACTGCCTTCTTGACATTGTGGCTTTGCAGGCAGCAGCAGTTGCTCACATTTTCAATTCAGGTTTCTAAACAAACCGTCTTCTCCTTTTTTTTTTTTTTTTTGCTCAATACTGCACTGCTATGTGTTTTGAAAAATAATTCATACTAATCCAGGCATGACCTTGCTCAATCCACATGAATGGCCTAGACCGATGTGAACTTGCTCCTATAGATAGATAGATATAGATAGAACCATTTGATTGGTGGTTGCTGCTCTAGATCTAGTTGTATAATATCTACATAACACGCCTGCACTATAGATGAAGTCTCTGAATCCAGACTCGACGGCGGCTGAAGTAAAAGGTAGCGTCTGGGCTGTCAGGTGCTGGCATTTTCCTGCCCTCTCTCCTGAGGCACGCAGTCGAGGATGACGGGAGGCGTGAGGCAGAAGCTGTGTTTCTTCAGGATTTGTCTTTTTTTTTTTTTCACGTCCCTCTCTTCTGTAGCCTACTTTGTGATATCCCCTCGGGATTGGTGAAACAAGCAATTACTTCAGCACCCCACTAGGGACTGCTGTGTGCCACTCGTCTCCCCACCCCTCTCGTTCTGGGATCTTAAGAGGCGTGACAAAACCTTCCCAAACAGGCCGGAATAGTAGAAATGGGATTTTCATCTGCGATTTGTGTCACACTTTTTGCTCCGCTTTTTGCCTCAGACGCAGAAGCCGCCTTTGTATTCGTGGCGGCGTCTCGACATGTGTGTTTTCTGATCCCACTGTCCTCCCAGATTAGCGTCGACACATGGGGAGATTTCTAAAGCGATTTGAAGATGAAGACGGGGAGTTTAATTTTGTGTTCACTTCACACTCGTCCAGTAAAAAAACCCAAAAAAAAACAAAAAAAACAACAAAATTTTCCTTCAAAGCAGCCTCAGGGAAATCCACCACCTACCCCTCTGTCCTCTGATTCTCCATTTGTCTTCCCTCTGATCCGATGCCAGTTGACAGCGAGCAGTTTGTACTGTGACACACGACTATCAGCATCATAACACGGATCTGTGCCATCTTGACTCGGCGACTTGTAATCTCTGCTGCCCCGCGTGCGCCACATCTGTCACTGGCTGCGTCTCACACTCGTCGGGTGAATGTGTGTGTGTGTGAACGCTTGTATGTGTGTGTGTGTGTGTGTGAACGCTTGTATGTGTGTGTGTGTGAACACTTGTATGTGTGTGTGTGTGTGTGAAAAAGAGAGAGAGAGAGAGAGAGAGAGAGGGGTTTTGATTGATTCCAGTTATTTGGGGGTTTTTTTTCTTCAGTTTTTCTCCTCCGAGGTGATCTTTTTTTTTTCTATTTCCTATTTCCGCTCTTTTAATTAAAAAAGAAAAAAAAAAAGAGGAAAAAGTTGCAGTGGTAGAATTCCAATTAAACTGTCAAAGTAATTCACGTTGAAGAGGGAAATCGCTCCTTTTTATTCTTATTATTTTAAGACAATCGGCCTGTCTTGTCCCCCCATCTACCCCCCCCCCCTCCAGGTGGCAGACAGTTGTGATAATCCACGCTTCTTTTCCAGGGGTCAGAAAACTCTCAGTTGATAAGGACAAGCGTCCACCTCCTGTTCACAAACACGGCGCCAAAAAGACTTTGTGACTGTGATTCATCGGCAGCTTTTAGACGTCAAATATTGCGACTAGTGCTCAGAGTTAATATCACATCAAGCACAATGACGCTTGTAAAGGTTATAATCCCATTAAATGATTATGCGCCTGAGTGAAATACAACCCGAGATGCTTTTGTCACAGCATCAGACGAAACTCCAAAACTCCTTTTCCCGCCACGTCACACTTCATCCCGCCTTTATCGCTCTCCTTTCCCCCTCCGCCTCTGCTGCCTACATCTGTTCTGCTAAATCATTTAATCAGCTGATGCAAAGTGATGAATGAATTTCACGATGTAACGTAATTCACCACTCTGATTGATAGGCCGTGGCCGGAGCCCGGCTAATCTGACAACAGATGTGTTCCTGTGGGTTCGCTCGTTAGGTCGGCCCGTCTCTGGCTCTGTCTGGAGCGGGAATAGCAGCGCGCTAATGCTACGAGAGGCTTGGCAGCCGAGTGTGCCGAGACTGGAGTGGAGGCAACAAAACTACGTGTCGCAGCCAGCTCAGTAATCCTGCCCCGGTATGAGGAAAAAAAAACAAAACAGGAGTAACCTTAACCGTGCTGCTGAGAGCCCCTTATTTAACCAGCAGTGGTGACGAGATTTACTGCAAATTACACATCATTACACGATCATTAGGAAACCTTAGGCTCCCAGTCTGAGCAGCGCAAATCGTGCTTTTTGGCTTCCACTCCAGTGGAATGATATTAGAATAATAATAATCTTGCTTTGGTGCTTAAGTGTTTAATTAGATTCTAGGGCAACAACGAAAAACAAAACAAAACCGAATACAAAAAACTAAAACAAAAAAAACAGATGTCGTTTGCAATTACCTTGTGTTCCAAACTGAGAATCACGTTTTCTTTTTTTGCTCTTTCCGGAAGCACAACCTGCCAATTAATGGAGGTTAGCTCAATAGTATATAAACAAGTAATTAATAGCTGATATTTGTAAGTCAGCGTTGGCAGTGTTTCTTTGTTTCAGACGGTTTTGGATGGTACGCTCGAGCTCTAATAACAGCTGTTTAGTGCAAATATTAAACCTTCGCTCTGATTTTGGTTGTAACTTTGGAACAGTTCCTCGTACTCTAAGTTATTGAATCTATCCTGCCCTGCCCGTCCTTGTCAAAGTGAAAGAGATGTGATCCGCACTGGAAGAAAAATATTTATCGCTTCATCTAAACCCGCGTTGAATTCTCAATGTTTCTGATATTTCACTCCTCTACTCGTAATCTAACTCTGAGTTTTTGCTCCCAGGAAGTGTTTTTTTTGGGGGGGGAGGTTTCGAACTTGAAAGCTGGTTTCTGCTATATCTTTAAAAAGCTTTCCCAGCTCTCATTCTCGTACACACACACACACACACACACACACACACACACACACATGCACGCAGTTTGGAAGTTTTGACACTCGGGTTTCTTTTCCGACAGTCTTGGCAACACGCCGGCAGAAGGCGGCTGTATAATCAGCTCGATGCTGTCAGGATGTCGGCCTCTGGAGGCGAGAAGCAGCGAGAGGTTCTGACCTGTCCAGCGCCGGCCTAATGAAGCAGCAGTCGCTGAAGTACAGCAGCCAGAGATACTGTCTCACTGTACGGAGATCTAGGTTTAAGGACTGGTACGCCTCGCGAGCACTTTCATTACGTTTTGGGACTGTGATTTCTTTAGGGTTGGGCGATTAAGGAGTAGAGAGATGATAGAGAGTCGAGGCTCCATTTGTCCATATTTTGGCAGACAGAGTTAAGGAGTTTGTTTTGTTGGCGTTCAGTTGGAATTGAACACTTTGCCTGGTCAGATTAAAGACTTTAACTTGGAATATTCACCTGTTTTATTGATCTGTAGTATAATGTTCTTAACTCTCACTTCAGTCACCCTCATGGACAAAAATGTCCATGCAAGAAAAAAAAAACTGCTACTAAATCAATATTTTTTTCTTTTTGCATGAATCTCCTCCATAACGTCCACTCTGTTCAAAATATTTTGCTCAAATATTTAATCATTTTTAAGGTTAAAGAAATAGTTGATGCGTCCAATTTAGTGGTGGTGATTAGAGGCATAGATTAGCACCAAAATTGATTAGATTACGTTAATATTTATCATGTAGTACCAGATACTATCGATTAAAAAAGTCAACTTTGCGGTTTAATTATTTGTATCCAGGTACTATGATGGACTGGGATTGAGTGCGAGAGCAGCGTAACTTTCGAGCCATTATTGATTTTTATGCGAAGGAGTTTTTCTGTAAGATTTGTGCTAATGAGTGTGACTGTGAGCTCCCCATTCATACGTTTTCTCAGCCTGCTTTATACCCACCAGTGTCACTTATCACGATGCTAATAGGGCGAGGCAGGAAATACACCCAGACAAGGCTGCCAAATCATAGCAGGACACACACACACACATACACACACATACGCACCCCATTTACTCTCACAGTCACACCTAGGGCTGATTCAAGTCTCCAATCGGCCTAAACTTGCATGTTTTTGGACTGTGGGAGGAAATGGGAGCACCAGGAGACACAGGAACATCCCAAGGGGACTTCGCTGAGCACTCTTCACTTCTTCCTGGCCCTTTGTTCCCATCCCTTCGCCTTATGGCCACCTGTGCCACAATGTGTGTCTGTGGACGAACCCGAGGACGAGCTGACAGAGACACGATGCTGGCATCGCCACTGAAAGTTTGTGTTAGGCTACTTTTGTCGAGTCATTGTGCAGATTTTTGTACCGGTTCCAATTTTTTTTCCCCCTCCTCTCCTGTAATTTCAGCTGCCATTCCCCACCTGGCCTGTTGCATCCCTGCCAATCTGCGCCATCTGATCCCCTCCCCCACCAGCACACCTGTTCTGTTCCCTCTCCCTCTTCCCTCATTATCCTCCTATATGCATGTACATACCAGCCCCACTGTCCCCCAGTGGTTTGCCAGATTGTGTAGCGCTCCACCCAGCCTCACGGATGCAGCCTTGCTTCTAGTGCAGAGAATATTTTTGTAGTTTCTAATCAGTCGATCATTTTCTTGAATAAGAGATGAATTGTTTGGTTTATAAAATAACATAATGTCTGTTTGAATTCGGCCAAAGACTAGTCGTCTTTGGATGCATTTTTTCTGTCCTCAATGACATTCAGTTTTCTGTCAGAGGCGACTGAAGGGACCCGAAAACATTCACATTCAAGAAGCTGAGGAATGTGTGCCCGAGTCCACGTCTGGAGTGCTGCTCCAAGTGTGCAATCAAGCAAGTGGCTGTTTTCACTCGCAGGAGCTGTTTTTGTTTGGAAAATGTCAATAATAAAAAAAAAGGTAAATGTTGAGATTAAATCAAGAAACTGCACTCTAACACCCAAATTGAGACACTTAAAGACTAGACAGAAATGTGCTGAGTCAGGTGACAAACAGCTGTGCGCTAAGCACACAGTGTTTCACATTATATGCACTTTTTGCTTAATTGTCACAAAAAAAGCTGATTAATCGAGTACGAAATGTGCATCTTAATGAAGTTTTACACCATTGTTTCACACCAACAACACGGTATACGGTTCAGGCAAGGTACTGCAACACGCAGACAGAGCACGAGCACGATTGTGTGGAGATTTACAACTCCCCCGCTAGCTACTTCCTCCACTGCTGTTGCCCCCTTCGCTCATAATAACCCTCGTGCTCGTCTCATGAATATGCAGGCGCCGTGCGTATCAGCTTAGATAGCGAAGGCTCCTTAAATCTTCCGTTTACGTCCTGAGATTTCCTTTGCCGCCTAAGCCGCTCGACTGGAATTTCACCCCATCAGTTATTTTTCACTTACTGGGAGCTTTGTAGCGTTTTATGCCCCAGGATGCATCTTAGTGCATGTGTGTGTGTGTGTGTGTGTGTGTATGTGTGTGTGTGTGTGTGTGTGTGTGTGTGTGTGTGTGCACGCAGGCAAATCTGCATGTGCGCTGTTAATATTACAGGGCCTATGGGACAGATAATGACCTGCAGGGCTTGAGTGATTTAGTGCCGAGTCCTTGGCAGCCTTCGCAGCGGCACCGCTGACCTCCACCCCGAGTGTTTTTCAGCCCACTTTTTTTTTTCTTTTCTTTATTTCATCGACTGTGGTTCCCCCTGTCTGTCAGGAGAGGTGATGCAGTGCGGTATGGCCATAACGCCTCTAATGTGCACGTCTCTCCTTTCAAGTGTCGCCGCTCTCCTCCCGCTTCACGCCTGCTCTCGAGGAGCCGCATGTGTCGATGTGTGACCAAGATAAAAGAACAGCTGGCGGATTCTGATTGGACCAACGCTTTTTTTTTTCTTTTTCCCTCCACCTGCCTCGGCCTGAATTGGCCTGTTTGCATGATAAACAGTCACATTCAAGCCCTCAGGAAAAAGGCTTTTTCATCCTTGTTCCGCCTCTGTCCCCCCTGCTCTCTCCTCTCCTATCATTACCACATTTACTCATTTGTCCACCTCTGAAGTATCCATTGTAATAAACAAATGCTTTTTAGAGTGCTTTTCGGTTTTTATGGTACTTGCGAAACGCACAGTTAAACCCTTTTGAATTAAAATGCATGGATGCGAAACCTGGTAATAGCAATTAGGGATGCACCAGTGCATTGTCTGAACATGGGTAGCAGGCGATATTCAGCTGTTCACTGATGACAGTGGCTGATGTTTATCTGTTAATATTGTGCCGGCTCAGAGGAGAAGCTTGTTTTTTTTTCCTCTTTTTTTTTGTGGTGATGTGAGTCTGCATGCACGTTCAATACAGTAAAATGAAGTGAGCTGAGTTGTGTGGGGCTACTTCAGGATTTCTGAAAAGAGTCTGTGATGCTGAGCGATATCTCAAGAGGAGGTGCTTGGAGACAGAACTTAAACACGTGAAATCTAAGTGGATGTTTGACAAACAGACGAGGGGGTGATGGAAAAAAGGTCGGATTTGTGCTCGTTCAAAAGACATAATGATGAATGGCTGAAAGACTAGTTCAGTAATTTTTCATAAAGATGATTCCTCGCTTTTCTTTTACACAAAAGAGGAATAAAACCACAGAGGATATTCAGCTCCGGCATCAGCCCAGAATTTCGCCGCAAATCTTTTCAAACGAGAGAAACGTCTGAACGAATTTTCCCTCCTTTTTCACAGACCACGATCCGCGGTCCTACCGATGTGGCCGAGCCGCAGAACGAGTCTTTCATGCGGCGTTTTGTCGCGGCTGTCATCCCTCGCCTCGCTGGCTCGGGCACAGCTCTACATGGAGCCGCACCACTGAGTCCATTGAGATTAACTTGAAAGCACTCTGACCACTTCTCTCATGCCAGAGCAGCTCCATCTCCATCTCCTCCAGCTGCGGGATGAAGTTAACATGTGGACATACAGTAGACGTCCGTGTTTTGCCGTTGTTGTCTCTGAGTGTTCAGGGGGGGTCTTAAGTAGTGTTTGCAGATTTAAAGAAGCAAAAAGTTGGCTGCGGTTACTTCCGAGCAGCTAGGCGAAGGTGGTCCGCTGTGGCTGCAATAACACCACAGACGCAGACTAAACAGTGGTTTTAAATTTGAGCATTTGAGCCTTTTGTTTTAGTAAAAGTCTGCCCGTGTTCGTGCTCGGCCCTGGAGCCCGTCCCGGCAGTCTATTCCCATCCCCACGCAGGCAGGAAGAGAGCTTCCCAGCACCAGATCAATAAGGTATCACATTCGCAATAATACTAATAAAGGGCTGTCATTTATATTGTACACATGCAAGTAGTTCAGGAAGTAATTGTCCACTCGGCACTTTTCTACTCTGACTTCCACCGGTGCCAAGTGTGTGGACTGAACTATGAGCGTGTGTGTGTGTGTGTGTGTGTGTGTGTGGTTTTTATGTACACGTGGCATTGTGCCGAGCTTATTACAAAGCCCTGCGTGTGGCTGTATTGTCAGCAGTGGCCTTGTGGTTGTGTTATGATGACTCACGCCTGGAGTTCGCCGCCTTTGTCATTCATGCTCACAGTATCTCATGGCGCCGCCCGCTGGGTGTTTCTGGGCTTAATTAGGCAACATTTTGACCGAAGGTTACAACAGGGAAGCTCAATTCAAGGTGACGTCTTTTTTTTTTGTTTTTTTTAACTCTAACTGTGCAGAGAAACTCTCTTCCATTCACATTTTTCATTCATAATTAGATTATAGTGAGGGACGTGGTCGTGAGTGGTTAGCGCTCCTGCCTGGACCCTGATTCGGCTCCCAGAGGGACCGAGGATGTTTTCATACCTGCACTGAGAGAATTTACTGCAGTTCAGGTCATAAGGATGGAATAAAGTAAGCAAAGTAAGCATCTGTCTGAGGATTTTTAGGTTTTAACTTATATGTTTCCTGTCTCTGTAACGTGGTAACCAACCAGGTCCTCGGACCCAATCTTGGTTGTGTCCCAGGACCTGGTTGCTTGCATGCTTTGCCTTTATGTGCATGGGCTGAAAAACATGCATGTCTAGATAGATTTAGTCTAGATTTGAAACTCTTAATTTACCAGGTTTAGGTGTGTGTGACTGCAGTGTGTGTGCTCTGGGATGGATTTACAACCTCCAACCTTACAGAGCTGCAGCATCTAACCAGGCAACCAACTATGAATTGACTAACAACACAGCTATGACTGAGTTGATGTAAGCATTATAACAGGGATTTTTGCGAAGGATTTTTAGTAATTAAGTAAAAATTGTCACTTTTTCACAGTCAGTTTTCACAGTTTTTGCGTTATTTTATGAACTACTCTGGCACTAGTTTGGTATTAAGTGGCAGAAATAATGTATGGATGGATGCTAATTGTAGTCTCCATCAGTGATTTCTATTTGTATAGAAACTTAAAACTTTTCACTGTAATTCTTCACATCAGAGTTTAGTCAGTGGGTCAGCGCAGACTTCAAATCAATCCTTACACCTTGATGATAGCCTATTGATTTTTATTACATGACGAAATTGCTTGAAATTGCTGACTTTAGTAAGTGTTTGATTTTTCCTTGTAAATAATGTAGAAGCCGATGTGTGTGTGTTTATTTTGGGGGGGTTTTTTAGCGAGTGAAATACACAAAGGTAGATTTAGACTGCGCAGCGTGGCTCTCCACACAGAGCTGTGTACCTCTTTGACCGAGGCGTCTCCCACCTGTGGCTCGCTGTCAGCGTCGAGCCCAGCGGATCAGAGGTCCGGACGCCTCAGCCGGACGAGGTGCTCCTCTTTGAAGTGCACCTCGCAGACTGGCAGCTACCGAGCCTTCCCTCCACACACCCTTTAACGTCTTATTTTTTATCCCCGTCTGCCCGTCTCTTAAGCTCCATCACCTCTGCCCGTCTCCATCTAGCGCCTTATTGAAGGTAGCCCGGGCCTGCCCGGCGAGGTAAACTGAGCGGCGCTGATGTAATGAGGTGTGGCTGGAGCGGCTTCCTCCTCGCACCTTCGTCCTCGTGTGCTGCAGCTTAAGAGCTGCTCTCGCCTGCTCCTGGCCAAGCTGTTATCCCAGCTCTTACCAGGATGACAAGTGAGACGTAGAGGTGCATTATGCTTGCTGCCTCCACCCTTTGCTCCCCTCCTCCTCCTCTACCTCCTCCTCCACCCTGCTTTAAAAGCATCTCCATTACCCCTAGAGACATGCAAAACTCAATGATAAAACACTGGTAATGGAAACACGTAAATTTCTAGAAACCTCTTAAATACACCGAAAACATTTTTATGCTCGCATAAGGTGGTTTTTATTGACAGGCCGATATAAAAGCTTATAACAAAAAACACTTTTTCCACATTTATACATCAGCATATATGATGTAGGAGGTCACATGACCAGTTTCAAACAAGATGGCGAAGTGTATTTATGAAATGATGAAAACAGGACAAACAGGCATGATTCGTGTTATAATTGCATTAAGAAAAACCAGAAGGATTCTTACGTCATTGAACTAATGAACAGTTGATGAGGACATTGCGTTGATTGGATTTGGGTGTTTTCGCAACACAGAAGATAAAGGTCTGTGTTAGTTTTCAGTGATTGAAGCTGTCATATCTGATTATTTTCAGGAGCAAAAGGTTAAACCAGCACAAATATTATTAGGTATGTTTCCATCACTCCTGCAAATGCACAAACTTAAATTTGGTAATGGAAACAAATATCGCTTGTGGTTTTTCAAACATGTTGACGTGCTGTAAAAGTTTATAGCAAAAGTGTAATGGAAACATTTACCTGCACCAGATACAACCAGTTCACCTCAAGCTAAGATGGACAGATACTGAATCTAATCGAAATATCTAATTAAACCGTGGAAATGCAAAACGTGTTGGGTGTCCATCTTCCTCAAAATGGAGTCCTGTGGAATGCGATTTCACTGCAATCGTGTGATTTAGACTTTACCAGAGTTTTGGCTCACATGACAAAACACCGCTCAATGGAAACACATCGCAGTTGCTCTTCATCGACTAATTTCAGAAACAATGTGGGAAAACCGTACAGGAAAGGCAGCTTCCCTCTCTCTTTCTCTCCGGTTGTTTGCCACATTTCTGTATCATCTCGTACATCGATCCCACAGCTGAGCACACACGCCGTTTGTTGTTCTCGGCTGCCGATGGGCCTCAGAGACGTTGCTGCAGCGCTTTAATTGTCTGATGTGCGTGTGCCACTGTGCATTAACA
Organism: Karalla daura; assembly: GCA_029224185.1. NCBI lineage: Eukaryota > Metazoa > Chordata > Actinopteri > Chaetodontiformes > Leiognathidae > Karalla > Karalla daura. Next base: position 6,035,029 of record CM055203.1, on the reverse strand, counting down.
GGTGCTGTACCGGATCCATATTATCGCTTCAATCTTAACTTCGCTGCCTCTGCAGCATTCCCCGGTGCGGACCCGGGGAACCGTGCGTGCGGAGGTGGTTTGGATGAGAGGCAGGTAATGAACAGACAGGGAGCGATAGGTGAGAAGACGGATACGTCACTTCTCATCGTACATGTTTTAATGATCAAGAGGGCGTTGCCGTCACCGGGCGCCCGGGCAACAGATTGCGCTTGTCTCCGTCGGTTTCGGCCCAGACGGGCTGACGGCCTCTGATTGTCTCGGCCTGTTACTACGTCCGGAGGTGCAGACACGGCAGGCTGACCTTCTCCTGATGGCTTGCTCTCGCTGCCCGGCCGTCAATTTCACCCCTTTTAACTCTCCTCTCTCCTGGCTGCGGCTCCCTCGGAGCTCCCAGTGATTGCCTTAATGGAGAGAGAGAGAGAGAGAGAGAGAGAAAGTGAAGTGCACGCACATCTGCCAGGGTGCGTCTTTATACCCGGTGTTTCATCGTTTCAGAGTGAAGTGCACCCATCACTAGTGGGAGCACGGGTAATAGAGAGGGGAAACAAAAAGTTCTGCTTTTAAGTTCACAGTAGCACTTTCCGAATTCCCTTTTCGAGGTTTGTGCGACAGCTCGCGGTGACCAAGAAAAGAGCCACTTCTTCCCTCGTCGAGAGATCGGTGATTACGTCCAGCGGTCGGGACATCTCTGAGAGTCAACAGCTACGGCTACTCGAGCCTGTTTCGGCGCGTTAACCTTACAGGCTTTTCTAACCGTCTGTGAGTCTGCCTGCGGGTAATGTGGCCCTCAGCTGTCGTTTTAAGGTCTAATACATGAGGAACTGCGCTCCCCCGGTTGGCTCTTGAGCTGTGACCCGCAGGCTGAAGGCCTGATTGCCGGTTTTTCGGAAGGTTATATTTAATCAGACCGTGCCCCTCTCCCCTTCCAGTTATTTATTTTAACTGTTCCCACCGGAGCGTACAGAGGCACACTGGCCAACAGCTGTAGGCACTGCTGATTGGCTTATTTCCTATCGCCCGTAGCCTTAATAGCCTGGTGCCGAGTTTGCTGTTTTCCACCTTCTTCGACTGGGTTTTTTCTTTTACCTCTTCCCACCGGTTGTTATTTAGCTCGTCTATCCTCCCGGTCCTGTCACAGCCGGCGTCCCGCAACGTGATCCCATGCATGCAGTAAATTAGGCTGCGTATCAGAGGGAGGCTGCCTCACCCCCGACCAGCTGCAATAACCGCACACCTTCTGCCGAAAACTTTTTTAATAACCTGATTCAACAAAGGGGGGATATAAAAAAAAAGCAGCAGCCATAAAAATAATCACCTTGCAGAGAGAGAAAGATTAGAACAAAGAAGTGTAATAAAATTATTTGATCAGATATGATTATTGGGTGAGAAATAACCAAGAGGCCCAGTCATTGGGCATGCATGCAAAGGACTGATATGTATGTTGGTTTTGGCAAGTTTGGCATTTGCCTGGTACCAGGCTTCAGGCACATTCATCGCGAAGTTTTTCTAATAAAATTCTGAAGCTTTTCCACCTAGATAATTAGAATGGGTGTGTCTGGAGTGCAAACACACCTCGCTGTTCCTTTGACAAGATGCTCTGGAGGGAAATTGCAGACCTTTTATAAAAATCTTCTCTTTTATGCTCATGGATAAATACTGTGTTTTTCTCTTGAGGCTCAACAGTGCATAGTTGAAGCTGCTGAAATCACAGATCTGGAAGACCCTGTGATGCCATAATGTGGCAGGCAGTATATTCAGTTACATTTTTAGATATATATATGTGAACTTAACATTTTGCTGTCTCAGTGGCAATTAGTTTGGCTTCCTAGAAACTACCTGAACAAAGCTTTTTCTCCATATTTTCTGCGTATTAGAGTTGCAATAATTAACCCAATAAAACTTTAGTTTAATGCTTAATTTATTTGCTAATTATTGTGTGTTTTCTTACTGCATGATATCCCAAATACATCTGTCTCTAGTTGGTTGGTTGCATAAAAACTCGGCATAAAAAGCGGATTCTGTCAAAACTTAATGGGCGTTTTCATAGTCACAGTAAATAGTAATAAGCTGAGGATCAGCTTAATTGTTTTATGTGGCATATCGGTGTTTATGTATTAATTTACAAGGCTTTTAACGTCTCTGACAACATGTAAAGAGTCGAAATGTTTGCAGTCGAAGTGAATTTTGATCAAGCTGTTAAAGAACCCTGAGCCGTGTCTGCATGTATGCAGCGTGCAGCTTTCTTCCTCTCTTACACCCTCCTCTGCCTCTGACCCACTTGTTTAACATGCACACAGTTCTACAAAGCTGTGCCACCTGCCTCGTCCAAAGCTATCAGAGCTCCCCCCAATCCACTTTCCCCTCCTCGCCTCCTGCTTCTCTGCACCATATTTCCATACATACGATGTATGCGGGAATTTCTCTTCCAGAGCTCCAGGTGGAGTTCAGCAGGTGACTGAACAGAGAGCGAGAGAGAGAGAGAGAAAAAGAAGAAGAAAATACAGGAAAATATTCCGTGTGTGTACTGATAGCTGTTGTGGGTGGGTTGGCAAATACCTCATGTCACGGACTGAGTTCCCCTACATTTATAAATAATCCAGTGAAGGCGGGAGAGACTGGTGACTCAAAAAGTGAAAAGTTGTGAACATGGCTCAGCGAAATACACAAACACTTATTAATTCTGACAGGTTTAACGGGTGCTAATTAAAACATTTCAATTTATTCATCTTTATTCGTCTTCCTTACTGATCGTCTTCATTTTGTGGCCGTGGCGTGGACGTTTTGAGGGGCTCGAGGATCTGTTTTGCATGAGCCTGGATATAGCCGGACGGCGTAATCGCGTCACGCCGATCATTAGAAGTTGTTTTTCTGGGAGTTTGTTTTGCGTTCGGTATCTTTTCCTGCGAGCAGGTGATATCTCCTTCCCTGTTTGTCTTGTCTTATCTCTCAAAGCCCTGTGCAGCGGCCTCCTTTTTATTTAGCCAGGTTAATGCTCTTGACTGTGCTCTCTATCTGGGCAGTGCAGACCAGACCTCATTGGCTGGCTCTCACAGATCATATCGACCCCCCCCACCACCACCACCTCCCCCTCGTCATTCAGGTCTTCTATTATTCCGTTGACCGATGTGCGCTGGGCCTCTTTTTTCACAGAGTCTTCGCAGTCGCAATTTGTTCTGCTGCAGACCCAGACTCGCTGACGGACACATTGCATTCGAGTGATAAAGCGTTCAGCAGCAAAACCCACCCAATCAAGACTCTTTTATGTAGGTTTAAATGATGCCGGGTTTGCGTGGGCGCGCGCAGATTGTTTTGGCCGTCTGGGTTATTGTCTGCCAGCTTATGTGAAAATATAGTGGCTGCGAATGACGAAAGTAAAGATGAATAACCTGTTCCCATTTTCTATTCTTAACTCCCCACCCGCACAACTTGAGCTCCCGCTGGGTCAAAAAACAAGGATTTTCTACAGCCCCGTAACGTATATCCACAAACTGCATTTTGAGGTTTTTGGGGTTCTCACCAAAACAGTTTATTTTATCCTTTCAGTAAAAAAATACATGAAATAAATACATGAATAAAAGGCCACTGTCATTGCTGATTACATACAGTTTCTTAGAGCACAGGAATGGCTGCCAGAGCTTTATAAACTTTTGGTCCGAGCCTCGAGTTGTGTATCTACAGTAAGCCGTTCCACCCTAAGATGAGTCTATCTCCCAACTACAGTCTTTGTTTACCTAGGCTAAATAAACCGGCCTAGTAGGAAGTTAGTGAAGTCCACAACTGCGGCATGGATGGTAGATACAATATTGTTTACGTGGACTCTGAGCATCACTCGCTGCTTTATGTTTGCCCGTGGGCAGCGAAGCCCACTCAGCGTTTCTACTGGACGCTCAGTCACAATAATAAGCCGTAGTGCATATGCTCGGCCTCGGCCGGCCATTGTGACGGGGCCCTTGAGTCAGGTCCTTGTTAGCCGACGCACAATAAGCTCCGGCCTAATGAAGTGTGAAGCAGAGATCTGGGAGGAGGAGATGAATATGGCCGGTGGCCTTGTTACGTGGCGGAGAGCTCGATGCTAATGCTATTAGCCGGGAGGTCAGTCCATTTGGCTTCGCCCCTCGCACAGTTTATCAGTACTTCATAATGTGGCGGTTGTAAGGGCAAGGTGTCGGAGCGCCACATCACACCCTGGTGATACCACTCAGGGAGGGGACACAGAGTGAGGAATGTTTCTTTTATTATTATTATTATTCTTTTTGCCGTTTCTAAGCGAGCGTGGAGCTCCCGCCCTCGACAGGAGGCTTCCTCGCTGTTGAGCTCGTCCACTGGAGAGCGTTGCAGCTCTGCCTCCATCTGGCCCCCCGCCTCATTCCCGTCTTCCCCTGCCTTCATTAACAGTCCATTTGTTGCTCCTGCCCCGAGGAGCCTCCCTCCGCTGCCTACTTGCTCAGCTCATCTTAATGCCGCTGATGAGCCTTTAATGTACAGATGGCCCACTTCATTCAGACCTATTAAGTCACCACACATTTTTTCTTTTTTTATCTCTATGCTATTATTTCACCCGGTGTCATTTTTTTTAAATATCTGTGACTGAATTGATTATTCGCCACAGCTGATTTGCTATTCTGTCATATATATGTGTGTGTAAATGTCCTACTGTTAATGTAAGGGAAAGCAAAAGCACTATGAATTATATCTGTGGGAAAATGCACGTTATGAAATATTCATTTACCATTCTGCGGTTTATCGTCGGGCACTACTATTATTCATAGAAAACCATTTCCCCCCATATGTTAATACATTATAATGCATACGTGATGCATTGTGCTTCAGAGAAAGAGCGATTGGTCCACAATAGCTGTTTTTCTGACGGTCATATAACGGTATCCTGGTGTGTTTTGCTTGCACAGCTGTGCACAAACACACAAATTAACACTTGGCATGTTTCTCTTCCAGCCAACGCTGGGGCCTGTTTTCCTAAGCAAGGTAACTCTCCGGACAAATGGCTCCCTTCTTTTCTTTTTAATCACTCTTTAACTTCATTGTGTTTCTCCAGTCATTTATTTATTTAATTTTGTGTGTGTAACCATACCGTCGCCTCCCAGCTGTCGCCCCCTTTCCTCTCCCCTCTCTCTTCCAGTGTGCCTTTTCCACCTAGGGCTGTGTTGCCTGACAGTCAGAGCTCTGATAAGAGGCCTAACCTACAAGACATGAGACAGCGAGAATATGTAGAGAAAGTGGCAGAGGGTGCCAGGGGACTGGGGGAAAGTTCAGCGAGATGGACAGATGATGTTGGATGACAAGAGGGAGGACAAGGACAAGTCACAGAGGAAAACGTTCACATCTGGCTTTCAATTTTTTTTTCCTTTTTGTCGAGAAAACAATGAAAGCTACTTAAGGTGACAAGCAGCCATATGACAATGGAATATCCAGCAGAAGAAATTCAGTTTGAGCCTCTTCTTCCTTTGATCTATTGTAGAAGCATTTCGCTTTTCTCATTTTTCTTGCCTTCAAAACTTGAAATCAATAATTCTGCAGGGAACCGCTCCGTCCTGGTGGCAAATAGTCTAACATCCCATTGCATTTTTCTCTCTCTCTCTCTCTCTCTCTCTCTCTCTCTCCTGTCCTCTGTGCCTTATTTTTTCCTCTCTCCTCTCTGCTTCATTTGCTTCCACCTGTGTGTGTGTGTGTGTGTGTGTGTGCCTGCTCTGCGTGTATGTGCACGTCCACCCTGAAATCTCTCCTGCGTGGGTGGTGATTCACCTCTTTCTCGCACACTTTCCACCCCTCCCTCCTCCTCCTCCTTCCTCCCCTCCTTCCTTCCTTCCTTCCTTTCCTTCCCCCCTCTTTCTGCTCGTCTGTCCTCCTTCCTCAGATCCCGAGCGTGGCGGGAGTCACATGATCTCCACAGATGACCTGGAGTATCCCAGGGAGTACCGGACGCTGGGGAACAGCGCCCGGCGCTTCTCCAACGTGGGGCTGGTGCACACGTCGGAGCATCGGCACACGGTGAGCGCCGCGCAGAGCCTGGAGGCCCTGACCAACCTGCACAAGGTGGACATGGAGCGCAAGAGGGACGCCTTCATGGACCACCTGAAGAGCAAGTACCAGCAGCAGCAGCAGCAGCAGCTGCAGCACTCGCACCACAGCCCGCATCACAACCCGCCCTCGCCCTCGCCATCGCACGCCAGCATGAGGGGCACGTCGGAGCGGTCGGCGCGAGAACAGGTGAGGGCTCGACCCTGGAGTTCTGGAGACTTTTCACAGTCGTTTCAGACTTGGGAGTTCACACTGACGACTGAATAGACCGGGAATCGCACACTTAATGACTGAGCCAGATGTGGGATCACAGATTAGACAACAACTGACAACAATTCCTTGTCCGTGTCTCTGAGTGTTGTTCACTACCTGCTATCTAGACTCAAAAAGGTTATAAGATATAACCCCAAAGATGCTCAATTTCTACATACTAACTCAATGGCAGCAAATACATTTTAAATGAGGAGGTTGAGTTTATCCATCTTACTTTTAATAACTATTTTTAACCAGTTTGAGCCAATTGTTCTAATACTAATCCAGTTAAGCTGCATATGCAGAACTCAACTCGCTCATTCAGAATGTGCTTGAAGGCATTGAGTCAGTACTAAGAATATGAGTGTCTTAGGAGTTACTTAACACATTTGTGTGGACCACTTGATGTTGATGTTATTATTTCCCGAGGACTGATATTTTTAGTGCGTGTCTTCTCTAGCCACCTCCTCGTGTTTCCTTTTGCTTGTTGGCAACATGTCTTTGCACTCAAGTTAACACCTCCCAACTACGTCCAGAGCTGCCACAGAAAAATCAAACAGATCAGATTGTGTCTGTTCCCCTCACACACTAACACATTTCTGTGCTGATCCCCAACTAAGTGCCGGAATCGTGAGTAAAATTGGGTGAAAAATCTTAGTAGTATTATGTCCCTGGCGTTAGAGTATAACATCCTCATGCGGCTCCAGATTAATGTTTAGTTACAGTATTAATTTGTTTCGTCCTCTGTTATTGTCTTTAATCTTTTGAGAGGCGTTTGCTTTGGTAAAGGCACTGGTCAGCATTGTGAGTTCAGTACATAATAATACACGCATTTAATCGTTTGGAAACAAGAACAACAAGAAGTCCTTTGTCAGAGGACATCCACGGCGAAAGCGGCACAATACTGCGCATTGTGCCTGTTGAAATAATTGAGGCAGGGAAGATAAATAATAGCTAATAATAGCCGGCAGGGCTGTGAGGTGGTCTTTGTATCGGTGTTATTACAGGTCGTTATTAATGTGTCACGCCAGAGCGTCTCTTTGTTGCTCGAACTTTACAAAGAGAGGGTGGGAAAGACCGACTCCTCTGAGGTGCAGGGGCGAGATATAGGATGAGCCTCGCGCTAATGCAGCTCTGTGAACACCTGTGAATGACAGGCCTGCTTTGTTTTTTCTTTATCTATCCTTCTCTCTTTCCCAAATTAAATTCATAGTTTGACAGGCAGACGCAATTGCACACCTGTGTGTGTGTGTGTAGGTGAGTGTGCTGGTTCCAAAAAAAAAACAGAAAAGAGTAAATATGCTGTGATGACATGACAGAGGCACACATCAGAGGAGGGGGAGAGACGAATGAAAGGGAGAGAGAGAGAGCCATCGAGCAAGGGTGGGCGGGTGAAAGGCAGGTGGAGTCCATAGTTGCCGTGGCAACCTCCCCCATAAAAGGCGAGCGGGGATATCGCGTTGCAAAGGTCAGGGTGTGTGTGGAGAAGGAGGAATTGTACAATAATGATGAAGGACAGAGGGAAGGGAGGAATGAGCGGAGGGCAGGAGAATAAAAAAAATAAAGAAATAAATGAAATTCAAGCAGCAGCAGCAGCAGCAGCAGCCGAGTGGGGTGAGTGGACGGATCCTGAAGTGACAGGGCAGTTTCACTGCGAGTGGGGAGGGGGATGAGGAGGAGGAGGAGGAGGAGGAGGAGATAGCACCGGAGCTCAGGATTCCTTGTCATCTCGTGGATGTGCAGAGCATGGACATTGAGGAAAGAGGGAGGGAGGGAGAAGAGGAGGAGGAGGAGGAGGAGGAGCTGGAGAGCTAGAGCAGCAGCCAGTCAAGCAGCCCACTGCTCAATTAGCCAGCACCAGCGGGAGCCAGCCACCCATCTGCGAAGGAGTTAATCGGCTGGTGTTGTAATGAATTAAATAAAGAGTTTCCGCCGCATGTGCTACTGGAGAGCGAGACAGAGAGAGAGAGAGAGAGAGAGAGGGAGAGTAAGGGAGAGAGGGAGGAGAGGAAGGAGGGAAGGAGGGAGGGTTAGAAAAGCAGAGGGAGGGAGAGACGGGCAAAAACACGATGAGGATTTGCTGCACCTGACGGGAACAGCCTGGGATGACTGGAGTGGTGGACAGGCACAGGTGCACTGCAGGTGAGGTGGGACTGGAGGGGCTGTCATAGACAGGCGCGCGTGTGTGTGTGTGTGTGTGAGAGATGAAGATGTGCCAGCTGGGATTATATTCCACGCCTGTTGTGTTTGTTGTGGTTGTTGTGGTGACGGTGCGCGTACGGCACGCTCTGCAGGCTGAGCAGAGACAAAAGCTGAGTGGACGATAGTGTGGAAACTGCTCACAGAGCCTTTTGAGGTTTGAGCGCTCATTTGCTGTTTAGACTGTGGAGCAGGTGTTATTAAAAAGCAGAGAAGGGGGGGTCAAGTGAGAGAGAGAGAGGCTGCGGTAACGCCAGGACACCACACAAGACTCGAGGAGGAGGAGGAGGATGGAGGGAGTAAGAATGATTGAGATATGGATGGTGGTGGGGGGGGGGTGGGTGTGCAGAGCGGATGACGACATGAGAAAGAGAAAAAAGGGGTGGAGGAGGGGTGGTGTGAGTGCAGCCTGCTTTACATGCAGGTCAGGTAATACAGCGCTCCACTCCTGCGAGGCTACGTCCTTCTGTTGGAGCTCTGTGGCCAAGCGAGTGCAAAAAAACGTGTGTGTGTGTGTGTGTGTGTGTGCGTGTGTGTGTGTAAATGAGGACACGAGAGTCTTTCCCCGAGCAGCCGGGAGCACATTTTTGCCCCTTGGCCCCCCAAGTTTAAGATGGCATCACAAACACAGATCAGGAACAAGGTCTCCTCGAGGCCCACGTCCTATTTAATTCAAAGGGAGGTTAAAAATGGTGGACACGCGAGCTAAGTAGTAGAGTTTTGTCTGTCATCTCGGATTAGGGCTGAATAAGCTCGTGTGATAGGGACCGAGCGTATGAAACTACGTCATGCATAATTTGTGCTCTGATCGCAGTGGTGGGATAATAACACAGACTGGAAGAGCTCCCCTCCTCACCTCCTCAGCGCAGTGTTTACAACTCAAAGTCCGGGTTCAGTAAATCTACATCTGTCGGCAGGGCAACAGTTAAAACAACACACGACTGCGTGGGATGGATGTGTTTACTTTACCTGAGAACTGTGAGTAAGCTCCATTAGTGTAACAAACACAGAAACAACGCCAGATACAGACGCACGCGACCACAAATCACTTCTGCACCATTAAAGCGCCGTACCCTCAGAGTCATTTAGCTTTGTGTGGGGAAAAAAGAAAATCATTAACGTTGTCTGAACAAGTGAACAGCGATTATTTATGACGGGCCAGCGGTGCCCCTGAGCTGCTGTCAGTTCAACAGATTGTCAAGGGCGCCAAAGAGCTTTCCTGGCCCCCGCTTCTCAGAATAAATGATTGACACATGATCAGACAGTCAAGGCCAGGACGAGTCCACCGGTGAACCCAGTTCAACCAGGATCTCCCCCCACAGCGCTAACGCAGAAACAGCTCTCGGATAGAGACGGAGCTGAACATCTCTGATTCAGATCTCGCCGCCTCGGGGACGATGCATTCTGTGTTTTCGCCATGTCTCCCTAAAGTTATTTTATCATTATTAATATTAAAGCAACCCTTTATGGAGAAGTGAATCCTCCAGACTTAAAGACATACAGAGTTCTTTTTTTTTTGCTGTTTTAGCTTGGGGACCGAAATTCTCCTCAATGTCACATCAAAGAGTTGCCTTTAATAATAATTTCTTTGGCTTATGTTGGTAGGAATTCAAATGCTCAGGGGTAAAGGAAGTGTGGGTTGAGATTATGCACCATATCATTTCCAGTGTCCCACTTGTCTCAGTGCCAGCGAGGCTAAGCGCTCCCACTGATTTTTCACATTTAAAATTAGGGAGAGCGCAAGACTCCTCTCTCCCTCTGCCTTAGTCAAATATTAGGCAGGCCACTCTGAGAGCACAAGGACCAGTAAGCCGGGTCTGCCTGGGCGCAAATCTGCAAAAACAATCTTCACAGTCATAGCTGTTGCCCTGTATTTTGGGACGATGTTAAAATACCACAACTTTGCCGGAGCTCGTGGAACCCACAAAGGACGCTAGAAGCCTCGTTAATCACGGAGCGGAGCGTGAAAATGGCAGGTCGCAGCAAAAAATCTGCAAAGATTTAACAGTTCCCAGGTTGTATCTATCCATCCTCCGAGCCTCGAGCTACGTTTACACTGCAGGTCTCAATGCTCAGTTCAGGTTCTTCGCACAGTTTCAACGCGACCGCCACGAGTCTCCAGTGTGAACAGCCTGTTGTGACGGCGGATGCGACACATGTCGGAGTGCGTGTGTATCAATATTGAAGTTGTTTTGTTGTCTGAGCTGAAAACTTCATGGCGAATCAGTTGTTTGATCTTACTCCGCTCCTCCTCCTTCGACACGTTGTTACTGTGATGTAAAAGTCGGATAATGCTCTCAGACCGTTCTGACTGAGAAACATTGGATATGTATACAGTTTGGGATCCTATATGACAGTGACCTGGGTCTGATTTGAATAAGTTGATTTGTGCTGTTCAGACCGGTCGGTCACATATGTGCGAAAAGAAAAAGTCAGACTTGGGCGACTTCTGCTTGGAATGTGAATTATAGCCTTAGATTTTAGTTCAACACAAGCCAACGTGAGATGATTTGTGTTCACATACGGCTTAAGTAGTTGTGCAGTTGTTTTTTGGGTTTTTTTTCGAGTGAACATTTTGGTTACGTTAATTCACTGGGTCCTCGCTTCCCCAGATGGTGGGACTAGATGAGGGATTATGTTTCAGCGTTCGCAGCCAACAACTAAAGAATTGTTTGGCTTTGCATGAAGTGTTATCTTTTTGGAGTCTTTTGAGTACCCACTCAGGCCTTTACCTGCATCTTATCACAGGCAGAGTAACTGCACAGATATGCACATGGCAAGACTGTAACACACAGCACTGTAACAAATCCAAGCATGCAGTGAGAAGAAGAAGAAGTGACGAGAGCAGAGCACAAAGTGACAGGCAGTCAAAGATTTACATTGGTGGCAAATGAGTGAATGATTAGATCAGAATAAGGTAATAATGTGTTGAAAATGCTCCCTGAGATGCTTGTGTTTACTGAGAGGATCATAAGCTTTTGTTGAGACAGTATTAAAATGGAAGGCTTATAATGAAAAAACACCAACTATCATAAATCAAAACTTGCCTGTCACTTTTTTTCTCCCCCCCTCCCCATTCCTGTGCCTGGAGAGTAATGCTGCTGGTCCTGCAGAACGGGGGAGGCTGAATGGACTGAAAATTGCCTGCAGATAAGAATAAGAACCAGAATAAGAGTTAGGATTAGAAATGAAATTCATGAACTCTTCGCAATCCTTTTTTTTTTACATTTTCCATGTCATTTTAAGGCATTTCTGAGCCATCAGTGGCTTGGCCTGGTTTCCACTGTGCGGTAATAAAGCTTTAATGGAAAGCTGACTTCCTCAGGCCTCGGCCAACAAGCGTGCCGTTACCTTTCTCCTCGTACGAGGCAAAAAACACAAAAAAAAAGGTCAAAACAGGCAGATGAAAGATACAGCAGGTGCCGGCACAAATTTGGCGTACGAGATGGAAACGTTTCGGCAGGTGCGTCCAGAGTGAATGAGACGACAGAAAGCGAAAGCGGCCGCTTGCCCGTGCTGAAGTCTGGGAGAAGGGCCAGCATCGCAGTAACAGAGTGGGCTGCTGTTTGATTCGATTTCGCTCTTTTCATTTCCTCCCCACCTCCGCCGCTTCACAGCCAACAGCACAGTCTCGTTGCAGGTGCGCGGTAACCCGACGCCGGCTAAACATAGCGCGCCTCATGCATTAACACCAATCAACCTGAATGACTGCGGTACGGCCTGTCACGTTAGATGAAGCCGTCAACAACATTGACGAGCTTCATGAATAGCCTCTCTCGGAAGAAAAAGGGGAGGAAAAATGAGTGTCTTGTGTATTTCAGTGTCAAATGCCTTGACTCAAGAGGGTCAGAGTGGAATGTCTACTAACTCGTTTCTCTCTGTGCTCCTTTCTTCTTCATGGACCCGACCAACTCTACAGCAACAGCCCAACTACTGGAGCTTTAAGGTCAGTGCTGAGTGTGGATCACTGTCTGTGGATGTTTGTTATTCTCCTCTCTGTTGTGTCTGTGTCCATGTGTGTGTGTGTGTGTGTGTTTTTTGCCTGCCTGCCTGCCTGTGATGTGGTACCTCGTCAGACTCCTCAGGCGTGCACTCTTCTACCTCCTTGGTCCTCTGCCTCAACAACACACAGCTCACTCGGCATCTTTCGACTCTCTGGGCAGGGTCTTTGTGTGTCTCGACACACTGGTGTTTGTCTGTGTGTGTGTGTGTGAGTGTGTGTGTGGGGTTGTGGTGGCAGAGGTGTCAGAGGGTTGGCGACAGCTTAAACATCCCCAGCTCCGTTTAATCTGCGGAAGACGATTCTCTCTGGATTTATGATACCTCAGTCAGCTAGCATTAATGGCTGGGAGGCATGTGACCCCGTTGAAGTATTACTCAGACTGACTGAGACGTTAAGAAGACATTCCAGACAGTGCCACTGAGCCATTACTGAAATAATGCTTTGACATTAGCACAGAGGCTTGAGTCATGGCTGGCCTGCAGAATGTGCTTTATCTACAGGTTGCAGACAGGAAGCAGGAGTAGTATTTTCTGGGGGAGGGCCAGATGTTTTGAAAGTGAGAAAACCAACTTGCGCTGAATTTTGAAGAGTGGAGTGTATTTCGTTTGCAAGTCCTGGATTCAGGTCAAGTTCAGTCATGTCAGCTGTAGCGATGTTCCGGTATCATCCACTACAAAAACAACCTGCCTTGATATCATTATGAACCGTTCCAGGCTACCATCGATGACCATCATCTAGCGTCGACTGCACCCTTATGCTGCTGAATCATGAAGAACAGCGTAGGAAAGAGTTGAAGAGACAAATGTTACTCAGCTTTTAACATCATGTTTACACAGTAATGTTGTTTTGTTTTTAATAGTTCCACTCCAGACTTATCAAACCCCAGAAACACTGCAGTGCACAGTGCCAGGCCAGTAGTTGGCAGTGTGATTTTGTAGTGAACTAAAATATGGAAACACGTGTGCAGATGTGCATGCCTGTTTTTAGATTTTTACACAAAAAGTAACAAATGGCCAAGGAAAAATTGGTGTTAAGAAAGTGTCATACAGTGATAACTTACAAAATCATCAATTATTCAGCTGTAATATTGTTTTAGCCCTAGAGTATCTAAATACCATAAACCTGTTATCAAGGTATCATAAACCTTGATGTAGTTACATCCCTAGTCTGCTCAACTGTTTAATGTAGATTAAGGACCTGTTTCTGTTGGGCGTTCTTCCTATGGAGTCCTATGGAGTTATAGTCAAGGAGGTTGTGTTTTCAATGTTTGTGTTGATTGATTAATTCATGCAAAATTTGGTGGACTTGTGTATTCTGAATCAAGCAGGAATCCTTCCAATTTCAAAGTTGCAGAAATGTCTTTTAACTCCCTTAATCCTCAGCATATGAACACGACTGAAAAGCTATTTCATGAGGTAAACAGAAGCTGATGAAGGATGCAGGCTGGCTAACCACAGGGCTTTAGCTGCGATCAAGCTGGTTATTGTTTGGGTGCGTACGCCATCTCTTTGTTTTGTCATTACTCTCTATGGTGACAGTTGGAAAGGTTTGCTATCTAAACAGAGAGAGGGGCATATTGAAGTGCATATGCGGGGGTGTGCCTGAGTATGTGTGTGTGTGTGGGTGTGTGAGGGGAGAGCCTGGGCTTTATCTGAGCAGTGGTCTTCCCTGAATCCCTGCTCACAGTATCATTCGGACAGAGTGGAAATGTCACTGAATATCAATCGCCACATGCCGCGACCTGGGCTTAGCAATTTATCCCTCGATCTCCTTTGGACCCCATCGCATAAACCTGCCACATACAGTAAAGTATAAGCTGTTTGCAAAAACACTATATGTATGTTAATCATTGTCTTCCAAAAAATATCTCATATTTTGTAGCAGTGTCTCGATTAGTGTGACCAGCTGTCCCACAATGGGTCAGTTTATGATGATAGAAGACGTTGGAAAATATTCACATGAAAGATGTTCTTGCATCAGAACATAGTGATATAATTAATTTCGGTACAGAGAGGATGCTGCTGTGTCAATCTCTTCATGTTTTCTTGCAACAGCAGGAAACGCATCAAGCGAGTGTCGTTTAATCACCGCACAGACAGAGAATTCATTTACTGGCCTTACAAGTAATCAAATCTGGAATGAAGCAACCAAAACGGTCCGTGCGGCGAAGGATCTGAAGCTGTTCGCTCTCAGCACACACTCCGTCATCGACACCTTTTATATCGACACGTCAGCCCGCTCAATTTTCCTCATCTCGCACCGAAAGCTGCTGAAAACCCCGCTCCTACAGCCGCATCCCACCTGTGCTAAACTGAGCTCGACTCTCTGGCACGCCTGCCCAAAATAAACACTAAATGGCACCACTACAGTTTGAGGATTGCACTTAACTTTTACCTGACAAGAATATTCATCATTAACGTCTTACACGCTGCATTTAAGCCTCATTATCACTCTCAACAGTGGTAGACATATCGCTTCGTCCCGTACACTGTATCTCACAACAATGTTGTCTGCACGTCCTCTCTGTGTTCTCTGGCTCCTGCTTTTCTGTTTTCTATCAGAAAAAGAGGATCCCTAGCAGTAATCTCAGCCATCATCTCCCCCATTCTGCGCCTCCTTCTTCAGAACAAACCAATTTTATCGACACACAATTCACGGCAATTTGGGGGAGCAATTTGCTCCATGCATTGATGATGCCGGGTCTTTTAAAGCAGCAGGACTGTGGCTGTGTGGGAGAGAGGGGGGTGGGGTTGGGTTCTGTGTGTGTGTGTGTGTGGCGGGGGGGGTGGTCGAGGATTGGGTGGCCAGGCAGAAGATTGGCCTGAGGGGTCTGAAAAGATGCAGAGAAAAATGATAGCAGAAGGAAGATACAAACTGAGAGATGGATCAATGCTACGAGAGCTTTTTTCCCTATCTATTTTCTAAAATTGTGAACCGTAGCTTTTGCTCGGTGCCGATAAAGAGCCAGGTTACACAGAAAGAGAGACAGAGAAAATGCAGACTTGAAATCCTCAAATGCAGTCAGTGTCTGCACAATTGCAGCACCTGGATGCAGCTTTAGCCCCTGGCTCTGGAAAAAGCGAGGTGGAGGCTGAGACTTTGACGTGGAGGAGCTCAGCAGGAGTCGGGAACGGAGCTTTTGGAGTGATGAAAGAGGACAAATGAGTGACAGGGGGTGTGTTCGATGTCGTAAGGACAGGCAGCTCATAGCAAAGACAGATACGAGCTTTTGAGGAGAATAGAGACATTAACTGAAGGAGGAGTAGAGGAAGAAAACTGAAGGGAATATGCCATTGTAGAGGAGATGCTGCACACATAAGGTGTGATATTAACCATTTAACACCTGTCTCTCAAACAGCTCATTGTTATTTCACACACACACATCAAGCCGTCTTTGATATTTCTGGCCGAGGTGCACGCTCTCTTTGCTCGAGTCCAGCAGCGTGTCATATCACATATTCTGGGGAAACATCAGAAAGAGAGAGCCTAGCAGGAGAAATTGTGCAGTCAGCAGACCCCCGGACTTCAAAATACACTCCTCATTTTTTAATATCAGTTACCGCACCTCAACTTCTACGGCTGTGTAATTCATTCACATCTGAAGAAATGAAAAACATTAAGCCAAGCCAGTTTTCAATGATTGATTCATTCATTATCTTACCTGCTGTGAACCCAATGGCTTCCCAGTGGTCCACAAAGGGTGAAGGCAGAGAATACATCTTCACAAAAGCAGTTCCAGGGCCGATGCGTGTTCACAGTTGGTTCAACCTGCAGACCAGCTGAGATCCAATCTGTTATCCCACAGCTCGTGATGCTTATGGAGCTACACAATTACGTCACTGTATGTATCAGTTAAGTCCCTGCTGAGTAGTGAACATACAAACTTCTCTAATTGCAGCTTTGATCAATGTCCTCCTTAGTCCCTATAGTCTTTACTCAACTTCTTGAGCTGCTGTCTCATCATGTCCATGGCTTGCTCTCTCATCGGTTTCTTTATAAAAACGCTGCCTGGTTTTGCTGTTGTTGGTCTCAATTTCCCTGTGCTATTTTTCTTTTTTCTGAGCTGCAAGCCAGTTTTCTGTCTAAACAGAAAGAAATGGTTCAGCTCTCAGCCCGACCCACCACAGGAACTGTTTTTGGTTTTGGTTAAAAAAAAACAAACAAAAAAAACAAAAAGATGTAACACACAATCTCAGCAACTACATTAGGGGCTGTTTAGAATCTCTAATCGGCCTTAATGTGCATGGGGAAATCCAAGTCGCCACGACTCTAAATGATTATATTGAGTAGTACAGTGCACACACAAACTGAGCCAGTAAATCAATGATGGAACAGGCAGTTTTTCACAGCGAGGACCTACCTGAAACTACACGACAAATGACAACGGATCTAGAAGAAACTCACTTACAGAACTGACTTATAGCAGAGCAAGGTGACCTGTTCAGCTCTTTGCAGTTTAAGCAGGTCATCCCTCGGTCAGAATTTAGCTTATTTTCCCAACATTTTGCACTCACTTTCTCCATCTAATAGGCCCAGAAGCAGTACACCATGTACTGCACATTGTGTCTCCCTCCTCTGCCTTTGTAACATTTCAACAAAACATTCTGTGGCTGAACCGAAAATCAATATTTAGATTGACATTTACAGAGAGGAGAAGCCGAGTAAATCTCAAAGTCTCAAAACTTACCCATTGTACAAGGTTCAAAGGTTTTCAGAAAAAGTTACATAACGTTGAACTGTCAGATAGAGCTTGATGATATATTCTCCCCTAACAAGTCATATACCGAGGCTTCCATCATTCGTGTGTGTGTGTGTGTGTGTGTGTGTGTGTGTGTGTGTGTGTGTGTGTATATGCATCCAAGCCCGTCTGCACGAGCACTCAAAACAAGAAACAACATGGTGGGAGGTTGCATAAAGTTTAATGCAGTTAGTGGCCTTAGGTCTGTTGTCAGCCTGTCTTGTCCTGCTTTCCACTCCATTCACTTCTCGCTCTGTGTAAGATCATCCTGTTCTCCGCCCGCTCCTCTCTTCCACAGCGCCTTTATAACGGTGTAGGGTTCTCGGCAGTAATTGAGTGCTGTTGAAAAAAAAGTCCAGATCGCTCCAAAACAAAGGTTGCAGGTGGAGTGCAGGCAAGAGGAAGACTGTGGTTGGGAGGAGGAAAACAAGGAGGTAGAACCAGTTTTCCTGAACGGAGGCTGTGAGCAGAATCATTACTGGCATGTTTAGTGAGAGCAGACACAGCCAGATGGCATGTACACATATATATTTACATAATATGAGATATATTTTCTTTTTTTTCCCACATAAACCCCACAATATGGATGTAAGAGCCTGTAGCATGCTGTAACAAACCACATTGACTGGAGAGTATATAATGACATCTGTCGGTATCTCACGCTGACATCACTTGGGCTTTCACTAGATTTGCTTGAACACATTTTACTAAAATTTTTATGCAAAATTTCTGAAATTATATAAAATTGCAATAGCTCCTTGCAGGTGCCTCCACTGGTGGGTGTTTGAAAACAGTGTTTTCATTGCATTCATGTTTTCATTTACATCGACCTCTCAAATGAGGTAGAAAAAATGATTTTGCGATGTTAATTCAATTGAAATGTAGCCGCTTCCGTTCCTCCGTTTTTATTGTGAGATTAAGGCCTTGCACATTTCTTGGGATAATAGAAGAGCACCTATTGTCTATTTCAACTATTGGTGGAGTAGGATATTATCCACTTTCCAACAGAGCTCTTTTTCTTTTTCAGTTGTTTGGAAAAAAAAAAGTTCAGTCCACAGACCTTGGGAGTGAGAGCATGAGCAGTCATGTAGCACCATGTTCTCAGTTCTCCCTTTTCATAAAAAGCTATCTTTGAAATTGAATTTACCTTTGAAATGAATGTCTCACACACACACAAGTGGAAGCAGAGTTGCTTTATGCTTGGAATTAAGTAAATCATCAACAGATACTCCCACCATCTTTCAGAAGTGGTGATCTTTTCATCCATGCATATTCATACTGAAAGTACTGTGTGTCAAATATTCTGCCTTTTCTGGAAAGTATGTCATGGTTTCCAGGGGAATTTTATTTCATCACCTGTCTTTTGACTAACCGTGGAAGTGATATGGAGACGGATGAATTTAGAAAAACTGGGATAATTCAACTTGTTTGGATTACTACTTGCAGTCTGTATATCTGTTTAGCTATCTATCTGTCTTTAGCTAGCTGTTTACCTTTTCTAGCTGTCTGTCTAGCCAGTCCACTTGTCTGTCTGTCTGTCAAAAACTACTTTGTTTCATCACAATTTTCACAGGCAGTCAAACCACTTGTGCGTCTGTACAGTGAATGTTAATCTTCCACGATTAAATCAGCGAGTTGTCTGGTTTTGTTGAAACAAAACACCTTTTTAAAGCTTTTAAAACAACCTCTTACCTTTACACAGTCTAAGAGATAAGTGTGTTTTATGTTTGCACAGAGTCAGACAAGCTGTTTTCCCCAAGCTTCCGGTCTTTGTGCTAAGCTTAGGTAGCCAGCTGATAGAGCCAGGTTCATATTTACTCGACAACCATCAGAGAATATCGTCTGCTACTTGGCAAGAGGGCAATATTTTCCAAAGAGTGCTGATGCCTTAAAATGTGGAGTTGCTGCACTGCAACTTTTACTTACCTGAAGTTAGAGAAACCTACAGCAGAGACGTTCAAAGGAGTATTCATAGAGAATTCAATCCATTAAGAGGATTTAGTATCACAAAATGCTTATGGACCCATAACCCTCGTGGTACAGTATGCAACCCTTGAATGTCTTTTGCGTCCTACTGTAGCTGGCTGCAGTATGTGCTGCGCCTCAGTGGTACTGTTGGCCATGTTTTTATTCAGTGTGGTCACGCTTTGATAAATGACCCTCTTAGAAAACATGGTGTGGGTTATCTGTCAGCATCACCATCTCTCTCTGCATGCTATCTGCCATTGCTTACACTGGACACCACCACTATCATTCTGTGTGTGTGTGATCGCATGTGTGTGTGTGTTACTGAATGTGATAGTGACAGAAGGAGTGTACTTTAAAATAAATAAATAAAAGAAAGATTTTTCCACTTCTCGGTCCTGTTGGGGATCTGTAAATTGCCTTGCAGACTCACCAGTATGATCACCAAGCATGTAATTTGAAGAGCAAATCAGCAATGATAGTCGTAGATACATGTTGTGACACGTTCCCATTAGCTTTAGCACAGTGCAACATTAATCAATTGATTAATGGACTGACAGAGGTCAGTTAACGATAAATGAGCTATACTTGGTTAGTTACAATTGGAGATGCAGTTCCCCCCATTTATCAAGCAATGGGATTCCAGACTGTATAGCTATGTTAGTGGCTCTATGAGCCATGCTAATGCATGGTAATGTTGATGTGGCGAGATAAAATGGAAAGTCACATAGTCAGGTATGGACACACACAAGTTACATTGTCATGTACTGTCCCATATTGTCATGTAAAGTCACTTAAAGTGACTTCTGGTCAAGTTTAGTCATGTTAAGTCGCACATGTTAAGACATAAAGTCATGTATGGTCATGTAAAGGCATGTATAATTGCATAATGTTGAATGAATGAATGAATGAATGAATGAATGAGCTATACTATACTTGTAATTGGAGGTACAGGTTGCCCCATTTATCGAGCAGCAGGACTTAGGATTTAAAGCTACGTTAGCCGCTCTGTCAGCCTCTACTAATGCATAATAGCAGTGATGTGCCAAGAGAAAACAGATTATTTGGCTTTTGAGAACTGCTCAAATGAGGGGAGTCGTAACATCAGGAAAGCAGATCCTCGGAGTGACTGAACATGAGAGGAAGTTTAATTATGTTTTGACACTCCGAAAAGATGGGCAGATAGAGGCAAATAAAAGCCGAGTCAAAAATGGTAGACGGATTTTATCAGCTGTCCTCGCTGTTGGTTGTCCATCATTACAATTTGCTGCTTTTCTCTGATTTTTATCACGTCTAAGTGAATAAGTTTTGGTTTTGGACGACTGGTCAAACTCAATACAAAGACACAGACTTTGTTGTTGGAAAACTCGTTTACAGTGCACTGTGGCCTCCCGTCTTATCGCCCAATTTGCAGAGTCATAAATGAGTACATGATTGCATTCAGTGTAGCAGAGCGCGCAGATACCCCATTGTGTACCTTCTCACATTAACTTTAACGCGGCATTAATGAAAGTCACGCCGACAATTTCTCTGCAGGGAGAGAGAAGGAGGGAGAGAGAAAATACTCAGGAGTGAGAGGAAACCAGAGACGGGCGAAGCTACTGTACTGTGGCTAAGGATGTGTCTGCCTCTGCCATCCAAACAATCAGCAGACAGCATTCTGGGAGCTCATTACAGCAAGCCTCTGAGCTGGAGGAGACGCTGCAGTGGTGGGAGGAGGTGGGGGGGGGGGGATCAGGGAGCCAGTTCAGTGAGCTCAGCTCCAGCTGCGCTAACAGTCTTTCAGCGAGAGGCGCCTGGGCATAGGCCGGCGGGATAAACCCGCAGTGACAGCCCAGGATTTGCATGAGCTTCTCCTCCCATCCCGCAAGCGCTCATTTAAATTTCGTAGCACAAGAGTTTGGATGAGGGTGTATGTGTGTGTGTGTGTGTGTGTGTGTGTGTGTGTTTGTGTGTGTGGAGAGGTGTGCAAGTCGAGTCGAGCGAACGCGGCGTGACTTATGCTAAGCCCCTTCCAGAGGTGTCAAGTAACGAAGTACAAATACTTCCTTACCGTAGCCCGCTTTTTACTTTTACTCCATTACATTTTCACTCAGTTATCTGTACTTTCAACTGCTACCATTCATAAATGTAAGGAGTAGAAGAAGAAGTAAAGTAGATGTATGTGTTTGGGTGTACTCGTTTCTGACTTGTTTTTTGATTAATCATTTGTCAATGAAAGCTATTGATAACATGCTTCTGAGGTATGAAATTTTACACCATTACAATACTTATAGGCAACTAGTCATCATATCTTCTGCTCCATGAAACACATTAATGATCAGTAGTACACACGCACACACACAAACACACACACACACACACACACACATATATATGTATATGTAGTGAACTATAGGCTACACTTTGGTCCTTTAATGGCATTTTATTCCTTTCATTACTTTTACTTTTATACTTTAAGTAGTTTAGAAACCAGTACACTTTTTTTTTTTTACTTTTGATTGAGTAAAAAGGTTCAGTAGTATCTAGTACTACTGTATCTAGTATCTGTACTTCTACTTGGGTAGTAAATGTGGATACTTTTGACACCACTGGCCAGTTGAAATGTTCACCACAGGTGATTCATTGAGGCCGTTTCGAGCACAGCTATGTTTTTGCTTTCCATTCAGCTAATGTGACGCTAGTAATTTCCAGTGAACGGCCGGTAGCGAAAGGCATTGTCAAGGTCTTGTTAATCTCGTTATGTGCTTCATTGTGCCATGTCTCATCATTGTCTGCACTTTTTTTTTCTTTATTTTTTTTACAGTCTCTTCTCTTCCGGCACTCCCGTCCCATCCATTCTCCCTGCCTCGCTGCTTTCTCCACCGTCTCAATAAACGCCTCTGTGTCCTCTCCTCTCCTCCCGACAGAGCCGCAGTCCACGGCACTCCCAGTCTACCCAGTCTGGGCTCGCCGACCAGGCCGCCAAGCTCTCCTTCGCCTCCGCCGAATCCCTGGAGACCATGTCGGAGGCCGACATCCCCCTGGGGTTCAACCGGATGAACCGCTTCCGCCAGAGCCTGCCGCTGTCCCGCTCTGCCAGCCAGAATAAGCTGCGATCTCCAGGTTAAGATTTAGAGCGCTGCTGGCAGGCGCCCTAGACCTAGACCCAGTTTAGTCTGCGTTTACCTCGTGTGGTCGAGGGCGCGAGGGAGCGTAAAACACGCACCTCGTTTACTGCAACAGTTTCAGCTCAGTGTAATTATGCTGGGAAAGAGACTTTCTGGAAAACCTATAGCAAGTCGAACTAACTAGTTGACTCCTAATACAGTGGAACCTCGACTTACAGACGCCCTATTATACAACAAAAATATGAAAACAAAAAAAAAATCTTTTCATATTTTTTATAAAATTTATAATATTTATTCATATATTTTTATAATATCTTTTCATATTTTTGTATTATTTTTTTTATATTTTTGTATTATTTTTTTTACAGTTTTTGTCATATTTTTGTATTGTTTTTTATTATTATTTTTGTCATATTTTTGTAATACAAAAATTGTACAAAAGCCCCTCTGAAACGAATTAATTTCCTGTCTCGAGGTTCCACTGTATGATCTTATGAATGTGCGAGTCGTTGCACTGTAAACTCATACGAGCACTTTATACTTTCACTGTGTGCGCTGAGTCGAAGTAGCACTGTTAAACTACCGCTGCATGAAGACATCTGTGTTTAATCAATGCAGGACCAAGAGTTTATTTTGTGCAAGTGCAAAAAAATAACCCAGGACTGGTTTACTACTGAAGGGCCTTGGGAGCATAGAGAGGATGATGAAGATGAAGACCACTGTGTGGTGTTAACGTCAGGTGCAGTTAGATGAAGAATGTGGCTGTAACAGCAAAGTGGCAGTGACTGAAGTGGCTGATTCAGATTCCAGACATAAGTAGAGCAGCGGCTCTCCGGTCTCTCCTCCTCCTCCTCCTCCTCCTCCTCCGTGTCTCTCTACTAACCACTGTCCTTGTTTTCTTCTCTCCCCCCCCTCAAACTCATCTGCAATATCTCACTTATTTTGCTTGACTTTTAATCACTGGTCTTTCTTTGCTTTGTTCTTTTTGTTTGTCCCACGGTGTATGAAGATGAATATTCAGGTTAGTCAGGCGTCAGCACCTTTACCTACTGTACAAACTACAAGCTTATCCACATCTGACATCTGTTTTTCATGGAATGGGCTTCATTTATGGCTGATTTGACATCCATGATTGCTATTCCATCTTTTGAGAGGAAGTAAAAGTTTGATTTTTTTCTTAAAAATTCAACTTTTACAAGGTTGCTTTTCTGAATTCTCACACAACCCCCCCCCCCTTCCACCCCTCAGTCTCTCCTCTCCTGCCTCTAATTTACACTGGATGTGTATTCGGTCTTATTGTGTACTCCATTTATGTAATCTGTTAACCTGCCAGTTACTTTTTTGGTTAATCTGTTATTTGTTTGGTTTAATTGTCCCACAATGGCGAAATTTCATCATTACAACAGCATATTGATTACATAGGTTGTAATCTACAAGTCTTGAAATGTCTTTGTCCCCCCTTAACGACATTCAATTTCCACCTTAGAGGACTCAGAAAACAGAAAATAAACAATAGTAGTTGTAGTAAGCAAAGAAAAAAAGAAAAAGAATTTTGACTTAATTTCTCAAAATCAATCTCAAATCGTTTTTAAACGCTTCAGTTGACTAATCAATTATCAAACTAGGCGTTGATTGTTTTGTTAAGTCGAGTTATTTATCGTTTCTTTGTTGAAGCTCTATTTTGGACCAGTTATTTTCAGAATAAAAGCACTCGCGTTGACCGTATTTGACTCCAAAGTAGGAAAAAACACATGTTCTTGCAGATCCAGCATTGCTTTCCTTTGGGCCGGGACACATGTAGTGTTTTCCCGAACACATTTTCCCACAATGGATACAGAGAGGACTGAGCGAGTTAGGTTGAATACACATCCAGTGTCGTATCAGGGGCTTGTTTCCCACCCAGAAAGAAATAACCTCTTGATCGTGTATATCGAAAGTTGCAAAAAAAAACCATGCAACCATCAGTGACCTCTCTACAATTTCCAAAAATGACCAAAAAATACAAAAAGAAATCAGAATTTGATAGAATTGCTTCACTAGCTCTTGTCTGCCGTCTTGGACTGAGGTCCCGTCCCTGTCTCTCTCCCCTCTCAGGCGTGCTGTTCCTGCAGTACGGAGACGAGACGCGCCGGGTGCACATCACCCACGAGCTGAGCAGCCTGGACACGCTGCACGCCCTCATCGTGCACATGTTCCCGCAGAAGCTGACAGCGGGCATGCTCAAGTCGCCCAACACCGCCATCTTGATCAAGGACGAAGCGCGCAACGTCTTCTACGAGCTGGAGGACGTGCGGGACATCCAGGACCGCAGCATCATCAAGATTTACCGCAAAGAGCCCATCTACGCTTCCTACCCCGCACACCTGGCCAACGGAGACCTGCGGGTGAGGATGGGGGAGCAAAGGGGTGAGGTGGGGGGGTCGAGAAAACTGACAACTGAGCTAAGAGTGGTCGTGTTTCCGTTGTAGTTTTTCATGAAATGAAAGCGATATTTCAAACATTTTGACAAAGTACAAGTCAGATGCTATAACATGCTATAATACTCGGGAAGTCTTGCCACCTGAGACTCCATTTGAGGAAGACGGATGTTCAAAGGATTTTGTGTTTCCGTGGGTTTTGTCAGAAACTTCATTCTCCTTGTTCATATTAAGTGAAGTGGTTACAAAAATGTGTAAATGTGTTACATTTTAGTTACAACATGGAAAACCAGGTCATGAGAGGTAATAGCTATGTTTAAGAGATTATTAAGGTGTTTCCATCCCCAGTTATTCTATTGGGATATCCAGGTCTTGTGCATTTTTCAAGGTCATGGAAACGCATACTGAGAGCTTCTTTCATTTTGAGCCGCTACATGAAGAGCAGCGGTGACGGGTTAAGAGCGCTTTTTTACATTTCATGGCAACTTGGACGAGATTGTTCCGGTACATGTGGGTTTTAGTAATTTAACAGGTATTCCTCCTGGAGATGGATTTTGTTTTCTTCAAGTAGGGCATCTGTTGCTGCGTAGACACCGGAGAAGGATGTTCCTCTGTGAAATGGGCATATTTTACCATCCAGAGCTATTTCTGCCTCAGTGACGATCAGGGAGGCCTGGGGGAGGCCTTATTTTAATTATTTTACACAAAGCCCGCTCACCATCTGCATTATTCACACGATACTGAGAATACAACTGCTGTTAATTATGCAAACAGGTAGTGAAATAATGTGGATTATGCCTGCTCGCATACAGCGTCTTACGTATGAGCGGCTTACATGCCGGTGTGTGTCTGTGTACAGACACAACTGCATACATACATTTTAATAGCCCACATGGTGAGTTTGAGGCCGAAACGTCGAAAAGATTTTAAGCGAGAGGCAAAAATGTAGGCCAAATGAAAACGATCAGGTCCCGCTCATTTTTCATGCTACGCGTGTGTTCCTCTGCCCATCTCCACTTTATATCTCTGGGAGAGTAAACACAGGATGCATTTTAACAGGCCTCTTGCTGTTTATTTGCTTCTGTGCACGTTGTGTGTCTCATACTTATTGTATTGTCGTCGGCAGCATCTCTATCGTGTGGACAAACGGGGCCACCCCACATAGCCTTGTGAATATATTAGACATATATGAGTTTGTTCCTGGGCATAAGCAGCACAAATTCCTTTGTCACGCTACAGTGTTTTCTGTGTATTACATTGTGCCGCGTGACAAGGGAAGGTAGGAGCTGAGCGACAAACGAAAAGAAGAAAAAACAGGAATGGGTTAGGTTTCAAAAGTAGCTGTGTGACAGGAGAACAAAGGAGTCTTTGGCTTTTTGAAAGCTGCACAAATGAGAGGAATCACAACAGGTGGAGAGTTGAGGTTGTGATGCTCAGCAGGAGGATGGAAATAAACACCGAGTGGAATACACAAAATACTGTGAATGTGCTGTACAGTGATAAATTGTGGATAGGGCATGGAAGAGGAGATTCATTCTGGTCAGCCTCCAATCATCACCACAGAAGATGTTTGGAGACTTAATTCCCTAAATTTTTTTGAATGACGGGTCCTCTGAGAAATCTTTCGGCTTTCACCGAGTGTGACGGGCTGTCTAGTGTCAGTCAGCTCTCCGTCGTCCTCATGTCAAGCTGACGCCTGGGAAGCAGCGCTCTCATCCGCTGGTCTCCATGGTAACCCTCCTCCCCTCGCCTGTTCCTTTCAGAGGGAGATGGTGTATTCCTCACGCGACTCGTCTCCGACTCGCCGCCTCAACACCCTCCCCTCCTCCACGGCGGCGTCCTCCGGCTCGCCGTCCCGCTCCCGCCTGTCCTACAGCGGCGGCCGCCCCCCGTCCTTCGCCGGGTCGCACCCCCAGCACGAGCCGGGCCGCCACCCCCACCACCCGTCGGCCGCCCACGCCGCCAACGCCGCCGGCCTGTCCCCGTCGCCCAGCGCCATCTTGGAGCGGCGCGACGTCAAGCCCGACGAGGAGGTGTCGGCCAAGAACCTGGCCCTGATGAAGAGCGAGGCGCTGTACGCCGACCCCTACAGCCTGATGCACGAGGGTCGCCTCAGCATCGCCTCCACGCAGTCGCTCGCCGCCATCGGAGACCCCTTCAGCTTCCCCGTGTCGGGCGGTCTGTACCGCCGCGGCTCGGTGCGCTCGCTCAGCACGTACTCGGCCGCCGCTCTCCAAGGCGACCTGGACGACTCCCTGTACAAGCCGGGAGGCTCGCTCTACTCCGACACGTACTCCTCTGCCACGCTGGGCATGGGTTTCCGCATGCCCCCCTCATCCCCGCAGAAAATCCCCGACATGCAGCTGAGGGACAGGGACTCGTACTCCAGCTCGCCCAGCAGGGCCTCGCCAGTCAGGCAGACCTTCCGCAAGGACTCGGCCTCCTCCTCCGTGTTCGTAGACAGCCCCAAGTCCAGGCCCAGCTCCGGTTCTGAGCCTCTGTGTCTAACGGCTGGGCCCGGGGAGGGACTCAAAGGAGGACCCGGGTTTGGATCGTCCCTGTCTGGACAAGACCCCGACACCAGCAGGTCAGTGGGTTGGGATGTTCAGGAAAACCTCAAAACACCACCTATCTCAGCATCTGTTAGAGATGTGCTGAAAATTCCGCCACATTTTCATTTTTTGGCGAAAGTCTTTGAAACAGGATGTGGCAGTGTCTCAAAACAGGCGACAAACCCAGCAGCTTTTTCCTGAGTTATTGGAGACTTTTGCAGACTCTGTTGTGGAGGCTCAGTTCTTTCACAGCCATCAGAGACAGACATGTTTGCATAATATCTTTCATTGCTTTAGTTATTGGCCAATTGTTCCCTCGATTTTTGGTTTCAGCCTAAAATGTTCGTGTATCCCTAGGATACCAGTATGAAACTGTGATACATTTTGACACTTTTTTTAAAATAAAAGGGGAAACAGAAAATGTCATTACTGACTTTTTTCTTTCTTAGAAAATCTTAGAATTATAATACTGAAGTGAATAAATAAAATCATTTTGAGAATAATGGGATTTTCCAAACACAGTATAAATGTTTCCCCCATTTTAAATGCTTTAGTTACTATGGTTGCTTTTAAGCATTGGTGTACCAATCCACTTCCCATTTCCTTTGCTGTTTGGCGATCCACTGCGTTTTCTTTTGCAGGGATCAACGTCTGGAGCGCATGGAGGCGATGGAGAAGCAGATAGCCAGCCTTACTGGTCTTGTCCAGAGCGTGCTGACCAGAGCGCCAGACAGTGACAGCACGTAAGACTCTCCATTATACCCCATTAACCCTCTAAAACTCACAGACACAGCTTCAGCTCAGACACGTAGGCGGCATTATCGACAGGACCAAGAGCAGTAGCAGCAGCAGGCTATTATCGGAGCCATTATCAGCTCCATAGCAGTGAAGTACTGTACTACGCCGCTTTGTGTGAGCACAGCACAAGTCAGGAGCCATAAACATTACTGCCCTACAAAGGCAGAACGCCATAATGTCATGTGTGGTCAAAAATGTCATTGTGGCCTCCTTTATCATGTGAATAAATACCATGAGCCAATTGTTCATTGCCAATTGACTGTTTTCAGGTGAAAATAAAGGACAATGCAAACCGTAACATCCAAAACCATAGAAGACACCATGCACTTAGCACTTAGTTTGTGCCTTTGTATTCAATTATATTTTAATTAATTAACTTAGTATTTTGTGTATTTTTTGTACTGCAAAGTAACTCGTCTTATAATGGATTAAAGTATAAAGAAAATAATGATATTATGTGAGTTATATTATCATTAGCCAATGATAATATGTCAGTTGGTGTCTTTTGTCTTTGCATGACTCCTTATTTTTGGCACATGATACAAAGGCAGAATACATTAACTGCCAAATAAGGAACAAAGGTCAATTTTGAGCAAAATATTTCTTAATTATAGCAACTGGTTGTCAAATTTTGGAAGCCCAACCTATTTTGTCTGGGCAAGCAAGACAGAAACTTTGAGGTCATTTTTCTCAGTTTTTTGCCTCTGTAGGGCAGAGAAGTACCAATACACAGAGCTGTTGATTTATTCATTAATGTACGGAGATGAATGACATAGCTTTGCAGAAGAGGTCACCCATCGTTATCACGTCACCTTCATGATCACCAGTCAGTCTGATAGTGTCCAGGACTCGTGCTGTGAGGGTTGGCACTGTAATTGCCTTGCCCTGTGGCCGTTGATCCTCAGATGCGGCCTGCTGCGTCTCTGCATGATGGCGGGCTGCCCTCCGGACCAAGGGACGGAGTTCTCACGGCCATTACCTTTCTCTTCCAGCGAGAAGACCGAAACCAACAGCGACGGCTCCGCGACTGGAAGTGAGTACCGCGGCGTGAAGTGTGAGCCGTGAATTGACCGTGCTAGCCTCCTCCGTTACTAACACTGTCACTGTGCTAACCTCTACGCAGATTAAAAAAGTTTAAAAAAGTGCCTCGACCGTTCAAAGATGATATCGGACATTATTTGTCGCGATTTCTGAGTTTATTATGAACTTGTCGAGACCTGAAACCTCTCAGTTCTGGTCCAACTTTGCCCCTTTTCCACTACACAGTTGCATCAGAGCTGCTCAGTCTCTCCTCAGTACAGACCCTCCGAGTACCTCCTCGACATGGGCCGTAGCACAAAGCAGCCAAACCGCCCTGTCATCGTTTTATACGTGGCGCAAACTCATAAACAACCGTGGTTATTGAGGCAATATGAGTGCACTTGCCGCCCGGTCTGCAGCCCTTTACACACAAACGTTGTTTATGTGTTTTGGTTGCAGCGAAGTTAGCGGCCGACAACTGGCCGACCTCCTGAAAGACCTTTTCATTTCAGGTCTATTTGTATCTTCTATCTGCCACCAAGCATAAGAAAGTGCGCACCATGTCATGCTCATAGTAATTACACACACATCAGCTCTGTTGTCTGGGAATCTCTGGAAGGTACGAACCCAAATGGAGAAGCCAAAAAAACGCCAGCAGCCCAGCTCTGTGCTGGAACTGTTTGGTGGAAATGGGACATTTGTGATGACGTGACTTTTAACTAACGCACTGAGAACTGCTGTCCTCCATCTCCAGGACCCATATGGTCAAGTGAATTTTTGGCTACTAGCTGTTAAGAGGCGGTCTTTAATGCCTGTACGCAGCTCAGATCCATTTTATAGATTTGTTGAGGTTGGAGGCCATTACAGGACTTGCATAAGAGGAACAGTTCAATGCTTGGAGAAACACTCGAGCGCTGTTCCAGTTTTTATCAATTTGTCCGGCATTAGGAGGCGAGATGTTGGTGAAGCTCTCCCGCAAATGGAAAAGAAATGTACCTTCCAACCGCTTTGAGCCGTGGAAAGGTGTTATGGAAACAAGGAAAACATGCAAGCTGGTAATGTCGCCTCCTGGCAAGACAGACACCTCAGTCATGTGGAAGGGTTTTTTGCTTTGTGGATCTTCAGAGGCAGGATTTTCTGCGTTCAGCACACTAAATCATCACTGTATAAGACCTTTAAACTACTCTTCCTTTCCTTTTGGTTCACCCATTGCCTGTCATTTTCCAATTTTTTTCCTCCCTGTCCATAATTTTGTTGCGGCCTATTGGCACAAACAAACCATTTCTGTGGCTCAGAGCCTCGCGGAGCCATTTGAAGGATATAGACGCCTTTGAAGCCTCCTCAAATTGATAATTCGCCGCCAGACTGGGCCATCGCCAGAGTCATTTTCTTTGCCGTAGTCAATAAAAATGATCATCATTCTGCGAAAATGAACTTCCTCTCCCGAGTTGTCTCTACAAGTAGTTGTCGCCCTGGCATTAATTTCTCTGTAACCAGCTCATTCTTTCTACATTCCAGCTGGACGGCTGAAGCACAAAGGTAGTTGCCATCTCCTTCTCTACCACCCTTTTGTTTCTCATATCAGACATTGTCCCATGGCTCTCTGCTGCTCTCTCCGTATGGGTGTGTGTCGTTGCTGGGTACCTGGGCAGTGTCTATCCTCTCGCCTACCTGCTGATCGTCCTCCCGGAGAGTGGAGACACCCTTTTCCTCCTCCTGTCTTTTTACCTTTTTCTCCAATTTCTGCTTGTTTTTTAACTCCTAAGGGATTTCAGAGGGCTGACGGGCTTTGTAAATGTGAATCGGAGTGTATGTGTGTGTGTGAGTCCGAGGCATATATGTGTGGCAGAATAGCAAGGGAGTCAATAGCCATACTCACAAAGCCCTGTGCAGAGATAAGAGCATGGTTATCCCCGTGTGTGACACCACTTAATAGACTAATTGCACCTCTGTATGATTTACTAATAGCATGAGCTCACATTTCTCCCAGTGGGCTGACCGAGTTTTGTGAATATGGCGTTTTTTTCTTCTTCTTTTTTCTTTTTTTTGCACTCACACACTGCATTTTCTCCAGTGTGTGCGTCCAGACCTCCTTGCTATGTGTATTTCTTTAAGCTGAGTGTGCGTGCGTGTTATTATTATTGTTATTTGTGCAACATGCCACCGGGGCTCGACTCTGGAGCGCACCCCCCCGGCCGGACTGACCCGGTTTGTTTCCCAGTGACCTCCCGCTGACCTCCGTCAATGTCCTGCTTTGTGATTGGCAGCTAACACACCATCAGCGCCTCTGGCTCTGATGCCGCCGCCGCCCTCTAACACATGCCAGGTGAACAGCGTCGGCCGCTTGCAGATGCAGCTACATCTGCAGGGCCTGCAGCAAAACGCCACGGATCTGCGCAAGCAGCTCAGCCAGCTACGCAAGACACAGGTACACATCCATCTCAAATGTTTTTCTTAGCTGCTTTGTACCTGATGTTGTCGAGGGGCAGGAAATCCTTCGAGAAAATACAATTATTTGATGTTTAACTGAAGTGTCTTTTCAAAACGTCTAAAACAGCATCTTCTTTGTACTGTTACCTTAGTATTATCTGTAGTCTCAGCACGCTGAATAGATATTTTTCCTGTGTCTGGTGAGATTTTAGATTCTGTTTATTAGTTTGACATGGCAGAAACAACACAAACAGCCAATGTTTTACAGTTGATGTGATGTGATTTTGGCTAAACAAGAAAAACTTCTGCTGTTCAACTGCTGTTAAATGTCTTAAAATAATTTTATGCTCTGTTGGTGTTTACATGCAGGTACAAACGCTGACTTTTAGTGGTAAACACCGGCATCGGATGATAAATGATTAAAAGTTTCAGTACCATTCTGTGTCTCTCCCGTCTGATAGTCAAAGTAGCAGGTGTAGGGAGTCGCGTTCATAAACGCTGATTGCTCTCTGCGACAGCGTTTATGTACGACAGATGCTCTATATTAAAGAACTTTAAAAGACCGAACAGCAGGGAAAGGGAGCAACATCGTGAACTAATTGGCTTTCCAGAGATATCTGCCTCCACATGCATCAAATGGAGCCGAACACTTTTGTTTGTGATGTTCAAAGCATTGAAAAAGAAAAATCACTCATCTGTATAATCTCATTCCAATGAAAACCAGCCACAGTGTGCTCAGTGGATGAACCAGAGGCACGAGGACCTTTTTCCAACAGGTTGAGGTCCGGTCACTGGCTAGTAAGCAAAGTGGAATCGCTGCCATCGATCTGAATGACGCAATAATGGACTTGATTCGTTGCTCTGAGCCGTCGTATCTCACAGCTCACATGCAAATGAAATATTAGTGGGAAGCACTCACATGTGGTTTGCTTTGAGCTCCACAGATTGTTAGTTGGAGAAAACAGCAAATGAGTCTCCGAGTTACATTCAACACAAATATATAGGAGCAGCCGCTTTGATGTTTTGTTTTTTTTGATCTTCACTTCAATAATGTACCTACAGCGCGATCGCGGCCTGCACCTTCATATAGCTGTTCCGCATGACACATTGAGGGCATTGTATCATCTGAGGATTAATGATGAGGAAGATAAAAGTTCACCTCGCGTTGCGTGGTATGTTCCACCCAGAGATGCTTTTGCCGGGGTATCCACGGGAATCACAGGTAACGCCACAAGGAATAGTTAGCAGGAAAGGCAGGGACGGGGGTCCTCATTTACTCCATTCATCTCAGACGCGATCGGATGCCATGGTTACCAAGGGAGGAGAGTGTGGGAGTCGGGGTGAGGTGTAAGTGGGGGGGGGGTGCTAAGGTAAATGCCTTCAGTGGCAGGAGGGAAGGTTTCAAGTCTCTCACAGGTGGAGAAAGAGAGAGAGGGAGAGTGACGGGTGGATGCTAGGCTCGCAGTGCTTTCATCCCTCTCCCTGACAACAGTCCCGAGGGCTTCTTGAAACCGTCTTTAACTGTTGAGACAGGGAGCCAAACATCTGAGGGGGGGGGCCGGGGAGGACGGTGCGGCGTCTACCTGTGTGCCCGAGTGTGACCTCCACACCTGGACCCGTATTGTTGCCCGTGGCGCCGGCCAGCAGCTTAAATTTTACATGCACCTCGTGAATTATACAGAGCGAGCGTGCGGCAGCAGCAGAAACAGGCGATGCGGGGAGTGGGGAGCGCGGTGTTGAAAGATGGAGATAAAAGATGTATTTTTGCTACATTTGTGAGTGTCTTTCAACATATGTTACAGCGTCTCCCCATTTGTTTGGCAGCAGTATGGGGAGGGGGGGATTCTTGGTCGTAGTGGAATTGTTGCCTTGTTTCACTTCCTGGAACATGAGACTGATCAATTATTAATTTTTTTTTTCTTGCTTACCAGGTGCTTTCATCTCGGGGAGTTGTATTACATGCAGCAGTCCTGTAGCATATTCCATTCATAACACAGAGAGAGAGAGCTGAGTTCACACCCACCATCGTTAGTTCTAGTAAATAGTAAATGATGATATGCAACTTCTGATACACAAACACCACAGTATAGGAAACTATACTGCTGCATCTGCCCAGACTGAAATATCACAGGCAACAACTGAAAAACACATAATCGACTGAAGGATAGAGCGAAATGTTCTCCCAGCAGAACGAGCCACAGAAGCTCAGTGACATGAGTGCCCCCCCCCTCCAACCCTAACCCCAAGGACTCAGTAGTCCTGCTACAGTGAATTGCTGAGATGTTTTGAAAAGACTTGGATGACAGTCTCACTTGCTAGTCATGCTGTTCTTATGCCACATCGGAAACCTATTAAAATCACAATTAGGCTAGCAGGCTAACATTGAGGCAGCCCTGTGTCCAATTACCTGCTGAGTGACTTTACAACCTCGTACTGCAACATGTGTGTGTGTGTGTGTGTGTGTGTGCGTGTGTGCAGATGGAGAACCAGGATTCGGTGCGAACACTCTTGAAGCGGACGGAGGCAGAGCTGAACGTGCGCGTGGCCGACGCCCTGAGGAAGCAGGAGGATCCTCTGCAGAGACAGCGCCTCCTAGTGGAGGAGGAGAGGCTCAAGTACCTCAACGAGGAGGAGCTCATCATCCAGCAGCTCCAGTGAGCAACAGTTTCATGTTGTACAGGGATACAGGCTAATATATAATAATGGTAGCATTTAAGCTTAGAGGTCTAGCTGCTCATTAACATGCATATATAGATGCATATATAGATATGTTAGTCAATAGAAAAAAATGCCTTATTTTGCAAGATTATAATTGATTAACATTCAAATCAAAATTTCTCTTCACATTACAGATTATTGATAGTAAGTAAAGACTAAGTGATGGATTTGAGTGTGAAGGAGAGGCAGCTTTATAATGGGGAATGAGTTGGTTGATAGGTGTGACCTAAATATGAGGAATATTTGGAATATTAGCATTTTCTGAAAATAGTTATAGTTAGTTATTTCAACAGTCCACATATGTTTTGTTCCTGAAGTTTGAAGGCCATGTTCTTTGACAATTATTAAGGGAGAATGACTGAGATGATAATTCATGCACAACTTACTCCCAATTTGTTTGTAATTAGCAACTCTTAATGGCCTTAGTAACGGTTAATTATGATCGTGGAAGCAGCCAGTAAGTAATTTGTAATGACTAACAAACACGTCAGTGAAGAACGTGTTACAATAATGTTGAACTTGTAGCATTCAGGGTTATTTTTGCTCATCTGCTCTGATGAGTTTTCGTTTCGTATTTCATAACTGCTTCAAGTGTGATGAACTTCACGTCTGTTTCCTAATTAGAAGACTCGCAGGTTGGCTCAGCGATGGGATGAAACCGTAGCTGTAATTAAGCCCGACGTAGAGCAAGATGCTTATTAAGATCTGAGGTGCGAGACGGTCCAGCGACTAATTGTTGCGACTGCAAAGCCAGAGCTGTGAGCCACCTTCAGACTGAATAATCAGATAACTCGCGTCTGTCTCGCATGTGAAAATGCTCGGCGTGATAACGACTCCTGGATGTGACTGCGAGCCCAGGAAGAGTCCCCGAATCACTCGGAGCGGCATTTTGATTGCAGACTAATTGGTTGAACTGTTAGATGATCTCTGCTAATCAATGCCTGCTATTCCGTCTAGCTAATGGCCAATTTATTCTGGTTAATTATACATAGAGCTTTGATTTATTGCGTAACTTAAGGCGGATTCTTGTGACATTAGTCAGGCCAGGCCAGCAAAATCACACTTGTATAGACTGTCTTTTCCCACTTTTTTGTTTATTTTTTTCCTCTTGAGTTGTTGCGAAAAAACTTTTCTAAAAGCATCCAAACTCCTCCGGTTCAGCTGTCCAGATCTGTTTATCTGCCTGCCAGATGATTGAGGCGCAGTTTATTGGCAGCAGTTTTGCTGAAATCCAAACGAGCATAATTCAGAGTTAAACATTCAGTAAAGATTTTAGCGTAACGGTGGAATCCCCAGCGCTCAGCCTTCTGTCTGTTCCGTCTCAGCGACCTAGAGAAGTCAGTGGAGGAGATCCAGAAGGAGTCGTCTGTCAACCACAAGCTGGTGACGGTGCAGGAGCTGGAGGAGAAGGCCACCGTGCTGAGAAAGCTGGGAGAGACGCTCACAGAGCTGAAAAGTGAGTCACGCACTGGCACGTTGCACATTCTCCAGACAAGCACCAAACAGAAGTCTCTTACTCCGCTAGACGGTTCATAACACGCTAATTACTCACCGAGGAACTGATAATGTTTTCGTCACCCACAGCCGGTCTGTCAAACATTTAATCAAGTTTCAGATCGCTCGGATTGCTCATTGTCTTAATGAACCGACTGCCCATTTACAGTAGGGCTCAAACATGGTTTTTACTCAATTACCGCAAATTGTCCTGACAAAGTGGAGTTAATTTGTTTGTGGAATACGGCTGAGCTTCCTCCTCCGGTTTCCTCCCCACAGATCAGTTCCCGGGCCTGCAGAGTAAAATGCGGGTGGTTCTCAGGGTGGAGGTGGAGGCCGTCAAGTTCCTGAAGGAGGAGCCGCACAGGCTGGACGCCCTGTTAAAACGCTGCAAGACCATAACGGACACGCTCGCCACCATGCGCAAGTAGGAGCCTGCCCGGCAACCACATAGCAACCTCATAGAGACAGTGTGTGTGCTGAGAGCTGCAGCAACTAAAAACATGACTAATACAATTATTGATAATATCATTGAGTAAAGAGTACGTAATGTTATGACAACAATTATGATAAAACTGCTACTAGTACTACTATTATTACTAGAGATACTGTTACTTCTACTAAAATGACTGTTAATATCACATTGCTATTTTATTATATTAATAATATTTTATATAAACAATTATGACTACAATTGTTATCAATGAGTCCAGTTAAACATTAAAACTTTAAAACGATTTGAAGAAATTAAGTCAAAATACTCTGACCTTGCTTTTACATTGCTTTATATTTTATATGTTAATGTTAACATACATGTTAACAGTTCTCTCTGAAAGAACACTGATGAACGTCCCTGATCTGAGAACAATATAAAAAAAAATGTTTTCTTTGTGAAACTGCCATCAAAGATTTACTTTTTTTTGCACCATTTTAGAAGCCAAACAAGTAATTGATAAACCAAGAAAGATGACAGATTACTCAACCACAACAATGGTTGTAGTTTGTTGTTTGGAGCAGATAATAGTATATATTAACAAACATATTATTAGTATGGGATGGAGAGGTGTCAGCAGCCTCCTGAAGGCTGATGGAAACACTGACACAGCCTCTCACTTCAGTTCAGTTCTGTTCGACTGGGACTTTTCCATTTGTCGCTCTGCCGGGGAAATGATGTTTCTCTCTTTTTTGTTGACATGTCAACAGAACATTATAGATTTTCGTACGAAGCGGTGGACAGACATGCCCCGGACCAAGTGCAACTGATTAAATATCATCGATTCAGCTATTAAACACAGATTGTTTGAAGGCGAGACTCAAACTTT
This sequence comes from Karalla daura, assembly GCA_029224185.1. NCBI lineage: Eukaryota > Metazoa > Chordata > Actinopteri > Chaetodontiformes > Leiognathidae > Karalla > Karalla daura. Next base: position 5,997,954 of record CM055203.1, on the reverse strand, counting down.
AAACAGGCAGAAAGAGATTAGTACTGAGGACAAAATATCTATATCTAGAGGGGGGCATTCGCTCTGAATGTGAAGAACTATGTGGCACTGTGGCAGCCTGATGGAGGTTCCTCTCAGTCGCACAACTTCAGTCTTTTCTTTAATTTTACGTTGACAAATGTGCCCTCGAGCATTCAGCCGTCTATCTCCCAATCAGCCGGCTAAAAAGGCAACTCACTTTCTGGTTTAATTAACCTCACTGATCAAAAAAAAACTCATCAAGGGAAGTTTTTTTTCTCTCTCACTCTCTCTCTTTTTGGGGGTAGACAGGGAAGTGGAGGAATTGTTCTGCACTGATAGAAGCTTGTCTTTGCCTTTCACACGTATCTGGCAAATTGACTGATAAGTCTGTCGGGCACTGTGAGTGATTTTTACATGCCGAACATGCCTAAACAAGTGCAACGAGAGGCACCTGTTGGAATATGCACCACTAGCTGCGGAAATACCAGGACTGTCCAGTGGATGACGATAACTAAGTGCCTGACCAGATGCAATTAATAAAAGCTTAATAGCCCTGTGATGTAGGCCAGTGAAACGAAGCAGGGGGAGTGATGTGAGAGCTCTACTTGGCCTCTCAATACTGGAACTCCAATTAGAAAAATGACAGAAGATGAGAGCCCAGAAGCTGCGCTTTTCATCAATATAGCCTGACATTTGCGATCTGATTTCTCCTGCCAGGTTTTGCACCTTTAAATCTTGTACATTTCATTTTTCCCCTGTGTATAGAATTTGCACATTTCTTTTATAAACCCAGAGCCCTTGGCTCAAAGAAAAATGTACAGGTTCATATTTCAAATGTCAAATCAAAGGTTCAGGTGCAATAACGATGTTTTTTTTCTTACTAAAACCCTGAAAAACCCTGCCAGTTGTCATAAATTCAATTTCAGTTACTCCTGGAAAATGGAGCATTTTGGAGCAAATGGGCAATTTTAACAAAATATGTTCAAACTATTTTAGCCTAAACAGATAAAGAGTTACTAAATAATAAATGTGACCAGGATTGCTACTATGTAAAATTGTAATGTTAAGTGACTTACATTAACACATGAGCCTGTCTGGATCTCATCTAGCATTGGGTCATGCTTTTTGCCACATCTCTTATCCGGAGAACACCTGTATAAATGTGCGTTTGTCTGTGGAAGTTGACGAGTGACCTCTCCCCTCCCACCTGTCTTTACCAGACAGGTGAACGAGGGCGTGTGGAAGAAGCAGGAGGACTTCTCCGGTCCCCTGTCCAAGCACAACGACGAGCTGCGCAAGATTTCGGACTTCGACATCCCCAGCAGCCCGCCGCTCACCATCAACGACCTCGGGGGAGGCAACAGCCTGTCCAACTGGAGCCCCCACTCCAGCCTCAGCCGGGGGGTCGGAGGCCACGGGAACCCGGGCGGCCTGCACAAGGACAATCATCACCACCCTCCCGTTCCTCACAAGGGCAAAGCCCTGGAGGAGCTGGAGCGCCGCGCCGCCGCCGACAAGGCGCTGTCTGTGGAAGTCCGACTGGTGGGAATCATTTCAGTGGTCCGGCGGTACAGCGGAACCTCGACTTATGAAGAACTTATTATAGGGAATACTCTGAATACGAATCAGGCTTGGAAGGAAGAAATATTCACAATTTTGATTTTGAATATTTTTTCACTTATAAACCTTTACCTCTCACCTTAACCTTTACAAACCTTAAATACGATGGAGTTTTAGGGCCACATTAAGAAAAAAATAGTAAATTTTGAGAGTAAAGTCATCAATAGTGAGAATAAAGTCGTACATAAAGGTCATGGTATTCTAAGAATAGAAGTAGGTCGAGACGAGAAAAGGTGAGTAGGTAAGGTTGATGTAGACTACACGTTAAACGTTTATTAAATTGTTCTTTTCGGTTTAATACCTGCTTTCACATCGCGACCTACCTCTGTTTTAAGTGCCACTTTATGCTCGTAATATCATGACTTTAATCTCCGACTTTATTCTTGTTATTAACAACGTTAACGTCCCTAATACTCCGTTGTGCTTATAAACAGTCAAATTTATTAATATTATCTTAAAACAGTCGCATATTTACACTTTATATGACTGTTTTCAAGGGGGGTGGTAATACGAATTTTTATATTTTCATAAAACGAAAATTCAAAGATACGAAAGCGCCTCCGGGGCGGGGCTTTCATGTGATTTCGTATCTCGAGGTTCCACTGTAGTCCCAGCTCCTCCAGACGACCTGCCTGCTGTGTGTTTACAAGTCCTGCGTCTCTCTCTCTCTCTCTCTCTCTCTCTCTCTCTCTCTCTCTCTTCACAGGCGGCCGAGCGAGACTGGGAGGAGAAGCGGGCCAGCCTGACGCAGTACAGCGCCCAGGACATCAACCGGCTGCTGGAGGAGACCCAGGCCGAGCTAATGAAGGCCATTCCCGACCTGGACTTTGCCGCCACGCAGATCAAGCCCTCGTCCAACACCCCGTCCTCCCAGGCGTCCTCCCAGGCCTTGTCCCAGGGCGGGACGGCGACCCCGGAGCACCGCGTCAGTAAACCCCAGCACAAGCTCTCCAAGGAGGGAGGATCCCGGCGCGGCTCTGGTGAGACACGTCACACAAATCACACATCATCATCACCGTCTTCAAGGGCAAAGTCGAGCTTTCAAGAGCGGTTTTGTTCTCAGGCTTCATTTTTAAGATGAAACCAGTTCCTTTTAAAATAGTTTGACATGCCCTGCAGGGGAATCTTCTCCAAACTATTAAAAGTTCAACAGAGGAAAGTCTGAGTTTGGTTTGAAGCACTATTGTACATGAAATGTCTATGAATTCCTCTGTGAGTTTGTCACATACGTATGATTTTTTTTTGCCTTCTTCCAGACGAGCTGACAGTGCCGCGGTATCGCACGGAGAAGCCCTCCAAGTCTCCTCCTCCTCCGCCGCCCAGACGCAGCTTCCCGTCTTCTCCCGGCCTGACCTCCCGCAGCGGGGAGCCCCTCATTCCTGGGAAAAGTGTCAAGGTGAGACCTGAGAACATTACCTCGGCATCGGTTCTAGAGACAGGCTGAGAGATGAAAAGAAGCACAGGCAAATCGATGATTTAAGTTTGTACTGAGATGTCGTATCGTGAACCTCAGACAGATTGGTAGATAGAAACATTCACATTCAAGAATGTGTGTGAGTCCTTACATACCAGTATTGGACTTTTTGTCTTTCATCCTGTCAAATCTATCAATCACAGTTACATAAAATGGCAAAGAAGTAGGACCCTGCATGAGTTCATACGTTATCTGGGAGACGTGTCAACAAACTGTCACTGTCTCTCTAATTTATTTATAAAATAGTTACTATCAGTGGATTAGTTGTTGTCAAACTAGGCTGGGAAATACAAAGAATTGAAACATCCTGGAGTGTAGTAGAGCTCCTAAACACAACATCTGCAGATATGTTACACCCATCCGTTTGTCATTTCCAACTGTTTATCAGGGCGGATCCAAGAAATGTGGCGTGAAAAATCAGCTTGAATCCATGTTGTCCCTGTCCTCGGGCCAGGCTGCTGATGCTGGGTTGTTGTTTGTGTCCTGCAGAAGTCTGAGTCTGAGGAGAACGAAGGCCAGAAGCCTCACGTGAAGCTGCGGAGGGCTGTGTCTGAAAACCCTCGTCCGGCGTCCACGCCCCCTACTCTGGCCTCCGGAGACAAGGAGGAGAGAGAGGAGGACAAGATCGCTGCCGAGCTGGAGGTAAGATAAAACGCAACACGGGCTGCGTATTAATTTGGCGGTCTGTATCCTCCAAAGGCGTGTGTGTGTTCAACGAGCGGACAGAAAACGTCTTTTTATCATCCTCATGTCACGCTCGCGGTCTGCCACGGGCTTTTGGTGCACGTGCACGTCTCCCCGAGCAGACGCGCTCACCAGCGTCACCACATGTTCAAGCAGCAGGTGCCATATGTCGGCCTGCCCCCGGCGCTGGGGGGGGCAACAGAGATCACATACTGCTCAGTCACACACATCATCACCCAGGGCTCACAGATCACAACCACACAGATGGACCCGACCGGGCTCCGTTCGAGACATCCTGCCTGAAATCTGAGGAACCGCGGAATGGACACAGACCACGCTTCGATTGCCCGGCCGCTGTTGTGTTCAGCCTACAGGTTACGACAGCTTTTGAACCGCGACTTTTCCCTGCCTCCCTCCCTCCTCCCTCCTCCCTCCAGCTGTTTGAGAGAGCTCCGCTCAGGCTCGCTCTGACCTCTCCCCTCCCTCGGCCCGTTAGCCCGTTAGCGGGCGGCAGGACAGGTGTCGCCCCCTGCAGACCGGACCTGTGGCCCTCCGAGGGCCCGGGCGCTGAGGTAAACGCTCCGGCTGACCCTGAGTGCTGTGGACTGCTGCCCTCTCTCTACAAGCCTCCGTCTCTTTTCCTTTTCAAACCCACTCTAGAAACGCAGACTGAAAGCACCAGCTACTGTATCGCTCTGCACGCCCTCCTCCCTCTCCTTCAACTAGAAAGTGTTTTCTCTGCCACCGCAAATGTTTGTGCATGCTGTGTTTGAGGAATCGCAACCACAAATAACACCAATACACCAGAGCTAAGACGGTCGGTAATCAGATTTATGCAGCTCTGTGATTAGATCACAGTGTTGTTTGGAAAAAGAATAAGCATATATAACCAGAACCTCATCACAGTCTTTTGGGCCATTTTGGTGGAAGAAACGCATTAAAACTATCTCTGGTTATCAACAAAATACTGGTAAACGGTTTGTGATTCACACACATCGCAGCCATTAGCATTCATTTAGAAATATAACTGAACTCAGATGTAACATCAAACTGACCCAGAACTGGGTCTGTAGTTTTACTCAGTCCGCTGAAACCTCTGAAGACAATGTGATATAAAGACAGAACAATGGAGGTGGGTGAGAACTGCAAGTTTGATGTTTATTTAATTCCACACGGTTCTTCACTTTTCTTAATGTGGAGCTTGAGAGTACTGATGAATGTAAGTTTGACATACTGATAAAAACTACAAACTGATAAAAAAAAAAATCACTCTTCTCTCTTTTTTGCCGTGTGTTTCGCTCTGGAACTATGCAGCGAGCTCACGCAGCGAGCCGTTGAATTGTGCTGAAGCTGAGACCACTTCAATGTGTTTAATTTAAAACCTCGAGTGCTTTCCTCATTTATAGGGAGGGCGCTTGTCTCCTCTTCCTCACATCGTGTTGACAGAGTGTTTGCCGGCTTCGCCCGCTGCCTCCGAGGAGCCTGTCAGAGATTTAGCAAATCGCTGTGCACGACAGAGTCCATCAGCAGATCTGGAGATCGGCTGGACTCAGACTCAGACTCAGACTCCTCGCAGAGAGAGGGATTCACTCAGAGAGCGAGGGCTGGATGTGGAGGTGGCCCTGCTGCTGATGGAGATGGAGGTGAGGGCGCTGCCTCCCGTCGAGGCCCGAGAGCTGAGCAGAGCTGCGGGCGAGACTCTGAAGACCCTGACCGTCTCGCCTCAGACCAGAGAGGTCCAGCTCAGCGAGCGACCCCTCCTTGTGCTTCTCAGGGGCGAGACATCCGTCCGGGGGGCCTACAGACGGCTGCGTTCCCTCTTGGAGTCGACGAGGCCGGTTCCCAAACCCAGAACGAAGCCTCCTCTGACCTCAGGCCAGCAGACGTCTCTGGTCGAGGCTCTGAGGAGAGGCGAGGAGACCGGGGACCTGGTGCTGCCCCTCCGGCACGACCCTGAGACAAAGACGATCCCACGGATCGTGGTGAACGCGTCTAACGAGCCGGCGGGCTCCGGGAAGAGGGAAGACGTCAGGCTCAGCACCTACAAGAGGCTGGACAGCTTGGAGGAGACGATCCGCGAGCTGGAGAACACGTTGATGGAGATCGGCGGTCATCCCTCCGCAGAGCTGCTCTATTCCAACACCGCGACTAATGACGCCGCTGAACCGACCAGGAAGCCCCCGGTGCCTCCTAAGCCGTGGTCTTTGAGCCCGCTATCGACCCAGGTTGATCCCTCACACCCCGCTGTGCAGACCCCTGCTCTGACGCTGCACGCTTTATCTCCTCTCCTCCCTGCTTCTCTCTGGGTGACCGTTGGATCTCGGGCTGCTCGAGCCTCTGTCTGATGTCTGCTCCCTGTCTCAAAATGGCCATCTAATTGTTACCGAAATAGAAAACGTGCAACAGGGCACAGATAGCAGACTTCTATCTGTCTTTTCGGTGATTAGTGGTGGAACCTCTGTCCCGCTGAGCGTGCTTCTTAAGTGTTTTTTCATCGATTTGTCCCACCGTCTGTTTTCTCTGTAAATTCAGCCAATTGCACCTGTTTTTACACCAAACAGGCCAGAGAAATAAACGCGTAAATGGCACAAATTCGTCTTTATTTCCCCTTCTTTTCCCTCCTTTTTACTTACCTGCTTGTTCTGCCGTGAAATCATTCATGGGTCCTTTAGGTTTTAATCAAAAACAGCTCAAAGGCATATTTTGTGTCACATTTTAACTATAAAAACCACTACAAGCACAAAAAGGTGCGTTTCCATCACCCCTATATGTCGCAGCTAACTAAAACATAACTAAAACTAACGAAAACACCTTCACACTCTTGAGGTTGTTTTCAGACCTGTCGATATAGTACTTTATCACAAAAGTGTAATCGGGACACTTTCCTCATGTACCCGACACAGGATATGACAAAGGGTATATAAGTTAATAGCGTTGACTAATCTTTGACCAAACATAATTAGAATATTTGATTAAACAATGTTCAAATTGCCATCTTGTGGGAATCATGGCGACACCCACCCATGGAAAAAGCTACAAGCACTCGAAATGACCGACAGTGCCTGAAGTTTTTAGAGACGTTTTTTTTACTTTGCAAGCGGCTGTGATGGAAACGCACCTAGGGAGCACGCTAGCAGCTTCATTATCAGTCACTTCTAATCCACAATCTTCTCTCTGTACCCGACGACCATGTTTTTGAAGTGTGTTACCAAGACGTTGCGAGTAGCCCGCCTCACCTCCAGATGACCGTTACAACAACGGGAGATTAGCGATAATCAAAAGACTTGTTATTCACTCAGGTGTCCCCGACAGTTCACGTAGCGCCCCCTCCCCCCCCACCCCCCCCACCCCCCCCCCGCGCCTCTCTCCTCCTCCCACTCAGCAGGGCTGTAATACTCGGCAGTCACACTACTGTCATGGCGAGTTTGAGCCCTCTCAAGCAGAGCCAGGGAGAATTCCCGAAGGCGCGACGGAGGATTACAGCGTCCTCGCACGTTATTTCATCACTCACATCACCCAACTTCCAACTCGCGTTCCATCGCTTCGACACGACCCCTCTTCTCCTTCCTCACGCTCTCGTCTACGTCGAGCGATCTGCTCTCGAGCCCACGTTACAGTTTGCCTTTTTAATTAGCGCCTCTGGAATACGGATGCATCCATCAAACATTTAGCGTACTGTAAATTTGATGTCTGATTCAAAGACGTAAAAAAAAAAGCGAGAGGACTCAGTTTCCAGACTGACTGAGATGTGTCACTGCTGTTTGCACAGTTAATCTTTTATTAGTTTTTCTTTTCAACCGGCGTCTCTGTGTGCAGAGCAGCACAGTTGGATGGAGATTTGACAGAATATGTATTTGTTGTTTTGTATTTTGTTTTTTTTGCGTATTAGAAGGAGTTGACAGAGTAGCTCTGTGGGAGAGATCATTAAGCAACACTGTGTGGATGGATCCCGCGGTGAGGCTGGGCTACGCAACGTCAGTTTCGATGCCGCCTTCCCATACTCTCGCCTCTGTGACATTCGGCTGATAGATGGCGAAACTCTGTACGGTGGATTGTTGGGTTGTATCGGCAACGAGCTCTGATCATAAAAAAACCCCTCATTGGTCTCAAGATACTTGACTCGCTGTTTTTGGGGGCGGTGGTGGATCAAACACTGTACAGAGTTGATGCCTGTCTGAGGCGTAAACCAAAGGCACTGAAGAGGAAAAAAAAAGAAATGTACAACTTTGTGCTTTGTGTCCATGGTCTGATTCAGTCCTCTCTCTCTGCTCCCCCCTCAGGGAGGGAATAAGCCCGTCCACTCGTCAGCCACCTCCAAACTCAAGCACCTGCAGCAAAACAGCACAGACAAGACTAAAAGTGGCAAAAGAGACGAGTACATGAAGATCCAGGACCAGCAGGTATTTAACTCATTTTTGGCTCGGAAAGGATCAAGGCTAAGTTCACGCTGCAGGGAAAAGTGGCCTAAATCTGACTTATAATTTTCAAAAGTAGCCACATCTGTTTTGTGAACAGTCTTAACTGCACAAATCAGAGCAAAGCCACTGTCAGTCAGATACATATCTGATGTTTTTAGATTTCTGAGATTTTGCGCAAAATGTAAAGTGCTCTGTAAGTGAAGGGTGTTGTTAACATTTGTGCTCGCTTTTTCTTACTTTTGTCATTATAATTTTGTTGACTCCCATTGCACAACATCTTCAGAATTGATACCTGCACTAACATTAATAGCATCCATATCTCACCCAAAAAATTGGAATTGAGCCTTAAAACCTGCAGTGTGAACACAGTCTGAGACATCACTTGATGATTGTAGAAACAGTGGGACCATAACCAGTTTTTATGAATTCACAAAAGGTTTTTACAGACCTGGGGTGTAAAAATAATCATAAAGGTGTAGATGGCAATCAGTTCTGTATAACATACAAATATTGCATTCAGCTTTGCCCTCTGAAACTGGGGCAGAGAGGCAATGATCTGCGTCGCCAATAAATCAAGAAAGATGGGACAGAAAATACTTTTCCTGCGGAAGGAGATTTTAATTCCTCTTTCACACAAAGAAATGGTGACCTTGTTCTGCACATACAGTAGGAACACTATTTGTCATAGAAGTGGTGGCACGTTCACACACCATTATAGCAAGACCGTCTGCATCCGAACCAGAGCTGCAACCACTACCTGATTAACTGACTAATTGTGTTGGTATACGCGTTTAAGTGACTGAATGTCATTGAGGTGAGGACAAACAAGGCATTTTTAACGATCTTGTCTCACCATTTGTGAAACAAAATGATCGAGACAGATTAATTGACTACAAAAACGTTTGTTTGTTGCAGCTCTAATCCCAACCTTTGAGGCCAACAGTCTCTGGAACAGCCATGCTTAACACATCTGTATTTCACCCACCGGGTCAAATTACCATCACTCCTCACCTCCTCACCTCCTCACCTCCTCTCTCCTCGTCCCACCGAACCACTACATGCTCCCACAACCCTCCACTGCAGCTTTCACTCCACACAGGTCCTCAGCTGGAAAAAATAGATAAATAAATCATCCTAAATCCAAAGTTTTCAAAAGACACCAACATAGATTAACTGAATTTAAAAGCGGTTTAGCTAATGATTGTCACATTATTAATCTCATTATCGTGGGTTAGTTGAAAATACATCAAAGGGATCCCCTGCAGGTTTATGTTACCTAAACTGTGCCTTTATGTCCAAAAGTCTGAAGCTACCTCTATTCATAGTTTCTCAAAATCACTGTAAGTTGTAAAAGCACCCTTACTTAGCAGATTAGTGGCCTAAGTTTAAACTCCTAAAACTTACAAACCCTCTCCTGAAGCCTCTTTTCTCACTTTTGATGTTACGTATTTGCTTACAAATTAGCTGACTCTGCTTTTTTTTTTTTCTTAAATTCTCCCTCGTCGTGGTATGAGAATTAGATAAAGTCCTGGATATAAGGACGCTAAATGGCCTCTGGAGGTGAGGAAATGGAACTGTTGGAGCATGTCAGTCCAAGTAAAGAGGAGATGCTTGCATCATGCCAATGCACAGGCAGGAAGGGGGGGAGGAAGAAAAAAAACCTTAATGTCAGTGTAATTTAAAAAATAACAGGAGCAGTGAAGTGAACATAAACCTCCGTACCGCTGCAGAGTCTGACAGAGCATTCAGACATAAACTCCATCCTGCAGATTGCGGACGAACGAACGTGCTAACCTGAAAGCGAGAGATTAGAAAAGATGCGGGGAGTAATGAAGCCTGGGCCGCCTCAGACGGTGGAGGGAAGATTGGGAGGAATCTCTGCGGCGCCGGCGCCATAATCGCTCTTTGAGTCGCAGGCAATCACTGATTATTCAATATGAAGAGGAAAAGTTCTCTTTTCCCCACCATTAAGTCTTTCATGTTTCCTCTCCCTTTATGTCTCTTTCCTTCTTCCGCTCTCTTCCGCACTCTGCAATTTTCCCAGGCTAGCCCCCCCAACACTTTTTTTTCCCTTTTTCCCCTTTTTTCCCCCTTTTCCGCCATCAGTCTCTCTCTCTCTCTCTCGTACCCTGTGAGTAGATTCCTACACTTGTGCAATGAAAGCGAAATTAATCCCATTATTCCAGTACGACATGGTCTCTTTGTCCACAGACTGTTCAAAAACATGTCATTGTGAGAAGAGGCTGCATGTGTGAAAGCGCGATCCTCAGAGGGCCAGGGGACAGTAATTGTCAGGGTGGGGAGCCGGTGCCAGAGCGTTCAGGGTGGCATCGTATCACAACTCCCCGACTGCTGACAAAAAGACACGAAGAATCAGTCGATTTGGGACAATAAACTCACAGCTGCTGCACGGTTTTTACATAAAGCGGAATATATGGCTGCTTTAGATTTGATGGCCGCAGCGTGTTTACTATGTATGAGTTGGTACGCAGCCAAACAAAACTCCTCCACAAGCTGTTCGACTCCAAGCCGCTCCTCTCTCTCTCTCTCTCTCCGTCCGACTCCCGATGTCGAGCTCTTCTCGATGAACCGGGACGTCAAAGCCGAAAAAAGTAGCTCTCGGACGGACGGAGCAAAATAAAAATAAAAAATCTGTCTACAAAATCATTTTCGATTCAGTGTGATGAAACAGCCGAGCTCCGAGGTCTGCGCCGGAGAAAACATGCTGATTATCCGCAACACATCTCATCACATCGCCGAGGCGTCAGGCTCGCTCGCGTACATCCTCTAATAGCTGATGAGGAAACTTTTCGCTGACTCGGTGTGTTGTTTTAATAACCTGTCGCTGACATTGTGCTTCTGATCTGCCTGATGAGAAATCTGGAAAAAAAAAAGAGTTGCTTACTTTTTCCGAACAATAAACATTATCCAGTCAAGGCTGGGAGCAGGCTACAAGACTCTGAGTCATCAGTGATTTGAAGAGACTCTCGGGTCACACGAACTAGCGTTTACTTTAACTAACGACTAATAGTGGGAAAACTGCACAGAACTGGGAATCACACATTGAATGATCAGGAACGATGAGGGATCGCAGACTGTGCAGTTTATCAAACAAAGCAACCAGCTGAGCTATCGGCTACCAGCTGATCACTATCTCGAATACTCTTACGAGAACAACAGTTTAAGCTTAGCGTAGCTGTCAGCCCAGAGAAATTATTTATTTTATTATTATCATTTTGATTTCAATATATCGTCATGTCGTTTTGGCCAATTTGAGACTTCTTGTCACACTGCTGCGTCACCCTGCAAAATTGCCCATGCCCTCGGCCAGTTAGAAAAACCAAATTGTAAGAGGAAAAGTCAAGTGAAGTCAATTCTCTACAAGATTTGCACAACTTTAATTTGTTGCAGTGCAATTGTTATCCTGTCCTTCTTGTTCATTTGTGAACTTGTTCACACATCTGGTGGAAGTTACCTTTATCATATAAAATAATAAAATAAATTCTACAAGAAAATAATCTATATGTTTTTGTTGAAAAACCTGAAACATTTAGTTAGGCAGTTATGCCACCAATTCAAGTATATATGTGTAGTGTATGTTATATGTTATTTATGTTTAATCCCACCACTTCATGACTTCTTCCTCTCCTACGCCATCTCTTCTATCCCTCCTGCTTTCCTGCTTTCTTTTCTCTGGCAACACGTGTTTGCAGTCTGGTTGGTAATCAGTTCACAGAAGCCAAAATAATCGAACATATCTGAAAGACTGCGACTGAGGTTGTGTCAGATCTGTTCCCCTCACACTCACTAACAGATTCAACAGATCAGATCTTGCAGTGTGTCCCCAGCTTTAGGTTTTATCACCCAGGTCATCAGACTTTTCTTAAAATCTTCACATTAATCTTGATCTACGGGCTGTTTGTGTTACATGTGACTTACGATCTTGTTCTGATGTCAGACTGGCCCACGTTGGGTGAACTCTCTCCTCTGCCCACAAACAAAGGTAAAAGTTTCTCTTCTTCTAAACCTTCCCCTGGATACAATTCCCTAACCGTGATACCCCCACCACCACCACCACCACCACCACCACCCACCCCCCCAAAAATATTTCTACCCTCCTTCCACTTCCCATTGGTCTTTCTTTTGTCTCCACTGGCCAAATGATAATTGACATTTCTGGGACATTTTGAACAGGGCACAAACCTCAGGAATCCGCACAGTGATGATGACATTTCCCACCAGTTCAGATAAAAGGCAGCTGCTGCACATTAACATGTTCTGAAAGGCAGCCCGAGGGACACTTAAACATTTTAAGACAGCGACGCGTGTACCATCTGCAATCAGCTAAAACAAGACGCCCTGGCACCGCTGTTCAGCTTTAATGCTGGTCCTGCGTTTAACGCTGCCAATTAATTTCCTCTTTATTTTCAGCGAGATGAAATATTGCTGGCTGCATCCACACTTTTAGCCGTCCAGCTAATCATCCTTTTGGGTTTTTGGGGGGCGAGGTGGTCAGTCAGACTTCAGAGGTTTTGAAGTGATCTCATCCAAGCGGACTGAATCATTGGAGCGGAAGAGTTCTAGTCTTCTTTCTTTTCTTTCTTTTTTTTTGCACTGGATCAGGCTGTTTTGTTAGTTCTGGCTGCAATGCAACCTGCGTGCATGTGTGTGTGTTAATTGCAGCTGTTAACACGAACAGAGCCTCTCCAATTGGCACTTTGTCGGGGCCGAATGCTCACCAGAGCTTCACCCCGAGGTATTAGAGCATTCCAGGCATGAGGATCCTTCAAATCAATGCGCTGGATAAGAACAGACAGTTCAAAGCCACTATTTCTCCCCGTTTGCTTTGGCACAGATCAAGGAGGGCATGACAATGTGAATCACTTTCACGCTGCAAAGCCCTATTTCCATTTCCCGTTTGGCTTCTTATTACTTCTGGCGGTAAAATGGGCGAGTTGAAGGTGCCGGGCACGAGGTGGGGGCGGGCTGTGAAGACCTACCCCGCGAGGCTGTGGGTTTGGCACGCGGTTCTGAGCAGCATGAGATGAAGGGCGGCTGCTCCTCTGCTGCACTCGCGGACCAGAATAAATGTGTCGGCCGGGCTTGAGAGGAGTTCCTCGAGCAGAAGGAACAGCCCCGCTCTCCGGGGACGGCTGGCAGCGCAGGCTCTGGAACTGCAACAGAGCAGGTGAAAGGCTCCCAGCAGCGCAGTCTAGACCAGCACACCTGTTCTCTCTTCCTACAAGACTAATCCCCCGTAATCCTCACACAATGTGTGATTTAAGGAAAAAAAAAAAACAGAAAGAAAGTTCTACTCTACTGTTTCTTCTCGAGATAAACATAAAATGAAGCCTTCCCCTCGGGTGTAAAATTGTGTCTTATAAAAATCTAGGGTCTTATTTTGCTTGGTTCGCACCACGCACATCAAATATACAACATACAAGCTGTTTCGATTAAATGTGTTTGGGGCAAATGAGAGGCCTTTTGTGTTTGACACTGTTGGAACAGTGCCACCTACTGACTCCTCCCAGCATTACATGAAGGGGCCTGCCATGTGATGCTGGTCTGTCCGTCCGAGTATTTTGCATTTTTAATGACTGACCTTCATTAAAACAAAATAAAGGCGGCCAGCACCAGTGTAACCTGTGAATCTCCACCCTGTGTTGCCAAGCGAAGGAGGACAGAAGGTGTGTGTCTATCAGCGGCTTGGTCGTCATGTGTAGATCTCCGCCCTGCTCTCACGGCTTGCATCACACATGCTGACGTCAACCTGAATAACAATCTCCTATGTTTGTCTCTTGTTCTGTTTCCTTCCCCTCACCCCCCCCACCCCACCCCCACCCCTTCCTCCTCCTGCTCCTCCTCTTCCTCCTCCTCCCCTTCACACTTCCTCCTGCGGCCAACCTCACCCGCCCCTCCGTCACCCCGTGTGAACCCGTGCCGCCATGCACCTGCTCTCCTGCACCCGTGACCCTGCAGCAGTGAGCGACCTGTCCGCATCCAGCCTCTTCAGCTTCCTCCTCTTCCTCCTCCTCCTCCTCCTCCACTAGAGACACACACATCCATCTACGCCTCCCCTTGGTTTTACTTTCTCAGCTCCTCTGATCTCTCCAGTGTTTACTCTGTTACTTAACCCCGATCTGTGTGACGTGTGAGTGGATAAGTGCGCAAGCATGCATGCACGGGCATGTTTGACTGTAATGGTGAGGGAAGGCGCTGCGGGTGACAGTGGCCCAGCCAATTTTTTAAGGCTTAAATCTTTTATGATTTCCCCTTCGGTCTCTGAAACCCTCCCCCTCCCTCCCCCCACGACTTCTCCAACTTCCCTGTCTCTACCCGAAGGCGACGCGGACCAACAGCATCATCAGCACCAGTGGCAGTATCGAGCCGTACCTGTCTGGTATCAAAACAGGCTTGTTCTCAGGCCGAGTGCCCCGTCCGGCTCCCGGCTCCCGGAGACCCCCCCTGACCGCCTCCCCCAGCCAAGCCAAGGCCCTGCTGGCCAGCCTGTCCGCCTCGGGCCTGAGCGCCGAGGCCTTGCTCCTCTCCTCCACCCTGCGCCACCATCACCGCCTCCTCCGCGAGCAGCGAGCCTCCTCCCTGCCCCTGCCCAGCGCTCGGTCCCGCTCCTCTTCCTCCTCCTCCTCCTCCTCCTCACCCACCAACCCAACTCCCACCCTGTCTCCTTCCTCTCCCACTGCTCTGAGTTCCCTCGCCTCCTCCTCCTCCTCCTCCTCCTCCACCGCCGCTCTCAAGCGCAGCGCTTTTAGCCTGGAGAGCTCAAGTCTGAGCAGCTGCAGGGAAGACGGTCACTCTGAGTGATGAAGAGGAAGACGATGAGGACATGGGAGCGTTCAAGCACTGTCATGAAGCATAAAGAGAAAAATAGCACCATTAAGGAGTCTTTTCTGTCAGGGCTTTTTTTCTTCCTTCATCTCATTTTGTTTATTCCCTTGTTCTGCTTTTGGCTGTTATATTTGTTATATTTCAGAGGACTGCCATCCTGCAAAGCAGAGTCACGATCTGATTCTTGGACAAGTTTCCCTCTCTTATCTTGTGTTCCCTGGTTCCCCTGCAGTCCTCCTCCCACGCGGTCATACTGCCAGTTTTTTTTTTCTCCAGATAGCGAGCACACAAACGGGGCTACACCCTCCAATCAACCGTACGTTTTGAGCTGGACTGGACTTGATTCACTGAAAGATCGGCCTCGTATACGGTATAAAAAAAAAACACAAACAAAAGGTCGTTAGTGGAGTATACTGTAGACTTTTATCGTAGAAAATAGAGCTGCAATAATCACCAAGTGAGTCCAGTTAACTGTGTGTGTTTGGAATAATGTTCTCACCGAGCTGCATCACCGGGCAGAACGTGAGCTCGCTCAGTAAAAAACAAAACAAAAGAACTCAAGGTGATGATTGTGGTATGAAGCTGTTTTATGTCAGGTGGGGAAATTTGTGGATTTATTTTTTTCTTCCATCACCTGTGTTTTACATTCTGAACTGGTGCTATATCTTTCCCTCTGTCTGTAGACCCTGTGCAAAGAGTTTACATTATTGTGCTCATTCCCCCCCGATCTCTGACTCGTGCTCTGTTGCAAATTGTACATTCCGCCATCTTTGATTTGTAGTCCCAGGTTTTGGATGTTTCTTTATGGCCCTACAAAAATTTAATTCTTGCTTCAAAAGTGAAATGAAACTGTATAGACAAAAAAAAACATACTAAAGAAAAGCACTTTGTGGGGGAGTCCTGTAACAGCACATTTCTATTGAAAACAAGAGGTACAGTCACAACAGACAGAAGGGGGAAAAAAATATCCAAATGGTGAATTGTATACAAATGTCGAATCACTGTATAATGTGTATTGACAAGTTAATTATGACAATCAGGATGTTTCCGCTGTAGCATCTCTCTGGCATTTTTTAGCAACTAACATCTAAAACTTTCCCAAAGACTCAAGCACACACACGCACACACACACACACACACACACACACACACACACACACACACATACATATAAACAAACACACAGTGAGGAATCGTACACACATTCTTGTAATGCCAAGCTATTTGTAGGAGCACAGACTCTACTGTTTTTTTTAATTATTTTTGTTTCAGTAAATCGTGTGATGTTTCAACTTTGAGTCACACCTGTCGCGCCAGCGATAAACATAAAGAAAGAAAGGAAACCTCTGCTGTGCCACCTCCACTCAAACTTGATTTCACCCCTTCCTGCAGAGTGACAGATCAAGTGGCGTCCTTGGGACGCGTCTCTCTTTTGAACTCTAATCTGCTGGGAGCCAGCTTCCAAAGTTTTCTGCAACACGCAAGTCCCATTGTAGATTAAGAATAAAATGTCTCTTTTGCTGCAGTGAATTGAGCGCACGTCGAAGTCTGCGACTGTTAAAACCCTCGACAGGTGTCGGAAATATGAGAATATCGATTAGCACACGGTGAGATTTTGATATGGCATAACGTTGAAGATCCTGAGAGGAAAGTGTAAAAATTCAGCACAAGCGCAGTTTCCCCTCCGACACACGACCCTTCCCTCTAATTCTGACTTTCTGTTTAACAGTAGGTGCGTTTCCATTACAGATTTTCACAAAATAAACACTTTTTCACATTTTGCTAAAATACAATTGCCACTTACTTTGAGCGGGGGCAGTAACTCGCTACATCCCATAACTTCTGCCACAAGATGGACGTTCAAAACAAAACATTCAAAACATTCCGCGTTTCCATGGTTTCAGAACAGCCAGCTGACTGCTGTTGCCATGGCAGCAAACTGGTCACGTGACCCCCTGATATAAATTGGAAGGACTTGAAGAGTTTCCATCACACTTTTGTGATAAACTTCTACATCAACATGTCTAAAGAAACACCTCATGAAAGCACAAGGATGATATTGAGAGTTTTTTGGGAAATGTTTTCATTACCGGTTTTAATTTTGCGATATTTAGGTTTTTGGGAGTAATGGAAACGCACCTTATGACAAGCACAAAACTGATAATGTCTCTGAAAGACTAAAAACTCTGCGTATTAGAAATTTGGGTCGGTTACCAGAACCGCTGTCGCCTGGTTTGGTGTTACCTGCATGCTCTAACATGAAACATTTATGAATGTTGGGCCTTTGGTGTGCCTTAACGACAGGCGTTGAACCGATCATTATCTGAAGGCACATCGAAGGCCTGTCAGTGTCGAGCCCCCGCACAACCACTCTGAAGCTCCCTGTTCTGCGTTATGGCCTTAAGGCTGCCCGCCGAGGCAGTGGTGGGGTGGAACGGACAGTAGCAGACAAACTGATTCCTTTTTAGTTTTTACTTTTTATTATTATTCTGGTTGTTCACGAGAATGACAGCGTGAAATCGATTCCTTCTCGTGGCATTGAGATTAAAACGTGCAAAAGGGTGGTGGGGGGGGGCTCATGTCAAAGAGGAGGCAGCTCAAGGAGAAGGGAGGGATTAGTTTTCGGAGTGGGGGTGGGACATGTGTTTGAAGGATACTTTAATAAGGCTGGCTTGGACTGGCCCCCGTCTCCAACGAGAGACTGCTTGTGATTTAAAGGAACCCAAAGAGACGAGATGAAGGGTTTGACAGTCAGAGAGCCATTAAGCAGCTGTTCTTTCCCTGCCCTTCTCACTTTGCTTTGTCTTTGGTGCGGAGTGTTTGAAATGAGAACCACTCAGTCGAGGTTATTTCAGGATGACGTTTTTCAGGGGCCTCACTTGATGAACAGTAACACCGTGTGCAATGTGGAAGTAGCACTCTAGCGGTTTTAACCGAGCCGGAGATGTTTTTGCCTTTTAGGAAAAGCCTGTTTGTCTGCCAGGACCTGTTACCATGTTTTTCATAGTGCCTCCAAGACTTTGTTCTTGCCAGAAACACCCCCCCCCCCCCCATCCCCCACCCATCCCCTCCTCGTTGATCTTATATTACAGTATTAGATCAGCAACAACAATGACAGAATAACACTTTTTACCCAAAGACAAGGCTGAGATATTTGTCTTGTTCCCATTTTTCATAGATAAAAAGAAAAAAAAAATGAAAAAGAAAAAGAAAGCAGCACTGCAGAGCGTGTCAGGTTGCAGCGGTGGCATTTGACTAAATACTCCCCGAGCGCTAACAGTGTGCGAAACTGCAAGCTCACTGCCCAGAGAATTAAGCCCCGTCCTGGGCAGCTCTGCAGCTCCGCAGCCGGGCAGGTTCAAGCCCTGGGTTTCATATTGAGTGCAGCCAAATGGGAGAAATTCACTTACTCATGCTCTTCCACACTCAAATCCATAGCTCTCCGAGTTAAATTTGCTGCATTTGCGTCTGCTGAGCGTTGGGGGAGGAAGTGTTCACGCTCGGTCGCTTTCCCCGAGCCAAAAAAAAAAAACAGGCTGAGATGAAACCTCCCAAAATTGCGTGACAATGCTCTGTGGATTTTTATTTCTTTTTTTTTTTCCAAGACAAGTGTTATTGGGCTGTGATTTCAACATGGCTGGAGGCTCAGAGGGCATGTCGAAGGCACTCACAGAGGATGCCCCTGGCAATCAGAAACACTCATGCAAACTTGAACTCAAACCTAGAAGAAATATACATATATAAATATATCTAAGTGAGATGTTTGTGTATGATATTATAATTGTGAAGAAAAGTGTGATATATATATAGGCCTAGATTAAATTATATACTGTAAAATGTCATCATCTCTTCAGTTTTATATATTAGTGACCATTTTGTACAGACTTTTCTTTTTTAATTCATTGAAAGAGATATTACATTTCACACAGATTATTTATTCATACGCAGAACATTTTTATATTTGTTTAAAAATATCTGTATAGATAAACGGTAAGCCTCTGTAATATACACTGAAGTTTTTTTTTTTTCCTTTTTCTGAATTCTAGGATTTTTCTCCACGGACACTGGATTAGATTTTAACGTAACGTTGATTTATGAAAAGCTTTTGTCCCTGAAAACACTTGGCCGGCTCGTGTACACCTCCCGCCCTCCTCGAGCGTGGGGGTCAGCGCTGAGGTGTCAGAGGCTGGACCGGTGCCTGTGCTTAGGGGCTTATTTTGCTACTATCTTTTTGTCTTCGGGGTGGGGGTTGTGTTCTGTACTTGTGGTCGATTCTGTTTTCTTTTCCCCTTTGTTTGTTTGTTTGTTTGTTGGTTTGTTTTCAGCCCATCTTTGATCTGTGGTTCAGCCGGTCTCGGTGAGGTCGTGGTAACGGGACGTTCAGTGGCTTTAATTTCCCTCTGTGTCTGCATGTGAAAAAGGGATGATATGTAGAAATGTGAATGTGGATGCTCGGCCCGAAAGCATTCAAAGAAGACAAGGTTGATTCAACAATCGCTACAACTGGTGGAAGTAGGTTTTGTTTTGCTTGTTCAGTTCCGGGTTGCTGTGAGGTGGCTACACGTAGCAGAGAGGCGAAGTAGTGAAAACCAAGTGAAGGAAGTATATGGAGTTATATGAATTTATCTCTTCCTTTGTCATTCTTTTTTTTATATAATGAACCTACATTCTATAGTATGTATATGAGATTTTTACATGAATGTGTGGATGTTCAAAAATCTTGGCATCAAAAAGTAGAAAAACAAAATTGACTTGTAAATAGGCCAAGTCATTCCTAGCGCGTTCAGCAAATTGTTATGTCCAAAAGAAGATGTTTTATTAATAAGCTATGAGGATGGGTACAAAGGTATATACAAAAACAATGCATGTATAGTCTCAAGCAATCGCACGGTGCAGTCGAAAAAAAAATGTTGTCTTCATGTTTTTCTCAAAAAGACGAGAAAGAGAGAACGAGAGCGGCAGTCCTTACAGTGTGTTACAGGTTCACTAACATGGAGAATGAGATGTTATTTTGGTATCTGTGACACGGGCATGTTCAATCTTACTGTGATGTTACGTGGCGGTGACGATGATGACAGTGGTGACGAGAGTGCTGGAATGTCCAGAAGGTTCCAGAGCGCCTGAACGCACCCCCAACCAGAAGAGCCACCGGCGACGGTGCGCTCTCTCTCTCCACAGAGTGATTCTCCCATTTGTAGAGTAGTGTGATATAAGAACAAAAATAATAACAGAAAAATAGATCTATGATATAATGATATATAACTTTAAAAGCCTACTGATACTGGAGATACTAATTTATCAGTGTGGATGCCATGATATTCTGTGAGAAATGTGTGTGTTTTTCCTGTGAGAAGACAGCAGGCAGTTGAACCTGCCTCCTTTTGTACATAACTTGCTGTGATTGTGTGTCCAATAAAGTGCAGCTCTCTTGTACAGTGGCGACGTCTGATCTCGCTTTTTGACGACTCCGACGGCACAACGAAAAGAAACGGTTGCAAAAACGCTTTATTTCCATATAAATTCATGATTTCTTTGTCACCTGATAGGTAGCAATCTTAGAAACATAGAGCATACAAAGTCGTAAGGCACCACAAATTGTTTTCAGACAGGATCTTGAATCATATTTTTGTAAAAAAAAATCAAATAGTTCCAATTTAGACTATATACACAGAAAATTCACACAAAAACAAAACAAAATCCTAAGTGCTGATTATGTAAATTGTGCTGTACAGAACATTTCCTTTTGTCTGCATGTCTGAGTGTGATTCCAGTTAAATTTGTGTTGGGGAAAAAAAAAAAAAATCTGGACCAGAAGTGGTTCAAGTGTCCTGGCGTGGAGCTGGCCGACGACCGTCCGCCCGCCTGAACGGCGTGTTCCTGAGATCTGAGGCAGAGCGAGGAGAAGACGGGAGGCGTGTCAGAGGTACGCTAACATCAGGCATGCAGCAGAAACAACGAGCGGGACGTTACCTGTGATGATGTCCTCCAGGGCGCCGTCCTTCCCCTCACGCACCTGAGGCTTCACCTGCCTCTTCTTCAGCTCGGCGATCAGGTCCATCTGAGGCATCTTAGGCATCATGGGCCCCTGGAGAGGAGAGGAGAGGAGAGGAGCAAAGTTAAAATGCTTGAAATCATCCACTAAGTGAAGAGTTTTAGTGTTATTGCTGGGAATTAAAAAACATTTTAGAACCGAAAGTGCTTCTGAAGAAGAAAAATGGGCTTGAATAACAAAAGGCAAAAATCAATACAATATTAAAATAATACAAAATGAAAATGATTAATTAAATGTAAACAAGTTAATTGATGATTGAATACAATAATATACATTTTCAAAGAAAAATAAATCAAATTGGAATGCGATTCAAAATGTAAATAAACAAATAAATAAAATTAAATGAAAAAAATACAAAATTCCCAGTGGGAAATTCTGAGTGATACAGTGTAGTATTGCTAGAATTTCTTACGGATAATATTTAGCAGTTTCTCACTAATAACATCGTGAAAAATTTGTATTATGAATTGTCTTACTATTAGCAGTCAGAAAAAAGTTACTGAAGAGGAATAAAAAGTTTTCTTATTTTCATGCATCCAGATTTTTTTTGTTATTTTTTGGTGTAAAGGACTTTGATCTGCCTCCTCCACATGAAAAGATTGATATGACTGGATTGGATTAGATTTGAAGAAGAGGAAAAACAAGAAATAAATCTGATCTTGTATTTAGTGATCAGTGCTTTGCATTGTATCACTACTTGGTAAAACCCCTCTGACCTTCTGAGGTCCAGCCTTGGTTGGAGATGGCGACTCTTTCTGCTCAGTGCTCTCACGCTCCATCTTCTTTTTCTGCTCGATATCTTCCTGCGCCTTCTGCGCTCCATTGAGAACAAAATGGTTAACACGTAAAGCAAGAATTGTGAGAGATTTGATATCACACAGTTCCTGGCGTCCTCACCTTATAAGCCTTTACAAAACGTCCAAACAGTGGGAAGAACATGGAGGGCTGTGTGGTTTTGGCGTTCTCTCCAAAGTATTCCACCACGGAGCCGTATGATTCCTGCAGGGAGACAGACAGAGCAGACAGTCAGATAACAACATGAAAGCGCCCGGAAGAATAGACTGAGACGTTATGTAAGCTGTAGGCTGACCTGTGCCGTCTTGCTGTCCTTGATCAAAGATTCCAGCTGCTCGCTGTTGGTTTTGATGAATTCCTTCAACACTGGGCTGTCATCCTGCACCAGGAATTCCTTTTTGGTCATTTCCATTCCTCGTTCCAACGAGCGGATGTCCTGAAGGATGCCGTCCAGTGATACTGGCACAGAGATTAAATCAGGTGAAACTTTACTCTTGAGTTTGAATCACAGTATATGTACAAAACCATACAATGTGTACGTATGTATAACCACACAGTCAATGTGTGAACATACCAAGGGCTGCTTTGTCTATGAAGTGCAGCTCAGTGTGGAAGTTGGCCAGGTCTGAGTATTTTTCCAGGATAATGTTGGTAATGAACTGAAGGAGTGTCTGTGATCGGTCTGTTGACTTGGTCTCCAGCAGCTGAAAAGTAAAATGATTGTTTTTTTTCTCAAATTCAAAACAAGTGACTCAGCAGTGGCCATGATGAGGACAATTGGACAATTACAAAATGAAGGCAGATGGCACATTGGTACAGGATTACACAAGTCCAAAATCTCAGTCTGGAGACCAGATAATACCAACCATGAAAATTATCGAACAGACCAAAGTCTTTTTGGAAAAGATACTCACAAGGTCCAGACTCTGCAACCGGAAGCCGTACGCTGCACCCCTCTTACTGCTGTTCATGTAGTTGCCAAAAGCAAGAACAATCTGAAAGGGAAATGCATGAGTTTACATATGCAGAATCGCACATTTGGAGGCTGCATCAATATATCTTCTTGTTGACTTACCTCCAAGATCTTTTTCAGTTTAGTTGAAGACTTGATGGACATGGACGCCGCAATGATGGAGTTTAATTGCTGTGGATTAAATGCAAAAGAGATCAATATGTCTGCTCAAAAAGTGAAGTTCATGCTACGATGCATTTGACAAACTAACCGGCTGCAGGCGTTTGACAGTGTCCGGGAAGTTGCCCATGAAGGTGAGAGTTTTTATCCTCTGTCCCAAACGAGGAATCTTCCCAAAGCTTAATATAAATTTGTCTTCTTCTGCAAGTTCCTCCATCGGGCGACCGTCCTTCTCATAGTTGATCAGCAGCTTCATCTCAAAGTCTGACGGTATGAAGTGCTCGAGTAATTCCAGGAAGTCGATGGACAAAGACTTCTGGTCGTAACTGTCAAAAAGGAACAGTCAGTATAGAATGTAAAGCTGATAACGGATCAAAAGTTGATTTTTTCGATAAGTACGTACGTCTCTATGGCAGTGCAGATGGCTGAAGGGCTCATGCCAGCCTTGCGTAGAGTGATGGCCAGATTCTTGGACTTGTTGGGGTCGATGAGGGTGGTCTTGGGTGGGGCCTTCGGGGTCGCCTTCTTCTTCGTAGACAGGTCTGTCGGAGCACCCTGGGCCCTCGTCTTGAACTGTTCCTCAAACATGTCCATGTTCAGCTCCTGGTAAAGCCAGAATGAAGGGAAAATGTGGGTCAGCATGAAAACTTTCAAACCACAAAGTGAACTGAAAGCCGCAGATGTTGAATCTTCTTACCCCTAAGACCTGGTCGTCATCCAGGTCATTGAAGATGGTCCCTGTCACCTGGTTTGATTTCAAGGGTTGCCAGTTTAACAATGGCATCCTGTACTTGGTCTGAATCGGCTTCTTGCTCTTAAGCCCTGGTGAACATAGAAGAAGACAGTTGACCAAACAGTTGCTACAGATATGACCAACACAGCAGAAATAGGCTGTCTAAACCCAAGTAAAAACACCAAATATGAGGAAAAAGTTCCTCGAAACAAATCAAATTATCTCGCTGCATGGACTTGTTTGAAGTTGTTGCTTAATGTAAGATTATGCTTGAAATGAAAGATTTATATAATTCATTTAAAAAATAAAATGAGAAATTGACTCTTTAAGGAGGATGTCTTGGTAAGAACAAAATTTTAGTAGTGAATTTTTCTGTCAGGTAGCCTCCCTACCTGTGCCCGGTACTCCAGGAGGTGGTGGAGGTCCGCCACCAGGGGGAGGAGGTGGGGGTGGAGGTCCACTTCCAGGTGGTGGAGGAGGAGGTGGAGGTCCACCTCCAGGTGGTGGAGGTGGTGGTGGAGGAGGTGGAGGCCCAGTACCAGGTAGAGGAGGTGCAGGTGGAGGAACGCCACCACAACCTCCTGGTAGAGGAGGAGGAGGTGGAGGTGGAGTTGGAGGTGCAGCAGAAGAGGCGTCAGTCTCCACCACTGGACCACCAGGTGGTGGTGGTGGTGGAGGAGGTGGTACAGGGGCTGAGGCAGGTGGAGCAGAGGCGGAGTCCTCAGTCCTGGGTTTGTCAGGTGAGGGCGTCGCCTGGACGTATTCCACCACGGTGACGGGCACCACCTGGATGTCCAGGCTTCCGGAGGCGCTGCGTCCCAGTCGGATCAGACCCTTGTCCTGCAGCTCCTGGATCTTCTGCTCCAGCTCTGAGGACGTCTGAGGGGCCGAGCTGCCCAGACGCTCCCGGTCCTTCTCCCTCTCCCTGTCCAGCTCTCGCTCCCGCTCTCTCTGCTGCAAAGCTCCGACCTGGGAGCAGGACTCACGCAGGCTTTCCTGAGGGACACAATACAGGTACGTTTTAAAAAAATAAAGTGATGCAGGAACTTCTCACTGTCTTAATCACCAGTACATAAAAACGATCAACTGGACATTAACGACCAACAGAAAATAATAGAGTAGAACATCTATCGACCACGGAATTCTAAACTGACGTTTCCAACTGACGTTTCCAACTGACGTTTGTGACTGTTATGTTCTGATCTTAATCAGTAATGAATGAAACCTTGTAGAGGTACATTTGATTTGAACTGTATTTAACACTATATATCAAATATGTTTAAAACCAAATAATGATAGACAAAGGACACAACTTATATCTTATCTAAAATCACAGACAGGCTTTTAAGGGGATATATTCTGTAACAAGACCAAGAGTTTACAGCCATTTTTGACTTAAATTGCATCGACTAGAACGTGTTGCTCTCCGTTTTGCCTACAATATAAGATGGGAATTAGTGATCTCACTCACTGATACAGGTCTTTTATAAAAATACAAAAACATTGGAATAGGAATAAAGATTATTGCACCCTGAAGGGAAATTAATTTGTCTGGCAGCTCATCTACTATTTGCAGAAGAATTAAAAAGGCTGAATGGTGCGGGTACAAAGGATGATGTCTCATTTTCAAGTACAAGAAGTACCAAAAGTGGAGTTTGAACCTGACCCGGTTTTTCTGTCTGATTCTTACCAGTAACTGTGTAACTGATATATTTTGGGAAATAATAATAATAATAATAATGTTTTTTCCTCTTTTTTGCTAGGAAAAATAGCACTAAATCAGCATAAAATAATGTGGCTATAAATGCATCATAGTTAGCATTGTTGCTAGTTTTCATCCACTATCCTCTGGCAGGTCATTACAAAGATGCAAAACACAGGAGAACAAAGAAGAGGCACAATACTAACAAACAGATAAAGCAAAAACACAGATCCAAGACAGTAGATAAAGTAAATAAAGAGTTGTAACAACAGGACGGCTTTACATAACAACGTGCGTCAAACAGACAACAAAAGAGAAACAAAGACAAAACAACCATTTGAATAGGCCCTTCATAAAGTACCTTTCGCATACTGTGTGTCTGTTTAATGAAACAAATCATGGACATTGTGGCGATCTAGCAAACAGATAGTGAGACTTTTCACTCTGGATCGACCAATGAGAGGCCGACTTAGAGAAAACACCAATGACACAGCCAAAAGAAGAGGTCGTTTTCAGACTAATTAAATGAGCGTATTCATGTCTTTTTATTTCCCATTGAAGGTGATCAGATTATACTTTCATATCAAGGTTATTAAAATAAACTGAACTGCCGCTCTACTGACCTCATTATGACTAATCAAGTAGAGAGTGTCACACGCCTAGCTTCGCTAATTAATCTCTAACATGATACATGTGATGGAGCAGCACTTACCTTGAGCAGCTCAGTTTCCTTGGTCGCCTGCATGAGCTGAGTCTCAAGTTTGGATATTTTCTCAGTCGCCTGGTTCTCGATATCCACCAGGCGGGCGTTCAGCTACAACACAGACAGTGTTACTCTCTTACTTTAATAGAATAATACCAGGAACCTCCGCTTTGCCTCTTTATCTCCTCACCTGTGTGTTGTGCTCCTGCAGGTCGTCCACGTGGTCCAGCATCCCTCCTCTGTTCTCTGCATCCTCCAGCAGAGCTCCCACATCCAGCACGTTGTCCAGGTACGCCTGGATCTGCACCTGCAGCTTCTCGCTCTCCGTCTGCTTCAGACGCTAATGCACAGAGACATAGACAATGACGACATCCTGGGAATAAATCGCAGCTTCCAAAATGCACAGTGAGGTACAATGACAGAATTATTGCAAGGTTAAATGAAATTAATAATAAAAAGAACGATATGTGAAGTCTTTGAAGATGAAAGCTGCATTCCCCTAAATGGGGAAAACGGCGGGGATCACAAGTCGATTTCGCGACTTTCTCATTAGATGATACAACAGTGTGACATTTTCATGATGATGTCAGTGTCAAAGTCATGTGATTGAACTTCAGGAAATGGCAACTTTACACATACAATGGCTTATTGACATCCAGAGGAGAGATATCAATATATATTTTTGTGTCCACATGTGCTCTATATCTAGTATCAATACTAACACGACTCTTAATAATAATAATAATGATAATAATAACAATAATGATAATGTCTAGTAAAATGTAGCAACTTTTTAAAAACTTTGTCAAAAAAGTCCCTTTTCAACCCTATGCTTTTTATGGAAACTCTTAACTGTTTTGTTTTTAAATATTGTTTTTTGCTGTCTGTTTAGATGAGACTCTAGCACTTTGGGATTGTTCTGAAATGCAAAGTGAATTATAAATAAAACATATTACGATTATAATTATTAAAATAGCTTTAAGCTGAGTTTTCTCAAATTGCCACACACTCTCCTTCGTTCATCCATTAGCTGCCAACTGTCTGAAAAGCAGCTGCGAACAGCACTGGAGCAGTCACAAAACAGGAAAAGATGCAGCGAGACAGTGAGCTCTGTCTCAGTATTTCTGAGCACACTCACCTCCAAATACTCGTCTAGCTTGAGGTGAGTGAACTCGAACTGCAGGTGAACGCGGAAGTTCATGTTCTCCACCGAGTGAACCACGATGTTGATGAACTGCATGCAGGCCACCTGCAGGCAAAGCACATGACGGCAGGGTGAAATCCCACTTTCTTTATTTCTGAGCTGCGGTGTGCAGGCGAGACGTTTGAGGACCTACCATGAAGTCGATGTTGCTGTCGTCGTTGATGAAATACTCCATCAGCTTCTCGAAACGGTTCCTTTCTTTGCTCACCTGGTTGGAACACAGAAACGAGTCTCATTATTACACTGTAGCCTCCACAAAATGAGGTGGTATGATGGGTAGGTGTGCATGCAAGACGACTTGGATCTATAACGTGTGCGAGCTAATCTCATTTAACGCTACATACAGACAGCATATTTTTAACCACGGCCCCGCACACTGTGACTTGTTTCACATACTCTAAAATTACACATGCATGCATGCGAAGGGGGAACTGTGTCTGAGACTTCTCCTATTTGATTACTCATCCTCAGACAAGACAACGAGCACCATTCGAAGGTTTAATGAGGACTTTGGGAAAAAAAAAAAAAAGAGGAGTAACAAAAATCTGATTTCACCTCTTTGAAGTTGTCGAAAGCAGAGAGGATGATGTCATGTCCTCCTCTGACGAGACACACAGCAGCCAGCAGCTCCAGCACCAGGGCTTTGGTCCTGAAGCAACAGATGAGGGATCACGTGTGTTAAAGAAACACACACACACACACACTCTTAGTCTTGCTTATAAATGCACTCACCTGGGATTCCTGCTGTTGAGACTGAGCGTGATCTCATTCACGCAGCGCGGGTGAGTCATCACCAGGTTAAAGCCAGACTGAAATAATAATTGCCCCATTCGTTAAAAGTGTATTTGAATTAAAAAGAAAAACCCGACGACAGAAGGGGATGTTGGGGCTCACCTGATAATTCATGATCGCTCGCAGGCACATTATGCAGACGTGTATATCGTCTCTCTGGTAGGACGAATGGGACTTCTTATGCATCTTGTTTCCGATCGTGGAGCTTATTCTGCAAAGCGATAAAATGAAAATGTATGTAGGCGCATACGAATAAAAGGAAGTTACTGAGTGCAAATGCTTTGAAGTCTCGGTCCCAGATCTGGGTGCAGCTGGATGGCAGCCCATTAGAGAAAGCACCACAGCAAATTACATGAATGTTTTGGACGTCGGCTGCGTCTGTCTGACAGCTGAAAGGAGAGGTGATGGATCTGAATGAATAACTGTGAGAAATTAAGATAATCGCTGCTGTGAAGAGGAACTGCTGTCGAGCAAAGCTTGAGAAATTCAGCATGGCCGTACAAGTCCACATAGTGTGTCACTGCAGAATGTGTGTCAACGTTGATTCTGCAGAAATTCGAGATGCGAAACGTGTCCACCCGCTAACAGAAACAAATCATCTTCGCTGCGTAGGAGTTCATTAAGTGACGTGGCCGAACACCTCTTCACCCCCAGCATGACTCCAAGTCGAGTTGACGAATGTCCAACCTAACACCTCTGAACTGACCTCCTACAGATGCTGGGCCGAGATAAGCGTGCACGTCTGCAGCTTCTTACCGAACTGTCAGCGCCCGAGCGGCTCTGGACACCCCGTGTGACGGGGTGCTGCTGGAGCTTTTGGTCAGGTCCTCCATTGACCTCTCTGTGGGTTTCCCTCTGTCTGCCAGACTCCCGCCATTTTCAAAACTCTCCACATCAAACCTGAAAAAAGAGTTCATTTGTAAAATTACACATCCAGGGTAATGAATAATTTCACAATAAGAGCGTCTCCCACACCCCGCTGGCACTCACGGGGCATCACTCTGTGCGTAGGACAGGTACTCCACCAGGACATCCAGACCTTTGTTCTGCTCATTGAGAAAGTCTTGGGCCCATCTATAAGCAATAAAGCACAAGGAATAAAACTGAGAGAGAGAAAGAGAGGGATTCTTTTAATTATATATCACATATCCAGCACTCGGATCGCACTTAGAGCGAAGCTATGTTACTCCAGAGAGAGAGGGAGGGAGAAAAAAATTAACACAATCTCACTCTTGTAAAAGAAATGTTAAATTCATAAGCTATAAACCACACTCTGTGTCAGCCTCTCTTGTGATGTGAGCAGTAGCTTATGGAGGCTAACGCCAGCATACTGAGTCATCGCTGTGTAGCTGTCATTACAGAGCCGGAGCGCCCGCTTTATGTGCCACACTTCAGCCATAACTCCAGAGCCGTTCACTAGGGCTCACTAGAAGTTCAATAGTTCAGTGATCGGTGAATGGAAAGAGACCGCTAATCATAGTGATGAGAGTGGAGATAACTGAACCGTTTTGACCACTTGTGGCTCTGTGGTGCATTGTTTTGCTTGTAATGTTCGCACCCATGAATATGCAATTGACATTTCACAGCTTTCATTGTCCTTTTGTATCATGGCACTAAAGAGTCTGATTCGCAAAAGTAAAAACACTTGATTAAAGTTCCCCATCATCCAGTGAATAATAAGAATCAGAACGTAAGTGAATGAGAAAGGTAGACCCTGATATCACATGCTCACCCGATGTGATTGGTCCGAAGAGATATCTCCAAGTTTTTAAGGACCTGGGTGGCCTCTTGGATCCGTTTCTTCAGCTGAAGGAACAGAGTAGGAGTGAGAAGAATGCAGACATCATTTTTGTAAGACAGACAGATGAAAGATGATGTTCATTAAGACTGACCCTCCGAGACACCCCTCCTTGGTCCTGGTAGAGGCTCTTGATCTTGGTCAGGTAGGTGGACGGGGGGCTCTTGACTTGGAAACGCTCCTGAGGGGGATCCACAGAGACCTGAGTCAACACTCTGAGGCACGACTTTGTTTTCTTGGCAAGGAGATGGGTTTTTACCAGCGGGCTGCATCTGAGGCTATTATTGCCCATGCTAGTTAACACAACACACACAAACCAACCTCTGTTTCCATGCCAACGCCTCTATCAGTAACAACCACAGAAACTGTGCTGCAAGGTTTCCACACTGCACTCGCCTCTTTACCACATTATCATCATACTTGGTGTGCGTCACAGGGGTGGCCCCTGGTGCAAGAACCCTGCTCAGTTTGACTGCAACCACTACTTTATTCAAAAAAACTAAGTCTTACCTGGTCACAGACTAATTCCCACTTCTTTTCATTGTCATACTGACTCAAAAGCTTCAGTTTGTCCGGAGGCAAATTCATGTGGCTCTGGAAGAAAGAGCAGAAATGCATTTCAATCCAAAACAAGAGGTCTGTTTAATCATCAGTTCATCAACACACCTGTCTTCATGACTTTCACCATCATCACGACCAGGTGCCATGAAATCCCTTTTATTACTGCTTATGCATACAACGTCAGAATCTGGCAAACCACAAATGCACTTTCTGTGCAAACCAGAAGGCTGTGGACTGCCTACCGGATGCAGGCGTGACTCACTGTTTACATGTGTTCATCTATGGTTGTCAATGGGCACCGGTGACGTCAAAAAGAAAAAAAAAGTTTTTAGTCCTGTAGAAGAATCCAGATAATCTCAAAACCTGTGTGTGTGTGTGTGTGTGCAATGTTTTATAGACCATGTTACAACATCACATAACAACGGTACACAGGAAGTTAAGAAAACCTATTTGACTGCTAAATATATCTACTTATTTCCTCTGTCGCCATGTCTTGTCGGTGCAGTTTGAGTCAACGATTTAAGAAGTTGCATATATATTTTTTTCTTTCATTCAAAAAGTTCTGTTTTACTTTTCTTGCCCCCGGACTCTTGTGAAATGGCGCCTGATAAGGAGGTTATTCCCCAATTCAAATAGCCTAAGAACTGAATGGTCTCATGCACACTAATTACTTCTTATGAATGATTCAAAACCTAATTGGGTTTGTATTGGAGGGGGGAAAAAAAGAGTTATTAAAATACTTTTTGGAACAAAAATGGTCCTCAGTCACTGTTGTTTCAATAAAAACCTTTCGTTGCAGTATTTGAGCTCCTTCTCCAGTCACAGACTGACTGGATGACTGTCAGCACTATTCAACTTTTATCTCTCTCGCAGAACTGATTTAACACCAGCCAATTCGCTGTTTGGGTAAAAATCTGGCCCAAGACTAGAAAACACTGGGATCATTTACTGTGGGGACCAACTGTTTCAGTTCACGTCGTTTGTTGCTGAAAGTACTGGTGTAGTTCTGTTTGTCACACCTCGCGAAAAAAGAGAAAAGAGAGAAGCAGAAACGGAAATGGGCGCCTTATTGCTTCTAGGGAGTTGGCGGGTCGCTCTTGGTATGCAAGGGAGTGGTCTCATTGTGGGTTTTATGGTACAGTGCTTGAAGGAGAGAGAGAGAGAGAGAGAGAAAGAGACTCAGCTGAACGTTTACATGTGTTTGACTGTATGAACTTACGTTATGGAGTACGAGTACAAATTCCTCAAATTGAGGCTCTCGTTTCCTTGTTTGCTATGCAAACAAATGGAAGTATGTCGCTGAAAGGGGAAGTGAGGTCATGTTTTTTTTTTATACACTGCCCGCCTGTGATGGTGTAGAAGGCATGAAATGGTGAAAGGACACCTTCCTAAGTGGGCAGAAGATGACGCATATTTGTTCTAAGAACCAGGCTTGAGTCAATTCTTGCATTGTTTAACATTTGATGAAATTTCTCCTCCTGAATAAAGACATTGTCAGCCTACAGCCTGCTCTCCTTTAATCAAATTTTCCACATTTCTTTCAGTCATTTTGACATTAGAATTGTCACCATTTGGCATTTCAGATTTGCTGCTGAGTCACAAACAGATAAAAATCAAAACCCAGCACAAAGTTGTGCCATTTTCTCATTGTTGCTACAGCAAAAGGATCAGGCTTTCTCCCACTTCCATTATGTGCTGTATGAAAAATTAAAGAAGCAACAGATTTAGCTTTTGCTTCCATCCATGAGCAGAGCAGGACAAAGCCATCACCATAGGCTAAATGAAGTCTAATTGGATGTAAAATCTTCAGAGACTGAGGAGAGTGAGATTCATTATAGATGTGTTAGAGCAGCAGCACTGGGTCAACATGACATTACAGTTAACAGTCTTGAGTCTAAAGTTCATGTTTTGAACTTTTTGCAACTTTTTGATTGATTAGACAAGAAAAAGAAAATACAAATCACAGACGTCAACCGATATAAATGCTTCGGCACGATCTATCACTACCTAGTCATTCCGAGTGGCTTTCTATCTCTATTTGAACTCTATTCAAAGAATGACTAACATGCATACAACTAGTTGCTAGACTGTTGAAATAATGGTGAAACTGTTTCTTTCCGGCCCCCTGTCAATGTGTTGCTCAACTTCCCCTTGAGGTCAGCTGGCCCAGTATCCACGGATTACCTTATTCCATGGCTGATTCTTATGTCTAAAAGCAGTGACTCACAGCAGTGTGATTCTGGGAGCCTGTGACCAGATTGTTTTTCTAGCAGTATCTCCACTTGGACATGTGTGCTTGTGTCTTGTTCAAAATGAAAAAAAAAATCACTTTTCTAGATGAAATTTGAAAGCAGTTAGTTTGGCTCAAACTTAGTTTGCATCTTAACTATTTCCCTTGAGGATAGATGAAGGAAGATCATGTGCAGAGTTTGTTCAGCTGAAACGAGTTGTTTTCTGCACTGAACAGTCATAGATCATAAATGTTTTTTGGTGATTTTCTGTTACATTTGAGAAGTTGACTGTAGTTTGTTTTCTTTTGTTTCTAGGCCTTGATCACGTGTACCTCCATACGTTTCCCAGTCCCTACCACAAAACCGCTGCTGGTGTGCATGATCTTTGTTTTGATGTGTTGTAAGAGTGTGTTGTTATTCCTGCGTGCTGCCATACTCACCAGCACCATGTTGAAGCGCTCCTCCAGCTCCTCCTCTTTGGGCATGGGCAATTTAGGGGGAGCCGACTTCTTCTGCAGGGATGGAGTGGAGTCACTCATTCCAGATACCGAGTTCCTGGCCTCCCGGCCCTCCGATGGCTCCTGCTGCAAGCCTCCTGCAGCCGCATTCCCCATCACTAATCTCCACAAGTAATCCAGCTTTACGTGAACCTGTTTCTCTTGAGAAATCGGCGTATTCTAAACGATAGAAAACAAGACCTATATCAAACCGAGTCTGTGGGCCTTCCGTTGCTGGAACATCAAGCCTCTGGTCTACTAAATCCGCCTTGGTCCTGAGGACAGAGTGGATAATGAAATACGGAGATTCATCCTCGTAGCCGTCGTCTCATCAGGATGTAATTCTCTACCTAGAACTTGCTTTTAGAGTAAAACTAAAAAGCCAGTGTAAGAGAAGACACATCAACGTGTCTTGCCGCCCTCGACCCGAGTTGACTATGAGCACCTTTGGTAAGTGAGCACAGAAAGCCGCATGTGAGAGGAAGGAGAGGGGAGTGTGACACCCGCTGTAACACAGACAGAAACCACAGAAGCACAAAAGCAGAAGAGTAACTTCCTGTGCATGACAGCAACAGAACCAGGGGTGGAGAACTGGGTGGAAGAATAACATGCTAACCGTTAGACATAGCGTGTATCCAGTGGATGAGTACTGGTAAGATAAAGTGACACAAGAGTGATAGATGGTAGATGGGGCGTCAGTTGTAAAGACAGCATCCTAATCAGGATGCAGGTGCAAAATAAACCAGAAAAAGAAGAAACACCAACTTTACCATGAATTTACTTTGGTTTTATTGTTTGAGCAGTCATCGTCTTACAACATCCACTGGGATATAATTTTTTTTTTTCTTTGAGGTGGGGTTGGGGGTAGTTAACCTTAACATGAGGCTGAGGATATGACAGACAGGTGCGAGAAGGCCAGAGTTAATGATGGTTGCCCCATAGCGCCCTCAAGTGTTCCAACGCGCGTACTGCAGGAACGAATGCTGCATTAACGTCTCCCCGGAACTTCTAAATGGAAATTGTCGCCTTTAACACCGTAACCAACTCATATTGAAAACAACTCCACAAAGTAAGCTTTTATCTCAAATATAAACGCCTTATCAAAACGTTAAGGTGAGACAGCTCGGTCATGATGAAGAAGCTTCCAGGATAGCTGAAAAGAGCTGAGATTTTCCGCAAGCGTCCACAAAGAAAGTTGAAATTTCCGAGGCGCACTAGAACGCAGCAGAGGTAGTAGTTCTTTCACATCGAAAATGACGGACCCGACCACATCGCCTGAAGAAAACTGGAAAGTAAGTGGTTAATAGCTGTCACTTTCTAACCTCACCTTCTTAATAGACTCGTACGTCTATTTTGTGGCATTTACCTTAAGTGTCAAACATTGTCAGTAACTTAGAGTTGAAGTTTTGGGAGTAGTGTGTGGACGCAGGGGCTAGTTAGCTCCTCCTGCTAACGTTAGCCAACGTCACGAAGCTGCAAGTTAAGTAAACAAAGTCCTAAAATCGGTTCCGTTGTTTAGACCTCACATGTGGCTGGATAGATTCTGTTAATGAGCAGCAGCACATTGTACGTAAACCAGTAAGTGAAAGTGAAGAGTAGGGCTGTTGATAGAGGCTGCCTGAACGGTGCAGTATATCTAATGGTTCCTGGCTTTTTGTTCACACCTGAATTGGATTCTGCCTGGAGAAAATCATCCATTTGTCATCCGGAAATCCCGCAGTCCACTTTCTATGTTAGAAGTTGAGCTTTTTAAGGGGCTTTGACTAATTGTGAAGCAATCTTCACGTCTTATGTATGTTTTAAACCTATTGCATTATCACTCCTATAATTATTACTCGTTTTCCCCCAAGGATTTTGTGTATCACTCTGCCAAAAAAGTGCGTGTTTTCCAAACTATGTCCCTGTCTATCTATTTCACCTGATCTTGAGTCACCTGATTGTTATGTATCTGGAAATGCAGAAAACGTCAATTTGGTGCTAGTTGTGTCCATTCACGTTTGCTGTATGTCCCAATCTTGTCAGCTACTCCTAAACAAAACATTTAAAGCCAACTTTTGTGGGGTTCAACTCTGCACTGTTCAGTTTTAATGCTGTCTGTGAGGTTTTGAATTGGTCCCGTGCTCCTGGACTCCGAGCTGGGGACCCACAAATTGAAGAAACCATTGTGTTGCCGTGTCCTAGATCTTACAGTGGATCCTGTGATTAAAGTAGGGTAATTTTCTGCAGCTCTTTACCCTCCTGGGTACTTGAATTGGGCGAATCAGGGCATTGCTCAGTGGGGGTTTAGGCCGTCTTTCAGGCAGCCAGACTATTGGTCTATTGTGGGTATATTTTGGGCAGGCATTTTCCTCTTGTTCCTCCAGTGTCTAAGCCTCTATTTTCTCCCTTTTCCACCTTCCGTTGTGTGGCGATGGCTCAGCAGACAGACAGCGCTTTCAGCGACAGCGGCTTTGACCTCAGTGAGTATCCGGCCCCTTCATGTCCTGTTGGTTGTCACATCGTTTGATATCTCAACTCTGCGTCAACGTCAACTTTTCTTCTTTATTTTGCCTACTTGTCTCGGGTCAGCATGTCATTCTGTCTCTGCTCTTTAGGCTTCTTTGCTGAAACTCCACGCAAAGGAACCGTCGTGTCCAGGGCCAACAGCATCGGCTCAACAAGCGCCTCTTCAGTGCCAAACACAGGTGATGTGCTGGTGTCCATGTGGCTGAGTGTGCCTCTTGTTGAATGTGCAACGTAAACGTTACTTGGGATCCCATGTGTCCTCAAACACATGGAAGATGAAAGACAAAGTGAAATGTCCTCCCTGTTTCTCTCAACTGTCTAAGAAAATATTGATAGTTTGGAGGATTATGCATGCATAGTCAGTAAATCAGTCATCATTTCTTAGCATATCTGTGGTTATTTCATAGATTTGTTAAAGCCAGATTTAGCAGATTTAGAGCTGCATCAAATGATCATTTTTGTAGGCGATGAATCTGTTGATTGCTTCTCGATTAATCAATTAGTTGTTTAGCTTCTAAAATGACACAATGACCCAGATTTTCTCACATAGAAACTAAAGAAACAGATTAACATTTCAGAAGCCGGGATCAGGTAATTTTAACTTAATTTCTTGAAATCCTAAAAAAATGTTTTGAAATGCTTAAAATGACCAAACGGTTATTACTAATAATTAATTGTTGCTAATACTTTGATTATTTTATTCATCTATGAATACTTGAATAATCGAGTAGTTGTTGCGACACCACATAGACTGCACATCCTCAGAGATGAATAGACATGAGAACAATCTGGATAAACCTTCAAAGTGAAAGGTGCAACTGTCAAACAGCACATCTCAAAGCCATGGGGTGGGTGTGACGTCTTGTCTGTCTCACTGTGCAACTGAAAACCGATTTCAAGAAAAGAGCGCTACGAAGTGTTTTAACACCGCATTAAACCACAGGTGACATGCTGCTGTTGACATGGTGCTCCAGTCTGAACGGCACCTGAGGTTTTCTAGCCTTTAAAGGTCAGCAGGACGTCTCTGAAATGGATTTGTAACGCACTCCTCTAACCAACAGATGACGAGGACAGCGACTACAGACACGAGACGACGTACAAGGACTCGTTCAAAGATCGGCGGAGGCAGGCGCACACGCAGGCCGAGCAGAAGCGCAGAGATGCTATCAAGGTGAAGAGCCTGCTGCTCCTCACGCACACACACTTCTGTTCCGAAGGCTGCACATCTTAGAGTCTGGGTTTGGTTTCTGTATTATCTTTATTCTAACTTTTTAGAAAGGATACGACGACCTCCAGTCCATCGTGCCAACCTGCCAGCAGCAGTCTGAGTTCGCAGTGGGGGCACAGAAGATCAGCAAAGCCACAGTACTGCAGAAAAGTAAGACCAGCCCCCCAGAAGCGTTAAACAAGGCAGACTAATCTCAGATACTCAGACTGTATGGTACACAGTAAAACAGTGAAGACAGTGGTGCATATATTTGTTTCCTGAGACGGTCTGGGACAGTGTCAGCACTTGTTGGGGTTTCTTCACAATAGCAAAATGAAGAACAAATGTTGTGTACATGATGGTTTTGGGAAATCTGCGTGGGGTGGGGTGGAAAAAAAAAAAATCCCCGACTGAGGCGTTTCTGTGTTTTATCTTCATAGCGATCGACTACATCCATTTTCTTCATAAAGAAAAGAAGAAGCAGGAGGAGGAAGTGTCCGTGCTGAGGAAAGAAGTGATGGCCCTGAAGATCATGAAAACGTGAGGAAATGTTTCGCCATCTCCCTCAGCTGCTAGTCTCCTGTTTGCTCTGCAGTCACAAACCAAGACAAGACACCTTCAGATATGAGCTGTACACAGCTTAGGAGCATGTCCATCACCTCCGTCAGACATGTGCACAGAGAAGTGTAACTGTGTGTAAGTGTAGCTTCTGGCATTAAGTCACCAGACTAGATGTGGAGGGGATCATGTGACCACTGTTCTATGGAGCTAGACTGAACCTTCTCTAAATCTAATTAAGATATCTGATAAAACGATAGTTTGGACGGCCATCTTCCTCAAAGCGGAGACTTGAGGGACAGGATGAAAGATAGAGATTTTACGAGAATTATGGCCAAATCCTCATGAAATCTGCCCATAAGAATGGGTTCTACTTTCCTGTACTTAATTGATCTCACACAGAGAAATAACACACACAATAAAACAAAACAGATACATAACCTCTGCTGTCTATGTAAGTCTGTACTGTGCCCTGAGCTGAGGAGGTGAAATGCCATGTGAGCCAGGGTGATCTTATCTCTTTTCTCCCCAGACCTTCTAATGCTCTTTTCTTTTTTTCTAGGAACTATGAGCACATTGTGAAGGCGCACCAGAACAACCCGCAGCAGGGAGAGGATCAGGTGTCCGACCAGGTGAAATTCAGCATCTTTCAGAGCATCATGGACTCCCTCTTCCAGTCCTTCAGCAGCTCCGTTTCGGTCAACAGTTTCCAGGAGCTGTCGGCCTGCGTGTTCAGCTGGATCGAGGAGCACTGCAAGCCCCAGGTGAGAGGCGAGGCCGCCGGGACGGGCGGATCAGAGCGCCGGAACAGTGCACACGTCTGGCTCTTTGCTGAGCGTCGAGATAATTAAAGTTTGTTGTGTTTTTTTTTTTTCATTCCAGACGCTGAAGGAGTTTGTTGTGGGAGTGCTGCGGCAGCTCAACGGTCAGCTTTATTGATGGAGCAAAACCTCTGGACTCAACTCAGAAATTGACTTTACGGGCTCGCTCAGGGTGGAGTTTCAAAAACGAAAACAAACAAACTCCAGTCAGCCTCAGGCCACAGCACAGTATTTTATGCTTTTGTTTAGTTTTTCTGAACTCACTTCAGCTCCTCAGTGGCTCCCTGGCTCTGGTCGGGTCACCCCGGCCCACCTCACGGGGCTGACAAACGAGATTATGGGATGGAGGATGTTCCACAAAGGTTCGCCGGTTGATTTGTGCCTGGTCCGAAGTCATAAGAACAGCTCGCAAATGAATGTACGAGTCGTCAGATAGACACGTTTTAAAATGATCATAATTGTGGTGACTGTGGAATCAAAGCCGAGAGTCCTCCCACAGGATGAGTTCATCAGCTCACTCGCTTAAGAAGGGAAGAGACAGTGATGGAAATCCACCCCCCCCCCCCCATCCCCCCCCTACTCTTGCATATCTTTGCAGCCTAAGGCTTTAAGGGCTCACACACAAAAGCACATCCTGGTTTATCAATTGTGTAGAAACGATTGTGAGTCAGTCGCGTCACTCCCGAAGCAGAGCGAGACGAGTGCGCTCCTCGTTCCTCCTCGTTCCTCCTCGTTCCTCCTCGTTCCTCCTCGTTCCTCCTCGTTCCTCCTCGTTCCTCCTCCTCCCCACACGCTCGCTCAGGAGCGTCCTCTGTGCCGTGTCGACGCTTTTACCCGAGTTGAAACGAGCTTTTCCGAGCGACGCGAGGTCTTTCACGAATGCAGCTGTGACAGGTGTGCAATACAGGCAACAATTAGGTCTGAGGTCTCTGAACGATTTGTCGTGTTGATTTAGACAACAGTGCAGCACTTGGTGAAATACAGGTTTAAAAACAAAGTGTTGGTTATGATTAAGATTTACGATCTGTTCAATAAGCTTTTGTTTTTGTTTTTTCTTTGATTGCAAAGCGAAACTATTCATTCCAGGCGGTGTGATCGGCAGTCGGCAGCACCACATGGAAACTGTTCTGTGAAATTTACAGCTGCTGTACTGGATTTAACTTTTTGTTTTTTTTAATATATATACATATACACATGTGGACTCTTAAACATATGGTAAAAAGCAAATTTTTCCAGAGGATGTTAAAAATCTGTCACGCTAAGGTTGATCAGTCGGATGGAAAAAAAGAGAAGAATAATGCTTTACAGTTGTTGCTTAATTACAGGGAACCATTGTGTTGTTGCTTTAAGTATATTCTTTTGATAGTTCTTTTATAAAAGCCATCAACTGTGTATCATCACCATCCAAAGGAGTGATGTTAATCTACGTGAGAAGATTATGAATGTGTGTCCTGTTCATTTTTTTTTCCTCATCTGCAGTAAATTGAAAATAAAGTGTGTGGGGCCGCGGCCCCCGCTCTCTTTATGTCCAAAGGGAACAAGATGAGTTTGGGTCTTCACTGCGGGAAAGGAAATTGCCGTCACAAACCTTTAATAATTTGGCAGCAGAACGCAGCAGGAAAAAAAGGGAACAATCATTCATCACAAATTGTCATCTAACAACACGTTTTATTTGCAGTTTCTTTGAAAAGACATCAGAACAACAAAGAATGAGCAGCTTTCAAGCCTGAAATAACCTGGACACGTTAAGCATGGCTTAGATTTATAGCTCCAGGGGATGGAAATGTAAACCACGGTCAGGTGAGAGCAAAACAAAAACAAGTCTCATATAAATATATTTTCAATTACAAAAGGTACATTTACATTCTAATTATTTCTCATCTATACAAAATAAAAGCTGTACATAGAAGTCACTGCGGTCAAACAGTCCTGGATAACCAAGCACCTCGTTGTTTCAAGTGCTTGGAAAAGTCACCTTACAGTCCTCATCCGTCTCCACTCCGGCCTCCTCCTGCCAGCACAACATTTATAACCGTTATAACTGATATATAATAACAACCGTTATGTTCATAGTGGAGCACCAAAGGTGATGGCATAGATTCTAATGGGCTTTATGAGCGTCTTCCACTCACCAGGAACTCCCTCTTGCTCTTAGGATAGCCCTCCAGGATCGCATTGATCATGTCCGTAGCCTGAAAAAAAAACATTAAAAACTGTCATCTAAATATACAATTTGCTCTGTAAAAAGCTTGTTTTGATCTCACCCCAGGACATTTAAAAAGCACAGGCTTGTTTAGACAACGATATACACAGTATACGTTACCAATCGCTTCCTCTTTCTCCACTCCGTCACGTACACAGTGCGGGCTTTATGAACCTAAAAAAACATGAAAACATGAGCAATGTTCTAACACTTAATCTCAGATCTGAAGATCCGTGAATGCATCCCACACCTTCTCCCTCTCCTGCGGTGTGACGTGATTTGCTGCAGACTTAATCTTCTCCAGACGCTCTCTGTATCCGGAACACTCCGTCTTCAGCTCTTGGATCTCTGACACCATTTCCTCCGTGGTCAGCGAGCTGTTGAGCTCCTTCAGTTCTGTCGGCAGAGATTACATACACACACACACACAACTTCACCAAGCAGCTCTCCTATCAGGGACATGCAGCACAATAAACCGTATGCAAAGCAGCAACAGAGCAATTATGCAATTACAGAATGTGCCTCAAGGCAGAGCAGAAGTGCAGAGCATTTTTCTTTTGCCTCCACCTGCATCGAGTTGTCTGCAGCTGTGATGGAGAGACTGCACCTCTGCGCTGAGCACTGAGATTTGACTGTCCATGGCCTTCAGCTCTCCCTCGTTCACATCTTTGAACTGAGCCTGTGGGGGAGATTAAGCTCCATCAACTTTCACGTGGGACACGTGAGGTGACTTGAAATGTGCCAGACGGAGACAAACCTGATCGGCAAAGTAGATCTTTTGTTTGCCGTAGGTTTTCTCCTTAATCTTCCCTTCCAGCGCCAGCAGTTCCAGAGTTTTGACAACAGCCTGGTGGGTTCGAAATGTGCAATCAGCGATTAATTATAGCTGACGACTCTCTCACACACACACACAGTGCCATCACTGCAGGGAATGACTTGACTATTGGTCTCACAGTTTTGCCCAATCCGTGCTGCTTTTGTAAGTTGCAGAAGACATCCTGAGCGCTGTAGGGCCGGTTCTTCTCGTTCAGATAGGCGAGGATGACGGTGGCTCCTGTGGATGACAGGATCAGTGTTTTCATCTGAGCTGATGGAAACATTCCCTGACACTACTGCTACGACTGTGGTCGTCCACTGGCCAGGAAATCAATGGAAGATGCAGAACTTCTCCTGTACGAATGTGTGTGAATGGATAGAAAGCCTCCATGTAGAACATATGAATGAGTGGTCATGAAGACCAGAAAAACTCTTTTTTCCTAGTTTTCCCTGAAAGAACTTTCCAAAGGGATCAATAAAGTCTGTCTAGATGGACAGTGAAGTTGAGAAGTCAAATGTTGTAAAATACCTTAGGAGGTGTTAAATGACTTAAAAGATCAAATGCAAAGGCTCCTTTAGATGCCCTTCACAAAATATTTACATGTTTAAATAACAGCTAGGTTCCCTTCGTGGTGTTTTGGTGCACGCTCAAGCAACCTGGATGTACTGAAGCTGTGACGTCATGTTTGGTCCTTGTTGGTTAGGTCTCAGGCAGTTCAACAGCAGTTTAATCAGTGGCAAACTATGTAGCTCAACTAGATATGAAACAATGGAGTACATGGAGCATATGACGCTTTGAAACAGACAGCGCACTGCTGAGCTCACCTATGTTTGTAAGCCTGTAGCTCAGCTAGCTTGCTATGCTAGCGGCAAATCACTTCTTATCTTATCAAGTATGAATCGTAACCAGTGCGAGGCACCGTCAGCTCGGTTGGTAACAGTCCTAACACA
Organism: Karalla daura; assembly: GCA_029224185.1. NCBI lineage: Eukaryota > Metazoa > Chordata > Actinopteri > Chaetodontiformes > Leiognathidae > Karalla > Karalla daura. The sequence goes on along the minus strand of CM055203.1, from coordinate 5,955,651 downwards.
ATCACCATACATCGTGACACGGAGTTAAACTCTTACCGTTGTCTTTTTTACTCATTTCTGCCCCTTTCAGTTCAGCTTCTGGAACCGAGTTTCGCGCGAGATGACGTCACGACAGAGATCGTTTATATATACAGATGCATCACAGGGGCAGGAAAAGCTCCGCTATCGTGGCTAATCCTCTCCGACGATTATCACTGGAAAATATGGAACCGCTGCACATTTATAACATAAAACATAGAAAAAAATCAATAAAGTCATTCTAAACAGAATGACTGCTGATTGGTCTGGCTAGGTTGTTGAAACATCGTACAACTTCATATGACGTAAAAAATGTAAGCAGTGAGAGCTCTGTCATTTTGACTACTCTTCGAGACAGTTCAGTCTGACATTTAGTTGAAAAGCTGAATTTATGAGTTTAGAAATGAACTACAAATAAATATAATTCATACAGCAATAGAAAAATATTTTGGATTCAAGACAGATACTAGACATGGTGTGAGCCAGAGGGTGAAGCTCTCAATTCACTGGTTAATTTCAGCATCAACCTTCAGCTATGATCATGAGCCCTATCATCACCATCACCATCTGATGGCTGTGAATCTGAAAAAACACCACACACACACTTAATTGCAAACATTTTTATTCAATACGATTTGCACATCAAAACATATCAAAACCAGGTACAGAGGAGAAAATACACTAATATGCACATTACATTATCAAACTGACTACATGTCACTCATACTGAGGAACTGACTCTGCGGAGCAGCACATTCTGATAGACCGAGGCGATTTAACAGCCCAGATGGGCTATTTCCTCCGGCCTCCAAAATCTCCACCAGTGTCCTTTCAGTGCACGATTTCTACTTCAACTCCATGAACTCCAGCAGGTTTTCAATTTTTCTGTTGTGCTAAATGTTTTGCGGCTAAGATTTTCCTCTGAAAATAAAATTAAATAGAATACGATGTGTCCTCCTCTATTATAAACCCAGCAGACTTTTTCAAAACTTTTTGATAAATGGATTTCAATAAATCTCAACTGTGGCTCATGTAAATTAGAATAAGTGCCATTGCCACCACTACGTTTCATCATACTGACGTGGTTCGTCCATCGAAAGGAAATCTCTATCGGACCAGCGCACAAAAGCCACTTCGAAACATCAAATGAAAAAAAAATAGTCATGAGGACAGCTATCTAAATCCAATTTCATGTAAACATGTTTCCCCATTAAAATATCAAAAAGATCCATGAATTGAAGAATATTTTTCTTTTAAAAACTTCAGCATGACTGTCGACTACAGGAAATACAAAGTGTTAACGTGTCCAGAAATGTGTTCAATTATCAATTTGGAAAAAAACTAAAAACAAAGCGGCGGGGGCGCATTCAAGATATTAAATATGGAGAGGCTATGTTATTGAGCTGTATTAAAAGGGCATGGAAATTAAAAAAATAATATTCTGCACTAATTCACACAGAAAAGAACAGGCAAACCTGGGGAGCGAGGGGAGGCGCACACGTTCAGCAAATGCAATACGACTAACAAACGTAACAAGGTTTTTCTGCCAAGACAGAAATCTTTAAGACTGAAATGTGAGAAGCTCAACAAAGCATGAAAATAAATGTCTTCATGTGTTGGAACAGCATAGAAAGGAAGCCTGATTGAAATCAGCGTTAAATGAAAGTCCCGCTCTGGCAATGGCGGCCTCCTGACCAGGAGGGGGCAGCAGAGGGAACATGTGATGAGAGGTTGTTGTTATTATTACCAAAGTAACACGGCTCAGCTCGACCAACAGGAATGTCACGTTTGGTCCCACGTTAAATAGCCCTGTATGTGTAGACCCCCCCATAGAAAAGACTTCATGGGCACTGCCGATCTTTATATACATATATTCCTCTATATGTATATGTATGTGTATATACAGCTACTAATGAGCACCCTCTTGAACGTACGGGTGTGTTAATACAACAAGGCTCAATAATGCTGGTTTGTTTGAATGTGTCTGAATGTGTGTTATTCTCGTTATTGTTGCGTTTCCTATTGCTCAGCCTACAAAGTAAAACTTTCCTGGATGATTTGGGGTTCTCAAAGTACGAGAGGAGAGTCTGAGAAGATAGAAAAAAAATTAAAACAAAGAGTACTTCACAGTGATAAACTGATGCCAATCAGAAGCGGGGCTGCTGGAACCTAAAATAATTACTCTCTCTCTCTCTTTCTCTCTCACTCACACACTCACACCTCATCAAAGTGCATGACTGCGATGAGACAGACTCTCACTCTCACTCTCACCTCACTCTCACACACCTTACTGTGGTTTACCCAGCAGGTTCGACAGGAAGTTAGAGCCCTGGCTGTCTCCCCGCCTGGCGCCCGCGGCCAGGGGGTCGAACTGGTTCAGTTCGGACTGATCCAGCATCTCAAAGTCCTCTCCGTCCAAGTCTGTGTCCAGCTCCGAGCTGGACTGCTTGCGGTAGCTGCGGTGGGCCCCGGCCCTGGGGGGCCCCCCCTCCCTACGCTGGGGCCGCGGCTGGGGCTGCATGGCGCCCATCAGCGCCGCCTGGATCATGTTGCTGGCGATGACTCCGGCCAGGTCGCCGGTCAGGTCGGAGGCGGGCCGCAGGGCGCCCAGGGACAGATCCGTGTCCATGTCCTCCTGGTCCGAGTCCAGGTGACCCTCTACGTCCAGCACGGAGGCCCGGTGGCTGCTGAGCCCCGACGGGCCCAGGCTGGGCAGGCCGATGCTGGTGTCGTCGTCGTCGTCCATCAGCGTGGCGTCGGGGTTGATGGAGGGGAAGTCTGGGAGGTCCTGGGCGAAGGATTCCTCAGCATCGCTGTGTCTGTCCAGGTCTGACCAAAACACAGATCAGGACACAGAGTGAGACCAGGACACACCACGGAATAAAAGGCAAAGAACATCAATCGAATCACTTAATAATCAACAGCTATTCTAATAATAGTTTAACTTCAATCCTTTTTCATCAAGACATCATTCAATTTCTAAACCGTCATACTTAGCAATCTATAGGTGCAAATCTATAGAGCACAACCATGCAACAGTCCTCATATCAGCTGGGAAGGAGCAAAGATTGAACAAAATAAACCAAAGGCAAAGTTTATTACACATTTCCTTAACAGACTACAAAAATAATCGCTTGCTGCAGCCCGACTGTATACTGTAATGGAAATCTGAAAATGAGGAGTCTCAGTACTAAATCTTAAGACTTAAGTCTAAATGACAGTTTGAATGACTCGTCACAGCCACCAGGCGTCTCACAACAAGGTTCACGCCCAGGTCACAGTGTTTCTGCATGAGGTTTGCATGTTCTTGGCATGTTTGAATAGGTTTTCTCCAATTTCCTCCCACAGTCCAAAAACATCTAAGTGTAGCTGGGCTGGAGACTTTGATTTGCCTGAAGACTAAATTGAGACTGGGTGAACGAGTGTCTGTGTGAGTGACCCGTCTGGCCTATTCTCTGACTTGCAGCATCATAGGGTACAGAGCAGGTAAGATGACGGATGGACGGATGTTCTTCTTCTGTCATTTTCCCTTTGATTTCCATGACTGGAAAATTGGTCAGAAGGTCTACGGTTTTCCAAGACACGTGAGAACCCTGTGAGCCTAAGCTTGTCCCAGTCCTACATTTTCTCCACTCCTCTCCCCTTACATTTAGACGCTGCTCTGATGACAAATACAAGTGACATGACTCTGGTTTCCCCCCACAGCCCTAAACCATACAGGTTAAGACTGACTGAAAAGTGAACTGGGTATTCTGATTGTTAAGGGTTAGGGCTTTGCTAGTGTTTGTTTTGATGATTATTTCTTTTGTGTTCTCACATTGAGGAGTAAGTCAAAGGATTAGGGCCGAGGACAACCATTCATCAGATGTTCATCACATGTTTGTATGACAGACAGAGATAGAGATAGAGCTGGGAAGCTGGATATTTGTTGACTGCTATGTCAAGCTGACCTGAGTGGATGTGTTTTTCAGCACTAACAAAGCATGATGCGTGAACCCATCCATGTTCCCATGACGGTACGTACCCTCAGAGCCCTCTGTGAGCGGGGTCTGGCCCCGCGATAGGTTAAATGTCCCGTTGTCAGTGTAGGACACTTCAGCGTCAGAGTGCTCCGAGTCAGTCAGGGCGAGCTCCTTCGCCACCACGGCATCGTCGAACTGGGGAGGAGACCAGATTGAAAAGTTGTGTCAGCGCTTTTCACCCTGCCTGAAAGCTTCTGCAAACGTTCACACCTGAAAACAGACGCGCGCCACAGGAAAGGCACATCATGTGAAGAGCCTCGGCTGACAGGAAGTGGTGCAGAGGATGCTGTGATGCAATAACTGAAAAGGTGTGCGGCGCTCAACGCCACACACATCGGCTGCGGTAACAACCGAAGCGTCCATTTTAATGTCTGATAACCAATCTGCCAGGAGTGCTGGCACTCTGTTTACAGGCGGGACTTCTATCACTGGACAAGCTGAGACATGCTGCACACATGTTCCTGTGAGGACATGGGTGCAGCATGTTACTGTACGAACACAATGAGGAGGAGGAGGAGGAGGAGGAAGCACTTCATGGATCCGTCCATGCGAAGAAAACCCGAGACATGTTAATTTGGTTTTAACCAATCACCCATGTTTCCTCGGTATGAACATGTGAGACAGCACCTTCTTGGTTTTCAGCCACCTCCTCCTGAGCATTTTTAGCCTTTCTTTCTTTTAAGTGTGCATGCATGTGCTGTGGCTGAAATAATGAATAAAGATTGAGACGGACAGATGATTAATTCAGGTGAGAACAAGCATGTGTGTGTGGGGTAGGGGTGGAAGGTTGCTCTAACTTGTCTGTTATTACATGAAGTACTTTGTGCCACATATTGTACAAAAGGTGCTAAGCAAATCAAGTCTGACTGACCTCATGACTCTGATCGTCTAATGATATGCACAGACATCACTAGGACTTTAATACCTTATTCTCTTTTTTTGCCTCTATTCAGGAAGTGTCTCTCTGACTGTGGGTCTAGTGGTCAAGGACCTGGATCACAGGTTTGAGTCCATAAGATGGCTCAAGTGCCTCTGAGCAAGGCGGCTCACCCCAATTGATTCCTGTGTTGCCGTAGCACCTCACACTGAATAATATGATAGGATTAATGGACTGTTTCATTTGTGTATCGATGTGTTTGTTTGAGTGTGAGCTGAGGAGAACTGTGGATGTCCAACCATGAAGAGAATGAAAGTAAATGTAGATAGACAGATAGATAGACAGACAATGAGAGACTGCACTTTACCGTTGGACAGAAAGCAGCTAATTCCTCCTCGCTGTCACTGGCATCACCTGAGGCAGCAGCACGGAGAGGCCTCCGCAGGACTACACACACACACACACACACACACACACACACACACACACACACACACACACACACACACACACACACACACAGGACAGCAAATCAGTTTTAAGGTCTCCAGGGATGGAGGACAATAAAATGTCAAGTGCTACTTACACTGATTATCAATGGGCTTTGACATCATGTATCCACAAACGCTGAAGTCCAGCCACTGCAGGGCCGGCTCCATCTTCACGCACACACGCTGAAACACCCGGTGATAGGCTCCCAGCGGGGCCAGGAGAGTGGCCAACACTGAGGGAGAGGAGACAGGCCTGCATTAGCCTCAGCCCAGCCTCAGACACAGTCACAGTCACAGGGAGTTAACATGTTGAGTGCAAGCTGCTGTGGATTGTTTCAGACGTCAGCGGACCCTGGCAGCTCTCCCCCTCCTCCTCCTCCTCCTCCTCCTCGTCCTCCTCTCCAGCCTACACTGACTGAAGGTTAGGAGATTAGCTCTGTCTCAGTGTGACCGCCTTAGCTTTCCACCTGCCTTCACTCCTACCTCGCGTCTCATCCTGGCTTTAATCACCTCACAGGCCGAGCCCCGCTGATCTGGTTTCACCACTCATGCATTTTTTAATAGGACCAGTCAGGATGAGTTTTCCCCGGCCAGCTTAGTCCCGCATAGGGAGCCCGGATCTGTAGTTAGGACTTATTAAAAACCCCGGGGACTCACCAGCAGAGTAGGAGAGCACCAGGCCGGGGATGTAGCGTCCAACCATGGCCAGACAGCTGAACACGGTGCAGGTCATGATGCAAAACTGACACAGAGGAACGAGAGAGTTGTTAGTAGAAAAGAAACGGACAAAGTTTTCCTGGGAATGAAAGTCAGCGCGTGCGCCTCACCTTGCCCGGGTTGTTCTGTTTGTACTGCGCCAGGATGGAGGTGAGGACGGCTGTGCTGACCCAGGCCTCGGCCATGTGGTGGCACAGCTCGGGCACGCTGAGGATGCCGGGCTGCACCAGGCCCCAGCTGCACACAGAGAGCTCAGTGTCAACACCTTTATCTGCATCCTAGCTGAACCATCATTATTATTACTGATTGCTGGTTGTCACAAACACACACCTCTCATTTTCAGACTCTTCCAGCTTTCTGACTGTAAAAGAGAGAAACCGGCCATTAGCATAAGAATTCACATCAGTGTGTCAGTGCACACGTTGTTATTTTTTCTTGATAACGCGCCCTCTCTTCTGGTGTACATGTTATGCAACACAAGTTCACCAACAGGTTTTAGAGGTTTACTGTTCCGGGTACAACACTGGCAAAGTCCACAGTGACTGACTGTTCCAACAGCATGTTTGCAAAGGCATCTGTAAACTGGGGGGTATGATTTAACGTACATTTAATAAGTGAAAGAGGGAGGCTGCCTGCTATAAAAAGCTCCCATAAAGAGCGAGTTTAGCACCTCTAATCGTCGGCCAGATCTTGTTTCTCCAGGTATCAACACAGACGAGCAGAGCCAGACCAGACGCCAGCAGGAACAGCAGGCGGAGCGAGGTCAGGGCAAAGAACCTGAAGGGGAGCAAAAATAGAGCAAACACATGAACGGGCAGGGACACCAATGCCCCGGGAGGGAATGATAAAGTCACACAATGCAACAGTTTGAGTGCAGCGTATTAGTCAGGACCAAATGCCTGAGCTGCGATCTGCAGCTTCCTCCAGCGTGCTATCCCACCCTCTCACTGTGAGTTACACCCACTGATGGCACCCGTGAGATATAAATAGAGCGTAAGAGAGCGATGACAAATCAGGGAGGTATCGATGAATACAGCTTCCACCCTGTGGCGATGGCAGCAGCGCGTCTGGGTGGTGACATCGCAGGTGCAGCTCCTACCTTTGATCGCACAAACCGATTTGCGACGATTAGAAACACCCGGAACGTTGCTCAACTTTCACATCACAAGACCGCAAAAATCCCTCGATCAAAACAATGTCACAGGATTCTGCCAATCAGCCGTTAGAGATTAACCCAATTAAGAGCTCTGCTGGCAGAACTAGGAATACTGGTATTTGGGGTAGCGGCACAATTAGTGGCTTCAGTTCTGTTTACAGAAGAAAAATTAAGACAACCTCTGTAACCTGGAGCCAAAGAGGCCTCCATCTGTGTGACTCACCATTGTGAGTACATGCATTAGTATAGGCTCTGAATGCAGCTCTCAAGGGAAGAGTCCAGCCTCTGTGTGCTGGAGCCCAAGAATAGAGAGAAAGGATGAATGGCCTAACATACATGCACAGTGGGTTAATCGAATAAAGGCTCAGCTCCACAACTGGGCTGAGTAGCCTGCCTCTCCATCTCCATCTCCATGTCCATGTCCCAGGTCAGTGATTCTCACCGTACAAACAACACCAGGATCATCAAAGTTCACCTTAGCTTGTCCCAGTCCCATGTTTAATCCATATACATATATAGCATATAGAAGCGTGACAGATATAAAGATGCTGCTATTAACTGACATGACATTTACCATAAATGTCATACCACAACAATTTCACCTTGCAGCAAGGAGGTCCCCGGTTCAAATGCCAGTCAAACACAAGGGTTTATAGTGTGGAGTTTGCATTTTCTGCCTGTGTCTGTGTGAATTTTCTCCACATGCTCAAACTTTCCTCCAAACACGAAACCAAAGACATGCATATCATGTCAACTGGAGACTCTGAAATGCCCCTGAGTGTTTGTGTGTGTCCTGTGATGCAGATGTGACCCCCTGTGACAGGATGTACTATTTCATGCATTTTTCATGCATTTTCCATACATTTTCCAGGACTGGAATTGTTCCCAAGTTAACCAGGTTTTCTGGGATACAAGAGATGCATGGTAACCCTAAGAACCCCCCACCCCTCCTCCTCGTCTCTGCTTCTTCTAGGTTTAGAAACTGGCTTCATGTTAAAGCAGTAAACCAGAGACAAATATAAATGTGCCGCTCTTACGTGACATGACAGATGCTGTGACACAGTAAAGCAGTCACACAGCAAATAAAAACCCCTCTTTCTGCTTGCAGAGACAGGTCATTGACCTGTAAACTTTCAGACCCAACCTGCCACGCTTACACTTACATCAGCGAAACGGAGAAAGTGTGGGTCATCCAGGTCTCCTTAAGACACTGAGAAAGAAGGTTTGGTTCAGACTGAAGAATCTGTAGGGTGTGTCTAAAAATAAACAGAGGCACCAGGCAGCCATCTGTGGTGTCTTGAATTGACAGGTTGCATTGTGTGAACGCACCAGCTGCTTCCAGTCACGTTGGCAAACGAAACAGTCTCTGCATTGTGTGAATGTAGGTTGGAAAAAAAAACAGCTCTGCAAAAGATGTGAAAGATGCCTCTTCTTTTAAAAAAAAATAAATGAAATAAGGCCTGCAGAAACTCACCAGAATACCACGTTGACCACAGCATAGAGCAGCACACACTGGAAGGGTCTCTCCCACACCAGGACGGACTGTAGGTAGGTCAGGACCGGCTCGTAGGGCCCCAGCCTGGCCTGCAGGGCGGCTTTGACAGCCCGTACCTGGGAGTCCCTCTCGCTGGAGCAGGGTCGGCTCCTCAGGCAGACACTGCCAGACCCTGCCTGCTTGTTGGAGCAATCCTCCAGGGATGCGTCTTCCTTAACCCCAGTGTGCGCCATCTTAGCGTCCTTAGTCCAAAGTAAGCCTGTGAAATAATAAGTGGAGGCAGGTAAACAGCTTGAGGAGCAGCAGCTGCACATGAAGGGCTGCGAACCGAAAGCTGCGCTAACGGTACCCAGCGACCGGGTAGCAACGACGGCTCAAACACTGTTTTTAACCACCGAATAGTTCACTCCTAACTGCCGTATCTGGAGCCGCTTTACTAAAAACACTGGTTTAATATAGTATAGTAAGTGACACTTACTATTTAGTCATTTTTGCGGGAATGTAGCTCTGTCTTCGGTCACTTGCAATATGGCGTGACTTGTTTTTCTGAGCCCTGAGCGGACCAATCAGACGCGCTGTCATGCTGCGTTCAGGGGAATCAGGGAAAAGTCGGACTCTCCTCCGAAGCGCCACGCTTAATCACAAACAGGAAAAAAAGTAAAATATGTGTCCACATTACTATTATTATATCATTGTTTATCCCTTGTATCATTATGTAAGACAAATTAATGCAAAAACTACTCTATTTTAGAATTGCGGCTCATTTATGTCCGTTAAGAATTACATTTCTATGTAACCTAAGTAACTATGAGTAAATTCAGCGCCTTCTGTCTTAAAACTTTCCTGTATTAAAAGACGGTGCTGAGGGTTCAACGTATAACTATGCGTTTTGCCCTCCTATGGCCATCATGTGTAACTCCATCGGGTTAAAATCATTCTATAGTTTTATGATTTAACCGGAATTACTTTTCTTACTCTCTCTACCTTGATATTACAGTTGAATGTGGTTGTAATTGCAGACTGTAGCCATTGGAGGGCAGGAACACATAAGCGCATACTACACTAGCAGGCGCTTATTATTGTAATCATGCCAGGGAAAGCTTAAAACTCTCTTTACACTTTATATCTAAAAGAGGTAGCAGAAAATAACCACGAAGGCAAGCAAGTTATTAGTGCAAAAGTGCAAAATTGAAGAATCCATGTGCAAAGTAGCAGCAGTTGTGTCATTGTAGAACTTTATACGAGTTGTCTCTAAAATTTTATAGTAGCAGATAGATGTAATAGAAGAAAATATTACCATACCCACATCTCTCAAGCCGCTTTTCCAAAGAAAGTTTTGAGATTTAATCCCAACATAGTCACCACTAGGGGACCTACAAAACATCCCTCTCTGTCAAGTTGGGCATAGTACCATACTCGCAATTCCGGCAAAAATATTCAACATAAAACTAGGTCCTCGATATGACTCGAACTGCATGGCTTATTTGATTTAGGCCTTTTGGTGTATTTAAGCGAGGAACTGATACATTTTGCAGGTCTCCCTGCATTGAACCTGTCTCTACAAGCATATTCCTCTACAGCAGGTGGCGCTATAACACACCGCAGTGAAGCGTAGAAGAAGTCACATCAGCACCAAGCGGGAAGGACCGGGCTGACGCTGGAGAAGCTGCTGCAAACCTCTGCTGTGTTTTTACCTGTATTTAGCTAGCTAGCAGGCAGCTAGCGGGGCTAGCTGAATAAGGAGCAACTATAAAACACCGAACATGCCTCGGGAGATCATAACACTCCAGCTCGGACAGTGTGGAAACCAAAGTATGATTGTTGATGCTATCATTACTATCCATCTGTGTGTTATGTTGACATGCAAACCTGCACAAATGTTAGCCGACATCACCAAGTTAGCGAGCTAACGTGATAATTCAGCCTTACTCCTGTGATACAATCGCAGTTGAACTAATCTAATGTAAGCAAACAGGAACAGGATCTGTTTAAACCAGTTCAGATGACTCTAAACTGTGTATCGGATGCAATTAAACATAGTCGACCCTCAGATGACGCTGCAGTTATTGTCAGTCACGCATGTGTGTGATGAAACTGGTCTATTCATGCGATGAAATGTTAAATATCAATACTTAACTGTGTCTTTCATCTCAATTGTGTGCAGTCGGGTTTGAGTTTTGGAAGCAGCTGTGTGCAGAGCATGGCATCAGTCCAGAGGGGATTGTGGAGGAGTTTGCCACCGAGGGGACCGACAGAAAGGATGTTTTCTTCTATCAGGTAACTAGGTCAAGCCCTGACTGTCGTAAATCGCATTAACTCTCACATCACGAGTTGTAAAATCGGTGTATTCCCAGATCATCACATAAAGGAGTTTGTGCAGGTGGGGTGCAACAACATGTGGTGTCGCTAGGTGGAGGTGTTGTATATAAACAGGAATTACTTGACTCCACACGGGTACATGAGAGCTGCAGATAGTGCTGCATCACCAGTAATCCATCCATCCATCCATCCATTAATTATCTTACCTGCTTTGTATTCAGTGGTATCCAGGTAGCTTTAGCTTACAGGGTAGCCACATGGCCACCAGTGATCAGTTTCTCAGTCATGGAAAATGCATTGAAAATGAGAGATTAAGTACACCTATCATCTAGTATCCTGCTTGCTTTGTGCCTAATAGTGTTCTTACTGCGTTATAGCAACTGTCATGCCACTTAATAGTAGTTCACTTATATTTTTCCTATTCAATTGCTTTATCATAAGGTCCAAACCTAGAGGAGCTAAAGAGGCAGGACAATTAAAATTGGGTCAAGCTGGGTCAAACCTAATCTAACAGAGGTCCAGAGGAAACCTTGAAAAACTACGGGGTTTTTTTCAGTCTATTATCTTAGCTGCTTTTTGACTGTTGCCGCCTATCTCCAACACACAAGACAGAGAATATAAAGTGGATGGGGTGACAGTCCAAGTCGAGACACACACACATACACCATTGGCTGTCACACTCACACCGAGGGGCAATTTAGAGTCTCCACTCAATGGAAACTCAGGTTTATTTGTCCTGCTTGTTTGACCGCTGTCAGATTGAGAGCCTTCAGCCACTCAGACATCAGAAACTCTGCTTTTCTCACCGCCTTCTAATCCCAGCTCCAAACTCACCTCTTCAGACTTCATTTAGGTGTCCACGTTTTGTCCTGTTCGTCTGTATTCCTGTTGTCTTGTTTTCTCCAGTGACCTTGAGTGTCCTGAGAGGCGCCATAACATTGAATGTATTATCGGAGTTAAACACCTGTGTTGGGACCTGGAGAAAGCTATTCACCAAAACGCCGTGGCGCCCCACATCACCATTTAATCCCTGATTATTCGTGTCTCTCCTCAGGCTGACGATGAGCACTACATCCCCCGGGCTGTTCTCCTGGATCTGGAGCCGAGGGTGATCCACTCCATCCTCAACTCGCCCTACGCAAACCTGTACAACCCGGAGAACATCTACCTGTCCGAGCACGGTGGAGGCGCCGGCAATAACTGGGCCAGTGGGTACTCCCAGGTGAACCCCCGGAAGTGACCGTATTCAGGCCTTCGTTCCGGCTGTGGAAAGCGTCTAACACTGTGTCTCCTTCTAGGGCAAAAAAATCCAGGAGGACATTTTTGACATCATTGACCGGGAGGCAGATGGCAGCGACAGTCTGGAGGCAAGTCTGCCATTTTAGCGCATACCGGCCGTCCCCTGGGCCGGGAGCCGCTGTCTGGAATTTTAAAAAGTGATTTCGAAGTAATGTGAGATTAATGTGCGGAGATGTATTCCAGAGTAAAGCCATCATACCCTCTAAACCCTCCTCCAGAGCCACTGGAGCCCGTACCAGACTGAAAAACGCAATGTCTTTTCAAAAGTTTATTCATGGTTAAATCAGGAGATGAAGGAAGAGTTTCCCTTAACTTGTTGAGAGTTGTGAAAAAGCTGCTTACGTCTCCAACCCCGGAGGACCAGCCGTGAGGGACACAGAGCAACCACACGTTGTGTCTCGGTGGTCATTCTGTGTGTCTCTAGTGGTCGGCTTGCATCACAGCGATTGTCTGATGACCGTTTTATGTCCCTTTGTGTGTTTGTTTTCTGTTTCTCAGTCGTCTTTTTCGCTCTTTTCCCCCCCCCCCTGTCTTTGGTGGCTTTGTGCCTGTCTGGCAGCTGAAGCTCAGGTGGCAGCTGGACTCACAGCCAGACTCTTGTATCTCCACGGTGGTGAAACGCAGGCCGGACTAACAGGGTAGAAACGGCGTGAAAGCGCTGCCAGCTCGCCCGGCCCTCTCGCTAGCGGCGAGCAGCAGTAGAAACAGCAGCCCGGCCGGGCCTCGCTATTATTTTTAGCTTTCTTCAGCCTCCAGCCTCCCGTGAAATAACACTCGCATTTCCCCTCGAAGGTCTGCAATTTCTGTAGCTCGTTCACATCATGACCCCACATTATTATTTGGTGAGCGCTCTGGTGTGTGCGCTGGGTGGGAAGGTGGGCCCGGGCTGCCGTGAGCGTGTGTATGTTGGCAGGGTGTGGCGTGTAGAGCGTCTGGTGATAATAGCCAGGCCAGCGTACAAGGCAGGTATTACAGGGCTGTCTTGGGGGTTGAGGGAGCCTATTTGTGAGGTGGGGCTGCACTCCCATTTATGTAACTGCCGAGGAAGAGAGGCATTTGCTCACCCACACACACACACACACACACACACTCGCACACACATTGGGCTTTTATGCATGGCTGGAGTTTACAGTAAGCCTCACAGACACGTGGCACATGCCGTAGCTGTAAATTCAACCTGCGAGCGGTGCGTAACTGCCTCTCTGTGCTCTCCAGGGCTTCGTGCTGTGTCACTCCATCGCTGGGGGAACGGGCTCAGGACTGGGCTCCTACCTGCTGGAGAAGCTCAACGACAGGTCCGCAAGCACACGCAGGCAACTTGTTCTTATGGGAACGTATCTGTTTTTCTAAGGAACGATGAAAAACGGACAAAAGTTGAATCACATAATTTAGGGAATGCAGCTGTAGTCGGTGGTTGTACTGTAGTAAGAAAGAAACAAAAGGAGAACAATAGTAGTAGAAAAAAGTCTAAAAGAGTAAAAAAGTGAATGAAAAGCTCAGTCTATTTTCCCAAGTTTGTCAGATCTCCTCAATCTAAGTCTTTAGTGTTTGACATTTCTCCCACACATTATATTTTCAATTCAATTTTCTTGCCTTTGTTGGTATAGTAAAAGACACTTGTAGCTCCCAAGAGCGTTAGGAACCAACTTTTGAAGTGTCCTTCTTTTAATGCTGAAATTGTGACAGAGTTTCTGCATGTTCCCGTCTCGTCTCGTCTCCAGGTACCCAAAGAAGCTGGTGCAGACCTACTCCGTCTTCCCCAACCAGGACGAGATGAGCGACGTGGTGGTCCAGCCGTACAACTCCCTGCTGACGCTGAAGAGGCTCACCCAGAACGCTGACTGCGTGGTGAGCTTGTGACCAGGATGTTGACTGTTTTTTTTTTTTATGATCCCAAATCACTTCACAAGATCTTATAAAACTGCCCTGCTGGTAATTTCCGCAGCGAGGCAGCTGCCTTGCGTCCACCCGTCGATACGGTGGAAACAGGAAACGCCAGCTTGTGTTGTCTTTGCCCCAGAAAAGCAGCGTTGGCCATCAGATTACAGTGTGATGTCAGACTATTAAATCAATTCTGCTGCGATGGGCTCTGACGTCAATGGCCGGGGTCAGGACGTGAGCGAGCAAATGCCGCTCCGCACACACGTCAGGCCTCGTTAAGACATCAGAGACGCCGGCGACTCTGCTCCCACAGACCCCGTCCTGTTGCCCGGCCCTGGCTGCAGCTCATGTTGTCTTAGGCAATTAAAGGAATGCTCCAGCCAGTACCATCCCAATCACTAACACGCCGGCCACGGAGACCGTAGGATGGGGCCGTGCGGGAGACGGACTCCTCCATCCTCACCCGGTCATAGCCGCTAGAAGGAAGGTGGAGCGTGACATAAATCTCACTTTTAGGCGCCATGTTCGTCTCGTGCTGCGCGTCAGCCCCACGAAGAGCGGGCAGCGCCAGCGTCCAGGCATCGCAAAGCAGAATGGCTGATTGCATTAGTCTGAGATGCTCTGACAGTCCTAATGGTGTTTCCTCCCTAATACCTACTTCCTCCGGGGCCTTGCGTAAGGCCCTCATGGTGATGGAATTAGCCGCGGGGGCTAATAGAATCTGCCCGGGGACCGCTGCCCCGGCTGCAACTCCACACTGAGTCTTTTATGTCCAGGCCCGCTAACAACAGCACACTGTGCTGCTCCTTAAGAGCTTCCCTGACTGCGTCATTACCACGATGCTACACACACAATCTTCCTGTGTATTCACTTCCACTGTGTGGAGGGAATCTCCTCGTTTCTGTTTTGTCGACTAATTGTGTGTGTGTGTGTGTGTGTGTGTGTGTGTGTGTGTGTGTGTGTGTGTGTGTGTGTGTGTGTGTGTGTGTGTGTGTGTGTGTGTGTGTGTGTGTGTGTGTGTGTGTGTGTGTGTGTGTGTGTGTGTGTGTGTGTGTGTGTGTGTGTGTGTGTGTGTGTGTGTGTGTGTGTGTTCATCAGGTGGTGTTGGATAACACGGCTCTGAACCGCATCGCCACAGACAGGCTGCACATCCAGAACCCCTCGTTCTCCCAGATCAATCAGCTGGTGAGTGAGAGGCCTTACCCTCTGTCATGATCTCTCCTTGTCCTCCTCCTCCTTCCTCTTCTCCTTCTCCTCCTCTTCCTCCTCCTCCTCCTCTCAGCTTGTCACTCAGCAGGTTTTGTTTTTTTTTTTTTAAACTTTCTTTCCACTCCTTTGCTCCTCTCCCGTCGACACAGACTGTACCAGACACGTGTGGCTCGCATAAAAAAAAAATGACTAGATGTGCAAACTCGTCGGGCCAGTCGGTTGCACGTCGGACTGGATTTGAGCTTTTCCTGGGAGTTGCGACACAAGGCTGCACATGTCAAATTAACGACGACTTCTCTGACAGGAGACACACTCTTACAGAGTTCAATGCTCCAGAAACAAACAAAAAAAAGACATTCACTAGTCTGTTTATACGCAAGGATGCAGTGGAAGATGATTGAGACAGGCATCCTTGTTCATAGTCGATTGCAGTCCAGAGCAGGAAACTCTCTCAGGGCATCTTAAAAAGTATTGAAAGTTGATAAATCAATTTTGGGAAAATTAAGACCCTCTCAGTGTTTTCTGAGGTATTCAATCTGTTGGTATTCAAGCTCATTCTAACTAGTTCTGCTATGCAAAGTCTTGTGTATTTATGGTGAATAATTGAGGCGGTGTCCAAAAATCTATTTTAATCAGTGTTGCCTTTGGTTTCATTTATCCAAGCGTTGTTTCTTCTCAGCTGACCTGAGGCCTGTTGTATGGTTGTGCTCTATAGATTTAATTGCAAACTACAACAGTTAATGAAGTGGAAGATATGTTGCTGATCTCTGCTGGAAATGGTGAAAAGTTATCTTGGACGGTCTTAAAAAGGTGTTGAAATGAAGGATTCCTGCAGATACACACATACTCCACTTAGGTAAATGCATACATAGACATAGAGCTGTGTAGAGGAGGGTTACATTCTCTGAGCCAGTCAGAGACCAGAAGTCACCTGGAGCTGGGACAGTGACGTGACAGCTGCCATAAGTCATCACAGCCTCGTAAACTGAGGGGAGGTGTCGAGGTGGGGGGGGGGTGAGGGTGGGGGGGTGGTAGGACAGTGAACAGTCGCACTGTTTATGCACCTGCTGGCAGGACTGTGACGACTCCATGGCTCACGTTGCACGCACCTCCCCGCATGCTGTTAAAACACGCTTTCCATAAGGCGGACGTTTTACATGACATGCAAAATGCAGCGATGCAAATCCAGAGGGATTCTTGCCACGTATAGCCCGCTCTGACCCGGCCTCGTCTCCGACCCAACCTCCCACAGGTCTCCACCATCATGTCGGCCAGCACCACCACTCTGCGCTACCCGGGCTACATGAACAACGACCTCATCGGGCTGATCGCCTCGCTCATCCCCACGCCCCGCCTCCACTTCCTCATGACCGGCTACACGCCGCTCACCACCGACCAGTCGGTGAGTGACACACATCCCATCCTGATGGCTGTCGAGCCAAACCGCGTCTCGTAGTTCCACTGTGGTCGACACGTAAAAGACCAGCCGCTCCAACCTGTGAATGAACTGACCGCAGGTGGCCAGCGTGAGGAAGACCACGGTGCTGGATGTGATGAGGAGGCTCCTGCAGCCCAAGAACGTGATGGTGTCCACGGGGAGGGAGAGGCAGCCCAGCCACTGCTACATCGCCATCCTCAACATCATCCAGGGGGAGGTGGACCCCACACAGGTACACCTGCTGGTTCTGATACCCCCCATCCAGACCAGTCCAGTCCAGTCCAGTCCCAGTCCCAGTCCCAGTCCCATTTGCTTGATCTGTGTTTGGGACAACAGATCCGGTTCTTTTCAAAATAAAACTTTTTTTTTTTCCCAAAATCAAACATCCTTTCATTCATGCAGTGTGGCCCGGTATCATGTGGTCCATGTGGTGGTTGGGGACCCCTGCGTTATAGGGTCAACCCAGGTTGGCTGATGGGAAATAGTCTCGACTTCCTGTCAGGAGTTAAGTTAAGATAAGTACGCTATTGATCCTAAAAGGAAAATGATCCCGTCCAGCAGCCAAAGTCCTAAAAGAACGAAAAGAACCACAACAAAACACACAGAATCTTCAGAAGTAGTAATAATAACTCAACTAGTAATGAAATCTAATAAGGAAGTCATAACAACAAGGGAGCAAAGATAATCAGAAATCATAATAATAAACAGGAAAGAGGCTTTGGCTGCAGCGTAGGGGAAGATCTTCAGTCCACAACACTCTGCTCCCACTCTCAGCATCTCCCTGCTACATCATCACTGAGTCCAGGCTCCATATTCTCTCAATGGGAAAAATGAATGGTATACGTTAATCCCAGGACGGTGAGGGACGACGTCATGTATACCAAACTAACAAAGCTGATGACCCAGTGAGGCATCTCGTCCTACAATCCCAAACATAGATAAATAAACCGAGGGCTGTTCAGGAAGTTTACATGCCATACTCTAACTGGACAACTGAAGGACATGTAAACAGTCCGTCCAACAAATACTGCATTTCTCCCGGTCCATTGAAATTGCATCGTCCAGATAACGGGGTTGGAAACTGTTCTTCTAGCATGTAAACACCTTCATCTAACTGAACCTGGACAATGCGTGTGTATATGCTCCACACCCCCCTCCCACTGGTGTTTGACTCAACAACAAAACTTTCCAAGAAAGAAGTAAGGAGAGCAACTAGAACAGCAGCAATGCAGAAGCACTGATAGGAAGACGATCTGACTGTGCTCATGCTAACTCAGCTGAAGGAGGAACTGAAAAGGGTATTAACATTAACTCGCTGATATCACACTTCGCCTACATTCACCGTTTAAAATGGGACAAAGACAGAATGAGACGCCCCAAGTCAAATGATGAGCATAAATGAGCCTGGATATATTATTAGAACTGGATAAGGCACCACGCTTCCTTTTCTTTCCCCAGTGGCCACCCATGGTACTGCATGATGAAAGTGACTCTACTGCTCAAACTACAGAATAAGCCAGAAAATACCTCCGTAAAATGAGAAATGAAATTCATTAGTATGCATCTTCTTCATTAGTATGCATCTTTGCAGAGCTCTGTCTGAATTGCAGTAACCCGGGATGGACCAGGGTTGCCAGGTTTGGTATAAACAGACGGAAGATGTGTACCAGGACCTGGTTTCACTGGGCTGCATGTGGTCTGTGTTTAGGACTTGACACGGTTCGTTTTGTCTGACTCCACCTCAGGTGCACAAAAGCCTGCAGAGGATCCGGGAGCGGAAGCTGGCCAGCTTCATCCCCTGGGGTCCGGCCAGCATCCAGGTGGCTCTGTCCCGGAAGTCTCCGTACCTGCCGTCGGCCCACAGGGTCAGCGGCCTGATGATGGCCAACCACACCAGCATCTCCTCGGTAAGAGCCCCAGGGCCCGGCGGGTGTTTGTGTCTGCTTGCTCTGAGTCAACACGCTGAGCTGTGAGACCCAACCCGAGCCGCTGCTCTTCAGGGGAAAGTCCTCCAACATTAGGTTCTGACTCCTCCTCCTGCCAAGCTACGCAGCTCCTTGAAACTGGACGTGTTTATAAGACAACGAGCTGCGAAGTGGAAAGAAACGTCAGTCCGAGACGACTGCGACACACAGCTGTGTTGCTGCACACAAATGAGCCTTTTTTTTATTTATTTTTCATTTTTATTTTTATTTTTTTATTCCTTGGGTTTTAAATTTAGCAGAGAGGAAATGACTCATCCGAAGGGACTGAAGTCATATTCTCGCTTTTTAACCCAGAAGTCGAAACAAAAGTTGTGAAAGTCTGACCGGATGCGTTGCTGGGAGCGCAGGATGTCGTTTTGACGTCTCGTCTCGTCCTGTCTGTCTGTCCTCCTGCTGTCTGTCCGTCCTCCTCCTGTCTGTCTGTCCGTCTCGTCCCGGCAGCTGTTCGAGCGGACGTGCCGGCAGTACGACAAGCTGCGTAAGCGCGAGGCCTTCCTGGAGCAGTTCCGCAAGGAGGACATCTTCAAGGACAACTTTGACGAGCTGGACAACTCCCGCGAGGTGGTGCAGCAGCTGGTGGACGAGTACAGCGCGGCCACGCGGCCCGACTACATCTCCTGGGGGACGCAGGAGCAGTGAGCGGCCCCTGCAGACCCGCTCCACGTTCCATAAACTTCTCCCTTTTCTCCACGTTTCAACACGCTCTCCCTCCCCACATGTTTGGTTCTCCGAAAAATAAATATTTATTGGCTCGTTTAAGCATGTGGTAGTGAAGTGTCTGTATGGAGGGGCTGAGTGCTATCAACATCTGTTTTTTTTTCTCCTTCTTTTCGATGTTAGATGGTATCACGTCCTGGGGCTCCTCAGCCTCCCAGTTGAAATAAAAACGGTCCTAACCTTTAATGGTCCAGTGAAGTGAAACTCCTGCAGGCCTTCGCAGAGAGAATCAATGTCTTGTGCAACACAATCTATAAACGTCTTGTTCAATTGCCTTTTTTTCCCCCCTCCTAAACTCAGCTTTTCCTCTGTTTTCTTTTCTTTTATCAACAATGCAAGATAACCTGTTGCCTTGTCTTGGTCTATTTTTATACTGACTAAAGTTCTTCCGGTCTCCGTTCAGCAGACCTCACAGTAAAACGTCCAGGGGTGGAAGGCCTTGAGCGATGGAGCGACTTCACCTCACAGTGCGTGGTTAAAGCAGGTTCTGGCGTCACAGACGTCGTCCTTTAAACTCGACTCTGTTTGCTCGTTATGAACCAGCGAGAACGTGGAGGCGAGGTCACGTAACAGTCTGCGCAGGTGAACACTGTGTGACTGAGGAAAGGGCTCCTTTCAACATCATGCCTGTAAATACAGTTTAGAGAAGAGCCGGCGTTCTGTTATCGTTCTGAAATGAATATATTGTCTCTTGTCGCTTTGCTTGTTGGACCTCTCTAAAATGACAAATAAAACACTTTTTTCTACTATTATGTGTTTGCTTTTTGAGACTGAAACACTCTGAAACTGATTGTGTTCTCTTATGAACCAAACAGTAAACAACAAGGTCGTTAAATATCTTTTTTTTGTCCTCAACTCAACAATGTTCAACCACATAATACTCATTTAAGAAGCTGAGATTAGAGGATTTTGCCTAAATACCTGAAAGCCATTGTAATTTTCTTTAATTTATCAATTTTTAAGTAAGTTAATCCAATGTGTCCAGGCTAGTAATAGAAGTGGATGAATCACTTTTGGGAAAATTAGGGCCCTTTAAAAACTCTTGATTGCTATTGTATGAGATATTACATTCTGTTAGTATTCAAGTTCCATCCAAATAATCTGAGTGCAGAAAGTTAATTACATTTTGAATTATACATTTTTAATAAACTTTGATTTTGATGAAATGTATTCTTTGGAGCTTTGATCTTTTCCAGCTGATCTGAGATCTGTGATATAGTTGTAGTAAGGTAAAGATGTGTTGCTGATTACAGCTGGAAATTAGGTCTTAAGATATTGAAATGAATTGAACCCTGTTATCAATTACTAAAACAGTTGATTATTGGTTGAATAGATGTTACTGCTCTACTTCCCACTAATCCAAACACCTCTGTTTTTCTTTGTTTTCCTCCTCTCACCTGGGGCTTCTCCCTCTCTGGTGGTGCCTGTTCATCTAACTTCTGGTTCAGGCTCATTTCCTGAGGGGAACGTAAAGGCTCTTAGCAACGCTTGCTCAAGCAGCCATTGTTTTAAAGCAGAAAAGCTTCGGGGGAGGTACGGCCCGCAGCTCTGCTGCTGGCGCCAAACTTCAGACTTTTTACAAAATGCTCCTGCTGGAAAACAATAGTCTGACTCTGTCTGACCGGCCGAGGCACAACCAGTCACAGTTTGTGATAATGCCACTGAGGAAATGGGCTCTGAGGCCACACAGCCGTACTAAAGACAGACTCTGCTAAAATGGTGCTGTTTTTTTATTAATTACATACAGTATTTATAGTTTTTATTGCACTTCCAAGTTAGTTAGAAACAAACAATAGTGCAATTAACTATACACACATAAAAAGGTACCATGCAGCATACAAACAAGCTGAATACAAAGCAACAACATCCGTAGTTTTGATTTTTTTTTTTCGTTGTTTCTTTTCTTACATGTAGCTCAGAGCTGCCTGCAGCTGCAGTAGAAAAAGCGAAGACAGGGCTGACTGTGCAACGACTGGTCAAGGCCTTTCATGGTGAGAGGATTGAAGTCTTGAGACTGGTTATTGCATGGGGGGGGGGGTGGAGGGGGTGGGGGTGGGGGGTGTCGTGTAGCAGACCACGCTCTAAAAAAATGATATTTACAAAGCCTACCTAAGGTCTCAGTTGCCTACGAGTCGTCTACTACATTAACATAAGGATGTCTTCATATTTGTCTGACATTCAAGTTTAAAGAGTAAATGAGACAATGGTCAGATATAAAGTGGAGGTGGTGGTGATGGTGATGGTGATGGTGGGGGGGGGGGGGGGGGGTCTGTCTGCTTTGGGGCAATTTTTTTTGTTAAAAAAAGCTTATTTGGAAAAGAAAAACAAAAACATCTTTGGTCCATGCTCAAACCCATGACTTGGCAAAACTTTGGCTTCACGAGAAAAGTCATAACAGTGAGTACAGGAGGAGGAGGAGGAGGAAGAGGAGGAGGAGGAGGAGCTACACAGGATTTACACATCGGGATCCAAAAGCCTTTAAAAGCTTCTGGCTGGAACCTTGTATCAAAAAACATCTGGGTCTGCATTTAAGACATAAAGAACAGTAAAAAAAAAAAACAGCAAAGTTTGCATAAATAATACTACAAAAAGGATCAACGGCCTGATTAAAAAAAGGGTTTCTGCTTAAATAGCCAGGGGACAGATGCAGATCTCTGCCTGGGGGGGTGTGAGGGCTGGGATGGGGGTGGGTGGGGGTGGTTAAGGTGTTAATTTCTTCCATTCTATATACACATGGTGAAGGTAATGAAACGGACAAGCACCTGTTATTCTCAGCAGAGTAGAGCTGCGTCGGGGGGGCAGTAAAACTGACATGAGCGAAACCATCCAATCAGTCAAGTGTTAACCAAGGTTGGTGTCGAGGATTACAGCCAAGACAAGCAGCACGACGGAGGACGCACCGGAGCATTTGGTGGAAACGACACAGTAACGGCTCCAAAAGAGAAGGAGAAAGAAAACAAACAACAAAAAACAAAACGGAAGGGGAAAAAAAATCCTTTGGTTTAAGTGAAACAGAATTAACTCCGGAACGTCATCCAGGAAATGGGTTTCTCAGACAAACAGACACGCTCTCTGTCACATTCACACACTCACACACACGTGCACATACACACACACACACACTCACTCACTCACTCTCAGAGTCCCGTAGGTACGAGTCCATATGGCCGTGACTTAGATGCGGAGTTCGACATCTGTTTCCAGTTCCAGGTTCACATGGCTCACTGCATCAACAGTTCCAGGTAATGCAAGCCTGGCAGGGACCTTATCAAAACTGAAAGACTCTCTCCCAGCGCACGGGCAGGCACTGACTCCGTGTGTGTGTGTGTGTGTGTGAGAAAAAGAGTGAGGGAGAGACAAAGACAAGGATGTGTGTCTAAGTATGTGCATGTGTGTGTGAGTGTGTGTGTGTGGATCTCAACACTATTCCAGCAGTGTTTGAGGTATGGGCTGCCTTCTAGGAAAGGCAGTACAAACATGGCACACTTGGAGAGAGAGAGAGAGAGAGAGAAAGAGAGGATAGAGAGAGATAGAGAGAGAGAGCGAGAGAGAGTAGTGTTTTCACTCTAAGCCATTCCTTCGCGAGCGGAGTACCACAGCTTATTGTCGCCATAAGTCCAAACATCTCTCCCTGATGTAGCAAGGCTCAAGCCAACGTCTCACATTGTTGTGGGGAGGAGGGGGTGAGGGAGGGGTGAGGGGGGAGGAGGAGGTGGGGGTGTGAGGTTGCCATGTAGGGTAACAGAGGTGGTTGCGTGACAGGATGGGGTGGAGGGGTGTGTGACAGCTCATCAGCGACCGCATTGGTTTCTGTGGGTTTCTGGCCTCACTTGCAAAACAGAACCCCTCGCCTTCCCCTACTCCTCTCCACTCCGCCCCAGCCCCCACCCCACCCTCCACCTCCACCTCCGCCCCCTCTCCCTCCACCTTCGTCCAGCTCCTTGGGCTGGAAAGCTCGGCGGAGGGTTTATTTTCACGGACGGGGAGTGGAAACAGCGCTCTCTTTGTTTTGGCTGCGGTGCCGTTCCCAGCGGAGGAGGCGTGGTGTCCTGAGGACCGGGCCGGTGGGGGGGGGGGCTGGGCCTCATGGGGGCCACGTGGAGGAGGAGCAGGCGTAGAGGAGGAGGGTGGTGTGTCAGGGTGAGGGGGGGTCCCTCTCAGACGGGGTGCGAGGGCAGCTCCAGCAGCGTGGGCGTCAGCGTGGAGGCCAGGTGATGGAAGCCCACCTCGGTGCTCTCTGCCACGGTGACGTCCGCATCGTCCCCTTTCCCTCGCTGGCGACGGGTGGCACTGAAGTACGCATTCATCAGCTGCATGATCTCAGTCAGCTGTGACACACACACACACACACACAGAGAGGGAGGGAGGGAGAGAGAGGGAGGTCAGATTGGTGGCAGTCTTAGTGTCTGTCTGGCATTGTCACAGGAGGGTGGAGAGAGCAATGATGTCATCCAGCTGCTAGAAATACTGGATGGTCCAGAAGCCCAGGATGATGCTGTTTGGCAGATTCTGGAGGCCTCGCTCGCACACATACACACACACACACACACACACACACACACACACACACACACACACACACACGCATACACATACACACACACACACACACGCATACACACACACACACACACACCCCGTGATCAGAAAAGAATGACGCTCGCTCACATGTGTGTGTGGAAATTTCATCACTTTCATGTATTTTGCTCTGCAGCTGCAGCCTTAAAAAAAAGGGAGGAGGGCACCGTGGAGCAGTTCATTAGTTCATCTGTCTCTATGTTACTGTGACCTGGGAAATGACCACCAAACAACTGGGCCCGTTACTCTTACCCCACTCCAGAGCTGCAAAAACAACCTGATTTATCGACTATTTATTGACCAATACCATAATCAACCACTTTTAATATTTCATTTGTTGATTTAAGCTTTTACAAATTATGACTTAAGAGAAACTTTCGCAAATTTCTCTGCTGTCAACTTCTAAAAAGTGAATATTTTCTGGTTCTTTATTCCTCTGTGATACAAGATTAAAGGCTTTCTTTTTTTCATCTCAGCTCAAAGATATTCAGAGACCTTATCTTGGCCTTTATCAATCAGGCGTTGAGCATTCTCACAGTCTTGCGTCATTTCATAAACCAAACAACTAATCAGAGAAAGTAATCTCAAGATGAATCGTTATCGTTTGTTGCAGCCCTGTTCCAGTCCTGCTAGCTCGCCCCAACAGGTTGTCTGAGTGCACGGACTGAAGAGCTTCAACCTGCACTTACTCCTCAACCTAAAGTGTAACCCTGGAATCAGCAGCTAATCTTGCCCTCACCCTTAACTCCAGGCCTGACCATAATCACCCCCTGCGATCCTGCTTTCTCTCTCTCTCTCTCTCTCTCTCTCTCTCTCTCGCTCTCTCTCTCTCTCTCTCTTTCTTTCCTCTCTCTTTTTTCCTGCCCGGCAGCCCGAAAACCCTCCACATTCATGTCAGGGCAATATGAGGCCTCAAGTTCATAAAAGAAGGAGCCTTTCTGGGTTTGCACTTGAATTTGCCTGTGCGTCCAATAAATAAATAAAAGCCACTTTTGTGCCCCATGAGAGATCACAGAGGGATTTTTTGTTCCGTGTGGGAAGATGCAAGCAAATCTACCCAGTGAAAGGCAAGATTTGTTCTCAGCTGAGAGAGAGAGAGCGAGAGAGAGAGAGAGAGGAGAGAGAAAAAGTGTCTGTTTGGAAGAACATCCATGTTTCTGAGAACTGTTGCCTAATATTTTAATCTAACCGCTGCAATAAAACTCACCCCCAGTTGCCATTTAATGCCAGGAAGTTGGGCTTTGGTGGTTAGCGTCGGTCGGAGAGTGGGGGCAGGTTGTGTGCTCTCTATTTAGACCAAATTAATGAGTGTTTTTAAAGTGGGTCAGAGAGCCGGGGGGAGGGAGGGGGGAAGGGGGGGGATATCATGAGCAGACAGCGTGCCTCTTTCACTTACTCTGCAGAACAGTGCAGGGCGATAAGGCCACTTGGCCCTGCGCTGAGCATGAACTGAACCTGGCGAGGGTGCAGAAAGATTGTCTGCGCTTCCAATCACCAAAGATCAAGTTTCCTACAACCTTGAGGCTGCAGGTGCATTTCTGTCACCCGTGGAAATGTGCAAAACTTAAATATCGCTGCTAATGGAAAGACCTAAATGTCAAAAAAAACCTCTCAAATAAACATTTTTACGTTCTCATTAGTTGTTTTTTTCAGAAGTGTTGACGTAGAGGCGTATTTCAATGTCACCAGACATGACATAAGGGTCACATGACCAGCTTGCTTGAAATAAGAGGGCATGACATCGAGCCATACTGAACTTTTTCCAAACCTAATTATGATATATAATAAAAC
This sequence comes from Karalla daura, assembly GCA_029224185.1. Taxonomy (NCBI): domain Eukaryota; kingdom Metazoa; phylum Chordata; class Actinopteri; order Chaetodontiformes; family Leiognathidae; genus Karalla; species Karalla daura. The sequence continues at coordinate 5,929,658 of CM055203.1, read as the reverse complement.
CATAGAGACACAAAACGATTTCGACAAACTGGAGTCTCATGGGTCGGGACTTTATAAGATTTGCTTAAAACATGTTTTAATGGCGATACCTACACCAGTGTGTCTCAATTCTCGTCCTCAGGATTCCCTGTCTTGCATGTTTTAGATGAATGGCTGATCATTTCAATCAGGTCTGTTGGAGCAGGAAATGTCTAAAACATCTAGGGCAAGGGTCCTTGAGGACCAGAATTCAGCAACACGTACCTACAAGACACAGTTTCAGAAACAGCGCTTTTATTTTGTGGGAAACAGCAGAGGCTGGTGTACCTTGGTGGTTTCAAACAGCAGGTCTCTGTCCCCGGCTGTGATCTTGAAGGTGTTGCTGTCAAACACGCCATAGGAGCAGATCTGTCCGTAGGGGAACGACTCCAGGGCTTCGGCCTCTCCCTGCCGATACAGAGACACGGACGAGGCGGCTACGCCCAGCCACAGCTTCTGGGAAAAGCTTCCCGTTGAGCTCTGTGGGGAAGCAGGAGGTAAGCAGACATGAGGAGGAAGCTCACAGTGATCCCCTCTAATGCCCCGTTTCCACTGCGTGGTACCAGCTCTACTCGACTCGGCTCAACTCTACTCAACCATTACAAAGCAGTGCCGCTTTGAGAGTACCTGGTCGCCATAGCAACGCGCGAACGTGACGTCATCCGCCGGTTAAAAGTAGGGAGAAGAAAAAACAACAATAACAACAACTCACTGTGGGAGGAAAGTTTTCTTGTTTGTTTGTTTTTTATAACTGGTGCTGATACGCTGGTGTTTGTGACGACACCCAGCCCTACTCAGCCCTACTCAGCCCTACTCGGCCCTACTCGGCCCTACTCGGCCCTACTCGGCCTTACTCGGCCCTACTTGGCCTGACTTGGCCCGGCTTGGCCCAACTCGGCCCGACTCAGCCCAGCTTGGCCCAGCTTGGCCCAGCTTGGCCCAGCTTGGCCCAGCTTGGCCCGGCAGGCGAGCAGGTAGACTAACAATACTGGATTACACATTCCACGTAATGGAAATGCACACAAGGCCGAGTCGGGTTGACTAAAGCCGAGCTGGTACCATGTCGTGGAAACGGGGTGTAAAAGCACCATGGGAGCCATGACAGTACTCACAATATAAAAGTCCACCTCGTACAGCGTGCATCCGAAGCCCGACCACTGGCGCGCGATGGCGAGGTAGGCGGCCATGCTGTCCCTGCAGCTGTACCCAGACAGACCTTTCCAGCGCTCCAGGATGGAGCCCATGACAGCCCCCGCCTCCTCCTTGATCCGGCTGCGCAGACGCAGGTCCTGCTCCACCTTCTGCTTGTGGGCCGCCGTGGCCGCGTGGCTCCACAGCGCCCCCGCCAGGAGCCCCGAGGGGAAGCGCTGCGCGGCGGGGCAGCCCTGAGCCGCCACCTGGCAGGGCGGCAGGGCCGGGGGGGCGGCCGACAGGGACATGAGGACCCGGGCTTCCAGGACGTGACCCGGGAAGAGCTCGTCCAGGGGCGGGCAGGGCGCGTGCGTGCTGAAGTCGCCCATGAGGCACTGCAGCCGCAGGGCGGCCAGGGCCTGCAGGTCCTCCTCGCAGGCCGGCAGCTGGCCACGCACCACCATCTCATGGCACTACAGGAGGAAGGAAAGAGAAAGATAAGATAAGCACTTTATCTGTGCCCGAAAGGAAATCGCTCTGCACGGTAGCCGAAAATCACACATTCACAGTACACGACGGTACACACACAAAGTGCCGTAAAAATAGTACATTCTCGCAGCCCATTAATCTGTTGTTACTTTCTTAATTTATCAAATGTTTGGTGCCACATATAATGAAATTTGTTAATGGCTGTTTCATAAAAGCCAACATATGGTCTTTAAATGTCTGTTCTTTCCCCTCACTTGATCCTAGAGGTCCAAAAAACAGAAAATGGTTCCCATAGAGATTAGAGATTCCCATAGAGAGAGATTAGAGATAGCAGAGATTAGAGAATTTCTTAAAAGAGTTTCTTAAAATCCTTATCAGAGAGTATTTACTAATACCTAAATTGACTATTTGATTTAAATATATGAAATATGACATGCCACAAAGACTAAAGAAACAGTCAATATTCTCATTTAGGAAGCGGATATTGCAGATTTTTGAGTTTTAAATGACTGTAAATGCTTGAATCGACTAATCAATCATTTTAATAGTTGTTATTTTATTGGTTGATAAATTGATTAGTTTCTGCAGCTCTACAGTTAAAAAGTATAACAAATAACTAGTGCAATAAAGTAAGCAAAATAATCACAAGACTAACGATATGTGAATGAGTGAACAAAATAAGAAACAGAACAAAAGTTGAGACAAGAAAAATGGTGCTAAATAAAGAAACGAAGAGAGTAAAAGAAGGTACAATTTGTCAGTAAGTGCCTCATTCCTGCCATCAATCCCTTCTACCCCACCCTGTTTTATTTTGTCCCGTAACTCTTTTATGGGAGTCCTCAGGAAAAAATGTTCTAATGAAGCCAGGGCTTGGCTGCCTTCTGCCAGTGCCTCTTAGTCATGCTTTTTATGCACTGTGTCTTTTATTGCAATCGCTGCCTGCGAGACATTAATGATTGTTAAGTAAAACAATAATAATCCAATGAAATACTAGGAATGAATCACCGCAGGACGATAAATTACATCTCATTATCGCCACTCGTAACGGAGCGGGACTCTGCCCCCTCGGGTGAGTTACCTGCTCGAAGAGGAAGAGATACTCGATGCTGTCCACCGATATGTCGTCAGCATCCAGCAGGCAGTAGAGCTTGAAGCAGAGTTTCCACTGGGATTTAGACTCGGACTCTTTGGCGGTGAGGCTGCGGCACAGGGACGGGACAGGTTTACGGACGGGCAAAAATATAAACCACGTTCCAAGAATCTTAAGCCTGGATGTTAAAGTGTTACAAGCTCCTCAATGTGTAATACTGTTGTTTGGTAACTGTTTGGCTCAGCTTCACATTTAGCTTGACACCCTGTGAGGACATCACGGTTGCACATGCTTATTTAAAAACAGAGCGGAGGAAGGGGGAAGAGAAAAGAAAACACAGAGATGCCTTTTATTGCCTTATCATTCCAGTCGAGGCTCTGCCCTGTGCAACCGGATGACATCAGCCTCGCCTCGGCTGCCTCCGCTTACAGGAATAGTGACACAAGCGCAGTTTCCCATCGCCGTGTCATGTTTGAGCAGCGAGACCAGACAAGGTCGCCAGATATCAGGGTTACTGGATAAGGCGGAGGAGATAAATATACAATCCTGTGCTCTGTTCTTATTCATCTAACGAGTGGCAAATAGCTCAGATTCCAGCCCAGACTTAGGCAAGGTGTTGATAGCGTGTCTTGTCTGTCTGCTGGGCTTTTATTGTGTCTGACTCCCCTCGAGGTGTCTACCCTGCCTTTTGTTTTTTTCATCTTTACAGCTCGAGGTGTTGCCGACATGTACGTCTCCAAACCTGGTCAGGATGTCTGCGATGAGGGCGCCACCCGCGACGGGCTGCTCCCACAGTGCGTTCTGCTCGTACAGTGCAAACGTGTTCTTGCTCTCCTGCAGGCAGAGCTTCTCCTGCATCCTCCGAACCACCTGGCGAGAAGAAGACGGAACAGTTATAGACTCAGCTGTGACGTCTGCTGGAGTCAGATCAGATCGCCCCTCCCCCCCTCCTCCCCCTCCTCTCTCTCCCTCTCCGGACCTCATTGGCAGTGGTGTGCGAGCTGATGTAGAGCTGGCAGGATCCAGGTCCAGGGTAGTGCACAGTGCACAGCATCTCCTGTCGGCTCATCAGCATCTGGATCTCCTCCCAGGATGGCACGCACTCCCGACACTTGGTCTTCTCCAGAGCCTCGCTGATGAATGACGCATAGTTATCCATCTCCGAGTCGGGGCTCTGGCTCTGGATCCTGCAACGGGAGTGAGAGGGTGAGACACGTAAACCACACGTGTGCGTGCGAGCTGCACGTTTAGAAGCACATGAGATTTCCCTCGGCAGAATAAAAAACGTTCAATATGTAAAAGAGAGAGCTTGTTAATGCTCCCGATGTTGTCAGTGACTCAAAGTCTGAAAAGCGTTATGCGGCGATTATAGACTTTGCGTCATCCTTTTGATTCAAGCAAGTTCTTTATTTTCTTTGGGGCTGGCAATGCTCAAAAGTCAATGAGGCGAGGAATGACAAATGTTCTCACTTTAGCTCTCGGGGACTTAAAAGGCTCAACATCCCTCCATCCTTCAAAGAAAAAGGAAAATGGCAAAGAAAACATGTTTGACTTTGGGCAGCGCACGAAACAGGAAAAGGTGTTTCCGCCCCTGTGAACCGGAGTGACCTGCCACTTCCTCCCAGCGGAGCGTCCAGCAGAGCAAGGTGAGAGCGCCTTGTTGTTGTTTTAGAAGAGGAGGGGGGGGCGGACGTGAGCCTCGCACACTTTGCGCTCTTTTGGGGGAAAGGTGTGAAATACGGCCTGCCGGAATCATGAGCTCAGCCCGGGGTAAACACGGAGGGAAAAATAGGAAGGAAACAATTATGCCACCATGCTCGTCCCAAAATACACAAAAACCGAGGGGACAGAGGGAGGCGAAGCGAGGAGGCCTCTGCAGCTCTGCCAGACAAGAGAGAGCCCGCTCCTCCCCTCCGATGTCTCACTCTCTCATAACTATATGGCCGCAGGGTGGGATTTGTCCTGCCCGAAACATAATTAGGAATGTCCCACTGGGTCTGTGTGATCCTTCCTATACTCTTCACCCCTCTCTGCTCTTTCCTCCTTTCTTACCCCTTCCTCCTCCTCCTCCTCTGCTTTCCCTCTCCTGGCCTATTCTCTCTGACAGCAGACATTCCCTGGGGGTTTCTCAGGGCACTGGGGGGGTGGGGGGAGTAAGAGGGTTTCTGGGCCCACTGCCCAGCTCCAGTCTTAGCTCTGCCCAGCTGCAGCCTCAGCCCGGACCCACAGAGAGGGGAGAGTGCGTGAGAGCGGCGGCAAGACGTATCAAAACACACAGGCGGCGAGTTCCACTGCGTTATTATGAATCGCCGTTGCATGCAACTGTTCCATTAGCCGGAGGGCGATTCCCAGCGCGGAAATATAGATAGAAAACTGTGGCGGTTCTGATGGCATCGGATCTGGAGCGGAGAGATTAGTACTGCTAATAACGCAGATCAGCGTGCTTGACAGAGGGGCTAATTCGGACCTGCAAATCCAGGCCTAAAACACTGGATCTGTCTGGGGGGGAACATGCTAACAATGTGAAGGCATATCACGCTACTATATCTAAAACTGGCAGTCGACTACGCTGGCGCCTGATTTCTGTCCACCGTCTAGACCCCCTCGCCGTTTCCCCAGCCTCTGCACGCTCACTGGTTCACCTGCGTTCAGAGCTCATCTCGTCCAACCTGTCGAGTCGCACTCACACACACACACACACACACACACATACATTTGCACCCACCCAAATAACCAACCACTGACTCACTAAATGCTGAGGAGACTGTCCAGGAATATGGAAATGACTCTGAGATACATCTGACTGTGACAGCCCGGTAAATCTGTTTTCGCTGTGCATTACTTTCACAGTTAGCAGATGTTTGGTTTATAGAACGATGCAACAACTGTGAAAATTGTTAACGCCTGTTCCACACAGTCGAATCTAGGTCTTCAAATTACTTTTCTTGTTCATACCTGAATGACGTTGAAATTTCTGTCACAGAGGATTAGAGGAAACAGAAAATATTCACAATGAACTATTGTTGTGAGCCATCGAGTTAAAACGTCCTCCACAAGTCATGATTTCCCCATTTCCCATCAGAACGAGCAGAAACAATCAAAACCTCATTTTCCCTTTGTCGTGACAAGTAGAGGATGATGTTAAAAGCTTTCTCCAGGCTGTGGAATGAACTACGTTTGCTCTCAATGTGCAAACCAGGCTGAAAACATTAAAATCACCTAGATCCACCCTTTCCCAAAACAAATGGTTTCACCCCTTACTTCACACCCTCTTCCACGTCCAAAGGTCAATGGAAATCATAGTACAGAGGAACCCACCACTGTATAAAGTGTAAATATATGACTGTTTTAATATTATATCAAAATATACAACTGTTTATAAGTTAGTTATAAGCTATGTTCATAAATCAAGTTTCCACTGAATGGTTTAAGTCTAATCTAACTGTTGTGTCACATGGCCCATCAACTGACCTCTTCAGGTGGAATCGCAGGTACTTGAGCACGGTGGCTCCGGGCAGGAAGGTGCAGCTCATGCAGGTGAGCAGCTGCCAGTAGCGGAGGTGTGCGGCGGTGTAGGGGTCGGGCGTGTAGCTGGTCTGCTTGACCAGCTGGCAGTAGACCTCGTCGCGGAGCGGCCGCAGGTCCAGGCAGGTCTGCAGCACGCCCTGGATGATGGGGATGGGCTCCCGGGCCGACTCCAGCTGCTGCAGGCAGTTGAAGAGCTTCACGGCCTCCTCGCGCACCGAGCCGTAGCCTTTCCCGCTGTGGTCTGGAACGAGGAAGAGGAGCAGGAGGAGGAGGAGGAGGAGGAGGAGGAGGAGGAGAGAAATTATTCCAGGGGTGACCTGCACTGGATGATGTCAAGTGTACAGTAATCACAGAGAATTCACTTTTTTTCCCAGTTGGCAATAAAGCCAATATTACACTGTACACATACACAAACTTTATTTCTGTTTGATAACATCAATAATCTGACTCCATGCATAGTTTGTGGACAGCCAGCCTTATGTATCTTTGCTACATTAACTTGTGATATGCATCATAGACTTTATAATTAGTTGATTTGGTTCATAAAATGATGAAAAAACTGTTAAAAATTCTTAATGCTCGTTTCACAAAGGCCAAAATAAAGATTTTAAAAGTCTTATTTTGTCCTCATCTCACCTCACAAAGACTGAATAAACCAGAAAACATTACTGTGTAATGTTGTAGAAGCTGAGATCAGAAAGTTTCTTTAATTTCTTTAAATGAAAAAGTAATGCGTCAATCCGCTATTGAATCGATTATTAGAGCGGTTCGATGATTTATCGATGGCTGTTGCAGCTCCGATGCTAACCACTTACATGTGTGCTCCAGGCTGCCGTAGGGGAAGGGCAGCAGAGGGGCGTACAGGGGGCCCTGGGTGTACTTGAGGATGGGATTGTGCTGGTAGATGTGCTCCACTACCTCGGGATGGAACTTATTCTCCTGGAATACAAAAGCATTGGAAAAAAAAAAAAAAAAGAAAAACATGATGATAACATCATTGGACAGAGGAAAAAAAGAGCAAACCTTCGTGTGTCTTCAGCGTGCCTGCAGCCGACCTGGAAGCGAGTCAGCGAGCGGGTGATTGAGTGTGTGTTTGTGTGTGTGTGTGTGTGTGTGTGTGTGTGTATGTGTGTGTCTGTGTGTGTCAAGAGTTGACCGAGGTCGATTTGACCAGGGTCACGATTCGGCTCTGGCAACTTTCAAAGCAGCGTGAAGGTCAAGTGATGACCCAGCACTCAGTGCTAGCCTGACCGGCGCGTTGTATTTTATGTGTCGGTGTCAATGAGTTGAGTGTGTGTGCGTGTGTGTGTGCGTGTGTGTGCGTGCGTTTTGTGTCTCTCGCTGCCCGTGTGGAGAGATGCCTCGCAGCTCCGCAGATGGCTTCCATGCTACTGCCCTCCAGCACCTGTTGCTCATTAGTAACATTGCCACTGCTCTGGCTCTCCCCTGCCTCTGCAAAGACACCCCTCCTCCTCCTCCTCCTCCTCCTCCTCCTCCTCCTCCTCCTCCCCCCTCCCTCCGCTTGCCTTCCCTCCCTCCTCCCCTCCCCGCTCTACCATCGCCCCAAACCAGCCACCCTTTCTCTCTGGCTACAAGACAAGCCCGCTTTCACCCCTCCTTAGTGGGGCAAAGTTGACACATTCTTCTGAAGTGTTTGGTGCACACTGGTGACAGGCTTGTCTGTTTGAAATGTGGGAATGAGATTCTGCTCTGCAGCCCGAGTGCAGCGGGATACGGCCCGACTCGACGAACATCCGTGATATCCATACACGCCCAGACCCACGGGCTGTCCGTCACTCGCCCCCCCCCGCCCCCCACACCCTGACACCCAAAGTTTTTTTTCGGGAAGTGGTCTCGTTTGCCTGCCAACAGGCGGGATGAGCGATGATCGGGATGTTTGATAGCACTCTGTGGAACTGGAAACTGGGCTGAACAGCCAGCCTGGCTCTGTAAAAGCTCACAAAAAAGTAAATAACAAAAAAAAACGATTGTAAACAATTTACTGGTTAGGTACAAGACTATTTCTTGGCTGGAAAGAGTAACTTCCTGGAGTTTCAGCTGGTTCCCAGCAACCGAGGCTGGCCAAAGAAAACAGTCCTGTGCACAACCTGCTATAAAAGTTGTTTTTACATTGGTGTTTGCGTGGATTAAAACAAACTAGAGATAACAGGTTATCAAGTGAGCTTTACAGGTGGCACTAGGCCTATTTTTATAGTTCTTGGATGGAGACAGTCTTCCGGTTGCTCTGTGAAAAGCTGCTGAACTCTCCTCCTTCAAACAGAGACCGATTATTACAATTTAGGTCACGTTTGCAACATTTGGCGTCTCATTTTTGCAAGCAAATGTCGAGATTTTGCAGTTCAGCAACGTCAGCCGACGTTCCCACAATGTGGAAGACACACAAGCAGTTAGATGTTAGAAAAACTTTGGGTGGATCATCTACAGTAAACCATCTGAATCAGGAAGTGTGTGTGAGAACTGTTATGGATATTCACAGCTAGCAGTTTAGATAATAATTTCAGAGTTTGCTTTCATTTCCTCTTCCAAATAGGTTTAGCCTGTAAGATCATCTGACTGCCGGGGCCTCTCGCTCCATCGGCTTTCACTTCTTACACTAACTTGCCGTTATTCGAGACAGCAATGATAATCTGAAACTGGAATTATCTGTAATGCGCGTCAGATTTAGGACAGAGCCGTTCACCCTTCGTAATCGCTTCTTCAGATCTTCTCTCGATTTCACCCTCTCTTTCACACATGGCCTCTGGCTGTGGGTCCAAGGCTAAAGCTGCAATCCTCACTCTCCCTTGTGTCTGGAACATGAATCTATGCTTTAAAGATAAGCGAGCTGGGCTGTTCGCACACAAAGCCTCCTCTGTTCGTTCTCTCTTTGATTTTTTTGCAGCAGCAGTCCTAATCTCACACTCAAGAGGGAAAATACTTCGCCTATTTGAGAAAGTGTGCCTGTGTACAAAGGTGAGGGATAAAGAGAGAGAGAGAGAGTGCAACTAGCCTGACAAAGTACAAGAAAGGCTGGTGGTAAAACAGCAAAAACAATGAACGAGGAGCACTTTAAGAGCAGGTCCCCGCTGCTCCTCCAGAATATAAACTTGGCCCCTCCTTGCAAAAGTAGACAGGGCCAGACGGGGGAGAGCAGATTAAGCACTTTCTTTGAGATTAGAGCCTCTCGTTGGGAGATTACAGAGACAGCAGGCCAGGCAAAGGACTGCTTATCTGTCCCCGCTGCTTTTACGCCAAGCCCTCCTCCGCCTCCTCTGCCAAAACTGCCCCTCTCCTCACCCCCCGGGGGCACACTGATGCAAGACGAGTCATCTGTCTGCTCAATGAGATTCCAGCACACCGCGCTCTCCACCAGCCCCCCCCCGGTCTAAAAATATCCCCATCCTCCTTCCACGTGAGAAGGTGAAGCAAAAGTCATCCTTCCAAATTCTATGAATCCGACTGTTTTGTTTTTTTTTCAGCGAATTCAATCACTGGAAGTACCTTTATCTCGACGTGACCTCTGGGCTCCCGTTCTCGCATTATATGGAGGTGAAATAACATGAGCTCATTCAAAAGAGAAAAGCTTTAGGGATGACCGGCGTGTTGTTTTTTGTGCGTGCACGTGACCCACCTCGATGTCTCGAATCAGGAGCTGTGTTGGTGTTTCCACTGGCGCTTTGGTATCGATGATCTTCTGGATGGCGCACGCCCAGTGCACGGCCTCATTGAAGTGCTTCGTGTACAGCCTGTAGCAGTGCTTCCGCCCATAAACCGTGATACTCCAGTAACCTGGAAGACAAACAACGAAAACGCCAGTTTTTTAAAACAGGCCAGCTCTTAAAACTCAAACTGCACCTCATATGACCTCATATGTGTAATTGAAGCAAATAGGGGAAGAGAAGTGTGAAATGTTCCCCCTGCACGGGACACCCGGCACGTCTGGCGTGACTCCCTCTGCTCGACTTCCTCTCTCGGTTTCACTGAGGATCAAAGGTCAGTCCTGAGAGGAACCTCGGGCCACGCCAAAACCAAACAAGAACAGTTGCTCTACAGATGAAGGTTGGACACAAAACGCTAAACGCCCCCGGTGAGTCTCCTCTTGGACAACTCGCAGTAAAAGTGAAAAAAGGCGTGCTAGCTCCTAGTGCGGAGGAAGTATTAGACATACCCCCGGCAGCCCGGCCTGATCTCCAGTCCCGCGGCTGTTATCAGTCTTTCCTGCTACGTGACTTGGCACCACATCCCTCTTTGTTTAGCTTCTTGATTAAGTACAAACCCAAAATTAAAAGGTTTCGCAAATGAGTCAACGACATGCTGGTCATACCCTGAACCACGCCGAACCTGTTTGCTTCCCTTTCATTAACTCTGCAGCAAATGGTCAACGATGCCAGAGATTAGACCTTCAAGGAGAGCTTCGGGAGAGCTAATATTTCATTTCAACGAGGAGAAAACACGCAGGAAAATGCAGCTCTTGTGCGATAAATGCGGTCTAAGAGCAAAACAAAGTTATTCAGTGAAAACAGAGGGGGAGATTGTGACGAGGCCGCAGTTGAAAGTACGCTTCTGTTCGGAAAAATTCCCTTAAGTACCGAGTTAGTGAGAATTGTTTGGGTTTACACAAAGGTTTGGATGTTTTCAGTGGTTTGGCGAAGTCAGCAGGACATAATCCCCTCCATTGACGGACAGGCAGACAGACGAGACAGAGGGCAACGTGTTTGAGCCGTCCACAGTCTTGAAAAGGACAAGTCATCCCCGTGTCTCCTCCTTATAGCAAAGACTTTCCCTCTTTATGGCTTTTGTTCTTTCCTCCCAGACAGGGGAAAAGAGATGGCCCAGCCGATTACTCAAATGCAGGGTTTCTAGACCAACCTTGGGCCACGTTGGGGCTTCCCAAACTTACTCAGAGGAACTGCACTCAAGGGAAAGGGAATGGGGACCGCAAGACGTCACTTACGTTTCACAAAACCCAGAACAACTTCTGAAGAATGTCTCAAAAAAAATGTGTATAATCACCATACCACAAAGGGGAATTTACACAGGTCTTACTGGACACTACAGGCCTTTGTGCATGAGCATGAGTCAGCTATGTGTCTATGTGTGTGTGCCCCTCACCCGTCTCCTTGTAGGTCTGCTTGTCTGGCCAGATGACAGAGCAGAGGCTGGTGAGGACCAGTGTTCCCAGTCTGCGGGCTCCCTTCTCTGGTCCGCTGTAGTAGTCCAGGGAGTCCTGGCTCAGCACGAACCAGTAGCGACGCTGCTTGATCCAGTTGCCCCGCACCTCCCGTAAGAGCCACCCTGTAAAACACACAACCATCCTATCAACATGTCGTACCAACAAGCAGTGCTGTTTCAATATTAGACTCACAAATACAGTTGTTTTTAAAGAGACACGGAAAATATTTGCAATGATCCAGCATTCATTTGTAGTTTTAGATCCATTCTGAACAAAACAAGACCTTTGAAGATGTCAAATAAGATGCTTTGACGGATATAATTCACTGTACTCTAGACAAAATACTTAATTTAAGTAATACACACCTAAATTTAAGCCAATCTGGAAAGGTTTCTATCATCTACATCCATCTTCTTTAAGACCTTTTATCAGAAAACTACACTGCTTGATTTTATGTTGAAATCAATACTTTCTTTTGCTTCTTTTTCATCTCACAAAGTGCAAATAAACTGAAAAAAACTGCTCAGCAAGACAAGACTCTTAGTAGGATACGCTGGTCATGGAGCCACTAAGCCCATGCTGCCACACCAAATCTTCCCTAAGCATAATCTCAAAGGGATGTAATTGTCCATAAAGTTTGTTGCAGTCTGTATGCGACTGCCTTGTTGGGGTAAATACTAGGGGATAAAAATACAGCCAGCTAATGGCACAGGCATTAAAGCCTGCATGCAGCCAACGTAATTACCACTTTAGAGGCTGACAGAGTGAGAAGAGAAAGAAAGAGAGAGAGAGACAGAGAGAGGCAGAGAGAGAGAGAGAGAGAAATGTACTGGAACAGTGTGACAAGGAGACACAAAGAACGTAAAGCAGACATGCCTTCAGACATGCCCATCCGTCCTGCCAGGCCTGGCTCTACCACTGTATCCAAGACCGCTAAAGACTGCACAGATCCACTGTTCCCAAACAGCGGTGAACTCCCTCTGCCCCCCTCGGCCATACGTGTAAATCACCCCCGATAAATATTTAATCTCAAAGCAGATAAATAAACTAGTTTTGCTGAGCTCTGTCCACACAGAGAGGGAGGGAGGGAGAGGGAGAGGGAGGAGACGGTCCTGGTCGGCAGTGATGGAGAGGTAGGTGGTGTTCGAGGCCACCTGGACCAGCGCTTGCAGGGTGGTACCATCTGCTATACGTTGGCGCTGTGCCGCCTGTGGGTGGCAGTGCATATGGGGAGTGCATATGTCTCGAGCGTGGAGCATATGAGAGTGGCTTAAAGGGAACAATTAGGCAATGTACCTTCGGCTTCCTTCCATGTGAAAACGACAATGACGCCACATCAGCATCACAACTTCCTCTGCGGTCGACAAGCTGCGTGCCACCTGTTAGCCGCTGCTCGTTCCGTCGGAGTCTTTCCTTCTCAGAGAGCTCTCGCTCTCGCCTCATGCACTTTCATCTCCACCCCCGTCTCCCTTCTCCTCTCTTCTCTCTTCCCCCTTTCCCTTTGCAGTCGTGCCTCAATAGTGGTTTTCCCAGGCAGAGCAAAGCTTCCCCCGCTCGCCTCGCTCCTATTCCAAAATAAAAATAAAACCCGAGGAGGGGGCCCGAAAGGCTCAGCCTCTCTGGCTGTGTTTCCTGTTTGAGAATGCGTCTTTATGATATAAGTGGCAGGTCTGAACCCGTCATAAACCCACCCAATATAGCCCCGAGCAAAAAAACCCTGGAGGTACTTAACACCACATCAGAGGGGCCAGCATCAAAACCAAAAACGTGAAACGGATAAATAAAAACCATGAGGTAAGTGGAGCTGAGCGCGCTGACAGACTGGATGTGGGTCGGCGGGGAGGCAGACGAGTCGTCGGCTGGGCGGGAGACATGGGAGAAGGGCGCGCGGCGGCTACCTTGACGCCTCTGTCACAGACTCGAGATGCCCCGCAGATGCTGCTCGCTTTGGGAACTTTAAACAGTGCGATAAGAGAAGAGGGGGGAGAAAAAAAACTGAGAGAGTCCCAGGACCCCCTATACACCCCCCTCCTCCCCTCCCATGGTACCCCATCTGGATCCCATCTCTTTTGGCCTGCTAATGTCTCCCCTGGGGGCCACGGCTCACCCTTAATTTGTTTCATTTGTGACCTCTGACCCCACGACGCCCTGCCCCCTCGAAACGCAGACTGAGCAAACATATCCCTCTTCGGATTTCCAAGCCTCCTGTCACTTTATGAGCATCGAATGTTTGTTCCATCCATTTTTTTTCTTACATTTTAATAAAAGTTTACGCCATAGCAAATAAATAAGACCCAGTGCTTCGAGGTTAAATAACAAAATTTGCTTCCCCTTTTGAATAATTGCTCCACACAGCACACGGGGGCTGGCGCTTCACCAGAAAATGATTTGGGTACGTCAGTAAACTGAGAGCCATTTCACTCGAGGCGAAGATTTTCCCTCTTTAAACACTTAACTCTCAGGGCAACCCCCTTCACCAAACGCCCGAACATTGCCGGCTTTCATGGATTCATATTTTGGACCCTGGACACCGTAAATGGAAAAGCACTTAAATGAATTGCACCTAAACTTTGCGTTAATGTATAAAATCCTCTCCACTGCACCCCCCCCTCCCAATATGAGAGGCCCTGCCACTTTCACTTTTCTATGCTCGCTCAGTGGGTTTTATCCCTCCATCATCAGCCCATATCAGCAATGTCTGCAGCCCGTTTCAGCCGCCATTTTTGACATGTTTTGGCTGTCTTTCTAAGCCTCTCTACTGTCTTTCTATGTCTTACGGTGTCTGAAAACGGCACAATATGAAATATTGTGTAAAGAGTGTAAAGATTTTAATAATCCAGCATCTCCATCTCTACCTAGATGTGGAAAGTGCACCGTTTTGAGAACTACCGTGGCACGTGCGACAAAGTGTCTCAACACTTCACAAAAATCACAGCACCAACTACAGGCCTGGAGTGCGTACTACAAGTACGTTTCTGTTGACAGGTCGTATTCATAAGGTTAACATCAGCACGTGGAGCTACAAACGAAACACAACGTTGACATGTACACAGGACTTTAGACACTGTAAAGACGGTATAAACACTGTATTGCCTTAGGATGTCCTGCTAGAAAAAAAAGAAAACAAACAGAACAAAGAGGAAAGCCAAAATGTAGAAACATCTTAGTGCACACACACACACACACACACACACATGCACACACACACACACACAGAAGAAAGAGATTATCAAACACCCCGAGGTGTCAAACTGATGTGCTGGCTGTAATCGATGTCAGTTGAGGGATGGGGGCAAGGTGCAAAAGCTACGCTCCCAGGTGACAAGTGTAATCAAAGGTCTGATGAAAGAAGGTGGCCTGTGTTGTAGAGGCCAACTGACATGGGGGGGGTGGGGGTGGGGGGTCAAAATCAGCGAGGGAGGGGCGCTCGCCGAGGGCGCATAGTAACTGCTGTCAGAATTAGGCAATCTGACTGCCGCCGTTCCAAACAGGACGTAACTTATCCAAGTTGCTGGCATTTTACTGCTCGCTTTCAGTGGCAGGGCCAAGAAAAGTAGGGAGAAAAAAGGAAAAAAATTACACAGAAATATCGTATGAGATCATTCCTCAAAAGCATCAGACACCCAAGACGGCGCTCCTGATGCCAGTAGCTATCCTTACACGAACATACAGAGTATGAGGGGGGGGGTGGAGGGGGGTGAGGGGGGGGGGGGGGTGAGTAAGAGCAGCTGTGGGCCACATGTGGTCGGAGAGCGGTCGGCCACGGGGGCGACAGCGCAGCGTGGAAGCAGCGACACTGCTTATTACCAGACAATCTGTGTAATTAAATATATACTGCACTTAATGAGACGACCAGCGCCGAGCCAGGGCCCTGCGACGGTAACCGAAGGAGAGCGGCTGCAGCTAAAAACTATTTTAATTGCCGACTAATTTTAGGGCCGTATAGTCGGTAAAAACCGTGATACATATTCCGAGGGGAAACGTCGGGGCAAATTCCAGGGCGGTGTGTTCAGACGTGTCCGACCAAATGCATTCAACACGGTCGACGTGCTTTGATATCAAACTGAAAATAAAAAAAGTTACACAACTGATAAAAACACTGAGATAACGTGTCGGTATTTTGACCGAGTCACATCCTGATGCTCACGTCACTGCAGGTAGGCCGGACCGGTGAGTCAAAGGGAAACCTGGCAGTCTGGCGGCGTCTATGCGTGCTGCGTGGGCGCGACTCACCTTTGACCAGGAGCTCGGCCTCTTCCTCCAGGCCCGCCTTGTTCTTCTCTATGATCAGACTCTTCATCTCTTCAGACACCTCCGGGACAGTGTGCCTGCGTGGAGGAGCAGAGGAGAGAGAGCGTGTAACTGAATAACTGTGCATCCTTCTCAACCCCAGTCTTCCCTTGGCTACTCCCTCCTATTGGACAGCTAATTGGCCCAGGGACACACAGTTGGCTGTGAATCCGCCCACCCCCCCCTACACACCAAACCCTCCTCCTCCTCCTCCTCCTCAATGTGACACTGTGCCAACTACAAGGCTCCCTGATACTCCGAGGTGGGGGTCACACAGGGGGGACTGGAAGAAGTGCCACGGTATATATCCGTCCGGCGGCGTTCTCCTGCTCTCCCTCCCTAGCAGCACGCGGGACACACAAACACACACTGATGCATACCACGCCACTGTGGACAGCTCGTCTAGCTTTTATCACTTTGGCTGCTGACTGAGCGAGGGAGAGAGAGCGAGCGACTGAAAATAAACGTGACAGAGCGACGCCGGCCTGACTCCCAGCCAGTCGGCTCACGCCAGCCGGGGGGGGGGGGGGGGGGGGGGCAGGGGGGGGTGCAGGAAAGCAAGAGGGTTCAAGAGGTCACAACCTTGGATAGTTAAAACCAGAAACATCAAAAACATCTGTAAATCTGCTGAGCTGTGGGTCTGTGTCCGTAGCTACCTGACGTCCTGCAGCAGAGCGAGCGAGGACATCTGTCCAGGGGACGGACGGACGTGGATGGATCCCGACCGTTATCTCCAGCCAGGGCACATTTCCAGTCTATTACCATTGTTGGGGAGTTTTTTATCTCTCCTCATATATTTATCTAATTGCTCATTTATTTTCTCCATTTCCTGTGTCTTGCTGACATGCGAGGTACAAGTGACAAACCCCTCCTTCCTTCCTGCCCTCCTCCTCCTCCTCCTCCACCTCCTCCTCCTCCTCTTGGGATTATTGCTCAGGAAATGAGATCGGCCCTCCCTCCCCAGGAAATTTGGCCTCTTGTTACCTACTCCTCGGCCGACTGATTTATGTCAGTATTGATCTGATAATTCTGGAGGGTTCCTCCTCACGGAAGGCTGTGCTAATCAATGAGTCTGGATATAGCATTTGACTCAGCTTTCTTTCTCGACTCCAGAGCCCATTTCCTCTCTTTCTGTACGAGCCAACTCTATCCCGTCTATACCGCCGACTATCAGATTGACATTACTAGAAAACAATGCCCATTATATTTTGCTGAATGCAATTTGTTCCCCTTCATGACATGCATTTGCAGTTGTACGTCCTGAGCCACTCGCCATGAGTCTCTAATTTAAGATCATTTTCAGATGCGGCAAAACTCTATAACTCGTGCCAATTTTCCATTTCTGTGTGTGTGTGAACTGGTTCGGGACATGATCAGAAAGAAGAAGTGAGACGGGGAGAGAGAGAGAGAGAGAGAGAGAGAGTCAGTCACTTTATCCTCAGTCAGGCTCCATCCCTAAGCCGTCTCGCCTGATCCAGCGGCAGCCTGCGGGGGTCCTCTGACGGTCCCCGCATGCACAGACCCCACTTACAGGTATTAAAATAAACACAGAAATGTGACGACGTCTCTTATTTGAGGTTGTTAATAACCCCCCCCCCTCCTCCTCCCCCTCCTCCTCCCTTCCCAACCTTTGCTCCAGAACGGAGTCATGCACGCACACAGAAAGTAGGTCTATATGTGGCCCAGATGAGGGATGGATTAGATTTATAGTAAAACTACTGCTCGAGTGGAGAGCGAAGCCCTGCTGAGCACAGCGGGCCAGTTTAGGTTTAATACCTCAGGTTATTGTGAGCTATTGTCTGTTGATGGGCTTGCACCCAAAATGTCAATAGCACTAAAATCCCAATTTAGCACACACACACACACACACACATGCACAATTCTAAATTTCTAAACTTACAAGGAACCTGCAGCTGAGCGCAACTCCAGAGGTCGTGTGGTATAAAACTGGTTGCGCAGCCTGGAGGAATACCATTGTTAAAAATCAAACTTGGCTTTCATGGCTACAAATTTCTAAGAAATGTGGGTATTTTGCCACAGGCCTCCTGCAAGCACAGACGGATTTCTGTGTTTTTTTCCTGCCCTGAACTCGTCTGCCCCCTTCTTCAACCGGATATACTCTTTTTTTAAGGCGAATTCGTTGGGTTTTTTTAAGGCTACGTAGGAGGTGGAACTGAAATGGGCCAAGAGCAGAGGTCCAAACCCCGGATTTGACCTTTAGCTGACCTTCAAATTCAATGCTGCCTTCTGTCACTGCAGTGAGACCATTGTGACCAAAAAGCCAAAATAACGTCCTCAGCCTCCCTGGCTGGTGACCTCAGCAGGATAGAGCAGACTGCTCTGTCATAATAGCAAAAAATAAGAAAAACAGTGGTCTTCTCATACAGAGACACACTTGTTCTTCATTTATTCACATCATATTTATGTATAAATTTCATAACAAGATAACATGAGCGCATGGCAAGGCATAAAAAAACTAAACTCGCACTTTAATCACACCCTGGGGCCAAAATCAACCAACACACTTGAGGAAGGAAATAGCAGAAGTGATATCAATAATGTGGCCATAACTGAGACTCACGCGCGCGCACACACACACACACACACACACACACACACACACACACACACACACACACACACACACACACACACACACACACCACACACACACACACAGTCTGCTGGCAAACACAGGCAATCAGGGACTGTCCCTCAGTTGTATTATTACTATACCATTTTTGCTAGAACTGGCTTTCTTTACTCTGTACATTCCCATACATTTCAATATCCCCCGTAGGAACCTGAGTCATTTTCGGTCAACAATTTTCTGACATTTTCCAGATCAAACAAACTGACTAATCGAGAAAATAATTTAAAGGTCAGTCCACGGCTTAAATAAATGAGTTGTTTGTTGCAGTGCTAAACAAGCACAACATAGTCGCAACAGCTGAGCAAACAGGAGCATATGACTCTATAGCGAATGCTCTACATGGGGGAAAAAAAAAAAACTCTTTCTGTTCCTCATCTACTTGTGTGTCCGGAGCTTCACGTATACTGGGAACTTTGCCAATAAAAACCTGCACGACGTGATTTCTTCTATACCTGCCTTCCAGTCACGAAATGAAAGGAGGATGATGAATAAAGACAACTGCTTGCGATACCTTGGAGTTCGAGCACTGCTGATGTGTGTGTGTGTGTGTGTGTGTGTGTGTGTGTGTGTGTGTCTGTATATGTGTGGGGGTGCTTTTGGAGCTCCACAGCTGTCCAGCAGTCCTAACACCCCCCACCTTCACCCCCCCCCCTCACTCCCCACCTTCCCTTCCAGCCCCCGTGCTACCACCCCCACATTCCCAGAAGCCCCAGCAGAGGCCGTGACGATGGGGCCTTCAGTGGGCAACTTCCTGTGGAGTGCAGGAAACAATTTGACATGGGGATTAGACAGCACGTAGAAGAGCGAGTGCACATCTACTCTCTCTCTCTCTCTCCTTGAGGACTCGACTCCTATAGAGAAGTACCTTTGACCATCACATGACTCACCTATAGAAGTCTAGACCGAGTTGAAAAGTGCAGAATTTCGAAACGAGCCGGTTTCATTTTCCATTAGGAGCACTGTATTCACTTTAAATGAAAGCAGAATGGACACCTCGACAATTGTCCGTTTGACTGAGAAGAGGGAAACAAAACAAGGTGAGCTCGGGCCAAAAATGAACTCCCATGATGAGGAAAAAGGAGGAAGTCGTGGAAAAACAAAAGTCAGAAAATGTGTGTTTCTCATACAGCAAACGACAATGCTGAAACACACAGTTTGAACCGTACAGGTGGCACACCGGTTTGTTGGTGGCACGTGACAGTGTCATTATTGGGGATGACTGGCGCATTCTTGAGTGGCTGAGTCAGCAAAATAAAACACTCCTGTTCAGGTTTATATAGTGCGTGGGTGGAGGCTGACCTGGCATCACAAGAGGTCATCGAATTCCAAAAGCTTAATTGAAAAGTTTGACAAAGGTGTATTTGGTCCCACCCCGACAGGTAGCAATCAAAGCGGTGTGTACGCCCCAAAAATGGCGAAAAACAGACACGGCATTGAAAAGACGCATGTGTGTGTGTGTGTGTGGCAATGAGGTCAGGTAACAAGATTTTAAACCAGCATGAAACCATTTAATTTAAGTGCCACTGCGCTCTAGGCAGTTGGGAATTTGGCTACCTCCGTGTAAACTCACTACCTGTAAATCCTGTCCATCACACCGGCCTCAGCCCTGTTCCCTCTCCCAACTACACAACGATGCGATGAGTAATAGCTTCACTTGGGCAAGAGTCGACGCTGTTAACTGACTCTGAACCCGGATCATTTGGACTGTAATTAGGAAGGAAAACTGGCGAAACTGTTCTCATCAGCCTCCCAGCTGTAATTACCAGCCAGAGATACTGGATACTCTTCACAGCGAGTGTCATTTGGCAAAGTGTGGCAGTGTAAACAAAGCCGGCGGGAGACAGTTGGCTGTGAAATGTAAATACATTACATTTATTCACCGCTTTGTCAAATTTATTGTTTTACTTCGGTTGAGAGTGACATCATCAAACACCGAAGGTTATTTGGCTTGAAAGACAAAATCGTCACATTTAAATGTGACCTTTTATGAATGCCAAATGTGGTCCGTCCTTCGGTGCCAATTAATTTTCTATTTGATGACAAATTGATTAGTCATTGCAGTTCTGGATTCAACCAATCAAAAAAAAAAGGAAAAATAGAGAGAGACCACACAGTTGACATCTGCTTTTGCTTGTTAATGACGCTACAAGTCGCCTGTAGGTCATCTCAGCCCAGCCAAGTCTGAATGTGCTCTTCCAGGAGCTATCTACATTGAATTATTCTTAACATTATTTACACTAAAAAGCAGCAGACAGACTTGAATCAACAGCACATTGGCTCTGCACCACAGACTGGAATAAGGTCATTAGATCTGATGAGCGCACTGTCTGCACTCCTTTCATGGTGACAATGACGGTGACACACTTAAATCCACCAAGTATGAGCGCCGCAACGAGTTGATTAGTTTGTGTCTGTCTGGTGGTGGCTCGCTGGAGCGATGAGTAATTGATTTCAGTCCAGGGTCTAATCAAAATGGCGAGACGCTAATTAAAGTTAGAAAAGTAGTGTCCTTGCTCTTGGGCTTGGATGACCGCAGTGGAAACAGTGGAGACATGCTCCAGCATACAAAGCGGGTCCTTGAGACCACAAGACCGCGCGCAGTTGCAGAAATGACCCTTGTGCGGCTGTGTCACAAAAATGCAGAAAAATTAATGTGATGGATGAAGTGGCTGGATGAGCCCAGAGAGCCAAACGACTTCAAAACCAGTTGCCTCTTTGTTGACGTCAATGACAGACAAACATCGAGTCGCAACGTTTATTAGATAGCTGAATGAGCACCAAGAATAAATAACACTGAAATGACCTTCATTAAAAAACACAGAAGGTCATACTGTGGCTCTAAACTATTAGTTTCTCTTTGCAGAAATCCATTTCTCTCCCTCTCTCTCTCCCTCTGTATACCCCCCTCCTCCCCCATGGTGAACAGGCCGACTGCATGGGCCTCTGGCTGAAGCTGGGCTGGTGGGAAAATGGGAATGTGGTGATTAAGACTGGGCCTATATGACCTCCCCAGCTAAAAATACGCTGTTTACTCAAGACCACTGCCAAGAAACCCTGGACTAGGCAGAGGGGAGAGGGAAAAAAAGTCATGTTTTGAGAGAGGAGGAGGAGGAGGAGGAGGGGGCCGTGTGTGTGTGTGTGTGTGTGACAGGAAGTCTGAGTTTGTGACTGAAGGAGAGTGTTGATCAGCAAGATATTTTATGATAGCGCGAGAGTGGCTCCTTCTCGGTTTAAGTGAAGTCACTCCGATGGCCAAACTTAGTGACGTGGATTAAAACTTGCTATATTTGCTGTTGGTGTAAACAGGGCCAGTTTGTGATGGTTGGACGGTTGACAGACAGGCCAACAGACACTCAGACAGGCAATTATCAAGGGGCCCCACTTCGAAGCTTTTCATGCGGACACCCACACGTTCCATGCGTACACACATAAATTCACGCACATGAAATACGCTCCCCGAAACATTGGACTCTTTCAGGCGTCGCAACCTGGCAGGCCGCGCCACAAAATGTCAAAGTTTCGGTTTTCAAAAGCTGTCACAGGGTGCAGGAAGGGAAAGGGGGGTGCGCCTGAAAGAAAAACGCAGAGGGAACAAGCTTAAAGATGGAGAGGTCCTCAAGTGTCCACTTTCCTCCTGGTACAGTTTGTACTCTGCTCGGTCCCAGCTATGAGAAGGAGCTCGAGTGGGGATGAAAAAAAAGTAGTGGTGATGTAAGGATTTAGGTGTGAGTGTGCGTAATGCGAGTTGCTGCTGGGAGAGTGAGACAGGCAGACAGACAGGCAGACAGACAGACAGAGGAGCGAGACGTCACATAGTCTGCCTTCAGAGACACTGCACGTCCATCACCCACACCCTCAGAAAGTTCCCTCTCAACATATCTATTCCAGGACACCTGGCGTATACGACAAACATTATCGTCTTGAAAAATCTCTCGACTTCGAGATTTGTTTTTCCTTTTCCGAGCCAAGCGTAAACACAGTAATCCAGTGTAATTAAACACGATAATCCACTAGTGAAGTATGTTTGAAACAACAGTGAATTGTGGTTATTCCAAACAGGAACAGCGAGTGTGAATGCCAGGTCGTGTATAAATGATGGCGGGTCTCTTGCTACTTCCGTAATATAAACCGCCACTCTATACACATGTACGTCCGCTATGGAAATGAAATACGTCAAACATTTGCATTAAAAGACAAAAAAAACTCCAAAAAAACAGCTTAATCTCTGTGTCACATTTTTGGACGCTGCGAAATGTTTTGATAACATTGCGTCTATTTGTAATTCTCATGTTACCTCATGAAAAGAAAATACTCAAAATAGGGAAAATATTTGCCCATGACCATGCCCTTAAACCACAGCATGTTTATGTAATGTAAATGATTATTTTAAACATTGGTAAGACGCCATTATAACCAGAGAGTCTGAGGCTCCCTCAAAAGGCCTCTCATTCCATTGTGACAGTAGTGGGGCCTTATCTGCCTCCCTCACCACATTAAGCCAGCAGCCTTATAAATGATCCCAGCATTACCATATTAACCTTAGTCTCTAGGACAAACATAAATCCCCTCAATTTGTCACCATCAGAATCTGGGCCATTATTCAAACTAATAGTTGAGATTAATGTCTCCTGCCGGACACTTCAATTCAATAGCTCAATAAAAGCACAAAGTAAACCATAGCTGCCCTGCCCGCAACATGAGACTAAAAGATAAATGGATATGGCACCATTTGCTACATCACAATGCAGGGACTTATCAGCTCCTGCCTTGGCTCTCCCTCTATACAGCTGAACAACTGGGCGTGTCCGGTCATCGGCCAGGTAATGACCAACCACTACGCTCTCTAATCTCGGTGCTAAGTGCGATGATTACAGCCGGGGCTTTTGACACACTCCCTCCAAAAACCAGTAGTTAATTAAGGCCACGTGGCCCGAGGCCACTTCTACTATACTGTAAAAGTGACACACACACACGCACGCATGAACATCCAGCCACACCTCTTCTGGGAGTGCTGCTAAGGTAGGACTGAGTCACCCAGTCCAGCTCGTCTGCCACCCTTCGCCTGCTCACGTCTACCCTCCGTTCCTTCCCTCGGGCCTCAAGAGACAGCGCGTCCTGTATGACTGTAGAGAAGCCTCTGAGCTTTGGACTCTCCTACCCCGCTTCCTGGAGCAGCTCTCCTCTTGTTGGGAGTTGTTAAGGACCACTGGTCTATTCATGTGTAGGCCAAGATTGTTCTTCATTGGAAGCTTTGTGACTCATTGCCTGTGAGTCGGCAGATGTACAGTAGAGATTGTGGACAGTCGGTGGGGGTAGGGGTGGGGGAGGGGAAGGGGGGGGGGGGGGTGATAAGGGCATGATGCCAGAGACAAAGAGGAGCAAAGCCTGGCTACATCACTGTCTGAGATCACAGCCCTGCACTAATAGTCTGGATCGAGCCCTCCATGAATCACTCCTTTTCACTGGCACTAGCGTTCGCTTGTCAACCACATGACTAGTTGAATTTCATTATTCTCCAGACACATAGTGGTGCCTTGTAACCAGCAGCTTGAGCATACCGCCCTGAGACAGAGTGATTTAATTTATCGGACCGAGTTAACCTGACATTACAGCTGTGATTGGTCACATCCCTTTAGCCTCTTCGGTTAAATCAACGTCTGAATGGAAACTGAATGGATAGGTCATCTCAACTGTCAATACACATGCAAAACTGCATGTGTGTGGATATGAGGTTAGACTCTCATGTCAAGGGAGAAGCACATGAGAGAGAAGAGACTATCCGAGATAACATCAAGTGCAGAGGAAGTGAAAATCAAGTGACTGGCCCATACCTACATGTGTTCCTGCCCAGGAATAAATATAAAATTCCCAAGCACTCAGGGGAAGTGTAAGGGTAAAATAAGGAACTATTACTTCCTAAAATGTAAGTACGAAAAAAAAATGTTTCTCTCTTTCCTTACCCATTTGTTCCGTTGGCTGTGCGAGTTGGTTGAGAAACAGTCACCTCAGCTGGACTCTATCAACAGAAGAGAGAGAAGAGAGTAAACAGATGATAATGCAACACAAACAGGAGTCTGTCCTTAAAGCGAGTCCACAAGTTGGAGTGTTCCCCCAGTAGTTTGCCCTCAGTGGCCATGTTACAGTAGAGCGTGCAGCCGTTCCTGGCAGTCGCAGCACATAGCTGCTCTGTTCCTGTAATGCTTGGC
This sequence comes from Karalla daura, assembly GCA_029224185.1. Lineage (NCBI taxonomy): Eukaryota > Metazoa > Chordata > Actinopteri > Chaetodontiformes > Leiognathidae > Karalla > Karalla daura. The sequence goes on along the minus strand of CM055203.1, from coordinate 5,905,080 downwards.
TTTCACTTGCAAGGGGTGAGCTGGTGGAGAGAAATATGGCATGCAAAACAGGCTCATTTAATATAGGAGTGGGGGAACAGAGGAATCTTTTGTGCAATAACTGCGTGCACCCCAACCAGCAGCAAATCCTGAAATGCTTTCGGTCATTTCTCTGAGAGGGTCGTTAACCTAAAAATAACCCGGGTTCTTTGAGATTGCTCTCATAACAGGGATGGTTGCCTTCATCCTTTCTGTCCACATGTTTATAGCGTCACAAGTTGGCGATAAAAGGCTGTTAGACTGATGAAAACAAGTGGGAAGACAAAGAGAGATGCGAGTTGTTTGAAAACGGCTCTGTGTGGAAAATGATTGCACGCTTAAGTTGATTATTTGATCAACACAACCGCAAATTTTAGGCGAATTACACAGAAGTTATCACGACTGCTGGCCAGCCACTCGTATGAAATCACATTCCCTCTTTCCTGGACAACGGTTTTGAGTGGAAACTGGGGTTAGTGCCTCTACTGACTACAAATGGGGCTGCCACTGGCAGACACGTAAAATCAAATTTCATGGCTGGAACAATGAACTTTTCATTTCAGGACTTCCCTGTTAAGCAGAAGATGGGAAAGGATGTTTCCTTTCACAGTGCTCGGGCCTCTAGATTCCCGACCTGACCTTGGAAAACCCCATCAGACATCAGAGCTCGCCTGTGTGCAATTTGGACCGATTCCCTGGTGTGCAGGGAGCAGCACTGTGTGTCCCCGTGGCCTGACTTGTTGTCTCTGTGAGCCACAGCCTTGAGCCAGCTCCTGTGGCTGCCCCAGCCCAGCTCGCGGGTGTTGGCCTACCTGAAACACTATCCAGGTCAGCTCTGGGCCCCTCGCAGTTCACACACCACACACTACTACTGGGCAAACTAGCCTAAGTATAGCCCTTGCCTTGCAGAAAAAAAAAGTCTCCTGCCTCTTTTTGCACGGCTCAAAAATAACAAAGAAAACATGAACTGCAAATTTATAGCCTCATATGGAGTGTTATATTTATAAGACAGATGGACTCTGAGGCAAACGAGGAAAAGACGAGGGTTTGGATAATGAGATTTGATTAATGTTTAACTCAGGGAGAGGTACTGTAAAAGTCAAACCAGACAGACGAGATTAACTGAACAGTGTCAGCAGACGCTTGTGAATGGAAGATGGCGTGCGTGCGTACGGTAATTCCCTAACCCTGTCTGTTAACCATACGTAAATGATTTAACCAATTCAGACAGACAGCCATGACTGAAAATGACAAATCAATACTAATCGCATCAGCCGCCTGCATAGCTGTAATTCCATAATATAAACTAATTAGGGAATCAATAAACTAATGGGTCAGGTAGATCAAGTTAGAATATTCTGAGTAAAGCCTCCACAAAACACGGCAATTTACAAAAAAAAAATTGCTTTCCAATAGAGTTAATGGGCTATGGGATGAGGAACAAGGATAGCGTGCGATGCAGAGCCCTGGCAAGAGCTCTCGCTTTGGACGGGCAGGGGATGAATCACTCCAGACGAGAGCAGAGCACGGAGGGAAAGAGGGAAAGCTGCCGTGATGTGTTCGTTCCGTGGCTGACTTCCGCTCTCGCTCCCCCCGTCTTCGCTCGCTCGCTCGCTCTCTCTCTCTCTCTCTCTCTCTGCCTTCAGCTCTCCTGGGAGGCTGAGTAACCAGGAGGAAATGCTTGGGCTCAGCCAGTGTCGGCCTGAAGACCAGATGTGTGGCCTGGAGGTGGTGAGGCAGAGACGCAACGGAAACCAAATATAAACCAGCGTACCATGACACCTCTGAAGACAGAGGGCAGCAGTGACGGTTAATGGAGCCCGCTCGCAGCACAGCCGGACTGTGCCACTTTGTTCCAAGTAACAGGATGCGCTGTGGCGCTGCGAGCCCACGCTTACAACTGCGCAAGGCCTAAGTACTGGTTTACTGGTAGACGTGACTTTGCGTTGCATTAAAAGTGAATAAAGTTTTCAATGGGATCACGGAAAGCAGCGAGAATGACGGATGTCCTGTCCTAAAATTAGTGCTTTGCTGTCCCAACACTGAAGGCATTCAGCTCAGGGTGACTGTTTGGGCAGCTGTCGGAGAGCAGTTTCATTCAATGAGAACTGTAAACACGCAGGAGAAAAGGCTTCTGACACGGCTCTGTGCTCTTAAGGGCCAACCCCTCCGCAAGCGACAGCTCTGACTCATGACTCCGACCTCAGCGAGAAGGGTCCTGGCTGGTGTGTGAGCTACAGCCCTGGTGCTGCACGTTGTGGCATCCTCTGGCAGAGCCATGGAAAACAGGGCAGGAGGTTTTTGGATGGGTGAGCGAAAGGAGTCTCCAACAGACCTGTGGGTTTCTGTGGTCACCCCTGGCAGGAGCGGGACAGAGGTCTACTAAATGGAGTGTTTCAGCGTTACAAAGCCCAAAAGACACACACACACACACACACACGCCGAGGGAGGTCTAATGTGCTGTCTGAAAATGTGGCTTATCCAGCTCTGGACCAAATGGAGCTCTCTGGGTAAATGATGGCGTTCAGCCCTCGAGGGCTTTCCCTTGGAATCGCTGTTAGACCATCTTCAACCCACCACCCAACCCCCTCTGTTGACACCATGGAAAGCCAAATAGTAGCAGTTACGTGTGTGTATTCTGACGAGAGGGGCTCTAGGGAGTATCACACACATTATGATTGGCTACGATTGGCTAGGTCAGTTGATGGTATTGGCTCAGAGTGGTTCAGCTGTGGTCCTAATTATTGGCTCAGCCTGAACTATTGACACAGAGTTACAATAACCCTTTAAAACCAGTGACACAGATACAGGAAACGGGATTTGTGTATGCTGATCGATTACCTACACTACCTAATCAATAACGTCAAACCATCTAGGTGGCATTGTTTGAGCAAAAATGGCTTGTAGAGTCTAGAAGAGTAGTCCTTGGTAACCAGCTAAAACTCTGAGTAACATCAGTCATTACAGTGATTCCTCTCATTATGTGCTAATCCAATAAGACGAACAGACCTAACCACATGACAGATAAAGACATCCTACTCACAGGGAAATATATCACTCAAGATTATCGAGAGATCATTCTTGTGGCTCAGGAAAATGAGGAGACATCAACATAATCAAGTCCAATGATTGATGTAACGCCACTGCGGTCAAGAAAGGACCTCAGACAGACAGAGGGGTATTTTGAGATACACATTAGTCTGTTTTGCTCTGCCATACATGAGTTAGGCAAACAGATAGAGGCCACTTTGTTTAAGGAACTATGTCTGTGTAAAAATTACATTAGTTGCAAATTTGAACTGGGCTCAGGAATAACTTTGCAGTGCGGCGACAACTTATCTAGCCAGGCTATAAATGAGGAGTGCGTCCAAATAGGATTTCCACAGTGGAATAACCGTGCCAGAAAAGGCGACAGTTTCATGCTATTGTGGCGTGACACAAATATTATTAGGGACAAAAACCTTTTGAGGGATTTCACACCGAGACAGACCATGAAACCAGTGTGCCGCTGCTACAATGTTCAAGATGAGACCGGAGCTCAATACCTCACTCAAGGTCATAATGTCAGAGAGCCATATTGTTCTCCAAAGAACACATCTACAATTCAATACACCAACATTAAACTCGAGCCGCCCACAGGAGAACAATTCTGCAGCGGGAGCATAGGCTGCATTATAATGAGGGTTTTGGGAAAGTTGCAGTGCCTTGCTTTAAATAGGTCATCAGACATCCCCATTGGGACACATTACTGTGATCTTGTATTGATCGTGAATATGAAGCACAGTTGGGCTCCTTTTGACCACCAGAGGCCAAGCAGATGGTACATTATGACCAAGAGAGGGATGTTTGCCAAGAAGAGCGCTCCTCACCAGCACCTCTCTGGATACCCCTGAGCAACAGATGTTGCTCTTATCTGGGTGGCTTCTGCCGCTGTTAGACTTCTGTTAGAGCAATAACTGTGTAAAACTTATCTATTCGCAACGTTTTCAAGCAAATCGAGGCGGTCTTGCACCGGTTCATTGAAAGTAGACAAAAGGGGCCAGTTAATAGATTAGCAGGCAATGCAAATCATGGCTCAAAGTTGGCGACATCCACAAGCCTCTGCTTAGCCAGGTGCAAGGCAGACTGCATAGGCCTTTGATACCAAGTAATAAACCAGAATTACACTGGTGTCAAAGGTCACAGATACATGTATACATCAGATTCAAAAGAGTAAAGTCTGCATGTTGAGGAAGAGTGCAGGAACATTTGGGGGTGGATCTCTCTGAGCGACTGTACATAAAGGGCTGTACGTTGGCTCATGCAGATAGAGCCTACCTCAATTCAAGGCAACAATGCCCCCTCACAAGTGGGTGGACAATGCTGAACTCTCTGTGCCTGATCAGATGACTAACATTACAGAGGAGACAAGGCCGCAGTCTTATTTGCAATTGAGCGGACGGAGGCCAAACACACAGGATCAGTTCAACACACTGAGTTTTACAGCTTGCATCAGAGAGAGAGGGAGAGAGAGAGAGAGGGAGAGAGAGAGAGTGGTGCTGGTGGTGTGTATCTGTGTGTCTGGTGGAGGGAGTTGTGTTGCTCAATGTTGCCTAAGCCTCCAAAGACCATGCAAACCTGAATGTCAGACTTAAACCATGCTGCATCTGTTATGCAGGTTTGCATTGAACCTGTTGATGATTCCCACAGACCGCAGTGTTAACAGTTAACCTGTGCTCTAGAGCCGGTTACATCAATATATGTGCACTCATGGGAACACGGGTTGCAACGCATCTTTTAATTTAAGCCAGTGTTTTCACTTTTTGCACACAACTAGAAACACACACTCCTGAAGCTCTTTATGGGGTATCCGGTGTTAAGTTTATACAGTTGCCATGTGTCAATTCAATTGAAATCATGCGTGTGTAAAGCCTGCATGCATGCATGTGAGTGAGTTATCGTCTGGTGCAGGTGGAGAGTTGTTTTACCCTTCCATTGGGAGTCAAGTCCTCCTTGTTGCGCAATTCGAAAGACTCTTCCTCCTCTTTCTCCCCATAGTCCCGTCCGAGCAAACTGAAGCCCTGCCTGCAGCACAGAAACCAGCAAACTCCTTGCAAAGGCATTCAAATGAGGTTTAAGCGTGTCTTCTTCTGCTTATCCAGGTCGGTGGATTCAACACTCACGGTGTTGCGAGTAACTCGGACAGCTGCCGGAGCCTCTCCCCATAGACATCCAGCGAGGAGGGATGGAGGAGAGCACAGGAGTGACCTCTCCTTCCTGTCAAACACACCCGGTCAAGTGTCTCACTGACTGTCCATGACGGCTGCCAATACTCCCTCAAGGAAACCGGTTCAAGGGAAAATCCTCTCCTCCTCCTCCACCACCACTTCCAGTGGTCGAAAGTTCACCAAAAAGACAAGGTTTAGGTCCCAAACCTCTCACTGCGACTTGTAAACACGCCGAGTCGAACACGCTGAGCAGTCTCGATACTGTGGCTGTTCTGTTCGGTATCCTCCAGACCCCATTTGGCAGGAAAGGTTAAGTGTACCTCTGCGATAAGACGTCTGTCTCACTTGTGAGCTTGAACAAAAAGCGTGCTGCAGCTGGGATAGGGGGAGGTGGGCGGGGCGAGAACTCCTACTGGCGTCTGATTGGCTGAGCGCAGACACTCCCCGGAATACCACGCCCACTAGACCCGCCCCCTCCACTCTGACAGTACCAGAGGTCCTCTGGAAGATAGATAATGATCGAATAATCCAAAACACCAACCAAACAACCTTTATTTACATATAAACCTAAATCCTGTGCACTTCTTCATTTGCAATCCTGTAATGTTGACTTTCTGTTCTTCAAGGATATCTTCTTTATTGTAAAAAGTAGATTTTTTATTTTGTTTGATGATCCATCTATCCGGCTATAGCATTTTTATTATCATGTTAGATATACAGAAAATCATCATATCTTAGACACTGACCATATATTTCAATGAAGACTGATTGATGGCCAAATGACAACTGATCCATCAATATAACTGATTAAAAAGGACAATAACTTGTAAGGTTAACTTGTAACCTCACAATATTAACTGTGTATAAAGTGGCATAGAAAGTTCTGGTATACGGTGAATGAGTGGTAAGCACTGTTAGCTCACACCAGCAGGGACCTGGGTTCGACTCGAGGGCCTTTCTGTGAGGAGTTTGCATGTTCTCCCCGTGGGTTTCCTCTGAGCACTCTGGTTTCCTTCCACAGTCCAAAAATATGCACGTTTAGGCTGATTTGAGACTTCAGTCCCCCTTTAGGTGTGACTGTGAGAGCGAATGGTGTGTGTGCCCTGTGATGGACTGACAACATGTCCAGGGTCTATTCTCCTGCTCCGCCCATATATAAACTGGACCAGGGGACCCCTCAACTCCCTAAAGCCACAAAACAGGTAAGATGATGGATGTGTGTATAGAGGTTCCTCTAGACAGAGCATTACTAAAGAAGTGTATTCTGCTACTTTCCACCCACAATTATAGTTTTTTGGATCCTAAGTGTACTGTTCTATTTTCTTGGTAGACTTTTAAGTGTGGATACGTCTTTATCTCTCCCATTTCTCCCTTTCAGTTTTAATGCAATCTTCACCAGTGGTGAAGGGACAATAGAGCATGACTGGCTGATTTTATAAATACTCCAATGCAGAAAAGTGTCAGGATATCACTTAGTGTTTGATTACAGCTCTTTCATACTCTCTCTTTGTTTTTTTAATATCTTTTTCTTTCTCTCTTAACTCTTTTTCTCTTGCCTTTCTTGCCCATACTGTATTCACACACACATATACACACACATATATACACACACTCCTCCCCCACTCTTCCCTCTTCCACTTTGCTGAACAGTCTACAAAGATCCAGCAGTAGGAGGTAGGAGGACTGGTGCTAAATCCAGACACGTGATATATCCAGCCCCCTCGGCGCTCATGCTTATTTCTCCCTTAATATCCCTTCATTTCCCCTTCTCTGCTCTCTGCAAACTCCCCCCACACATTTCAGTCAGCTGGCTTTAACTCATTCCTCACCAAGAGGAGCTCTGAGCTACCTGCTTTAGTTTGAGAGACTCGCTCTTCAAATTCACTTCAGCCTACAACACACAGACACACAGAAACACACACACACACTCAAGCACACACAGGACAAGCAGTGTTTTGCAGTGTGCTTGCAGAGGCGCACTGACCCTTTAGTTACTTTTAACCCTTGTCCTCGTGCTCCCTGAGGGCTTTGCGAATCAATGAAATGGTTCATGGATGCACCTTTTCAGCTGGGTGTACTGAGCATTATGGACAGTAATCCTCATTACCCCTCACCCTCTCTCAGGCACACACACACACACACACACACACACACAGACACTTTAAAGTAACACACACAAACACAGTGCCCCACATTTCAACCCCCACTGGTTACAGGAAAGGAGGAGATGGCTATTTGCACAACTGGCCTAAATTTACTCTTTTTCAATTTCCCTTTTTTAACATGTAAGTGTACATTACAAAAGAACTTGCACGTGGATGCAAGAGAGAATATTTCCTCAACCCCTTTTTCTTGAAAGTAAAGTAGACCAGCCCTGCCCCCTCTGCTCTCTCTCCGTCTGTATCCACTCTGCAGTATCTCTCTCTCGGCCAGATCCTCCCTGTCCTCCCCCATATCCCAAAACAATACGCTGGGGGCCCCTGCTCCCACAGACCTGGAGGAACATGTGTTTTATTTTTAGAGCTCACTCCCTCGGCCCACGCTAGTAAAGTGAAAAAAAAGAGAAAAGCCCTCCCTCCATGTATGGTTTCTGAAAGAGCAGAAGTCAGTAAAAGAAAGGATATCAAAGAATCTCCGGCGAAAGCCCTCAAATATTGTTTCTGATTTCTTTTTTATTATTCGATGGCAAAGAAGCAGAAACTACAATGCTATTCTGGTAGTTTCTCTCATAAACTCTCCCCCACTCTTTCTGTCTCTCTCCCTCTCTTTCTTTCTCTCTCTCTCTGTCTTCGTCTGCCCTCTCCTCCGTCACTCTTTTTCCCTGTTTCCCAGAAGACGACACATGATTCTCCATTAACACACATGGATACGCGCACGTAAGCACACACACACACACACACACACACACATGCACACACTCGCACACCCACACACACAGTCACACGCACATGCACACACACACACACACACACACACACACACACACACACACACACACACACTCACACGCACATGCATACACACACACACATTTGGATGCACGCAAGATAACCTGATACAGTGTGTCAGGTTGAGGCACCAGATCAGGAGAAGGGCAGATGATTTGGTTGGGATCCCAGAGTGAAGGCAGGCCAAGCTGGCTAGCCCGAAGCAAGGGGAGAGTTAAGTGTGAATCCAGAGCACAGGAGTAGTTATTGAAAACTTAAAATATGAGGGGATGTTGATACTGCATGTGTTGGAGCTCTGCAATTTCCCAAGATATCAGATAGAAAGTGTGACTTTGCTGGAAAGCACAACTGTGGAGACACAGATACGTGCCTTACATGTCAAATGATCTGGCATGACTTTTTTGCTTTGGATCTGAACTGTGAAAACCATCAAAGTGTATTCATCATCTTTCCTTTTTTTCCCCCTACTTTTGGCAAGTCCCACCCACTTCCTGCCTGCCACTCCCTGCAACACCGTTTGTTGAAACTGGCGTGTGGGGTTTCCAACTTAGACATAGTCACAAGTCACACATGTCAAGTTGATCAGAGACAGAGCAGAGCTGTGCCCCGTTTCCCCTCCATGCTCTCCCTCTCTGTCTCTCCCTCTCTGTCTCGCTCGCTCTCTCTCTTCTCTCTCTCTCCCTTTGAGTGTCTGCCGGCAGGATCCTGTTTCACTGCAGCCCGCATCACAGCCAGACTCTTATGTTGGTGAACCAGATTGACTGTCAACAGAGAGGGATGTGCAGCCTCGTCTGCCAAGGAGCTCCCTGTATGGTTCACAGTTGGGTGGTTGTATGTTATGATTCTCTTTTGAGGCTTCTCTGGGTGATGATTGATCAAATCTTTTGATATTTTTTTGAGGCAGTACTGTTGGATTGCTCCGTCTGAGGTTACATTTGAAACTGAGCTCCCAGTGTGGTTGTGCAGGCGTGTATAGAAATGATTCAATGAGCAGCTCTGTGTCTCCTCTGGACAGCTGCTCCATCTTCAGTGATTTGCTCCTCAGAAGACCGGTCCAAGGTCAGGGTTTATCTGACAACCCCGAACTAAGGATTTAGGATAGGAACTGACCCCCAGTGACCTCTCACCTATGACACAGACAGCATTTCCTCCCCACTGTGTCCGGCATTGAACTTAACCCTCATCCTGCCATGCCACCGCCCCTTCCACCTCCAGTCAAGTGTGTTTAGGACAAGCAGAGATTTAGGCCATGGACTGGCGAACAGAGGACTGCTGTTTGACTGCAGTCGGCCCGTGTAATGGGATAGGGCTGCTGTGGAGACCTTTAACTACTGCGCCACTTGACCTGAAGTTCCCACTGTGAAATATCCAGCTGTGCGTGTGGATCGTTTGTGACAGTTGGGGCTTCGCGTGTGGAAAACGCAACGAAAGCGATGATGGAAGACAGTTAATTAAACGAATGATCGAGAAATTGGTAGGATCCACTTTCAAAAGGGATAAAAGAGCCAGTGGGACTCTGCGGCGCGCAGCTGCGTTCTCATCAATACCTCGTGCCGTATCTGTCTCGCTGTCCTCTCTTGACGTGCTTCAAAAACAGTGTTAATCAGTAATGGGGACACCACATGGGGAGGATGTTCCTAACTCGGGCTGCCGGTACATCTGTTCCTGAGGACTATAGGGCACACAGGCTTGTGTCAAGGGAAGGCCAGTCCGGGGAAAACATTCCCCGGCTTCAACTTCTGACCCTCTCGCCCTGGTTAACCCCTCACATTCTCCCTTTCCCCTCCTTGCCTGGCTTCATTACCGTAATCCTTACTGCTCCACACTCCAGCAGACCGGCTATAGCTCATAAACTTGTGCAATGGATAAATAATTGTGTTGCAAAGAGGGTTCTCGAGTTTTTAGAAAGTGAGTGATATTCTATACCTGAGCTGCATATCATGGATACAATTAGAGTATGGATCTATTATTGATTCTGCATTAGGGCAGCCGGCTATTTTTACATTCCAGCTTGGAGAGTACATAAGGGCTGAATTAAGAGAGGAGGATCCACTCTTTTAATGCAGCTGTTTGCAGTGATTTATAACTATTTCATTGCCATATCATTACGCCTTAAAAGGATTTGCGCCTGCAAGCTTGCACCTCAATTCAACTAGAGCTGGAATTTGATAAGCAGACATTCCTTAACTCTGGGAAAAATGAAAACAAGAGGAGTCACAATATCAGTATCCACGTTATCAGCAACCGTCATCAAAAGGCAAGCAAGGAGGAGATGTACAGGAATCAGACGGGCACAGAGAGAAGATGTGGGGTGATAAAGATGGATAGTCAAACAGATCGGGCATAAAGATAAGAGGGCAGAGACCAGACTGCGGAGTGGAGACACAACAACTGACAATGCAAACAAGAAGCTGAGGTTGAACTTCCTTATAATGTCTGGTATTTTTACATCAAAGAGGAAATAAAAACTAAACAGAATGTTCCTGTAGACACTAAATACATCCTCTTGTTTCTAGTTAAAGATTTATCTAAAAAAAAAGTAGGACATGACCACATTCGTCAAGGTAGGCAAATCAGAATGATGCAGAATTAAACTGTGGGTGGTTGGGGAAACAGTGCAGTTAATGGTTGTGGTACTGTAGGTTTCAAAGTTGAGCGTTAGAGCGAGAGTGTAGATAACTTATTGACAGTTAGGGAGGCTGGGCAGAGGGCCAAAGTCCCTCAGCTATTTTTAGGATGCTGACTGTGTGAAAGTATGCTGAATACAGAATTGATGACACATTGCCAAAATCTGAACCTGTTGACCATTAGTTATGGCGTGCCTGCGTTTGTGTATGTGCAAGTGCATGCGTGCCTCTGCAGAGAGCCACATGCATATGTGCTGTTTACATCCTGTGCAAAGAATCCCGCGGTGGATCCGTGCAAGCCTCCGCACAAATGAAAGACAGAGCTTGTGTTCTGGTGGTCGGCATGGAAAAGTCGTGAAAGATGGATATGTCAGAAGGATTTGTAAGAGATGGTTGGCTTTGCAAATGAGTCTAGGCCTGTGTGTCTGTGCTTGGTCTCGCTCTTGTTTCCTGTGTTTAGATATCAGCCTTGAGAGTGGCTCTTAGCAGTACAAGCAGTATAATTACTGAATATGGAAAAAGTGCCCACTGCTTCACCTCAGTCTCAGCAGCAGGCCTTCACAGAGCAACTGAGTAAACTTCTCTTCCTTTGGTCCTTTTTTTGCGAGTGTGTATTTGGGTGTCTTTACAGGGTAACCCACCCTAAAACAGAACTGCACTCTCCTGTGATCTTCCACACTAAACAGAAGCAATAATCAAGAAAACCAAGAGTGACTGAGATAATGATGGGGAACTTAATCTCCTGGATTTCTTATGTCGTTGAGTTGAAGTCTTTTTTTTCTAAACTTTAATTAGTTTGGTTCAAAAGTTCAAAAAAGGCTTTTATATCAGCAGGAAATCATCAAACATAATGTGCACACAATGTAAGTCTGCTATTCATAGGTTGTCTGAATAGGCTGAGAGACTATAAAGAAAATAGAGTCTTTGAGGTATTTTCATCTTTATCAGAAGTTTTAAAGTGAGGGAGAGACAGGATAAAAACACACACACACCAGTTCTGGAATGTTTTAAACTCTATTGAAGGAGTTAAGTGAGTATGGTGCACTTTTGCAGTGGTTGTGATACAAGTTTAATCCCTTGACAAATAAATTCCCTGTGTTGCTTGGGATGATAAACATTTCTCTGCAAAGTGCATTTATATGAGCCAAGAACAAAGCAGTTTTCCACGTACCAGATCTGAATCAGATAAGTGATTTAATCTCGGCTAACAAGTCGGTCGTGTTAACACACGTTAAACCTCATGTTAAAATGTGATTTTACACCTACTGTTGTCGGCACGATATCACAGGCAAAACATGTCAACAAAATGACTTTTATGTGCACGTTAAAGGTAATGTATGTTACCATACGAAGTGTGTGTGTGTGTGTGTGTGTGTGTGTATATTGTCTCATGTTTCTTTCAGGACTTGCTCCAGGCTGTTGCTAGGTGCTGTGACCTCCAAGAGCAACACTCGTGGATGCAGAGGGTGAAAACCCCACAAGAAGTAGGGCTGTATTTTATTTCTGCCCCCTCCCCCCACCCCAAACACACACTGTCACTCACACTGTATACCACAAAGTCCCCACGGGGGCTTCGCCTGTGGCTAGGTGTGCTCAGACACAACCAAGTCATCAAAAAATCTGTCTTTTTTTGATTAGACGAGAAAGAGGAATGCGTGAATGTTACTGTATACGCAATGGGATATTTTGCCTTTCTTTACCGCGAATAAAGGTGTTAATATGATATAATCTCCCTTCCATTTGTTGTGCTGATAGCTGTCCTACAGATGCCTGAACTCCCACCCCACCCACGGGGCTGAGTGAAATGGGGCCCAGCATTGAGAGGACAAGCCGTTCTGTGGCGTCGCTGCCAAAGGTACTTTACTGGAGCTCAGCTCCGAGGAACTGAGCAGGGGAGGGGAAGGACACAGTTTGCATGTCTAGCCAGCTATCTCGGTGTGTGCATGTGTGCGTGCATAGCACTGCATGCTGCAAAAACAGGCCGGCAGAGCTGCTGACCTTAAAATTGCTTTAAACCTGCTTACCAATGTGAGAAAACCAATTTAGTTTGGACTACATCCCAGGGTCCTCTTGTGACCGAATGTGAAGAGAACCATTCAGTTGTCTCTTTCTGAACACAAACACAGAAACATTGCTGTTTATCCAACCTGACCACCTTCATAATTTGTCACTTGGCGCGACTCTCTTCATCCTCACTCATCATCCTCCCAGCTGCAACTGTCATTTGCCACAGTCAGCAGTTCACATCAAACAAAGCCAAAGGCAGAGCAACAAAAGAGAGAAGACAGTGGGCAAACAAACTGGGAGGCAGACTAAATAACTGCGGCTTGTCTGCTGTGCGAGGGAAACACAACCCTATGGTGTGTGTGTGTGTGTGTGTGTGTGTGTGTGTGTGTGTGTGTGTGTGTGTGTGTGTGTGTGTGTGTGTGTGTGTCTCACTGGCTGAGGCCCTGCATCAGTGTGTGCTCGTGTTGGCAGCAAACATGAGAAACAAAAGTGTCTCAGCCCCATGTATCTCCACCAGGCTGCAGCTGTTGTTGGTATTTAAACTTAATGCAGGTGTCAGTGCTGTTGTCTTTGTGGTGCTGTCGTTATCTCCTATACATACGGACACAAAGGACTCGCCTTTCAAACGCGAAGGAGCACACAAATTAAAATGGAAATGCATGGTGTACTCCAATGGCCGCTCCTGATATATTTCGTCAGTGTTGATAAGGCCACACAGTGGACATCAAAGCAAACTTACAAGGTGCTTAGCTTGGAACAAATGGGTCAAACAGAGAGCGAGACAGAAAAATGCTGAAATAATGCTGCAAGATGGGAAATTACTGCATATGTGTCAGTGTTAGTAACTTACTAATTAACTAGCCTTGGTCCACTTCGCTGTTTTAAACTCAAATAGTTGGAGTGGGTTGGATAATGGTGATTGAGTGACAGGTGCAAAATGCGGCCTGAATATACTATAGTTCAACTGTCTGAATAAAGGAGTTCAAAGCCTATGGGTCAATTGCATACTGCCTGTGGCTATTGTCAACTGTCAGGTAGTTTAGCACATATACTGGAAACTGAACTTAACATGTCAGTTTTTTACATACTACTAAACATTATTTCGTGTGGATCTGGCCTGCAAACTACAAAACACATAACAAATAACACATGGTGCAAAACGAAAATCAGTGCCGGCCAAGAGTGTCCAAAAGATGAGGACAAGGAATTTGATTTTAGAGAAAAGATATGGCAACAAATTGCAGCAGAAAAACACAGATGGTTGAGGATAATGTGCAGGTGGTAAAGTGCATGTGCGCAGTTTAGTTAATTGAGACTCTAGGTCTGGACGTCAGCAGCCATTTTCACCCTGTCAAACTGTCAGGTATTCCTGGCCGTGCTGATTGGGAAGCGTTATTGACTTCCGTATTTGGTCTTGACAAGAGATCGTCTGTTTCCCTCCATCTCCAATTCTCTGTGACTTAGACAAGGAGACATCTCCAGAATAAATGTTTCTTCCAGGACATCCAACTGTTGCAGGGGCCGCCACCCTGAATTGGTCTTGGAACGTTTATCCACCACTCTCAGTTTGGTCTCTGTGTCCGCTCTTGCGGTGTGAGTGGTCGAACAGGTTGCAGCAGCTGTCCCGGACCAACAGGGGGGGGGGGGGATCTTCAGAGGTGGTATCCAGGTCTGTGCATCCCCTGCTGAGCTCACTTTCTGCTATGGTCGGTGCTCACCAGCAGGGGGTCATTCCGGTGCATGGGACACCTGAGAGCAGGCTGTTTGAGGAGCCCTGTTTACAGCAGCTCACCCACCAGTATGCGGTGGCTTTAGGTTCCCATAGGAGGTGGCCAAAATAAACACCTGTCTCCTGGAGTCAAACTGGAGCACCATCTTGCTTGAATTCCTCACATTTCCAAAGCAGCCGTCGTCAGCACGAGTGTTTTGTGTTTTGTGTGACAGACGCTCATCACTCATAAGCGAACGGGTCCCTTCATCCATCTTCATGACAAGTTGCACTCAGCCATGATAACACATCAGCAACACTATCTTGGTGGAAAGTGGGCGTGCATCACGAAATGACCTCTGTTTGGGAGTACCAGTGTGTTTGTGTGACCGTGGCTGCATCTGTGACTCTGTGACATGTGTGAGAAGGTCTATGCATCCTGTGTGTGTGTGTGTGCGTGAGTGAGTGTGTGTGTGTGTGTGTGTGTGTGTGTGTGTGTGTGTGTGTGTGTGTGTGTGTACCCTCAGAACACGTCCTGTACACTGTACAGTGGCACCCCTATGGAAAACACACACACACACACCATGCTCATGGGGGCAGACCAAAAGTGCAATCTGATGCTAAAAAAAAAAAATCCCTGTGAGAAAGAAGGCCATCACCGGTCTCCACCTGTGAGTTTGTTTGTGCAAGTGTGTGCAGTTACATTAAGTCCGAGCATGTGACTTTTTGCAGTACGCTTGTTTTTGTTACTTCAGCTGTCTCCGAATATCTCCTCAAATTAGCCGGCATATTGTCCCGTCAGAGACATTTTATTAACCTAACGATCGTGTGCCAGGCCATTTATAATTTACGCACAGTTGTAATACATCTGGGCAGCATGACACATAATTTAAAACCTGCTGAATTAAGTTAAGTGATGAATAGAGTGTGGGAGAGAGCGGGACAACAGCGCATCAGTCAACCCCTGAGAGCTGACGTCACGAGGGAGAAATCCAAGCCTGAGCTCTATCTGACACCTAGTGGTCACACGAGGTTGACTGCGAAAACTGCAGCTTCACTTGCATAACACAATTGTAGTTCAAATGCAAATAAGATTGTTATGATGTGCCAAATATGCATTTCTTTCTTGTGATTCACATTACCTTTAAATTACAACTCCAAAGCTACTTATTCCTGTTTTGTATGGGCTCAGTTCACCTCATATTCATGTGAGAAAACGAAGTGAGCTAAATGGCTACTTGGAGTCACTAAGGGGGCCCTAAAATGAGGAGTTTTTTAACACATTACACTGACATTGGTTTGGTTGGGATATCACAACTAGTGATATAATTTACACTATCGCTATTAGACAAACATGAATGACGCTACAGTACTGGGTGTGAGGCCCCAAAAGAAATCTAGCATCGGACCTATAAAGGCCTGGGTCGGCACTGAGGAAAAAAGAGGATTATGGGAATTATTTGGTATATAACACAGACACATTTTGCAGTAAAAATTGCCTCAAACTGTATAATCGCAGACTTGCAGAGTCTTTCTTTTGTTTTCTTTCTTCTCAGCGACTGTGCAGCAAAAGAATCCCCCTCTGGGGATCGATAAAGTCATTCCTGTTTCTTAGCTCGGCTGAATGTCCCACAGCCTGCCTCAATATTTACTGGAAATTCTGCCTCTGATTGCTCCTGTTAATCAGTTTATCACTTGAGCCTTTGTATTGCTTGTTCCAGATGAGTTTAACCCCTTCCAGACCCTACTCGCCTCTGCTCTGTTGCCATGGTTACCATGGGGTCAAATGTAAAAGGTCAATAGGGGGGAAGCAGATGGTAATCCGTGACAACCAGACTATAAGCTAGGTCCAGACGTGTGGGAACGAGTCTTATCTGAAGGCAACAGAATCATATTGCAGAAAATATTGCAGTTTTTTACGCATTCAATGAATACACAATCAGATTTTACTACTACTCCACCTTAGATATCAATATGGACTTTATTCAAATATGGATACCATCACAAACGTATACAAGCCTGTAGTAATGGCAGTCTTGCCATGGGATATGAGATTCTTCTGCACTTTGTTTGAGGAAATATACCTGTGAGATGATGCGGTCCACTGTGCACCATCAATAACAAAACCTCTCAAGGATTCACAGCACTTGAGAAGTATATTGATTTCCACTGTGATTGAGATAAATTACCTGGCCAAATCATTTTTGCACCCGTCTCTTTTGAGTTAAACAGATTCCCTGGGCCACATCTGTGACCAGTTTCCCCTGCTGATTTGATGTCCTACTTTCCTTTCCCATGTCATTTGCCATTGTCCTTTCTCTGCAGATATAATTCTATATTCTCTTATGGTATTTCGTTGGTGGATGGGGAAACCAGAGGCAGGGAGCTTACAAACTGACAATCTGATTTGATTGAAAACACGTTAAATCCCACCCTGGCCCAGGCATTCAATCTCGCATCATCGCTGACACACGACCGTCCCATAAACCCACTTCTTAATCCCAAAGCCTTTTTATTTTGTGGTCAATGTGCCACCCATTGCCACAAATCCCCCTCTGCCTCAGTCTCATCCCGCCCCCTTCCCCCTCTCTCTGTGTGTGCCTGTGTATGTGTGTTTGAGTTCAGGCACAGCTGGCATCATCATCATCCTGTAACCTGTTCTGCTCCGGGTACAGTTGTGAATGCCTGAACCTGCACCTGGACAAGGTCAGAGCAGGCAGAACAGTGCAGCCTGCAGGTCTCGCTGCACCGTTTTCATCTTTATCCCCCTCACTCTGCAGCTGGACACCGGATATAAGGACTTTCATCCCTATTTTTGGGTTCAAGTGCAGAGCTGTGCTCCTGGAGAGAAAGACTTCTTAAAATTCTCCTCAGCGGTGCAATGCACTGGTTGGCAGCTGGGGAAAGTAGTGCCAAAGGACTATTTGAGATGCCAAGACAGAAGAGAGGAAGAATAAATTGCTAGAGATGTGAGCCCAGAAGGAGAAATCTTGATTTTTTTCCGAGCAGCTCTACAACACTTACTTGGAGATTGAAGACAGCCTCACCTGATTTTTAGCATTTTGGAGACATACTTGCAACCCTCTGCAGACTAGAAAAAAAGTTTTTTTTTTCTACCCCCTCCTCCCTCTAAGCATCCTCTGCATCCAGAGGCTCCGACTGAATCCTGATTTCACCTGGCCTTCAGACACGACAGCATGCAGGATCCACATCGTGACACCACGGCCATGCGAATAAAACATATTTGAAACATTTTAAGGACCCAGTGCGCGCTCTCGGCAAAGCGCAGCATCAGCACCACCATCCGATGCGCGTCCCCGCTGCGGTGGAGGCTGCCCGAGATCCCGGGAAGAGGAGTTGGAGCTGCGCGAGTTAAAGTTGGGCTAAAAGGGGGGTGAAAGGATGCTGCAGGGCAACCTGGGATCTGACTAATATAAGCTACACGGAGAAACGTTGTCCTAAGTGAAGGATGTCTTGCAAAATACTGAGCATATGCCTCTTGTTTTTGGTTTTTCAACATTGCTCATCACGTAAGTCTTGAGAAACACCAATTATTCATCTATTACTGCCTGCTAGAGAGTGTATTAACATGCTTTATCTGTTTATCTGTTTATGCTTGTGGACAAAAAGTTGCATTCGGTGATAAGTGGAGGACATAGCCCATCACTGTAGGGCCAAATGTACCGCCCTGGGGTGTTGGGGGATTTTTTTTATTTTGAAGGGCAACACACGACAGATTGAAACAATGAGCATTATTTTTTCACCTATTGTGTCTGGTATTGTATTTTCTCAGCTAGACGTTATTTTGTTGGGATCAGAGGGAGAATAAAGTGCGGAGGCGATGCGCGTCGGTCCTGCAGGAGGTGCGCACAGCGATGCTCCGCTCAACTGTCTGCATTGCAGTGCTTTCCTGCACGCAAGTTTTCTGCACCGTGTGGCCGCTGCAGCGCACACTCCCGTGCACAGACGTGATGCAACTCGACTATCTGTTATGTGGTTATTTAATATAATCGTCTCCAGGTTGACAGTACGGTGTTATTGGGGATGGAAATCCGCTTTTCAAAGTGGTGGTGCATGGAGAAAGAGAAAGAGAGAGAGAGAGATTGATGAGGAGAGAGAGAGAGCGAGAGAGCGAGCAGGGAGCAGCGTCCTGACCGGGACCAGCCCACTGCAGTACTTTTTTTTGGGAAGCCTCTGTTCCTTCCCCCCAGTCACCTGTCCATGAGGCTCTGCAGTGTGTCTCACCTGCTACGCACAGTCAGTAATTCCAGTCAGACGTGGTGTTTGCGGGTTTAGTCTGAGGTGGGGTAGTGTTTGCGGGGCAGAAAGATGAAAGAAGGTATAGAGAAAAGGTGAGAAGCGCTCAGCTTCCGCACCGCTTGTATGCATACTGATAAGCTTTCTATGTGTGATGTCAGTGTCAGCGTGACCTCAGAAGGTCTTGGCTGTTCGTTAACCCCATACAGAGCTTTGCATGACTCATTAGTTTTGATGCCAGTGGGGTAATGAGGGATAGCTTGACTATGCGACTCCTGGACTAAAAGTTAGGAGTATGGTTGACCAGCCACGACTGTTGTTTATTTGTCTATGAGGACTGACCCAAACACGAGTCTCCACACTTCCTGAAACAAATGCACTGAACGCACGTTTTAAGTCTACTTAATGTGGATAATGTGCACCTTGCTGTAATGCTATTAATGGGAAATCACAGTCCTGGCATGCTCTGTGCCGTTACCTAGTGATATATCGAGCTGTCTAATGAAAAATGGTTTATTTATGACAGCATGCTGCTGTGGGCTGCTTGTAACTAAATCACATGGTATCCAAGCAGAGACATATATATCTACAGATAGATAGATAAATAGATAGATGGACAGATATCATGCAGTTTAATTAAAATGAAAAAGAATTAAAAAAGTGAATGAGCAGGACAGACCACAATTGAGAGGAAGCTTGTAAACCTCATTGGATACCAGAACACAAAACATGAGATGTCGGTTCATTACGTAATGCCGGTATTTTATTGCAGACCAGGGCATCCATAAACTCTACATGCTCTGTAGAAGTGGGAGGAACTATACATTGGACTAAAATGGAGCCTCATATCCCGGAGCACAGTGACCCAGCCTTGCGTGGAGCTGCTAACTTGTATAAAGGATTTGCATGTGTTTGAATTAGAAGAGAGCATGGTGCACGTCCGTGAATCTCCAATTTATGCTGGTGTTATGCCGTGCAGGATAAAGCAGCGGGAGACCGGCTGCTTGGCCCTGGAGATGGGGCACTGCTGGTTCAGAAGGAGGGTGCACTGGTCCTTGTGGAAACTTTGCTGTTTGAGATTCAGATTGAGTCAGAATGTGATTCTGAGCTGCTGCATTGTAAGTGTTTGTATACCCCTGGCAGTGGTCAGACACCACCCGCTGTGATGTCTGCCTGGGCATAAATGATTTATTAAAACCCACTTCAGCAGAACATTTCAGCCTTTTCTCTTTTGCTACTGCTGTTCTACACTGTCCCATTGTGGTGTTTTTATATAACACCGGTGGACATCTGCATTCTGTCTCACAAATACGAGGTTTTCTGTCAGATTTCTGAGCTGTCACGCATCACAGGCCACTGACAGCCCAGAGGAGGGAGGTGCCTCCCTGCATACTATATGTACCCAGCACTTGTGACGTGTCAGCCCAGACAGGGCAGCCTACACGTATAGCAGACTGATGATTCAGCAAGTGAGGCGCTAGAGCCCTACGCAGCCACACAGTTCCCCACAGCCCTTTAATGATAAATGGAGAATGAGTCTTCGCTGTGTGGTGCAGAGAAGGGGAGGGGAGAGATGCAGGATCATGGAGGTGGGGTGGGGTGGCATGAAAGAGGGGGAGGCGAGGGATGGAGGGGTGGGGGGGGAGTTGGCTGGTGACTGGATGCTCTGCACAGCTCTCAGGTGCTCTACACTTCAGCTGCTGCAACATGACAACGCCCACTTGGGGAGGGTGAAGCAGCAGAGAGGCAAAAAATAGCACGACGATGATTAGGCTGAATGCGAGGTACGTCACGGGACGAGGAGTGAGGAAAGGAAAAGTGGACGCTTTTTGGGATGCAGACAGCGTGCTGAGAGAGCTGAGTGTGAGAGAGAGAGAAAGAGAGAGAGGGGAAGGGAGATGGTGAATAGGAAGAGGTGGGGGGTGCAGAGAGTGACAGCAGCGCCATGAGGAGGAGCTGAGTGGCCTGACTTAACCTGCTCTGGTCTGGGATGGGGCGGCTCTCTCAATTTTAAGTCAGATTCTCTTCCTTTTCCTGCTAAGCGAGTCATTAAAACAGATCGATGCGCATTAGGCCATTAGTGGCAAATGCCTTCGCCTTCTTCTGTATAACTGTGGCTCAAAGCTTCTAAATATTTGCTCTTGAATACCTATTTGAGCTCATGTGAAATGGCTCTGTAATGCACTAATGGAGCGATGCACCACAGATCTGTAAGTGATCATGTGGAGCATAGCGAGGACTTCTGTATGACGGAGATGGAGAAGAAAGCCTCTGAGGGCTGCCTGGCACACTCAGAAAGTCAAGGTCACATTTCCCTTGCTCAGCACGTTTTCTTCACCTGAGAGAGCTCTGTGTCCTTGCACGAACGGTGACCGAGCACACGCTCATGTGACAGACGCATTCTTATCAGATGAGGTGGAAAATTGTGTATTCACACTTAACAATGTCTCACCCACGGTATATGTTATGATGAATTAACTGCGACACCTTCTCGCTTCAACCACAGCGATCGCAGTTAGCATCCTGCTATCCCGATACGTCATTTATGACACAAGCATATGCCGTGTGCCTCCCCATCTTGCTTCATCTACAGCCTGCATACTGATTTCAGTAATGCCTCCAGATTCTAGCCTCTGACTTGCTGCTAAATCCTGGGATCTGTGACCTCTGTGATTGTAACAACAGGAATTACAATGCCTGCTGTAGTAGTGAACAACTCCTAAGTGTTAAGAGTTGATTATACTGACAAGACCAGAGGAAGAGGAGGTCAGATCGGAGCTGCTCTCATACGCTTTATTGTTATTTCAGGTGCTCCACATCACAGTTGAAATAGTTGCTCGAATAAAACCCCAAATCCAAAAGGTTTCAGTCTCCATACTAAATCTCTTAAAAGAGCGGAGAGAGGAGTATAAAAGAGCATACTCTGGCAGTTAAATTGAGACAGTGTTTTTCTTGTCGCTTAAGGTGGAGGGCATCGCGCGTTAATCCTCGGCGGTGACACAAGTGAGATTAGCCAGAATTATGATCAGTCTAAATGGGTGTCGGGCCGGAGAGCGAGCCTGCTGATGGGCGATGGTGCTATCAGTCTCGCAGCCACATGCGGCACAGCAACTCAGTGCGACAAAGCCAAGACTCCCAGCTTGACTTTGACTTTCCCACCCGTGAAACTGTAGTCCCTACACAGACATGGAGGCACCGTGAAGCACCAACCAGATCCCACAAAACAATGGCGCTGCATCACAGAGAATTCATCCTCCTCCTTTGAAATGAGGAGGTGGCGTTGCGATACTGCACGAGATTTACAGCAATTTATCTGTGAAATAGTGCGTATTATCACTCCCTCTTATATACTCTATGAGGAGATGAAGATGCAGAGATGGGGCACTTAGAGCAGCAGTTGGAAGCATTATTTATATGTATTAGTCTTGGTCCAGCAGCTTGTAAGGAGGCTGTTTAGACACAGAGCTTTAATGTAGAATGAGAAGATGGAACCTTGCTACCTCTATACCCTTAAGACTAAATGCAATTGTACCCTGCCTCGAATTCAGTTGTGTTGATCTGGAAAATGTTATATTTCATGTTTAATGGAGCATGCACTCTCCTCTGGTTATACTCCAAATGGTAATTTCTTATCATGCTGTGCAGCTGTGCCAGCTTTTGTTGCCCCAAACTGTGTAATTTTGCAAAAACGAAGCCCTCGTTCCTGACTCCTGACCTTGGTGTCTCCTCTGCAGATGAATGTGTCGATCCGCTTGTCTCCGGGCTCTACGCCTCCTCCTTCCTGGCTTCCTCCAGATATAACTTCCTTTACTCTGCGAATTTTGCCAAATTGTATGGTAAGTCGCTGCTTGCATTCGCTTGACAGACCTCGACCTTAGTAGTGGCTTTCATCCATTTTTATGTTTAAGTACTGTAATGGTATTAGTTACACCAATGTCTTACAAGTCTAAGTATCCGTCCTGACTAAAGGCTATCCCTGCAATGAGACGGCTGTAACAAATCATAGCACCAAAACAACAGATACCTGAATAGCTGTACAGCTGGAGACTCCTTAATCTTGTAACAAATCTAATTCTTCTTTCATGCAGAAAACAACCT
Source organism: Karalla daura (assembly GCA_029224185.1). Lineage (NCBI taxonomy): Eukaryota > Metazoa > Chordata > Actinopteri > Chaetodontiformes > Leiognathidae > Karalla > Karalla daura. The sequence goes on along the minus strand of CM055203.1, from coordinate 5,882,210 downwards.
GGCAGGACATTTAGTGCCTATTTGAATTTAGCTGGGAAATATGTCAACTAGCCCTTGGCTAGAATTAGCTAAGCAAATTATACAGAATAATCTGTAAAATGCTAAATAGAGTTCAACCACAGAACAAACAGTGCCTGCCCTGGAATGTTCTCCACTCTAATTTGATTGATAATTGAAATAATGTCCTTAAATCACAGTACTTCTTAAATTTCACAAGTACTTTGGTGGTATTTTCACCTTCATCCACTTTGTCTCCCCTCAGGCAGCAGTGGTTGGTCCCCGTCTGCCCGGGATCGACAGCCATGGCTGCAGGTCGACCTGGGGAGGAAGTACAGACTGCGAGCCATCGCCACCCAGGGCACCTTCAACTCATACGACTGGGTCACCAAATACACCCTGCTGTATGGAGATCGACCAGACTCCTGGACGCCATACATCATGAAAGGAGGAAACTCGGTAAATCACGCTGGTCGGGGACGTCTGGTGGGTGGGTTGGACGAGGTCCATAATGGGGATGAGGCAGGGATTAACTAGTAGAGCGTAATCTTCACAGCCGATTGTGCCGTTATCTTCCCTGTCAGTGGCACAGAAGCAAAAAACTGCACAACGAATTATCTCTCTCAAGAGTGACAAAGCTAATTTCATCATCAGTTCATCTGCAGTCTCTTAATAAGGCATTAACAGTGCCGCAGTGACTCAATCAGTCTCTCTCTCCTCTTTGCCGTCCTAATCTGCTGGCAGACGCTGCCTGGGAACTGGAATTATTATCAGGTGAAGAGGAACGTCTTCCATTATGCCTTTACTGCTAAACACATCCGTCTGCTTCCTCTGGCGTGGAACACAGAAAATGGAGGGAAGATCGGCGTGAGACTGGAGCTGTTCGGCTGCCCTTATGGTAAAAACGACGGATCGGAGCTTCACAGGGATTTACTGCATCTGAGTCTCATCCAGGGACTTTCTACAATCCCAGCACTTAATCATATTTGATAATATGCCACGAAACTACATGCCAGATATACTACAATGTGTTACCACTCAATAAATAGCTTAAGCCTAGTACTGCCTGATTCAAAGATCATACAGCAGCTAAATGTCAACACATCTGAAGAGCTATAATCCATTAAACCTCTATAAATGTTAAACGACCGATATAAAATATGCACATCACAGGAAAATTGAACAATATCTGGCAACTAAGTCCCCTGTTATTGAGTGCCTTTGAATTTTTTCCTTCTACAGATTCCTATGTGCTACAGTACAATGGAGACGACTCGGTCGTCTACATGTACCCTGAAAAGAGGTCCCGCACTCTTCAGGACCACATTGCCATTAACTTCAAGACTCTGGAGCAGGATGGTCTCCTGTTACACAGTGAGGGGATTCAAGGAGACCTCTTCACCCTTGAGCTGAAGAGAGGCCGACTCTACCTGCACATCAGTCTAGGTACATGACCGCTGAGGCACCCGTATATGTGATATTTACAGAAGAGATCTCGAGAAAGTCTTTCCATCCTCGCCTCCTCTTTTCCAGGAAGCAGTGTAATACACAAAGTGGATGGTCGAATCACCCTGAGTGCCGGCAGCCTTCTCGATAATCTGCACTGGCACTATGTCACCATCAAGCGCTACGGTCGACAGGTGAACTTCACCGTGGACAGTCACACAGTGACAGGGATCTGTAAGGGAGAGTTCACACATCTGGATCTGGACACGCAGGTCAGTATGGTCACAGCATGAGGAAGAAATTGAGAGAAGTTATCAATAAAATGCTATTTTTTTTGGTTTCCTTCATACCTTCATACCTTTCTTCTAGCTCTATGTGGGCGGAGTCATTGAGCAAAACATGCCTCACTTGCCCACCATCCCAAATTTCCGGGGTTGTCTGGAGAACGTCTTCATCAACGACGTCAACATCATCTACAAGGCTAAGAGAGAGGAATCTGACATCCGCATCCCGAGAAAGGTAACCAGTCATACAAACCATTTTCGTTCTCATAATTCATGATTACGTGACTAATAAACTCTGATTTTGTCTTTCTTTCTTCAGAAAAAGATGCATTATGCCTGCAGGGACATTCTGCTAAAACCGATGACATTTGCCGGGCCCAACAATTACCTGCAGGTCCCAGGCTTCTTCAGGAGGCCGAAGATGTTTGTCAAGTTTAAGTTCCGCTCGTGGGACTACACGGGCCTGCTCATGTTCACGAGATTCGCCGATGACCTTGGTGCCCTTGAGCTGGGCCTGAGTGAGGGTCAGATCAATGTCACTATTTTCCAGCCCGGCAAGAAGAAGCTCCAGTTCGCCGCAGGTGGGTTTTTCCAATAACTCAGTTAATACACACACTCTGAGCAGAGCAGCGGGCTTTACCAAACGGCCTGATGAATACTGAGGACTATGAATGACCTTTGTGCCAGATCTGATGCCAGAAACATCGCATGACAGGCGTTTCTCCAATTTGTAGGATACAGGCTGAATGACGGCTACTGGCACTCGGTGGATTTAGCAGCCAGAGACAACCTGCTGACTCTGACCATCGACGAAGAGGAGGAGTCTCCACTGAAGATCACCAACCCATTCACGATACGCACAGGGGACCGCTACTTCTTTGGAGGTGAGAACAAAGCAGCTCTCGACAGCATCCTGGAGTTGACCCACGGCTATGTACTGCTCGGTTAAAATGTTTGTTCTCCTTCTTGCACTTAGGTTGTCCGAAGACCAATAACACAATAAGAAAGTGCGAGACCAAGCTGAACCGCTTCCACGGGTGCATGCAACATATTTTCATAGACAATGAGCAGCTCGACATCGACATCATCCTGCAACGACAGTGGGGCCGATACGCCGAGCTGCTGTTAGGCACGTGTGGCATCACAGACAGGTACATTGCACATTATTTTGTACTTACAAATATAAAATAAAGAGGTAGATTTCTAAGTGTTTGACACGTAGCCTTGTATATTTAATCAGTTCTTAAGTTATTTATGAAACAGCAGCTCATTTGAGTTGCCTTCAGTGTCCTGTGATCAATTTAAAAAAATAATCTCAAGAAAAGTTTCACCTTTTGGCACCTGATCTAAAAGCTGGTGAGAAGAGAGAAACATCATAAAGAAAACAAGGGATGATACGCAGATGAGATAACATCTGTAACGTCTCACATCTGGAAGATGGACACACTCGTATGAGCATGTATCTTGTTTTACAGATGTACTCCAAATCCATGTGAGCACGAGGGCAGATGCATCCAGTCCTGGGACGACTTTATCTGCCTGTGTGAGAACACAGGCTATAAAGGAGAAGTGTGTCACATGTGTAAGTGCTGACTGGCAGTTTTATCTCCTAACATAAGCATGTTCTCGCAGCTAATTGCACCCGGTGTGTCTCTCCCATGATAACTAACTGATCAGCTTGCTTGTCACGCAGCGGTTTATAAAGAGTCGTGTGAGGCGTACCGACTCAGTGGCAAGTACTGGTCTGGAAACTACACCATTGATCCGGACCTCAGCGGACCGCTGAAACCGTTTGAAGTGTACTGCAAAATGAAGTGTGAGTAATTACTGTCACTAACAAAACTCAGCTTCATCGTCAGCAACATGCTCGGTATTAGATGAATCCTCCGTGAGCTGTTAATGAAAAAGTCTGAAAGTGGAAAGAGAGGTTATCGTATGCCTCTAATGAGAAATGTGTCTTGAAATTTCCTGGGAAATAAAAGGCTTTATAGAACAAGGCTTATCTATGTGGGTGTGTGCGTGTGTGTGTGTCTGTGTGTCCGTGATAAAAATGGACATCTTTATCTTCTGCCAGTCTGTGTCTTACCTCTTTATTGATATCAGACATTACCTCACTTTTCAGTCTCCTGACTTCTCTTTGCTCCCCTTTATTCTTCCTTTAATATTTGATCAGCATGACCTATATCTGTCATGCCTTTTCACAGCATATAAAGCCTGGACAGTACTGATGCATGACCGAGTGGAGTACACCAAGGTCAGTGGGACCACCATAGACCAGCCGTACATAGGAAACGTGAACTACTGGAACGCCTCCTGGGATGAGGTCACCGCTCTCGCCAACACCTCCATGTACTGCGAGCAGTGGATCGACTACTCCTGCTACAAGTCCCGTCTCCTCAACACCCCGAGTCAGTGTTGTTTTTCTTTTTTCTTTTAGAATTGTTGTTGTTAATGTGCTTAAATGAGCAAAAACAATGTGATAACATTATCTTTTTTTTTGGAAAAATAAAAACAGATGGAAGACCATTTGGTTACTGGATAGGCCGAGGCAATGTGAGTCACTATTACTGGGGCGGGACGTTCAGAGAGGTCCAGAAGTGTGGCTGCGCCATCAACCAGACCTGCACCGACCCCAAGTTTCAATGCAACTGTGATGCTGATTACAGACAATGGTAAGGGGAGAATACATGAAGCATATTGAGCTTGAGTCTGAAGTCTTAACATCAATGCTGGCTCCTACCTCCAGCCAAGTAGAACACACTGTGCTGCTTTGGACAACTGTTGTTTTCATTTGCTGCATCAAATCACTGGAATTTAGTACAAAAAAACACTGAAACTTGATGCTTTCATCCATGTTTTTGCTTTTAGAGGCTGTCTCAGAGCAATTATTAATGACAGTTTTGAATGAATGAAAAGTTTCTGAAGTCCTCATTTACATGTTATTTTCCCATTCCTTCTTTGGTGTTTTCTGCCATTTGCCAGTTTGTGCTTATTGTCTTCCTGGTAAAATGAAAGATGAATCTAAACCGTTTCAGGTTCTCAGATAAGGGCTACTTGGACTTCAGGGACCATCTGCCTGTGAGGAGGGTTGTCGTCGGGGACACCAACAGAACCGGATCAGAGGCGAAGTTCCTGGTCGGACCCCTCCGTTGCCACGGCGACAGTGAGCTTTCATATTATGGGTTTTAGAAGAAGAAAAGAAGAAAGAGGAGTTTTTCTTTTTTTACATTGTGAATATGTTTTTTTTCTTCTTTTACAGGAAACATCTGGAACACCATAGCCTTCACCAAACCCACCTACATAACCTTCCCCACCTTCAGACCCGGCTCCAGCGCTGACATTTCCTTCCACTTTAAAACATATCGAGACCACGGCGTCTTCCTGGAAAACTCTGACGACCAGCTACGAAACTTCATACGGATAGAAATGAACAGTGAGTCGACTTGCCTTCTTGTATAATGCAGCTCCTGAATGATTCTTGCTATTTATTTTTCCTTTTCTCTCTATCTCTCTTCTTTCAGCCACCCATAACCTTGTGTTCATATTCATGGTTGGTGATGGCATCATTAATGCGACTCTAAAATCCCCTGTGCCACTCAACGATAATGAGTGGCACTTTGTTCAGGCTGAAATTAATGTGAAACTGGCCCGGATCAAGGTCGACTATCAGCCTTGGGCTGTCACATATTTTCCAGGTCAGACCTTCGTCACCATGGAGTTCACACATCCTCTCCTAGTAGGTAGGTCACTTGAGGCACACTTGGCAGTTTTTGATCTCAGTCCATTTGTCCGCTGAAATTAAATACCCACTAATGAATATGTTCTGTCCTGCACAGGTGCTGCCAACCGTACCTTGAGACCCTTCTTGGGTTGTCTTCGCGGCTTACGGATGAACGGCGTTCCTATCGATCTAGAAGGGAAAGTGAACGAAGAACAGGGCGTGAGAAGGAACTGTAGTGGACAGTGTGTCAATGCGACCATACCATGCAGAAACAGCGGCCAGTGCATCGAAGGCTACGCCTCCTACACCTGTGACTGTAACAACACAGCTTATGATGGCTTCTACTGCCATAAAGGTGAGTTCTCACCTCATTTTACGTATTGAAATGCGAAAAGTCTCAGTCTCTGATGCTACAATGACCTCGTTGAAGATATCGGAGCTCACTTTGAGATCGGCTCCTGGCTGAGGTACAACATAAGAAAGAAACCCATATCGGACGAGGCGGCGTGGGCCAACTGGATCGATCCGCACTACGACAACTTCAGCCTCGGCTACAACGACACGGCGGACGACATAGAGTTCAGTTTCAGCACGGTTCACACGCCGGCCGTGCTGCTCTACATCAGCTCCTTCGTCCAGGACTACATCGCCATCATCCTCAAGAGAGATGGTAAGTACATGCAAAAGAAGAGCGACTGGAAGTAAAACTGTACGTGCTGTTGATTTTCATTCATTCTTCTCCTATCCTCCTACAGGAAGCGTAGATCTGAGGTATAAACTGGGGCTCATAACGCACAAGTACCAGCTGACTCACCGAAACCTGGCAGATGGGTTCCCCCATTATATCAACATAACCCGCCACAACAGAACCATCAAAACCCAGGTTTATACTCTCTCTGTTGCCACTGTGAAAATTAAATCAATTTGTTTTTTTTTCTGTGATCCTTTCACTGAAATACCAGAACACAAAATCACAGACTGCAAACAGAGCTCCCTGGAACAAATGCTCCTCCAACTAGAAAAAAGAGACAGATAGAGGAAACTGTGAGGAGAAATCAAGGCTTCCAAAGAACAGACCAAGAGAATTAGAATATAAAAAAAAAGATGAGCCACCTGGGGAGCGCAGGCAGGTGTTTCCAGAGCACAGACCACTGAAGCAGACAATCTGTTAACTGAGAAAAGAGAAAGCACACACAGGACATTCACCATCAAGTAATGAAACACAGCTGGAGCCCAAAGATGGCAAATCTGTTGAATTTATCCAAAATATAATAGCGGACGTCATAGATTCCACTGCAACTTTGCATCATAAACACAAGCGACATTATCGGTAAAACTGGGAGTAAGAAGATAAGACTTTCCACCAAAATAGTTTCAGTGCTGGTTTGTCTGTGGCCTCTCTCAAAAAGCCAGCAAAAAAAGGTGGGCTTGTTGTTTTCATTGGTCTCCGTAACATAACAAAATAGCTGGTCCCAATAAAGAAGTATTGCCACTGTGAAGCCAGTTTTTTTTATTTATTTGTCAGTGGAAACAGAGAGGATGGATCCAAACTAACCACTAACCAGCACAGGATGAGAGGGATCCCCAGGAAACAAAACAAGCAACTGACTTGGCTTGTGAATGGACATCCAGGAACATCTGCGCTCACCAGTTGGCTATAATGTTGTTTGTGTGGAACCAAGTCTGTAACGATGTGTTTTCCTTGCCTACAGGTGGACTACATGGAGCCCATAGTGGAGAAAATAACCTTAGTGGAGGACGCCAGGTTCGATTCTCCAAAGTCCATGTTCCTGGGCAGAGTAATGGGTAAATACCATGTTCATCACTTGCTGATAAGAGCAACCATCCTGTCACAACTGTAAAGGGACATTGTGTAATATTTACCTGCACCTAGTGTTGAAATCTTGTATCCCTTCTCAAATGGTGCACTCTAGCGCCTCATGTTTTCTATGTATTGCAGCTATGGTAGCTGCCATGTGTCAAAAAGCCTGTCTCCCTGGTCTTTTCCTCCAGCGTCTCTAGCACTAGCTCACAGGAAAAACATATTGGTGCTTTTTTGTCCCTATTTTGTCCCAGCAGTTGTAGTTTCAAGATGGTGGACCAGACTCTATCTAAAATTGAGTGTGTCAGATTATTAACAGAGATCATAATACACCAATGATAACGTAGACAATGATTCTGGCTAATTAGCAGCAAAAAAAACATTGCACAACGTCCCTTTATTTTGACTGTTTATTGACCAAGTTGTTGACCGGTTGCTCTTCCAGAGGTTGGTGACATTGACTACGACATCCAGAGACATAATGCGCCAGGCTTCATCGGCTGCATATCGGGGGTGAGGTACAACGTCTACGCCCCTCTGAAAGCCTTCTTCCGACCGAATGAAACGGACCCTCCAGTCAAAACTCAAGGCTACGTCTCTGAGTCCATATGTGGTGCTTTTCCTCCCATCCTGGGTTACGTGCCGTGGGAGGTCGACCCGTGGTTCACCGGCATAGGTGAGTTTACATGTTCCATAATATGTGGCTGCATAAAGTAAATGTTATTTTAAGTTCATTCATTCATGCTCCTGCTTCTCTCTTTCAGAGTATTTTTATATTCACGATGACCTTGGGCTATTTTGGATTACAGGTAAGACTAAAACCGGGTTCTTTGATATCCTGATGAAATGTGTACCCAAATATTGCTCAAGCGCCTTGTTTCTGGATTACTTCAGACAGAGAACAAGATGTAATGTGACATTTTGCAATTTGTTCTGAAGTGCTTTTCACCCCTGTTTCTGTTTTAGGCACTATTTGCCTTCTGTCCCCGTCCGATGACACAAATCAGCCGTCTGAAAGTCTCTTTCCCCATTTTTTTCCCTGAAATCCTCTAATCCTAAATTAGAGATGGGTTGTCAGGTTCCAGAGGGGGCTTTTAAGTGTTTTTGTGAGTGTCTGCTTCCAGGCTCAAATTTAATACACACGGGGTGAATCAGAGGGAGACATAAACAGCCAGACAAATCTCATCTATTATTATTAGACTGAAGATTATATTGGATTCCACACAGCCACACGTAAATTGATAAATCACTACTCCAGCATGAAATATGATGTCTAATCTATATAGGTACTCGGAAAACATCTGCGTCTCCAGTACATGCCTCTTCCTAATCCCCTCGATAACTTATTACAAGAGGACACGTCGATTCTCGAGGCCAGACCTCGGGTTGATACCACAGTACTACGGATGATTGGAAAAATTAGAGCAGGTCCTCCCCGATCAGCAGGAGAGGCTGGAGTCTCAGGATTAAATTGTAGCAAAGAGACTCTGTGCTCTATCCCCTGTCTGAGACCTTTACCAGATCAGCTAAATTTAGCCCACATGGCTCCAGCTTACTGCTCCTCATTGATTGATGCTCCGGCTTAATAGATGATTCAGATTCGGCGGTATTATGCTAATGCAGGACATCAGTACGTCATTTACAATTGGAGCACTATTCCAGCAATGGTTCCCCCTGGTTATCAGCAACCAGCCGTGCCTGATGTACTGCTCAGGATAAAAGGGTTACGACTGAGGAATTACACCACCTGTTTTAAATGTGGCTGATAAAACTCAACGATTTGATTTGTAATGCACTTGTGCAGGTGCCCAAAGATGCTCACATCTTAATACAATTAGGAAAATAAGTGAAGAGAACTCAGACACAGTTAAACATTCAAAGCCAGTTTGGGAAGGTGGGATTTGCAGGCTTGGAGCTCTGTGTGGTCTGCGATGTGTTTGGGGATTTCCAGAGGCTCGGTTTTGTGCTTTTTCTTTTTGTTCGGTGGCAATGTCAGTCTGTCCACCAGTTTTTCTTCCTGCCTCTCTGTTTATGTCTGTTTTTATATCCTTTGTAGCTTTGCACCAGCATCGATCCATTCTCTACTATACCTGTTTATCGAGGATTCAACCCTCAGGGGCTGAGGCCTTTCCCAGCATTCAAGGCAGAGAGGCTTTGAAACACACTGGCATTTTACCAGTCCATTACACCGGGAACACTCTGACTAACAAACACAGACCCACAGGCAACTTAATGTCTTCACTTCAACCTGACCTGCATTCGTTGAGCTGTGACGGGAAACCTAAGCAAACACAGCGGACTTTGTCTCTCCACTGTGAAGTGCTTTGAAACACATTGTATGAAAAGATCCTCTAGACTGGAACAAAAACTATTGAAAAGACCAGGAACCTGGCTTAATACCCGTGACCATTACCAGAATAAGACAAAGAAAAGCAAATGGAAAATGCTCAGTACGTGCTCCTGGCCCAGAATTACGTGATATGGATTTCACAAACAAGCTTAATGGAAACCGTGATGCACCAATAATGTGTGCCTGTGTAAGGTTCTGCGCTGAAAACTGGATGAAGTTGATTCCTGGCAGTGGACTTATTGTGATTGCAGATAACACTGGGCACTGGACAGGAGACCCAAATTCAATAATTTGGCTGGTATAATACAATATATATGAGACTAAAAGCAGAGTAACAGCACCTGTGACTGTGTCCATATTCCCTGATTGTGCGGTGGATTAAGTGTGACTGTGCTATTTGTTTTCTTTTACCTTTCAGTCATTGCGATCCTGGCTCTGCTGCTGCTCTTCGGAGGCCTGTACAGCATCTACGTGTACGCGTACCAGCAGAAGGGCAGCTACCGCACCAACGAGCCCAAGAACCTGGAGTCGCCCAGCAGCTCCCGGCCGCTCACCGAGACCCTGAGGAGAGAAAAAAAGAAGCTTCCGGAAATCGAAGAGGAGTTCAGGAGCGATTAGCATCTCCGGGACAGTGTGGGAGTGGGACAGGGTTTGACTGAGGGTAGAGGGGGGGGGCAGGGAAATAGCACTTACAACAACCACGGATACCTGAATTCAGTTTTCTAGTTCTTTTTTTCATATTTTGGTTCTTCTTTCTGCAGTTTCGTGAGATCTGATTCCTGGTGCTCGATTTAGTACGTATTTTGGTAAAGGGATGCGAGTTCACATCAAGCCCCATGTTGCGTGAGTAGCCAACGAGTCTCACACTGTAGTGCAGGGTGAATTACTGAAGTGCCTCATCTGAGCAAGCTTGATCTGAAGTAACCACAATAGCTTAATCAGATAGGGTTTAGATTAGACACTGTGGGAAAAAAGGATTTTAAGGGATGTTTAACCATAGTTGGAACATTAGTTCAAATAATTCAGGCTTTTATTCACAGATTTTTTTCCTGAGCCATTTTTGAGACCGATTAAAGCTATCAATATCCTACTGTACAGATGTATTGCCATCTAAAATATACCTTTCAACGACAATCTCTCATGGAGCCATTTTCTGACATCGTAGCTCACAACCTGACCGGGGTTTGAGCAGTGAACGCGTCTGAGAGCCAGTGAACTAAACCAGTTCATCCAAAAATCCCGTTTCTTTTTCGAATTCCTCTATCAACATCCCTGGGACTAAAGCGGCGTTCGTAAATGAAAACAACCAAACAAAAAGAGAGAAAGCAACGAGCATGGAGCTGCGAGATCTTAAAGCTTTGAGATGATATACAGTATATAAAGACAGTAAAAGGTATATTCGCTTGTATTTGTTGTATTGCAGCCTATAACAGTGCATTACCTATACAGAATGGCGCACGTACGTGGTCGAGAATCGCCATTGTGTCAGTAGATTGCAGCTTTGCCGATCACAATATGCTCAGATTCGTCACACATTCTTAGTTTAGGAGGAGGGCGAGGGTGTGATATGTGCTGTACAGTACGTACCTTTAGGTGTGAGAGCTATCGTAACGCTGGTGTGCTGCAGAATAACAAACAAAAGTTGAGGTGACGAAGCTTCCCGGAGAACTGGGTGCCACCGAATGCCCACGTTCTCAGTCCTTCTCTCTTCCTCCTGGTTCCTCGTATTATATGTTCAAGCTGCCAACAGCTTGGTGCTACACAGTGCTTTCACCTGGCAGAGGTGCCGAGCGACTACAGGCGTTACAAACGGACCAATGTTCTCACAATCCCCTACAGTACAGAGAGCATCTTCAAGGAAAATGGTGGGGAAGCATACACATGAACACAATGCGCGCGCACACACACACACACACAATAACATAATGTACAGAGGACCACAAGAGTGTAAATGCTAGTATTTTACTTCTAAGCTCATACAGCTTTTGCATTATGGCGTAGGACAGTAGCCGACCATGCTGTCATCACTGCTGCTGCTTGTTTAGCTGCTTTCAGTGGAAAGTTTACTTATTTATTTATTTATTTATTGGTAAATTTGACCTATAGTCATGATGATGAAATTTCCTCCTTTTTGGCAAGATGAAATTTTGTTCGATATGTGGTGCGATCCAAAGCTTAGTGCTTCCATCTCTCACTGCAGCTCTCCTTGATACTAAAGCACTATCGTCGCTGTGTAAAAAGATAAAAAGGGTAAAAAAGTGAAACATTTGCACCATATTAGCTATGCATTTTTAGAGCATGACGGCACTTTGCAGTAACATGCAATAATACGAGCTTTTATCAGCCACCAATAATGTTAACGTCTCAGTTTGATTTTTTGCTGATGCACAATAGCAAGTAGGATGTGAGCGTGTATGTGACTATATGAATAACGTGTTATAAGCGACTTTTCTTTTCCTACGGTTTGAGTGTGACAGCTTACGAGCAGTCAAGTGGGTGTTCTCTGAATGTAAATCCTCTGACTCTGCAATGTACGAGCAGGCCCGACGGTGTGGACCGACGTCCTCGTCGCAGGCTGCTTAGCACTGAACGTAAACTAACTCATGGTAGCTTTTCAGAACGCTCAGGATAAAGAAAGTGCAGTCCTTGTCTTCTGTAGCACGAATACACCTCCCGATATCGACATTGTTGTGTTTTTTTCCATTGCAGATGGGCGAAAACTGTGCAAAAAAAATTAACAAAAAATATGTAAAGTTAAAAGGGTGTACAGTAGATGTAAAAACAAACCGCAGTTACTCCAAAGGCACGACTTGCTAATAATGCGTGAGAATGTACAGATTGGGCGAGGCGGGCATCCACAAAGGCTTTATTTTTGAACGTGCTGAACGTGATGAATGAAAAGCGAGTGAACAGAGTGAAGCTGTTGGGTTTGTGATCGACACAAAGAGTTGTTTGTGTTTCTGCCGAAATGGACAATCACCACTCCAAGTTCATATTAGTCACGAGCCAACAAACTTGTGTCAAATGTACTTTGACGCCTATTAGGAGAGAGTCGACTTGTGTAATATTATATAAATGTATACACCTCACTGTACTCATTGGTAAATGCACTATAAGTATTCAGCCTAGCGGTGTCACGTCATTGCCACTCACTAGTTAATCATGCGTGGTCCCTGGAGCGTGTGTGCGTGTGAATGACAGCTTGTTTAGATTGTGTTTGTGTACTCATAGTTCGCCCACTAAGATACAACCGACAGATGTTAAACAATCAAAAAAAAAAGACAAAAGACAAAAAAACCATGTGCACTGATGCCAACTATCCGACACACATATTGTAGTGCACCAACAGTAGTGGAGTGAGACAGGAACCAGGTGTGGATGTTGTTCTGAGTGGCTCCCCCACGTTGGTCCAGGTATCAGGTGTCAGTACAAGCACACGCATGAATCTGTGCTGAACTAGTCAACTAGTAGTCAACTAGTTGACTAGTTCAGCACAGAACTAGTATCTTAACTACTGTAGTAACTTTTAATAACTAAAAGTGTCCACCCTGCATCTACATGATGAGAGGGGGTGGGAGTAGGAGGACAGAAACAGCCAGTAGGGGGAGTCGGTCAGCAGGATGTTGGCTCAGACAGGGAATCTGCTGCTTTCATATAATGTGAAAAGCTATTTAAAGGAGCATTTAAATAAATCAGAGGCTATCTGAAATCTGTGTTCTTTAGTGCTTGAAGCCTTCAGATTATATCCCGTGTTTTATATGACTCTGCAGATCCCTGTCAAAGGTGACATCATGTATTCAAGCTGATGGATAAAGCACCAGAGCGAGGATTAGGCAGGTTAGATCAGGTTAGACTTCTCTGCACCATCAAAACCGGAAACTTTCTGCAACTGGTACCAGAAACGATCAGTACAGTACAGTTGTGTTTGTGATCACACTGACATTTTAGGATTTTTTTTTCTCTGTTCTTCAAAACGCTCAATTTCTGTTTTGTAATACTTTCACTGTAAATGACCATTACTGTGTAAATCAAGGCCAAACTGTCACCTCAATAAAAAGAAACTTGAAGGACAAGTCAGTTGTGTGTGTGTGTGTGTGTGTGTGTGTTGCATTTCCACCTTCAAGGACCAGAGAGACACGTTCTAATGTATAAAGTTAAACTTTTATTTTTATAGGCATACACTGTACATAGCAGTAAACTCCATTTTGTTCATCTCAATTGAGAAAGATCTCATTTCAAAGCGGGCCTCAATGTTTTATCAATGAAAAACGACAGAGTGAAAAAAAAAAAAATCTGGACATATAAAAAAAAACAACAATGGAAATGATATGATATTTTACATTCACATGTGGGGGACTTCAATATTTGGTCAAATACTGACAATTTTGATTTGCTTTCATGGTTTTAACCTTGCAAAGGTTTCCTTTATGACACTCCTGTTATTTATGCGACACAACCACACTGATTCAGCCTTTTTCTGTGTGGCGACATTTGGCACTTTTCAATGAATCTTGAAAGGAAGACATCTACCGTGTGACTAGTTCGTCTGCTAATCGTTTCCCTCACAATGTGTGAAGGCCTCAGGATCATGTAAACACAACGATGAAATGTTTCTATGAGCACGTACGTTCTTCAGAGTACCGAAAGAATGGGTTAATACGTCAAATGAAAAGAGGGATGAGATCTCTTCACCATCATCTACAGGTTACATTCAGTCAGTCGGTTTCTTGTCTTGTCTTGCCTATTTTGCAGAACAATGATATCGATGCACAATAATTCGTCTCACCAATAGGATGTGGTGGTCCAAGGTCCATAGTAGAACATACCGAGCTGTCAATCTCGCCCCGTACTGAAGAACAGGTATTGTATAACATCGCACTACAACACCGAGTGACTGCACAGAGCAGCGTCTGACTGAAGCTAATGCTGTGGCTAACATGTACGATGGTTTGTTTATCCAAGAGACAGCACATGCATTTCACTGGTCATCATTAGGTATGATATAAAAGCTTGCGTTATGTATTGAGAGGTCAAACAAAAGCCAGACAACAAAGACAGCAACGGAAACTGCAGAGAGAGTATGACGGTTAATCGTGGCCTCTTTGCTTCGATAAGATGGACCAAAAAAACAAAAACAAAAAAAGAAACAAACAAACAAAAAAGATGTGATCCTCTTGGTGCAGTAAGCGATACGGATTAATAATATTTCCACTTTAAATAGTTTAGTTCCATAAGCTTGGTTGATACAGTCTTGCAGGTGGGTGGGTGGCTTTCTTGAATAGGAGAGCTGATGGCTGTCACTGTCTGCAGAGCACGAGCACCTGCAAACAGCGGGGAGGGTCTTTCTATTTTTGGAAGTGAAGCTGAGAGGACAGAGACTGCGACTGTTCATGGGGATTCACTAGATATGATGGTGCGGAGCGGGACAGAAGCGTTAGAGGGGAGCTGATGGGTCGGGGACAGGTTACTACAGCGTGTCGCTGCAGGTGTGGTTAGGTCATGTCTACCTCCCTCTCTATCCCCACATATTTGAGGGCGTCGGCTTGGCTGTATCTGTGGGACGAAGCAAACAGCTTGAGGTCAATGCACAGTTAACAAACAGCATCTGCTGAAGTCATTCATTCAGTGTCAAGCGGCCCTCTTTTCTTCTATTTTACTTTGAAGCCGATGGAGTCACAAAAAGGCCTGTGACTCTACCTGTAGTCAAAGAACAGCTCCTCTCCTTGCAGAATAGCTCGTTTGGCGAAGATCCCAATGCGGTGATCTCCGTTCACCATCACCACTGCGAAAACATTGCACCTCACTGTCAGCAAGCCAAGGCAACACTTTCACATGCACATCAGGCTCTGCAGCAAAACAGACCGACTCACTCTTACCCTTTGCGTAACAGTTCGGGTTGACTGAATGGTTTGCAAATCGGATTTTGTTCCCCTTCCTTGTGGCATCCACAACAAAGTCTACTGAGAAACATAGAGTATTAATGATTATTTAAGACAGTGTAGCTGCAGTACCGGTGTGATCCGGCCTGGGGAATACTTGCCATTGTTCAAATTGAAAAGGAAGCTCGACATGTATTTGTCGTAGATCCTTCCACGCCGGTCTGCCTCATCCTGGGAGATCAGCTGCTCACGAAGAAACACACACGGGGAATAATAAACACCGTTCAGTACAACAAGCTCCATCACGCTGACAGCTTATAAACAGAAGTGTTAAAAATCCGCCTGATCTGCAAATACTCGCCTCTCCGCAGTACTCGGAGATGAACTCGTTCTTCTGGACTGGTTCTTTGATGAAGGTGCCCCATCCGGCAACATCAGACGGAGCCAGAAGAAGGTGCTGAGGGGCACAACACAAACACGTCCACAAGCGTGTCTCCAGAGTGTGACAATTTATTGCGTTCACCCCCTTCAGGACCTTCAGGCGTCCTTGCATACCTTTTTCAGGCCTCTCTGGATGCTGCAGTTCTTGCACGAGACCCCTTTGCTGTCCCAGTGGTCTGCAGCGCCGCAGGTCATGCACAGATCTGGGTCGCACTCCCTCACGGCCAAGTAACAGGGACACTGTTTAGTGTTGCACTGTGTCTTACACCTGCAGCCCGGGAAGCGGTTCTGGCCTGGAAAAAACAATGCAACACAACAACGGCGACGTGCTGAGAACGTGTCCGAGCAGAATGCATGTAGTACAGTGCAGAACGACAATATGTCATGTGAGCGAGGTAGACCAGAATAAGGTAAGGGTCGATAACTGCGTCTCAAACTGCAGCTGCAGCACTGGAGCAGAGTGGAGCAAGGCTGATGTCCGTCGGGGCCCTCTGCTGGCAGATATGTGGAAGTGCAATTTTGCAGGGTGTAACACAACACCCTCCGGGCAGATGAACGGAAGGATCAGGCAAGAATAACCGAAATGCCTTTGCAGCCTCTGCTGCTCCATAAGGAGAGCTCCGCAGCAGCATCTGTTGCACTGTTATAACCTCTCGTTCTCAGCCTGTGCGGGTTTTATGCCTCTGTATCATCAAGTGTTGTTTAGCTGGAGCCTTCTGACTCAGACTGATGTTGGAGATGATGGTGTATATCAGGCACAGTGCCTGTCACATCCCTTTGATTTCTCTCCAAGTCTTTAGAGCGCACACATGTGCAACCGGGGGCTGCTTCCTGTTTGGCCCGAGCTCTCATCTGCTACGGGAAAAGGCGAGGTAGCAGTCGGGTGAGGAGGAGGAGGAAGAGGAGGAGGAGGAGCAGGGGGGGAGAGAAGGTGACTGGACCACAACAGATGAACAAATGAGGCGAAACCGTCTTAACCAAACCGTCGCGAAAATATTTGCCCCGGCCTGTCCGCTTCCTCTGTTCTAAACTCTCCAGAGGGCGAGATACAAAATGCATTCCTCCATCATGTGGCCATTTTGGAAAACACAGCTCGGGGTCGTTGCTGCAGCAGTGGAACGCTCCTCTGTGAATACAGCTCTGTATCAGACAGACACCCACCTACTCTCGCCAGAGGACAGTCTCTCCTCTGACCACTGACAGAATACTTCAGAATCGTTTTACATGCCGCTGCCCCGCTCTATTGTGGCCTGGCAAAGCAGAGCTTTGAACCTCGGGAGCTCTGGGTGGAAAATGGGATCACGACGAGCCATTTCATTCTCGCGTCGCAAAGCAGAACTTGCTCATTCTTTCTCGAGAGTTGGGGAAAGGGGGAAAAACAAAAACGGAGCGTTGTATCGCAGGTGAACACGAAAGGTGGCACTTACACTCGTGCTCGCACTGGCAGAACTTCTCACAGAAATTCTGGGTCATCACACATGGGCAGGAGCTGTCACACGGATGGTCGGGGTGGTCACATGGCTGGTAGTTGTACACCTGATTGGACGAGTTATCTGGAGCAGCAGAGGACAAAGCCCTCAGATTGACACAGCAAGCTGTGTTGTATTTCAGAGGGCATTGTGTGATGAAAGTGACCTTTGAATTTCGGGATGAACGTACCTTTCTTCAGCTGAATCTTTGCCCATAACCTGCCAGGATAAACACACACAACACATTTTAACTCAGGCTGCGGAATAGTCTTTTTTATCACTGTCTGACCCTCCTAAATGTGTTTCCATTACTTAGGAAAGGAAAATAACTGGAGGTGTCGTGCCTGTGTTTCCTTTTCTTCTTCTGGGGCGAGATGCCTCCATCGACCACAGGAACCCGATGGATCAGGACCTCCTTCACTGCAAACTCGTACACCTGCGAGACGTGAAAGCGACACATCCGGCTAATTTACGACGAATGTGCGCTCCCGTGAAGCAAAGTTTTTGTTCTGCTCGTCGAAGGCGTGTTGTGTAACGCGGTGCCGCTCAAAGCACACAGCTGCAATTACACCACAGAACATCCTGCCCCCTCCGTCCTCTGCTATCAAAACTCCACTGCACACACACACACTCAAGCACTTTGGGCTGCCAAAACCCAGATTTGGCCTCTTCCCTAGGACACAGACATACATAATGATGCAGCTGGTTTCAGCATTTCCTCTCAGTTAAGCAGTGGGCGGGGCCTCCCTCGGACGCCAGCAGGGCCGTGACGGACAAGTCCAGCACGGACTCTGGACTGGACAAGAGAAAGAGCGGGGCTGTTCCAACATGCCAAAAAAACATTAGATCAAGATTCGCTTGATCCGTGTGCCGAACACAAAAGAAAAAAAAAACAGAAAAGTTCTGAAATCCGATTTAGAAGACGTTGATGCTTTTTTTCTCTGAGCCTCGTTGCACGCGTGACATGATGTACACACGTCAGTCTGGGAATGTCTGAGGGCCTGAGCGGCCGCATCACGAGGGAATATGAGAGACGCCGCATCTGGTAAGCATCCCCGTTTATGGTGCCACATGCCATTCTCTCTGTAGTCAACCCAATTACCCACGCCATAAAACCACAGGAACAGGATGCATGTGTTATTACCCATGCACTGATGCATATGCAACAGGAATCAGAAACGTAACGACGTCGTCTACTTCGTTTCGCAACGACCGTGCATCGGTTTCAGACAGTGTTAGTCAGAGTTGATTATCCCGCATGTAAAAACAACGACTCAGAGCTGATGTAGCTGGAAAACATCAGGCCCCATTTCCAATACATTGTCCTGCCTCTGTTTCCCATTTGTCACCATTCTCTTAAGTTTCTCTATGGAAGTTGTCTTTTATTCCCAGCCTCACTGATATGCTCAGAATGGCTCAGATCTATTTCTAGCATTCTCTTTCCTCCACCCTGGCAGGGTGACTGTGATTTTACACATCAGACTCTGTTTCGAGGTCTCAGGAAGAGCTGCCGCGAATGAGGAAAGAGCGTTGTGAGGCTATATCGGTAAACGAATCCCCAGTAGCTTGTTCCTCATGTCTGCTGTAGCTGGAGCGTGTGCAGATATTACAAGCATCAGCTCTGTGGCTAATGTGGGCACTGGGCTCTATCCATCACGGGTCTGGCTGCATTTTAGAGGCACGATGCAAAAAAGCAGCAGAGTGCTTTAAAGGAAAATGAGATATTTCAGAGAATCGGGGGCGACGGTTAAGTGCGATTCACCTCCTTGCAGTTCTTGGTACCGATGAGGCGAGCGATGGAGCAGAAGTTGTTGAAGTACGTGCCGTGGAGCACCCTGAAGAGTGACTCCTCGGCCCCGCTCCACTGGACCACACAGCACGACTGCTGCGCCCCGTCATCGTCCCCTGGACGTAGCTTGGTGGGAGTCTGGCACCGTGAGTTCCCCTCTGTCTCACACACACACACACACACACACACACACACACAAGGAAAAACACTTTAGTGTGAGAAGCATCTAACTACTCTTGGCATAAAGTTGGGTTCACATTTTTTGAATCTGCACACAAGCAGCTGCACAGACACACACACACACTTTTTTATTACACTGTCTTGGCAAAATGTTTTTTGACAGCTTTTTATCTGCACACACACACACACACACACACACACACACACACACACACACACACACACACACACACTCACACACACACACACACACACTCACACACATGCACACATAAGTCACCCAGATTTAATCCTACGTCAGTGCACGCACTGCTATTTCTGGGTGCTGTTTTTGTGTGTCTGCGTGTAAACACGTGCACAAACACACACATTCACAGGGGACCACGGGCTTTGATTTGGCTTTTTGGATATTCGGGACTGATGCTCGTACTCCCACAGCTCGAGGCTCAGAGCCGAATGTTGCTTGGCAACAGGGTGAATGCAGAGTGCGCCGTAGCCCCATGCTCCGGCTCTGAGTATCTTTATTAATCTGCTTAACAATCTGTTTTTTTCCACATTATCTCAACACGTGCAGGAGGGTCTGCTGAGTCACCCGCTCGGCACGGTACGCTTTCCAAAACTAACTGAGACCTCAAGTGAGCCACTGATGGAGACGAACGGCAATCTGAGAGCTCCGGGGGAGGAAAGGATGACAAAGGGCCAGAGGAGATAGCTCTTATTTCCCTCCTGCTGCTCCCCAGATGAAGATGTCAACACAAAGGGAAAAGAGAGAAACCCAAAAACACAGAAGGAGAAAATGGGGGAGAGGGAACAAAGTGATTATATTTGGGCTGAAGTACGCAAAACTAATGGCTGGTTAATTTTGTTTGGCAAGAGTGGGAGCAGATACTGAGAGGAGATGGAGGAAAGGAGACAGAGGAGAGAACAGGATATGACTTGAAATCTGTCATCTGCGGCCAAATTTCACTTTTCTGAGGGGCATTCCAGAAAGTAGGAGGTGTGGGGGAGGTTTATGGTAAATGATGCATCAACTAAGCCACACGGTGACTCAGGAAGACATTAAAATAGCTGTCTGTACACTGTACAAAGCCTTGCATTTACATGCTTGAGAGTTGCTGGGAAAACATAATCTCAACACAAGAAACGGTTTGTAAATCAATAGAAAATACTACTTCCCCAGCCACCTGACCTTTCAAACAGGGCTCTACAGCCTGTTAGTGCGGTGTCCCACCTGAGGAGGAGGTGGTTTCGTGGTCGCTGTCTCCCTGTTTATCCTCCTCGGCCGATCCGGACGGTCCGGGACAGCTGGAGCTGGTGGGACGCGGCTGCCTCCGTCGCCTCCGAGACCTCTGCGAGCGTAACATGTTCTGATCCACAAACTCTTTAGCCCCTTTCTTCAAATGGACAATAAAAAGATCAGAGAAAATGAGTGAAAAATCTGTGAGATGAAGCGCGTGTTGCAGGGCACGGATCGTTTGAATGGATGCTCACCTGTAACAGGAAACAGTTGACGCCACACGGCTCAGTCTCCATGTGGATCTCCTTACTCTTCCTCTTGTAAACATTGGGCGTAGCGTGGAAAGCTTTAGGAGCACAGACATACAATATCCTGAATCTCTGCTCCACATCGACTGTGTAAAAAGTTAAAGACCCCAGGCGCACAAAACCTGGCGAGTCATAATATAACGCATTTATGAATATGCGAATGTAATAATAGGTAAATGGAGCCATTACGGTGGAGGAAGCAGTCGTATTTGAAGCAACGTCTGCAGAAGAGCGTGTGGAAGGAGTGTAACGACTGCTCCCGCTGCACGGACTTTGCAAACGGCCCGTCCAAGTTGGGGGTGCAGAGGGGGGGCAGCTTCACCGGGCTCGGGGGCTCCAAGAGGTCTTTGTACCTGTGCAGGTGACAGGGCCATTCTCTCTTACTTTATATCACCTGTGTGGTCTCTCTCTCTCTCTCTCTGTCTCCGTTTCTCTCTCCCTTTTGTATCCGTGTTCTCATTTGACTGTTTCCTTCGGAGAAAAACTCTTTCAAATGCTGATGTAACTGCTGCTTTGAGTCAGGCAGCCACCATTATTATATGCCCTCCCTGACAGCTTTGGGTCTCCATGGTGAACACTAAGCAACGGGCCGCTCCGCATTGTGCGCCCAGATCCCCCCGGTTTCACTGCACTTTTTTCTTACTTTTCCTTCAGCTCCTCCATGGTGCCCTTGTAGGGGAACATTGAGGCGATGGCTGTAAATATCTTATCGTTGGGGACCTTCTTGCTGCTGGAGGCGTCCCTCGCTTTTAAGAGACAACAGAGAAAACACAGTTGGTTATACAAATAACCCAGTTTTTGGTCCACGCACATCAGGCTTTGATACAGATTCACAAATAAAGCTTATGCAATGTGTTCTTTCACAAATGTTGCAATGGTACAGAAGTTTTCCCAGCGCTCAAGGCCAGTCAGCAATAACATGTTCTGAAAACAATCCCCAACGAAAATCACCGCAGCGCAGAACGTTTGTTTTTCTTCGGTATCTTTTATTCATGAGCCTCTCCTCATCGATGTGTGTGTGTGTGTGTGTGTGTGTGTGTGTGTTTGTGTACCGATGGCTGTGCAGCCAGGTGTGCTTCCCTTTCACTATCCCTGCGCGTGAACGCCGCTTTCTCGTTTCTCATAAAGCCTGGCACAAGAGGTCATTAAGTTCTGTAATGAGAGTCGGGCCGTATCGGTGTCATGGACAAACAGGTTCCGCTCGCACACAGCACCCATGCAGCGACACAGAGAGACAGCTTTTAAGTAAACAATGCCTGTGTGAGAGCAGCTGTGGCGAGGCGACCTTGTGGCTGCTGCACACAGTAATGAGAGGAACAGAGCCGGCCTTGTTCGTGCTGCTGCCCTCTTGTTCTCCCGCACAACAAAGTCCGAACGCCCCGAGGGCACAGCTGAGGACTTGACTCACCCTCGGTCGTGCTCCTCCGCTTCCTCCTGAGGAACGCCACAGTGCCCGCTTTGGCCTCCTCCGACCCGTCCACCGAGCTTCTCCTCATCACTCTTTCATCGTCTTTTTTTCCAGGCACCTCTGTTGCCGCTGCGGCAGCAGCTCCTTCATCCTCCTCCTCCTCCTCGTGGTCAGAATACTGGCTTAAGGCCTCCACTAGCTCCTTAAAGATCTCGTCGCTAATGAACCCCCCCTCTGGAACACATGAACATGCCAGAATATTACTTCATTAGTAAACACAGCTTGATCATCAGCATATAATGATATGGTAAAGTTCCCATGTGACCTCTGCAGCTACACTTATGGTAAGAAAGGATTTGTATTAGGGGGTTTGGGCAGACATAAAAAAAGGAAATCTAGGTTGAAAAACACTGTTACTGTGGCTTGAATAATGACCAATGATTTGGCCAAAAAGGTGGAAAAACATTATGCTCTCATTCATACGTACATTTCAGATATTGAAATGGACAGAACACAATCAGAACAGAGTCACAATCTGACATGTAATACTACATAAATGAAGGCATGTGGCTGCAAAATTTCTTTAAAAAGTGAAGTTTGCACGTTCCTAGTTCCTCTTCAATATCTGATTCCTCCTTCTGCACTGCACAGTTGTATCGCTCCACTTATCACAAAGTGGCTAGGCCTCATTGCGTAGCAGCATAGACGCCTAAGCCTACGTCAGGTTTCCAGGTATGCATGAAAAAGTGCCAAATATTTCCAGAAATAGACTGTAATAATCTGTAATAGGGTCTTAAAAAGGCACAAACACATCTGAGGTATCTCTAATGAAACCAGTGTTCCATAGCTTCTATGTTCTACACCAGTTAACTAGAGTGAATACTCCTTTCTAGAGCTCCTTTAACATGACTATGCTTTCCTCACACACCTCTGTCACCGTGGACGCCGTCGTAGTTGTCAATGAGCTCCTCCAGGAAGGCCTCGTCCTGCTCCAGCACCTCGTCGCCCATGTACGGGATGTTGTGGAGGAACGTCTCATCTTCCACCTAAAGACGAAAACCCACATCAACCCACGCAGCGTAGAACCAGCTGCTACGCATCACGTCCTGACCTGTGATGAGTCTGAGGAAGGTTCGTGTCAAGGTAACGTCAAAGGGACCTCAGTGAGGTCAAAGCAAATGGTTCCCAGAGCGTTCCCATGGTCCAACAAACGTACACATATGGACTGGAAATATAAGATATGGAAACCAAGAGAGGGAAGAATGCTTGATTACATGTGTTCTTTAGCTCATCCAACTGGTTTAGATGTTCCGTAAAGCCGCAAATGATCAAACTGAATCAACCCACAGACGAGCATTTCTGTTTCCACTGAAACACATGAAAAATCTTGAAATTGGAAACAGGTGAATGACGTCTTACATAAGACTGATCTGCACCTGTAATAACACGCTCACAACGCCATGTGGTTCGTCTCATACCATGAAGTTGTGCTGCAGAGGCGACCAGGAGTACATGAAGGGGATCCCCGCCACCGTTGACAGCGGCCTCATGGCGATGGCTTGAGCCTTGAATCCCGGGAAGCCAAACTCCACCGTACACATCTGCAAGACAGCCAGAGGTGGGCTGGAGTTGACGAGACAGTCGGACAGCATCCATCCTTTATCTCACCTCAGGTCTCAGGTCAGCGATCCATCGAAATGGCATACACACATTATACACTCTCAAATACACACCTAGGGACAATTAAGAGTCTCCAAATGTTTTTGGACATAAACCTACAACCTTTCTTTATTATAAGGCACTCCCACTGTACCAATAGAGCGGCAATAGTTCACATATTCACACAGCTTGCAGAAAAGGACAGTGAACCCAGTATGAGACTGCTCCTGCTTTCACTGTTTTATTGCTTTTACTGTTTGTTCTCTGCTTCATGATCTTATATGTTACATGCAGTGATTTGTGTCAAGAGTGGTGTTTTTTAAAGTGCTTCATAAATCTAGTTGTTATGAGTAAATCTGCACCATAGCAGAGGCCCATTCTAAGCTATTCTGTTCTGAAGAAGAGAGAACGGTGCTGCGTGTCCTTGCTAGCTCCCCCCTTTTTTTAAAGCTAAGATATGATCCATTTCTGGCTCACAGCTTTGACCTGAGACACTTCAGCAACACCTGTCAGCCAGGTGGGAATCAGAGCAGAACACTGGAGCCAGCGAGGAGGACTCCACATGCCGAACATATTGTGAGAAAGTCTAAAAAAACACATCTGAGAAACTGCGTTCGAGGGCCTGGTGAACTTTTGTGTTGAAACGGCGAGTGATGACATGCACAGGTAGGCTCTCACACACCTTCTTGCTGGACAGAGCTCCGCTAGATGTTGACAGAGGGATGGACTGAATCCTAAGCCTGGACCACTCTGTGTTCAGGAGATTTGTCTGCTGCTCAATCTTCTGTCTGTTGGACATGAAGAGGCTCTAGAAACAAGCAGGACAAAGAGCATATTGTGCATGAGTCCTCTCAGAGCTCCCATACAGTACGAAACATCTGTTCTTCGTTTCTTTCAGTACTGCGGTCAGTGGCGTTGACCCACCTTGACCTCCTCGGCTTTTTTAAGGCGCTTTAATTGGCGGAGCCGCATGTACTCGGACTTGACCCTGCGTCTCCACTCCAGCAGGCTGCGGGAGGGGGTGAAGGCGGAGGGTTGGGGTCTCGGGGTCGGTGGGGGGGCACCAGTGCCAGGGGCTGGAGCTGCAGCAGCTGTCTCCTCCATGACTCTGTAGATCAGAGAGACAGGTACAAGATGCATCAAGAAGGATGAATGAGGTAGATACTATCCCTCGGCCATCATTTCACCTGCTCACACTCCCACCTGAGGCAAGTTTTAGCAACGTAAATGTTTGTCTTTGGATTGTGGGAGGAAAGCAGAGAACCCAGAGGAAACCCATACAGACAGAGGGAGAACATGCAAATTCCACACTGAAAGGACCTCTGTCCAACCGGAAGTTGAACCCAAACCCTTCCTCTGTGAGGTGACTGCGGACTATTCATCCAAAGTGTTAAGAGACAGATACCACAGCCAAATTTTACCTTGGGGATCCAAACAAGAATAAAGGAGAATCTTAAGAATTACATTATCAAGTTTCCAAGACTCTACAGTCTATGCTCAGTGAATTTATTCACATTTGTGCCACATAATCTATGATATGTCTATACATTATACATACCATATCAATCTATTATATCCATACTGTAAATATCCTTTGTAAACTACTATGCCCAATACCCAATTTCTCATTGTTAATGTTACTCACTCTACTGTATTGTTAGATAAACAGATAGATCATCAAAACTTTATTTATCCTGAAGGGATGAATTTAAACAACTATTAGTTAGGAAAACACTTTATTTTTGCACATGCGCACAAATGTGGGCAAAATTGTGTGTGGTATAAGTAGAGAGATAGCAGCAGTTGTTAGTAGCTATCCACGAATTATATCTGATAGATAATAAGTTTATTTTCTTCATTGTACTTCAAGAAGGACTTATTTACCTTGTGCACTTGTCCATTTACTAATTTCTGCATTTATGGTTCGATTTTAAACATTTTGATATTTTGTTGCCCTAAGTAAGTAATGTGCAATGACAAGTTCCCGATGCTTCCACAACTATGAGGTATCAGCGTCCTCTTACGTAGCACATGCACAGCCCCTTCCTACAATGTGCTGTTAAATGCCTCCTCTCAGCACAACTTCCCCATTCACCATCACCAGGAGTCCATTTGTAGGAGCGCCCCCTCGTGTTGGCAAAACAAAACTGACATTAAATGGCCAAAAAAAAACCCTCTTCCACAGAGGAGCTTTAAACTGCTCGGATTTAGGCTACTTACTGCTGCCTTTTTTAACAACCACAGACCAAAACCATGAACGCACACACACACACACACACACACATACACAGAGTGTGGACAGCCCCATGTAAGCAGCCTCATGTAATCCAGCAGCAGGCAGCGTACATCCACATTGCTCAGGAGTGGGCGTGCCTCTTCAGAAAAGGCAATATGAAGCGGAGCAGAAAAGTGCGTAGTACAGTTTTTCTGTGTTTCATAATCACCCGAGTGCACATCAACTTCCCCGTCGCACTTCAAACACAATCAGAATTAAACACAAAGCCAAAACTGAGCTCAGGAAGCTGCTACAGCACGTTATATATTTTTTTCTATCTGGACTGGAGGAAGGGGGGGAAGGGGGTGGAGGGGTCGTGCACAGCTACACACACACACACACACACAACCACACACGCATACACACGCAGATATGAAGTGCGTGTCAGCGTCCTGCAGCTGCACAGTCTCCATTTCACCGTGCGATAGTTTAAAGCTGCGCACAGCGACACAATGACAGTGCGTTATTCCGCTGCGCGTCTGCCCCGACACGGCCAGTGTCGCAGTTATTAAATACCTTCAAATCCACGTCTTGCTTGCTTGTTGCGACAGGAGCCTCCGATCAAGTCTGTTATATTTTTTTTTGTAGCGAGAGAGAGGGAGCGAGAGAGAGGCAGAGCGAGCGAGAGAGAGAGCGAGGGAGAGAGAGAGATCCGGAGGCTGTTATTCCCTGCTGTAATTCCCTGCTATGGGTCGGACGCAGATCTTCGCATGTCGAGGGGATCTCAGAGAAATCCCTGCGTTATCCACGGGCATGGTGCTGGATGGAGGTTGTTGTTGTTGTAGCTTACAAATAGCTGCGCACTTGGCTTGGTGGAGCCAGCCCGAGCAGGAGGGTGACGTCTTTATTATGATCACAGCCTTTTTTTTCCTCTTGCAGAAGGAGGATTTATGACTATTCTGCGTCCTGGGAATAAAAAGTAGCGTGGAGCAGCCACGGCACAGCCATTTACACACACACACACATACACACACACACACGCTCTCACACACACTCGCTCTCTCTCTCTCTCTCGCACACACACAGGAACTGATGCAACTGTCCGGAGAGATAGGTCATCCTGGGCTTTTTAATCCACGCATGGATCATTAAAATAACCACATTGATTAACAGTGCAGGCATGGGCTTTTAATAATTAAAGGTCACGTAAAAAGAAATATATTATATTTACACTGAAGTTTGAGTTATCGCCCCCCCCCCCCATTGCGCAATATTAGGCAAAATGACGTGTAGAAAAATATGGATCGCAATTTATTGTAAATCGATCGATCGATAGTTGTAAAAAGAAAACTCCTTCAGAGGTGTTGATGTGTAGGATGGAAAACAGTTCAGGTGTTGTTCTGCTGTCCGCCTCCAGGGAGAGCTCCACGCATGTTATTCCACTGTTTTCAGACAGGGTGTGTGTGTGTGTGTGTGTGTGTGTGTGTGTGTGTGTATGTGACGAAGAGAGAGAAGGGAGGGGAGGGGGAGGGGGTGAATGTTAGGGCACTGATGCTGTTAAGTATTCCAGGTTAGATCTTCACACACACACACACACACACACACACACACACACAATGTGACAATGTGTAGATAGATAGATAGATAGATAGATAGATAGATAGATAGATAGATAGATAGATAGATAGATAGATAGATAGATAGATAGATAGATAGATAGATAGATAGATAGATAGATAGATAGATAGATAGATAGATAGATAGATAGATAGATAAATAGATAGATAGTTAGTGGATGGCTCCTTTCATGTGTACATCATTCAGCAGATGAAGTGTGGATGTTTGTGAGGCGACTCTAAACTTGTGACTCCAGTGTGTTAGATCTTCTTACTTAGACGTGTTACAGCACACCCACCGTGAACCTCACCTCGCCTTTAACCGCATAATGCGCATCAGTGTTGCATTCTGGAGCGACTTCAGCTCTAAGGCTTGGAGAACAGAACATCAGGTACTTACTTTTCCTGGCACACACATTTCACAGGTGAACTGTCCCGTTCTCGCAACATATCTTAATTCCCACTAAAAGATTTGTTTTCACAGGGAGACTGGGAGACAGGAAACTCAAAATTCACTTTTCTGTTCACCACAATCTGTTTCTCCAATCTGAGCCATCGGTGCCTCGGAGGACGAGGAGGTCTCCTTTAAATATGACGCGCGTACGAGTCAAACATCTGTTTCGAGGAAACCCTGGGAAACTGCGTCGTATCGTGTGCACTCCTGAGTGTTTGTGTTTACAACGGTGTCGTTACATTTTCCAGCGAATTTCCCCCTCTGATAATGTTGAAACCACAGGAATGCTCGCCTCGCTGCCCACACAAGGTGGCGCTGTTCAGCCACTTTTCCTCTCATGACACAGCACGTACAGTCACTCGTCCACGATCTGGATGCAGAAACCTGGCCTGACGTGATCCGCTCCCATGTTTTGATTAAGCAACATTTCTGTGTGTGTGTGTCTTTTGTGCGTGTGTGTGTGTGTGTGTGTGTGTGTGTGTGTGCTGCTGTGTGCTTCAGCTGCTTTCTGCGGCTACGTTCCCCGTTTCTAATTATGCATTCAGTGAGTAAGTGTCTGGGATGATGCACCATGCTTGGCAGGTCCCCAGTGGTATTTGAGGCAGCCCATGCCTTGTTAATGGCGAACAGTTGAAGCTCGGGCGTGATACTCCGTTACCATCAGGATCAACAGCTTTTTTTCAATTTCATTTCATTTTTTTTCTTCATGCGTTTTAAAATGTAAACAATGCGCGGGCGTGTTTGTCTTCCAATATGGCGCACAGTGCTTTTTCATGACCTGTGACGAATTCTCAGAGATTAAACTATTCTCGGAGCAGTTGTCGCAATAGCGACTCATTCAAAATATTAACCGACTGTAACTAATGTGAGAAGCGTTTCTTCACAGAGACGCCGAGTCAGCTTTCTCTCTTGGCTGCTCCTGGCGGTCAGGTCCAGCCAGCTCGTTAACTTCAATCACCCTGAAAGCTTTATTTATTTATTTACTTACTTACTTACTTAAACTTTGTGCTAACACATTTGTGGGATCTTTTCAGATTTTCTCAGTTACATAAAAACAAGCAGCCTTCTGTATCTGAAATGAAATGTGGAAGTAATTTAGGCCCGGAGCTACCTGGCTCTGTCCTGCAGCAGCTGACGAGGAGAGCTTATCCTTCAGTGACTGGAGATCCCTGCCGCCTCTACCACAGAAGCTCAGTATGACGTCAAATCCAGAGGAGGTGTGTGTGTGTGTGTGTGTAGTGGAGGGGCGGGAGGGGGCTTGCATGTCATCCAATATGATCGTGTAACACGGCTCAGATGCAGAAAACAGAATCCTCACCCCACCACCAGTGATTCATAACACAAGCGAACCTCAACGCTGTGAGAGTCTGTCATCGGGAGAAACTGTACTTATTTTCCGCACGTAATTCTCTGAGGTTGGATGTTTCATGTGGGAATAAAGTTGTGTAAAAAGCCGTTTGCCCCAAATTGCCTCAAGTGAAATCGACAGAGCCGGTATGGACCGGAATCTGACCAGACGTCTGTGGCTAATTAGCTCTGCCCAACACTCACTAACTATACTATGGGTGATGTAGACATTGGGGTTTGACACTGAATTAAAGGAACAAGGTCTGTTGTAACCATAGCTGCCTCTGTCAGGTACAGTTTTATTGTCACTGTAAGAAACGAGGCACTAAGACGAAAAAATGACATTTGTTCTTGTGGGCGAATATCTCCAAAACCAAATACCCAGCCACTTCAAACCATCGTTGTCCTGCCTCGTCGCCCAGCTGGACAAACACAGCAAACCAGACTTTTCTCATTTGTATTCCCCCAATGATGGAATGAGCCTGTCGAGCACCATCGGGGCAGGAGTTTCTCTCTCCATCTGAAGAAGCTCTCAAAGTCCCAACTCATGCTTTACTCTCACTGCCCTTCTTCCTCCTTCTCCTCACACTTCTCCTTTCGCTGTCTCCTCTTCACAAGTGCAATAACCCTGCACTTGTACTTGTACTTACACTACTGCACTCTTGTTGTCACTCTAGCTCGACTGCACTGGTTAAATAACTTTCCTTTTGGGAAATAAATAAATTAAGTAGTGGTCTTATCTTGAGATGAGAACATTAGAACATGGGATCTATCGGGCTGTGTGTTATGTCAAGTGTCTTGACATAACATCGTTATGAACTGGAACCTTAAAAAACAAAGAATTGACTTGACTCTTTAAAGTCAGAAGTTAAAAGCAATTGTCACATATTCATTGGTCTAATGTGGCTTGCGCGCCATTAGAATCCCATTATTTGTGCTGATGAAAGTATTAACCAGGCAAAGGTAGATGGTGTGAGAGGGAATAGGAGAAGGTGGGGCTCTCTTCACTTCCACTGACAGAGAGAGAGAGAGTGAGAGAGAGAGAGAGAGAGAGAGAGAGAGAGAGAGAGAGAGAGAGTGATGGTGGTGCAACAGTGGACCACAGTAGTCCTAACCTTATCAGAGGCTACACTGTCCCATTATGTGAATCCGCCCTCTGTAGGAAATGAGTGCTTCCTGTTGTTTTATAGAGTCTTCCTGCAAAAAGGTTGAGATATGTTATCCTTACCCACCAGGGAAGACGGACACAACCTGGTCAGGCAAAATGACAGCCACTAGTTTCTCACTGATGTTCTCGGGGTGTTTTGTGATTCTTCTCTTCTGGGGTAAGTAATGGATCTACACTGTGCATTTCTTCATCTTTTTATGATATAACTTCTTTACTTGCCCTCTGTTTCACCTCTGAGGAGGAATGCTCGGGGGCTCTCAGTGATTGAGTGGCTTTTAGAAAGGAGCTTAGTGAGTCCCGTGATTAAATTTTAGACATTTAAAGAGTTTAGTTTGAGGGTCACAGAACCATTTTAATCAACCCGAGACATTATGTTTATTTCAAAACAAGGATTTTGCGTCACGTAACTGCCCAGAAATTCACTTTATGACTTAACTTTGAGAGATTATTTGATCCTTTTTTTTAATGAAATCAGATCTCTTGTTCACATGGGAAAGGAAAGCATGTTGTTTAGACGTCCCTCAGTTAAATATATATGAAGGTTTCCTTGAAACAGCAGGGGACAAAGGGAGGATGCACTGACCTGCTCACTCCCTGAAGTGACTCCTTGTTATTTCCTTTACCTCCTCCACATTCACAAGTTCTGAACTCTGTCTCTGCAGTATTATCCAACATAATTCACTTAACATTCCTGTTTTTTTTAAATCTCACCATTCACTTCTTCCTATATGTTGTTTTTGTTTCTCTCTTTTTTCTCCTAACAGGATGCACAACAGTGGTTTGTTTGGTGTACGAAAACAAAGCAATCCAGCCTACAACCACAGCAGGTATGTGTCTCTTAAAGGGACTAAATAAACAGATCTCATACGTGATTCACACAAACACTGTCACAAACCTGACCTCCTCCTTCCTTCCACTCCAGGGTATCACTGGACAAAGATGACGACCAATCGTAAGTATCTCCCGGAGAAATTCGATCCGCAAGCGTTTTTGATTTAATTCACCCTTTAATGATTCAGCAAACATGATACGCAAATACACGAATGCTTTTTAACAGTTACAAATACTGATTATACGTTTGCGTCCACCGGGAGATTGTTTTGGATCGGTTCCTTGAACTCATTTGCTGGGCTGGAACTGACAAACACAGAAAGCAGAGCTCAGAGATCCCGCTTTCTGCCAAGATCTCCTTGTGTGTGTTATCATGAGACTCCAAGACAAACTCCCGGGGAGGTCTCTACCACTGAGGGGTCAACAGCAGTAGACACAAGGCCCGTAATGGTTTGGGGTTAGAGGTTAACTCAAACCTCATTACGAGCAGCCCCCACCTGGCTCAACTTCCTGAATTTGTTCGTCATTCACCCCATGCAATGTCTGTGATCAACGCATGAACTCGGAATTGTGAAACAACTGGAACTTTGGAGCAGCGCCCCTTTCACTGTTCCTCATCCTGTGCCTTCCTTTTTTTTCTCTCTTTCTCTCTCTCTCTCTCTCTTTCCCCTGACTGTCCCCCCTCCTCCCCCTGCCAACCCCCCCCACCTCCCCCACCACCCCCTCCCACCCCAACTCTGAGCTCCTCCTTTGCTGAAAAGACACATTTCCTGATGTCATTACTAAATCAAAATGTTGCTCAGGCAAACAGATGTTGTGAGAGGCCCAACATGTGGATTCGGTGACATAAATTAACAAGTTGGTCGTGAGAAAACGCGGACCATATCGTTCATTTTTTCACTGAATCAATGAAACCACCTCTCACACACACACGCTGTTCTTTCAAGTGGTGAGCGGAGACAGCGAGAAACTACCTCACAGATGTAGCACAGTTATGAGCTCCTCGTGACATGGAAAAACAAAAGTTTCCCACACTTCATGGGGATATATCAGCAGTTTTTTTTCCGGTCTTTTTAAACAGCTGGTCAGCTCTGACGAATAACTTCTATCAGGCTTGGTCAAATTAACCTAAATATGAAATCATGCCTGTCTGCACAGCACACCCTGCAGAGTCACGATTACATCCACCCCAAAAACGCTAAGCCCTAAATGTTTACTTATGTTTCCTATTTGGCAGAGGCAGCCCAAAAGGCAAATAAATCACATGCTGTGAGCTGGCCAGGCCTTCGACTGTGAGAAACTGAGACTAAAAAGCAGAACAAGAGTTAAAGAGTAAAGGGTTTTCAGATGTGAGTCCAGCCCAGCTTGGGTGTGCTCCCTTTTATTTGGGAGAATGGAGAGGACAATCTTTGTTGCCTCCACCCCTTTTAAAAGGGAAGAAAATCTAAAGGAAACGTGTGTTGGAGAGGGGAAGAGCTGCTGCCAAGGCGCTGGGCCGTCAGACAGATCTTCGAAGAACATCTGCTAACCGCGGGTAACACTGTTTGGACATCTGGTAACCGAAGGTTACACTGCGTCTCTTCCATCCTGTCGGGTTTCCTGTTATGCCTCGCTGTACACAGTCCAAGAAGTTTAGGTTTATCGTACATGGTCATCAGTTGGGGAGAACGCACCTTTATTCATTTTTCCTGACATGAAGGGAGCGCTTGGTTTCATTGGGGTATTCCTCTCCTTTCTCTCCGGTGAGTGTGTGGTCTGCCTCGTACAGCTGCAAATGCCTGCCTCAGTGCTACACATGCGAAGGAGCAAAAAGTACTGTTCATTCAGCTTTGCCAGGATGCATGTCTCTGTTGAAGTGGCTAAATGGATTGGATTAGATGGGCCTGATTTGCGGAGCGCTAAATGCTTGATGAGCACGTTGCTGCTTGATGGGAATGTTGTTAATGTAAAACTCTGATTTTCTCTGTTCTAGATTTTAACAGTGGGACAACGGCCATGGCATCTGGTAAGTGGTGGAGCTTTCAAATCATTTAGCTGATCAACCTTGCATGCGCAAACAAAACCGCTAATAGAGTTCTTTTGATGTTGTCCAAGACCTTTGTTCATCATTTTATGATCTCTCACATGCCTCTTTGTGTCTTCCTCTTTCTCCAATTGATGCAGATTGTATGGGTGGCTCTGAGAAATGTACATTTCTTTGCGCTTTCTGCAATGAACATTTTCACGGGAATTCAATGAAGTGCCTTGGATTTGTGCTTGGAAATATGTGCCTCCACAATTTCAAGACCACAATGGCATTATTCAACAGCAGCGACTGGTGCATTTGGAGCAACGTGAACAGGCAAGTAGTGCATGTTTATATTTGCAATGAGGTATTTGCAAGAGCAAAATGAATGACAGTTAGTCTCATGTTTGCCAATTATCTGAACAAATCCTCTCCGCTCTTTTTCTGTCATCCACACTGCAGTTTGTATAGTAACCTAAGCCAGTGCACGGAGGAAGTATCTGACTGCCTCCTGATCCCGTGGCCCAACCCTCTGGTGGAGCAGAGCTTTGTGGACATTCACTCCGAGTTTTTCCAGGATTGTCCGTCAGAGGAGCAAAGTGATCCACCACCAATGATTGTCTTTGCCCTGGTCATAACTCCCATCTGTCTGATCCCTGTCATGGTTAGCCTCGTGGTTCTCAAGACCAAGAATGGGGATGGCAATTCTTAAAAAACCTGAATTTCTTCTCAGTTATCACCCCGAATATAATGCTTGACGTATGCTTTTCTACATATCCCCAATGGAGGACTATAGCTTGTGCTTTCATCATACCTGCAACTTTTGCAGAGGACTGAAGGTTTTTCCTCACGGCTCAGAGGAATACTGACATTTTGGCAGAGGAGGAGACTAATGTGTGTTCAGTATTGCAAAGTGAATGTCATAATCATTGTGGCTGTTTTGGCAGCAGCCAAAATCTATGTTGTTTTAATATCCTGTGATGTACTGTGACCAAGACGTTTCTTTTTAATCGCGCCTCTTCTGTGCACTCTATTCAGAAAGAGGAGCTTGATGAGCTTTTTTTTTAAACCGAAGAACCCAGTGTACAGGGTCTTAATAACGAACATTTTGGGAGCTTTCAAAAAGCACTTGTATTGATAAAAGACAAAGTAATTTTAATTACTGAATTCTTTGCCATTTTTCGCTGCTGTCCACACCTCTGCAGGGGACTTTGAGTAGACGGTGCACAGTATGCATGCAGAGGACACGTGCAAACCCTTGATTTGCATTCTGAATTGGACCCAGGTAAACGTCCGAGAACGGTCTATGGAAAAGCATCTCAATATGTTTTAAGGGAGGGCAGGAAAATGATCACGGTCTGTTGCATGGATCTGGTTATGTGAGTCATTGCGTGTGTGAGGTTTTGGGGTCAGAGGTTACAGATGGGACACAATGAGTGGGTCCGCCCAGAAATGGAGATCTCTTTCCTGGTTTTGTCTATTTTTGAACAGAAAATCCACCACCAGCACTTTCCACTGTTCTCTTTGTGCAAACAATGACAATCCTTATGATCATAGGGTGAGCGAAGTGAAGAGAAGTTTATCTAACTCTATCTATCTCCACCCAGCCCGGACTGAGAAACAATTTGAAGTGGATCAACACTGAGCGACGACGGGAGGATAGGAGTGCTATTTCCTGAATCATAGCTATTTTGTTAAGTATTGTTCAGTTCTGAATGACGACAAAGCCACCTTAAGTGCTTTCAGATCGAAACCAAAAAAATGTGTATTTATATACTGTGTAATAATTCAGGACCTTAATGGACTTACTGTACAGACTGAGAGAACACGTCCTGCCTGCTCTCACACCATGTACTGTATGCATTTTGATATTTTTTTCAGTATTTTATACAATTAAATCTACAGCTGGATTATTAACTGATGCCTCGTCTTTGTCTGTCAAGGCAAATGAAAACCACCGGTTTCGGGGTGCCTCCTTTTTCTCTTTTTTTTCCTTTTCTTTTCTTTTTTTTTTTCCAAGCCAATTACAACTAGAAAGGAGCAGACTGTACCTCGGCGCAGCTCGGGTTCACAGGGATACATTGGGAAAGTTGCGGCATCACTCTGACAGAAGTGCCCTTTGACCTTTGTCAGTATTTGATTAAACACTCTTTTTCCCTCGAGTGCAGCACAGATGGCACGGCTTTGCGCCTCAGGTAGTGTTTCACTGTATCCTCGGTGAGCAGCAGTATACTGTGGCGCAGTTTTCTGAGCTGCTCGAG
Source organism: Karalla daura (assembly GCA_029224185.1). Classification (NCBI taxonomy): domain Eukaryota; kingdom Metazoa; phylum Chordata; class Actinopteri; order Chaetodontiformes; family Leiognathidae; genus Karalla; species Karalla daura. The sequence continues at coordinate 5,846,323 of CM055203.1, read as the reverse complement.
AACTGATGTAGTGAAGGAAGCAATGACAGCAGTCATGTATCACACCCTCATCTGGCAACCACAACACTGCAGGGTGGGCCTGTGTATGCATATGTGTGTGTGTGTGTGTATGTGTGTGTGTGTGCGTGTGTGTGTATGTGTGGCAGGGCTGGGTGGGAAAGTGTGTTTGGTGACCTTCTTCCTCTCTCGATGCAGGGTCATCCTCGTCTCCACCCCCTTCTGATCTCATCCAATTCTGTGTACTCCTTATTGTAACAGTAAGCCAGGGGCCGTTCATTATGCAACATGCGATTGTGAAAACAGTATTTATCACTTTTTATGACTTGCATTACATCACTTGTTTGACAAAACAATATGTGTATGTGTTCAGTGCGGGCAAGTCAAACAACTTACAGTACATGAGTACTTTGTGTTTCGGTCAGGAAACCTCGCCCTCTAGTGGCTGTTAGAGTGAAAACCTGCCTTCGTGAGTTTTCTTTTATAAACTTTGATGCTTTAAAGTGTGGGGAAAGTACATTGTCACCAGGAATTCTTCAAAGCATATGTAAGGCCATATCTGAGGTTATTCTGTGGAGCCCCTCAGCCACGCCACAGTGCGGTTACGTAACGTTATGAGACGCCTTAACTTGCATGAAGAGCATCTGATCTGAGCTTAATCCCATGAGCCTCGGCAATGAAGTGGGTTGATTTGATGCTTTGGGACTGGCATTTGTCTCAGTGTTCCAGTCCTCCGGATATATAATGTTACGTAAAATCTGACCTGTCAGATACTATACTTGTGACTGATGAAGATAATTATTCTAAAACATATCTAACCCGCCTGAACAAATGTCTGGCTTTGCTTGAGTCAGTTACACTAAAACTTATTTGTTTCTTACCAAGATGAAAAAACAAGTTAAACTCAGAAGTATGATGAAGTATGATCTTCCTTTTTGAGCTACATGTAAAGTAAATACACTAATGCCCCTATGGAAATGTCATAAATAGCTGTATTGTTTCAGTTTAGCCTACTGCTATCTTCTGCTCACCATCATGAGACATTTCTGACCCGACTAAGTCTAAACATCGTGCCTCTAATTGAGCTAAATATGAGAAAATACAGTATATGTGACACCCCCAGCGGTTACGTGCACATGCTGTTTATTTCTGGAAGAAGACCGGGAGCTTTTCTCCTTGCAGCAGTGATAAAATTTGCGAGCCGCAGCTGCGTCTCCAGTTCCAGGGTGGTGGGTCTTGGCTCCTGAGCCACTGTGGGGGCCTGTGGGTCCTCTCACGGCGGGGGCCGATGTCTGTTACATCCCAGAGATCTGGCACGCTGGCTGGAAGGACGGCGGGTGAGGGCATCTGCACATCCACTGCTGGTTCCTTTTGGCAGACTTACTATTGTGTCTGGGGACTTTGGCTGTGGAAATAATTGAGGTAGCTGATGCTGTCAGCTTCACTTCTCGTAAGAAGGAGCAGTCGGTCGCGTCGGTGACAGCTGGGTAACCTCCACAGCTGGCCACAGAAGGTCAGCTGGGTGGAGCCTGCGCCACCCTATCGATGACTTATCGACACGCGTTTATAGACATCTTTGTCCGTATCCGCACTCGTCCTCCTCCCCGACCGGTGGTTGCCGCAGACTGGAGATCTGCCAGACTTGATGAAAATTAAAAGATTGCGTCCATTGATGCGAGTCATTGAGTGTGACATGAGTAATTACTTTGTTGTGCGTGATCCAGGCAGCTGGCACTGCTGTCTCAGAGCTGACCCTTCAGCTGGATGACACCAGGCTGGCAGCAGATGACTGTATATTCAAGCAGGCCCGACCTCAAAACTGCTGCCCGATCAGTCAGAATAAACCCGTAAATACACACAGCACGAACGGCTGCTTCTTTCTGCTGCCAACTCAAAATCTGAGTGGCAAGAGACGGCGTCTTATCTCAACACAACTAATTCTGTGTTCCTCCACAGCGATGAAAGGGAGAAGGGTCACATTGTTTGTCACAAGATGTTCAGAGACGAGACTTTTTGGGGAAACAAGTGATGCAATCACAGCTGAAGAGTGAACTAAACAGCAGGAGAAAAAAACAGAGAAACTCTTTAATACTGTGGTATAGGTAATGTCATATATCAGGCCAAAAAAGTGTCACAAAAGATTTGCAGTACCAGTGTGCACCAATTCCACTTTGAGCTCGGCCTCTGCTTTGGGTTCATCAGTGCCAGCATATTGTATTTTCCATAACAATCGCATAATAAAAAAAGACAGAGAGATCCTATAGAAGCTTTAAGAAAGAACACTGTGTGGGTGTTTGCAATAGTTCTTATATCGAGAAAACAACAGATGAGATTCATAAATTCATATATTCTACCTTACATAGTCCAGCTTCAGTCCCTTTTTCCACCAGTGCTGGTTCCTGACCGGTACTTAATGTGGAACCTCTCTTTCTGTTTTAACTTCCTCGAAAATGTTTTCAGAGTAGCTCTATTTCCTTGCTGGACCTAAGAGCAGCCCTGGACTGGATGAAACAGCAGCTAAAGAAGCTGAAGAAAGACAAGAAGGACCAACAAAGAACAGCAGTCGAAACTATGAGGAGAAATCCACATTTTGATGTTTTGGATTTGGTTCATTGGGGCAGATTGGTAGCGACGTAACTAACGTATTCAGTGATGCAATGACGTGGCTCTGAAGCAGTGGAACAGCAACCGGTTCTCATCTGGTTCACAAACTGTAACTAGTACCTGCTTGGAACCAGCACTGGAACCGTTTTGGCGGTAAAGGGGTGTAAGTGTGTCAGGGAAAGAGGATTAAGAGAGAAGCAACTCTGCAGGTCTGTGTCTGCCACTGTCGTGTCTCCCTCTGGTTATCTGCATTGTTACATGATTAACATCTGTGTCAGTCTGCATGATGGGAAGTTGCAAAGTAACAAGCTGAAATGACAAGACAACTCCACGAAGCCTGCCAGGAACAACATGACCTTCGATCCTCACTCGCTGTCATCCAAGAGAATTATGAACAGTCTGCAGAATATGACCTGCAGAAAAAACACAACAAAACAAAACAAAACAGGGACGCAGAACAATGAACAACTCCCGCTAAGCTTAAAAAATTATTGATTTAAGACTCTGCCGAGGGGAACCTGACTGAGTTCGAGGGCTGTAATTGAGCTCCGATGACAGGGCTGCAGGCGTGTGTTGCGAGGCTGACGCACAGCTGGGCTATTGAAAGGAGCCAGGCACCACCGGGTGTCAGGAGACGACGAGGGGGGAGCCGTATTGTGATAACAACGATGAGGTTTCTATGGGCACAGAGGCAACACAAAACAAATCCCTCTCTGACTCTCGAGCACTACTGAGGCACATGTTACATCTCAAATCATTTCTGCTGCAGATGGTAGAAGATGTTTTGAAACAGCCTTGGAAAAGTCCCTCTCTCCCAGAAGTTTCTGGAGCAGATGTGCTTAGAAATGCAGTTTCAGTTGCGGCCTCTAGATGGCAGTGTTTGAGAGCATATTTAGAGCGGGGGGGCTTTAAATACAAGTCAAAGAGATTCAAAGAGAGACAATCTTGTTATATATATAGACTATATATATAGACACTTATCTAAAGGTGAGAATGTCAATATATGCTCTGTATATGTGAAAACTCAAAAGAAATCGAAACTATTTTAACAACATTTACATTTAGTGAACTGTAATTCTGGACTGGAGAGGAGCCAGTTCAGTAAAAGGGAAAGTGAGGTAACCGTATTGCATGTTAACGATCCGCATATTAAAACAAAAATAAAAGCGAAAATAAAGTTGTGCATCTTAAAATACAGTATTTCATTTACATAAAAAGAAAGAAAGAAATGTAGTCTCTACCTCCCTACACAGTCTCAGCAGTGGAACAGCTTTAACTTTTCCCACATTCAGCTGGAAATGATAAATAATAAGAGCAGGGTGTTCAAAGTAAATGAATCGGCTGAAATCCTCATTGAGTGATACAAGTTGGCTTAATGATTGGTTATTTTGTGCAACCTTATTTCAGATTTCAGAGAGTGACATTGTGTTTGATAGTGGTGTTTTACAGTGTAAGTCAGTACAGCTCTAAGTCTGGACAGGACTGAGTCTGGGTTACTAGTGGTTAGAAGCTGCACCTGTTCAGTACTCTCCTGCTCCCACTGCTTATTGAATCTTGAGTCTTAAACTCCAGGACAGTGGAATTAAATCAATTTCATGCCTCTCCTGGGACACTCCCAGTTTGACTAAATACACATTGCCATTCTTCCAAGTCCCGCAGGCTTAGCTTCAAAGCAAATAGAGCGAGTGAAATTCAAACAAACTCACAGGCTGGACCTCTGCTTGAAAAACATTTAGTGATCTGAGCTTCCCAGTTAATGCACGTTGAGCTTTCTGTTGATCACCATGGCTTTGTTGAGGATGTGAAAATTAAAATCACTAACTTCCTTGTAATATTTTTTTTTGTTTGCGCTCTGAAGACACAGCCACTGGACAGCGTTGATAACAGCTGGCGGTGATAAGAGGGAAGCGCTGCTTTTCTAGTCATGTGAAACCACGGCACATCAGTCCAGCTAAGTAGATCAATTAAGACCTAAATATGCATTTCTGTTATCAAAACGTGGAAAAAAATTCAAAGTGAAATGTTTGCGAAATTCAATCCTGTGAGAATTTCTGGATGTGGTGAAATCGCTTCAAGGTCTTTTTTTTTTTTCTCCTATTCATCTTTTTCACCTTGAAGAGAACCACTCAGACATGTCAACTTGGGTGGTGCACCTGCTCCCGTCCAACCTTAAGTCTGTCGGACGAAGTTGTGACAGAAGCTTTCACCACAGCAAACACCTCGATTCGCTCCCGCTAAGTCGTAAACAGCGCCCGTATCTATCCACTAACGCTGAGCTTCTTAAGTTTGTCGTCCTCGCAGTTCCTCGCAGCTTTTGTTTCCCTGTTTGAAGGCGTCTAATCCCGATCTATTTTTTGACAGATTATTATTTTTCTTGAGGCCGGTGCACAATGGGACGTATTTTGGTGTGAAACATTCATCCCCGCTCGTGCACGAGCACGTGTGCCTGCGCTCACAAAAAACACATTTACTGTACATACAAAGACGCTCGCCTGCAAACAGTAAACAATGTGACACAAAACATGAAAGCGGACTTATCTGCAGGTGTAGTAAACATAGATGAGCACATATGAAAAGGAGGATATGTGAAAGGGATGTGTGGGAACTCGGCGGGCAAACAGAAGTTTTTGCATCTGTTTACAAGGACTGTGCGTCGTTTCTCCAATACAGTGCTGTACAATGCTCCGGGGGTTTGAGCCTAATAGGCCTAGTTTAGGCCTCGATATCGTGAATGGAATTTATGCAAATGTGACGTTGACAGTGAGCATAAACCTTTGATCTGGGCTTCTTTGTGGCTGCAACGCGGGGAAAGCATCGCAGATCTAACGGGAGAGGAGAATCAGAAATGCAGCGCTGCGGTATTAAATGGGGAAAAAGAAAAAAAAAAAAAACCCTGATAATTTCACTGTGATGTAAATGAAGAGAGTTCCACCATGGAGCCACATATGCCTGTAAGGTTAATGAAATCAGCCGCGCCATTACAGAATAACAAGTTGTTGGAGGGCGAGAAAGCGCATCAGGATTGTCATTTCCCCAATTAAACAATCATAAAGCTTTGAGTTGGTGTAATGAGTCGCAGGCTTAATAACAGAGCCTTCGGTAAACCCATTCCTGTCTCACTCACCATGGCTGCACCTCACAGTCCTGAGATCGTAATTGAAAAGAAGAAGCAAACGTACCTGTTTGAATTGCGTTTATCGGTTTGTAAAAACAAAGCCGTTAATGTGTTTTTTTTAGCGTCTCGTCGGCCTCTCCCCGGATTACAAAGGGAGTTATTTAAAGACGTCTTCGCAAATACTGTTCTGCGGAGCCTCTTAAAACAGGTTTTAATTGTCTTGCTTGGTCAAGTATTGACTCTCTGGGTGTTCATGGAGACATTATCGAGGGTATATTTACAGCAAAATTGATTTAATGTCAGTTTTGCAGAACACGACCGAAACTATGTCATCATCGCAGATTAGGTCCATCCATCCATTGTCTTACCGGTTTCGTTGCATTGGTCTGCTGGAGCCTATCTCCAGGTTAAGTCAGGATAGGTTTCACACACACACACACACACACATACACACACACACACACACACACACACACACATACACACTCATTCTCACACTCACACCTAGGGACAATTTATAAGTCCCCATTCGACCCGAATGCGTGTTTTTGGAGAGTAGACCCAAGCCTCTCGCTGTGAGGCAACAGTTCTATTTTGAACAAAATGCATGTTAAATTGTTAAATCAGCCTTTATAAGATGTGATTTGAGTCCAACATGTTCACATGATCCTTGGAGTGCCTTAAATAATTGCAGCGATTGATATGATTTGACAGTGGACTGCACAAGGAAGGGTGTGTCTCTATTCTCCTCTCACACAACCCTCTATGGAAAAAGTCCAGTTTCATTCTGTTAAAACTTTCTCTTCCAAGATATAGAGTATTCTTTGGATATTATTCATGCACCCCCCTAAAAAAAAGCACATTTTAGTATCTGGACTTGAGCACCTTTGTGGTTTTCTAAACTCAATTAACAGACAAAGGCAAATGGCTTCAGCAAAAGAAAAAAAAAAGGTTTATTTTCTTCCTCAGACAACAGTGTCAAGGTAAATGCAGACAATCTCTTCGTGTGTTTTATTAAGCTCTGCGCCCTCATCCTGCAGTGAGTCATCCTTTGATTTTCATTTCTAAAGAGGCCATTTTTAAAACCGAGTGCCATTGAAAGGCACGCAGTCTCCGGCTACAAAGAGCCGTTATTGCCGCTTGGATTTATAAACAAACTTAAGTTTGATCTTAAGCAGATTTACTGAAGGGTAATACCCAGCTATACAGACACATGTCAGCAACAATGCAGCTGTGAAATCATGTGTGTTGACTCTATTAGAATCAGTCTGAGAAGGGGGTATATGCATTCAGCTGCAGGGATGGATGCTAATACTCATGACGCTGGGTGTCTAGTGAGCCTGCTGGGCCATGGGTGGGAACAGCTTATCCCACACCTCCACCTTCATGATGGCTTTGCCCATCGGACACATCGTCGACTTGATATCTAGGTAGTCGCCCACGAAATTGATTCCCGACCCGGTGGCCTCCTCCCTGACAAACCCGTGCTCTTGCTGCTTCTTCTCATAGTACATCTCTTTGAAGAGCTTCTCGTCGCAGTCGCGGCCCTTTTTGTAGATGCCCACCGCGAACCAGTTCTTGTACAGGTTGTAGTCCCAGGGGACCGAGAACATGACGGCCAGGGTCTCGATGTAGTCGTTCTGGGACCTCTCGAACAGGTCGTAGGTCATGACGCCGACGCAGCCGGTCGCTCTGCCGCCGGACTTGGTGAAGGTGCAGACCTCGGTCATCAGGGGGCGAACCGTGGGCTGGGGCGGATTGAACGTCTCCCCGTTATCGAGGTACACCCTGACAGCACGGAGGAAGACACATTACATTACACGCTACTCTTTCCAGCCACTGTCTAACCCGCTCTGTACCACAACAGGGGGTCGACAGGGGGGCAACAGTATGCTGTTGTCTTTACTCTCATTGTGTCATTATGAGTCTAACAAAGAATCTCATTGCATTGTCTGAATGGCCATATTCTTGCAATGCACATGGCAATAACATTTTTCAATCTTGAATGTCAAATAGAGATGAATGTGCCCTTATTCGTCCCACAATAGAAATTTCAAGTACTGCACTCAGGGTGAATGCAGTGAATACACCCTGGAGTGGCTGTTAGTCCAGCCCAACACACACCATACATTCTCATATTCTTGCAGTTTCCATTTGACCTAATTTTGCATGTTGTTGGACTGTGGGAGAAACCTTAAGTACCTGCAGAGGGAGAACATAAAAACTCTTGCCCGTTTTTTTTCTTGCTGCAAGGTGACAGTGACCATTTTTCTATTTATATAATATGCAAAGCTGCAAATATCAGGGCTCACCTGGGGTTGATGAGACAGTAGTTGTTGGTGATGTTTGAGATCTCAATGGTGATGCTTCTCCTGCTGGTGACATCGGCCGCGGCGGCTTCGGCTGACTCTGACATGTTGGAACGGCTTTGCAATCTGCTCCTGATACAAAAAGTCAGATTAACCGGCTGAACTGTGCAGCCGGGGCCAGCACCTGCCTCCTTTCCTCAACACATAAAAAACCTACGTGTATATCATAACTCAAAATATCCTCCCGACTCCCCGCTCCGCCGACGTGACGTATTGACATTGCGCTGACCTTCACGGGGGCAGACGCAGACTGGAACTTGGTATGAAAGATGCTTTTCTGAGGCTAATGAGATTTCAAAACAGTTGCGAACAATCAGAGAATCGAGGCAGATTCTCTCTGCCTCATTAGAGAGTGTACCTCCTCAATTACAGCACTAAGTAGCACGCAGTAATGAAGTGAAAGCACTCTCGAAAATGATCACCCCTTTAATCAACAGATATAAGAAACAAATCAAACAAATGCCCCATCAGGAGGCTGCATGCCTCCACAAATTGCTGTTTTCTTGTTGTCACGAGCTAATGAGCCATTCTCTGTACAGTCTCTCGTAAAATTACTTTGCCGTCTTATCATTTTAAATCTTCTCCGACTGACTTACCTGCTGAGATCCTCTGCTGCTGCTCCCGACTCCCAAAGTGGGAAAAGTTACCTGGAGAGGGAGGTGCCGGTAGTTTTTTTTTTCAAACAAGGATGTACTGTATGCCATTGTTTGGAAAACCTCCCACTTGCAACACATCCCCCGATGGACAACACACACCCTCATGCTTGCAACACAACCTCATTTGGTCAGCACACACCCTTCATTAAGGCGAATGCATCATCCAGACACAAAAAGATTACGAGATCAAATATCGCTGTGTATTCCCCGACCACACCCGCGTCTGGTGCCACATGGAAAAATTCTCTCGATCCAGACTTTTTTTTTTTAAGCGATCCTGGATCATTCACTTGGCAGACTCGTACATGTTTGTGTGTACGTGACTGAGCGGTGATGCGGTTTGGAAATCTGGTTTCTGTGGCCACGGAGAACAAACATAAACTGAACAAGTCGAGACAGACGTCTGCGGAGCGTCTCTACTCTCTCCGGTCTCTGGTTGAACCTCGAGCTTTTCCAAATCCCACACAAGAAACACTCACATCACAGCAAGATGGAGGGTCTCGCAGCCAATGAAGACCAATATTGTTATCGTGCCGATTAAAAAAACATCTATGCAGATATTCCATCTGTTGCCACTCATTAGAATTGGATGAATCCAGCCAAGAGATTAAAAAATGATTACTGTTCATCGGCAATTACGAAAGCATACTGAGTGAAAACATAAACCCCCACAAAGGAACAAACGTTGGGTCTGAATATTTTATTACCATAATCAAAGACAGAAAAAGGGGAGGGTAGAATATAGATAAGCCCCAGGAATAAGCTAATGGAGAATCAATGATCTGGCTGTCAGATATTGATATCTTTCAGCGGACACAAAATAGAGATGACAGTGAAATCAGTCTTCCTCCCCTCAAGGATGACAACATGCAACAGTGGTCGGATCAAGTCAAGTGGTTGGAAGGGTTTATTCATTCTTGTTTGCCACAAAAAGCAACAACAGCACATTCTTTTAATGACCCATTTTGTCGTAGAGCTCCACTTTGACGATGCCCTTGCCGTCGCTGGACATGGTGGCCCTCAGGTCGACGTGCGCGGCTCTGTGCTGGAGCCCGCAGCCGCTCGTCTCGGACCGGGCGAACCTGCTCTCGTCTCTCTCGCCGTCGTACATCTGCTCGTACAGCTCCTTGCCGCAGGCCCTGGACCGCTCCACCACGCCCACGGCCAGACGGTTCTTGTACAGGTGGTAGTCGTAGGGCACGGAGAACATGATGGCCACGCGCTCGGTGCAGCTCTGGGCCTGCATGTGGAACAGGTCGTAGGTCATCAGGCCCACCGACCCCGTGGCGGTGTGGTCGTCCTTGGTGAAGGAGCACACCTCCGTCTTCCCCGTGCGGACCGTCGGCTGCGGCGGGTGCTGACAGAAGCCGCTTGTCACGTAGACCCTATAGACGGAGACAAATCTTTACCGTCACTTCCAGGCCGGCAGGAGATCACTTTTATGTGACAGGGGCGTCCAGACTTTCAATGAGAAAACAGACTTTTGTAAGTTTTGTGGAGATTGTCAGTGTACTTTTTGAGTGCTGGGCCTTCCAGGGGTAGCTGAAATACCTTATGCTGATAGATGGAGTGTGACTGTACAAGTGCTGCTGTGGACTTCTAAGCAACAGCGAGTGTACCTGCATACGGTGTGCAATGAGGCGGCGCATGTCACCGCGTGATAGATAGGAGGATGTTCTCAGCAAAGTGATGTCACACATGAAAACCAGCCATCCACGATACGGTCTGTCCTGCCACTGCGAGATAAATGTAGGAGCACGCCGGAAATCCCGACAGACGCTGGTCACTTTTATTTGCTTTCATTGTATTTTGTTATTTCTCCCCATAAGCGCACGAGGATAAGGGGATCGGATCTAATAATACAAAACAGATGGTACACAGACACTTAAATTACAACTTTTATTACAACCAATTAAGTAGAGCACAACCACAGTTAATTAACAGAGATGCTACTTGCTAAAAATCTTTGCCTTCTCTCTGGAAAAAAAAACAAAAAAAGAGTATAATTTGTCTGAAGGAATTGGATGCTGCTGGTATCATGACGCTAATTTTTAGTTCTCATCAGGCGCTGCAGTCTCGAAGCACTTCAAAGCGGCGTTATTAAACCTCCTGAAAACGAAAATACATCTCCCTGAAACAAATCAGACTGGAGACAAACTGATAGACTCGCTAACCTGCGCTGACCTCCAATCCGCAGACCCATTTACATTTATATGATACGGCTTTCATAAATCAGTCACTTTCATCTTGTTATGCTTTACGAGGCCATTCATTCAGTTGTGGTTATTCAGTAAACATTTCTGTGTTCTACTCCGCTTCAAGCCTGATTTCATGCTTTTACTTTTCCTCTAACGTGTAATAGGTTGCCGTGGACTTCGTGGACTTACTTGGGGTTGATGAGACAGAAGCTCCCGCTGAGGTTGGTGATTTCTATGGTGCAGTTTCTGTTGGTGGTGAGAGTGGCTGACACAGCTTCTGCGTTTTCTGGCATCCTGACTGCGAGGGGAGCAGGACCGAGAGCTCAGAGCGCAGCACCGGCTAACGCATCACCTCCTCAGCAGGTATTATTGAGTATTGAGCGGCGAGAAATGCTCTTTTATTTAACAGATGTGGAACAACACGTAAATGATTCATAATTCCAGTTAAAGCAAATCACCTCTCTATAATTCGCTTTTCTCCTCAATTATATAGGAAAACTCAATGCTGCCCAAACAAGCTGAAGACCCGGAATAAAACAGCTTCTATGGGGAAAAGCAACACATAGATCACACTTATAATCCTGCTATAAGAAGAAGAACTTATATTCACCTTGTGAAGTTAAACAGCCGAGGTTTGTTTTTGTTGTTTTTGGGGTTTTTTTGCTAGGCGTCAGCACCTCGTTCCCTTTTCTCAGCTCTTGTCGAGAGGTGAAGAGAGACTCCCTCGTGCGATTACACCTCCACGGTCCATGATCCAACACGGGCTCGGGCGTGTCCTCTCATAGCACCATCCCTCATGGAAAACAGTACAGTATCTCAACAGTAAGTGCTGGGGCCACCTGGAGTCTAATTACCAGGATATAAAGCAAACATAATCTGTGCGATGAATCACGTGACGCACGAATTAGTCATGGAACAACACATTAAACCTTTGCATCTTGAAGGAGCAAATCATTTAAGCGAAGTGTAACTCTGTGCTTTATTGTAGTGAGATCTTTTTCACCTTGTCACGTCTCCGCTTGAAAACATTGTGTAACATGTTTCGCAGTTATTTAATTAGCCTGATGGGTTTCATTTTCAGCGTTTACCAGTTTTCACCTCCGGGACAGCCTCGCTCGATGGCGTCTACTTTGGCGTTTCATGTTCTCACTTGCTGGGAGCGGAGCTACATCCTCCCTGGCTCTTCCTTAACCGATCGCTTGTTGTTGTTACAGGTGACGGCTGGCAAACACACTCCTGTGGGAGCCTCTCCCCTACATCACTCACAAATTTCAACACACTGTCTCACTCTTATTCCACAAATTCCTTTACTGCTGAGTGCGCTCCCGACGGAGCGTGGAGCGGGAGAGGAGACACTCCCTGCTCCCAAGCAGCAGCGACTCGCTCAAACAAAGCATTGTGTAACAGCATCGTGCATTACACTGCAGCGTTGTATTTATGCGCAGGCCTCCACAAATCAAGTGCACTTTGCAAACTTAGCTGCGTTATATGAGATGTATTCATTATTCCACCGACCCATTCAAGTTACAGTGCACTACGGCAGCTGTTCTGCTCCATACATCAGGAGTCTGGGACTTCATTTAAATTCTTTAACTCCAGTGCTTGAAGTCAGCAGATGGCACCAAACATGCATTGGGAAAAAAAATAAAAAAAATTGCATTTGCACTACACAGACCAGTGCCAGTTAAAGTTTGCTTTCTGATGATTAGCCAATGACCGTGGCAGGAGAAGTCACATATTCAGCTCGCCCTTCATTATGAGAGGTGGACAGTCATAGGTGGGATGTTGACGTTCTTGAGAACTCAGTCAAGATCCGCGTGTAGGTCGAAAGATAAAGAGAGGAAGAGTAAACAGACTCAGTAGTTTGCTATGGATTCATTTTTGTGTTTGTTTTTTTCTCTCCTTTTGCCAGAGCAGTGGTACCAGTCTGGAAATAGCAAAGTTGTCCATTTTTCATCCATTGGAAGTAATTCTGTGTGTAGTGAGCATCACAGCAGCCCGGAGACCCCAGAACAGCTGCAGAGCCACAAGTTTGGAATTTCACTTTCAGGGATTTAAGATGCTATAAACAACAACAACAACAACTAAATCTACGGGACGGACAGAGTCATCCACTACCCCGCACCACATGATCACCAGTTCAGTGGCACGGCCGTCATTGATTGATTTTCATCTCTGAGGAATGGATTCACATTTCCTCCTTATTGGATTAAGATGCAGGTGTGTTGAATCTAATCAGGCTGCGGAGTTGCTTTAGCAGTGTGTGAGAACAACGAGATTCAATTAAGGAGGTGACAAAAGGACAAAATGTCAGTGATCTCTATTCATAGCTCTCCGAGGCTGAAAGTGGTGCTACACTAAAGAGGAAACATCTGATTGCTGTGGCACCACCTCAGCCTCATCTGCTGTTTGTGGACAGCATTACCAAGACCCAAACCAGTCTGTTTCAAATGAGGAGAGTCCGATTTTTCTAAACCTTTATAAACTGGATGAATGCCACATAATTGAATATAATGCAACTTGTGGAAAAAAACTCTCCAAATCCCCTGAAGGTCAACAAAGCAAAATCACTGAATGACTGAATGACAGTCATACATGCTGAGAATAATGGCAATGACATACAGGTGATAGACTGGGGCCACCTGGTGGCCAGGTGTGACATAGCAAGTATAGCTAGCATAGATGTATACAGACAGACCACCCAAACAGCAGTTCTCAATCCTACTAGACATTTTGCTAGACTCATCTCCATCCAATTCATCACTGAAAAAGTTTTTAAAAATCTCAGACAAAAACATTGCTCCGATGCTGGTAAATGATGATTTGCGCTCACACGATGACACAACAGCAGATTAATTCTGTCTCAGTGAGTTATTGCTATCATCGTAACCATCACATTCAATTTTCAATGCAGTTACTATAAATCCAGTGCTGTGTGCAGGTTTACAGGATTGACCTGTGATTCCTGTATAGCGTAGAAATGTCATCAGAATGGGGTTGTGATAAAACTGACATATTTAACCTACAGTGCGCGTGCTGTTTTGTGTGAGAGCACCTCCCAGCTTTTATGTCCATTATCAGACGTTAACCCATGCTTAGTGTTTGATTTGGATCTGACCTTTCCCCTCCCCCCGACTCACTCTTTCATAACCAAATGCAATATCGACATTATGGAGCTCAGGGATGTAGAACCGGGCACTCAGGACGTGTGAAAACAACCATCATTGTGAATTGCTCCTCGGGCGCTAACTGGAGCAGATGTGCCAGACAGGATTTTTAGATTGGTCCCACTTTGTGCCTCTAAACCGGTAAAAAGAAAATACAGTATTTGCTGGACAAATGACTGCAGAGGCTAGTAGTCTGGCAGTCAAGTCGAGTAATTTAAAAAAACATGTATGTTTTGTGTTAAATTGCATCCTTCCTTCTCAAGGACACACCACATACCTCGGCTGTGCTATCAAGATTTTGGTGCAAGTATTTCTCACATATCTGATGCAGTGCTTCTTAACGGTTCAAGGTTTTTACTATTTTATTTTTAATTTGTTACAAATGCACGAGTCTATAATGAGTCACAGCGGTTGCCTTGCTTTTCATGTCCGTAGAATATTTTCAGTCGTGCTGAATATAGAGATGTGGGAAGACATTATTTTGCCCAAGAGACAACAAACTCTAAAATTCAGATTTTACAAATCCATGTAAATATAATCCCTGTGCCTGATGAAAGATAGCAAAAAGGGCAAGTCACACTAGGTTCTTTGTTTCACATCTACCTGCTGTTATATGATATCTCAGTCTCAAAGTTTGTCGAAACAATGACGATATTAATAATAATAATAATACCAGTCCGAGCCAAAAAGAACAGAGTTTATCAGTTACAGGTGTTGCATGGTTGAGGGCGTGTTAACCTTTCATTTAATCGGGTTCTTTTAAGGTTGAGCAGATCGAGATAAGAGGATTCATGGTCATCAGAACAGGATACTTCATTTATTTCCATTACATGCGAGATGTCTGCCTCAGATTAGCTGATGAAATGCTGCACGCTCGCACAGACCTGCTGGGTTTCAAGGTTCAAGGCGCCGCCGCCTGGGACCCCGTCATGTACAGTTTCTCAGAAGCGAAAAAGAAAAAAAAAAAAAATTCCAGACAATCAGTTAAGCTGGAGATCTAATCACTGAATATAAATACCGCCCCGCTCCCACTCATCATATTACCACTGCATAAAGTCTTACAATTTCATCAGCCCGCAGAATGGGAGAATCTGATTAATCCCTTCAGTCATCAAAACGGTCTTCAAAAGGTAAAGGTTCTCAAACGTGGGGTAATGTAGGGTGGAGGGGGTGGTGGTGGAGGAGGGGGAGCGTGGGGGGGGGGGGGTGGCGGGGGTTATGCAAACTTCACAGTGATTAATTTTGGCCTGAGACGAATCTCCACTGATGGTAGCCGGGAGAGGAGCATATTGATTGATTGCAGCAGGGGGCGCGAGGTTCTGCACATTTACTTTTTGATGAATAGGCTGTCAGGGCGACGAACAACCAAATATGGCTCCGTAAATGAATGTTTAAGCGATTATGGTATAAGTATAAATATTACACATCCATTAAGGAGGATTACACTTGGTGCCACTTTGAAGAGGGGAGGAAATAAAAGGGACAAGCCCGCAGAATATCCCGCAAGCAGAAGGAGGTGCGAGGAGAAATGTGGAAATTAATCTGCATGTATAATGTTTTAGGAGTCTAAATAGGAAAGTCCTTGACATTAATCTGTGTGTGTGTGTGTCCGTGAGTGTCCGTGCATGCATGCAGGCACGCAGTGGCGCGTGTGTGTGTGTGTGTGTGTGTTTACGGAGGCTGGTGTGTGTTCTGGCGAGGGCAAGGACTGAAGACGTGGGCTTTAAGTTGACAGAGCATGCCAGTGCATCCAGCCGCTTAAATTACCACACGATAAAACGCATCAGGGGTGTTGCACTGGAGGTGAGAGTGGGAATAAACGCCTGTTTCAAAGATGATTTGTGCTCAGCGCGGATTAATTCTCCCACCTAAGAAAAATCAATAGCACCGTCTGCAGTAGGAATACATTTGTGTCACCTCCTCGGGACGAGGAGGTAAGAAAAACACAGCTCGGAGAGCCGGTTTAGACAATGCACATCAAAATGGCTAAAACGCAGCAAAGCGCGCAGATAGATGGCTGAGTCTGGAGAGATGCCAGTAATTAAGGGCTCCCTCTCTTTGTCAGTCTGTATCTTCCTCCGTCTCGCAGCTCGATGGGAATTAAATACATTTTCTGCCAAAATAGCACTTGTATAGTGTTTCACTTTTGAAGCTTCGGTATTTGATCACAAAAAATATGCAAATGTATTCACCATATTCATTGTTCAAATAAGGATTTTCCATCTCATTTCCAGTATGCTGTCCCTTACATTCGACCACTATACCAGCGATCTGCTAACATTGAAGGATTGTTTAACTTCATTTATTACTATAGGAGGAACAAGTTCTATCTTCCCAAACTCACACGCTGACACATGTAAGCATGTAGAGAGCAGTCGACACATTATGAGCCACTCGAGGAGATTTTACTCACTCCCAACAGTATGTCAAATGACTTAGATAATAACAAATCTGCTATCGTCATACTGGGCTCGTTTTGCCACTGTTCTCCTAATTAAAAATGTGAATATTTCATAGTTAGTTTTCTTTTTTTTTCCTTCCTCAAAGTGCTCGCTGTGTTCTCACTCTAGCGCACTTGGCCTTTGTGACCTTGTTTTCTTTCAAAGACATTTCGGGACAATACTGGCGTCGTGCAAACACGTCGGGGCTTTGGTGTTTGCCGTGCATTTCCATATCCCGAGACAGAACGTCCTCATCCTCACATTGACTACACAATAAACACCACCGCCTCTGTTTGCCACTGATCTTCTGAAGAGAAGACGGACAGGAGATCAATAAGCCTCCCTCCACCCTCCACCCGGTCTGTAGGCATTGGCTTTTCTTCCGTTCAAAGCCCCCCCCCCCAGCCCACACCCTGCCCACATAAACATGCTTTCCACCAGCCTTGGTCTCTCTCTTTCCCAAAATTGTCACTCTGTCATTACATCCACCGTCGTGCAGCCTCTGTGACGACTCGATCCTCGGGCTCTGGCTCAGACACCCACCACCCCGTGCCGCCCACCACCCCGCTGACCCCCCCCCCCCCACCCCCCCTGCCATCCCCAGCTCCGTGCTGCTTTATAAGAAATATAATCCCATTGATCCAAAACCCGATGGGAAGCGTTGATCTGTAAACAGACGAGTGCTCAATAAGAGCTGTCCGGTCCTCTGGAGAGGAGATGGGGGGATGCAAGGTGTCGGGGAGGGTGGGGCCGCGCCGGAGGTGCAGCTGCTATGCAGGAGAGGTGCGCTTTGAAAAGCTGTGAGAGGAGAGTGGGTGGAAGAGGTGGAGGAGGCGGAGGTGGCGGGGGTCTGAGTTTCTGTGTGTCTTGGCATCATTTATCAGATTTATTGCTTTCTTGTCTTATTGCCGGGTGCCAGCGGCCCCTCACCTGGCCCTCCCGCTCCGGGTAAACCTCGCCCAGCATCCGCTGCTGCAGAGCGCTCGCTCCGGTGAAACTATACGTTCCTCGGCTGCAATTAAAAAGTCCGCAGCTCCGGGTGAACCGATGAAAGGTGTGACATTTTGCCTTTGACTGACGATGAATTCGAAGTGACGGGCCGGACGGACGCATCCAGGCAGAGATATGGATTTATTTTTTTCCCTAATGTTCCCACACTCTCCACACAACCTCTGCTCTGCAAAGCCCCCCCCCCCCCCCCCCCCCCCCCCCCATACCCCCTCCATACCACCCTCCATCCTGTCTTCCCCGCTGTCTTATTTTGCCTCTCCTCCGAGGTGATGGGGCCTAGCTCTAAGGGAGTGTGCCCCACACCCCCACCTCACCCTAAATCATTACTTGACAGTTTAAAAGGGCACAAAGCAATGGATGGGTTTTTTTTTTTTCCAACCCCCTCCCTCTGTTTCCATGGTTATTTTCTTTCGCTTAACCCTTTCTCTTTTGTGTCTTTGATGAAGTGAGCGGGCGTATCTGTACTTACGCTGCCTCTATGTCAAGGTCATTTGTCACCGAGAGACTGAGGCGCAGACTCCAGACGGCCAGATGGAGAGTCCAATGGATGGCGTGCGAGAGTTATGAAATTAGGCTTGTTTTTGCCTGTCAAATTTTAATTCTTGAGATTTAGAGGTGCCATTTCAGCGCCTCGGCACTCAACTGCAGAAGGAGTTACCTCTTTCCAGCTGAACTGAACCTGCTCTTATCCTGGTCCGTCTCCAGCCACAG
Source organism: Karalla daura (assembly GCA_029224185.1). Lineage (NCBI taxonomy): Eukaryota > Metazoa > Chordata > Actinopteri > Chaetodontiformes > Leiognathidae > Karalla > Karalla daura. Next base: position 5,828,054 of record CM055203.1, on the reverse strand, counting down.
GTGTGGGCTCCTATGTGCAGAAATGGCTTTTTTTGTGATCAAGCTATTGATCCAGAGCATCCCCAGCTTTGAGGGGGAGCTGCAAAACGTTCCTCATGTGGTCAGAATATAAATCAAAGTCTTTGAGTCCCACCATATGATGCTGGAGGAAAATCTGGCATTCTAGTTCCCAGTCACACCACGGAAATAAACCCACAGTCACACAAAGAATTGCAAAATAATCTAATCTTGTGACACAATGTGTCATGTTTCTTTCTTCCTTGAATAATCATCAGACACGTTATTTGCTGTCTTAACATTTTTTCTAATGATCAAAGGTGACAATGTGTGAAAAATGCACGTTAACAGGTGCAATGGTGTAACAACGGTTAAGTTAAAACGCCTTTTTCTTGTCATTTACTCTAATTAATTGGACAGACACCTGCAGAATCTTGCCAACCGTACTGATCTATGCTCAAACATCGACAGATCTGCGGACACACCCGCGGTATTGATTGGAGAAGTCCACAGAACTGACCGAAGCCCTAAGGTTAGAGGTGCATTCTTGCTAATGACCTGTGAAGAAAACAATACGTTTAAAAGGTGGCATCGATACTGACACCTTGACCCTACCGACACAGGTCTCTAACAGATAGCGAGTCCAGTTAAAAGCTCTGCAAACCCTTCAAAAGGTCCCCTTTGCAAGGCGCTCTTATCTTTCTGCTGCTCCGACATTGCTCGGGCCAGAGTGTAAATTTGCATTTTGGTATTTAGCAAGTGACACTGAGGAAGCACCTACACGCATCCTTGATCTCAGCGTGCTTTACACCAACAGCCAGTCGACAAATCAGCCCGGCTCCTCCCGCTTCTGCTGCCCAGGCTCCACACTTCTGGAAATGTCACCACCACCGCTCCGAACCCATTTCACACATAGAGATCAGCGGGTCTGATCCTAAACTGGGCGCAGTGACCGCTCTAAGGTGTGTGCAGCGCTCATGTGGAGAGTCCTTATTTCCAGTTTGACCTTTGACCAGACACACAACGGTCCAAGGAAGCTTTTTTTTTTTTTTTGCCCCTCAATTTAACAGAGAGTGAAACAGTATCACTCGGTAAACACATGACGTACACAAAATGAGTAGTTTCTCTGTGCTGTGTGTATTGAATTTATGGCCAAATGGCGAGTGGCGAACCATCCATCACACAACAGCATGATCAGTCAGGACCATTGATTCACCAATATTCCCAGACAGCAATAATCAAGCAGCTCTCCAGCCTTTCAAGCTTCGCATCCAAACATGCATTGCTTCTTTATGAGGATTAGCGAAATTAATTTTCATATGGGCTGCGAATAAGAAAAAAATAATTTTCTCACACAGGCAAAGGTTGAAAATATGGATGTGGATCCGTCCAAGAAATGTTGGCAAAGGAGCAAACCTGACTCATCTGCTGCAGCACTATTGTTGCATAACTCCAATTGGGGTGAATTATGATCTAAAGTGAAAGGCTTATCAAGCATGTGTTTTGTGTGTTATGAAAACTACACCAGTTTTGCTGAATTTGTAAGTTGTCCAGAAAATGATATGTCTCATAAGAGCAGAAGCCAAAACAAACAAACAGAAAAAAAAAGATTAACAGATTTTCCTCCAAATCTGTTCTCAGATTAAATATTTCATTATCTGGGGTCTGGGACCTGCCTTCATTGCTGCCTTACTATGGTGTGTTTGTTACGGCTTCATTATCAAGTTTGACATCTTCTCCCAGTGTCTGCATGGGTTTTTATCCAGGTACTAAGGTTTCCTCTTACATACATTACAATATGCACCCTAAGTTAACTGGAGACTCTAGTATTCATAGTGATGTATGTGACAGTTATCCTTGATAACTGGTCAAATCTGGTATTCAAGATTATGGATGGATTTCTGACTGGCGATCAATGTTTTGGTAGTTTTATTTACAGTTTTGAAAGAATCACAGCCATGGCAATGCAGCATTACATTGTTGTCCAGCTCTTGCTGCTGCTGGGATTCAGTTGTGCAAACTGAACTGAGACCGAGCTGCTGCAGACAGCACTCTGGGCCTGCGCTGGGCCTCTGCTGACAAAGTGCAATGTATAATCAATATGCTTAACATAAACTTTTTCCCCACGGTGATGCTAACTGCCATTAATCATGCCAATTAAAATAAGAATCATCAAAGACCGATCTCGCCTCCTTTACAACCTGTGGTTGTATCTTCATCCGCCAGCAGCATACTCCATGTCCTCATCAATCAGGAATAAAGCAAAATAAGAAAGGCTAGCTAGTTAGCTCTGTCTGTCTGTCTGTCTGTCTGTCTGTCTGTCTGTCTGTCTGTCTGTCTGTCTGTCTGTCTGTCTGTCTATCTGTCTGTCTGTCTGCCAATCTGGCTAGTTAGCTATCTGTCAAGCTTGCTATAACTAGTGAGCTCATTCAATCTAGCAAGATAGTTAGCTATGCCCGTCTATCTATCTATCTATCTATCTATCTATCTATCTATCTATCTATCTATCTATCTATCTATCTATCTATCTATCTATCTATCTATCTATCTATCTATCTATCTATCTATCTATCTATCTATCTATCTATCTATCTATCTATCTATCTATCTATCTATCTATCTATCTATCTATCTATCTATCTATCTATCTATCTATCTATTTATCTATCTATCTATCTGTCTGTCTGTCTGTCTATCTATCTATCTATCTATCTATCTATCTATCTATCTATCTATCTATCTATCTATCTATCTATCTATCTATCTATCTATCTATCTATCTATCTATCTATCTATCAAGGTTGGTAGAAAATGTATTGTTCCCTGTGAATTCTGATAATAAATATTATATACTTGATAAAAACCACAAGATTATTTATTTATAAACTGTAGTATTCATAAACAGCTCCTAAATTGTTGAAAAGGATTTAGACCTTCTGTTGACTGATAAGTGCTCCATCTGTTCCACCCTCTAAATGAGTGAATCTTTGTTGCCTGAGTTCATCTCAGTTGCACTTTTGTGTATCGTCTTATTATCTTGCAAATATTTGAACAGCTCTTTCTGGGAAACCTTAATTGAAAGAAAACCAGAATTGTCTTTTAGGAGAACGAGAAAACGCGACGATGAAGGTACTGATTATTGCCCTGAAACATTCGAACAGGCTCAGGTGACTGGTGGGTCATTGATGGGAGGTTTCACTGGTCTTTAGCCTCAGTTCACAGCCAGTGCTTGAGCTGGAGAACAAAGATGCTCAAGGAGGAAGAAACACGGGGAGATTCCGCAGGGGTAACCTCTACGCAAACGCCCGAGGCTAGAGAATAAATATGCAGCACCTCTTTGCTCACTTACCTTTTGATTCCTTTGATTGTCCTCAGTCTCCACTACACCTCCCCGCAGACTTCAGAGCGTTAACGGAAAGACTTTGATGCTTCAGGCTTTACTTAATTGTTTTGTTCACTTCAGAAAAATCATTATGTGTTTGTGTGTGTGTGTGTGTGTGTGTGTGTAACAGGCCATCTTTTCAGCCAAAGGAGCCTATTGGGAATAATCCCAGATTGATCTTTAGACATCCAGTAGAACTCCCAGGCTGTTTTGGCACCTGTGCAGATGGCAGACCTTAAAATATCAGTTTCCTCTTGGAGGTGAGAGCTTGAGAAAGTGAAGCGCCAGGCTCCATAATAAAACTCACACCAACACGTTGTCATGAGAGAGCGAGAACAATGTGCTATGTGGTGCCCCTATACAGTGTGCATGACATTGTGGGAGATCAAGGTGAGGGCAAGCTGTAAAGAGGACAAGACAGAATAGCCGAGGAACAGCTACGATAGTACATCCTAAATGCAACCCAAATGTTTACTATAAGTTCATCCTCAGACATTTTATTTATTGCCATTGCATGCAAAAGGAACAAAAAGTCTATCCACTGTGCATGGCTTGTTATGCTTAAGCCACCATAACAAGGAACATCCAAAGCAGTCCTGTTGCAATATTTATGCAAAGAACGAAGTGTGACAGAGACCGGGGTGTTCCAGAGCAGAAACATGACAGGAAGACAAAGTTTATAAGGCAGTAACCTATATGAAAGAATGAAATAAAAAAGAATATATACAGGAAAGCCATCACCGGCCCATATTTTCACATGGAGCACTGGGCACAAATGCTAATAGGCTCCATTTTCTTCCTTTTTTCCACATCTGTGGGATAGTATTCTAGGAGGAGATGGTGCTGCAGAGCTTCACAGCAGAGATACGATGTTTTGGATTGTCCTCTGCCTTTAACACTTAACACTTACTTGGCTCCGGCCCAACTCTCCTACCCGTGTATAATAGGCAATCTGTCTGTCCCCACTGTCTTCACCCTGGTGATGGGCAACTAATTAATCACATTTGTGCAGTGCTGCTTTTTTCTTTTTTACTCCCTCCACCTTTCTTCCCTTTATTCATTTATTTATCAGTTGATCTTGTGGCCCAGCACTTTGGTACAAAGGGAAATATCTTGAGAACGACTATCGTGGAATTTGGTGCAGACCTAGAAGTTTTTTGTGCACGATATAAAAGTGCATTACATATTTACCACATTCTTGTATGTATGGAGCGCATGGATATGTCAGGAAATTGTCATTTATTACTTTTGATGTGTGCACAGACTCAGCATGTGTGAACCCTGTCTGCACACATAACAGTGTTTTGGTCATGGAGGCGATTTCTGTCTGATAGTATTTTCTTAAGACACCTCAACTGAGAATCGACAGCATGGTGTTTGCGATTTAAATGAAAGTGACACAGGACAGACAGTCTGGCAGCCTGCGTGAAAGAAGAGGAGAGATAGAGGATGCCAAAAACAGAGAGCGAGAGAGAAAGTGGGAGGCAGGTGGAGGCAGGGAAGAAAAAGATGGGCAGATGAAATTACACCTGCAGGTCTGTTAGCTTTAGCAGCCGGAGTCTAGCAGTGTGATGTCCCATAACATACCCCAAGGGTCCGCAAGGAATAAGGAGTGAGTAAACCTCACATATCAAAGTTTCTTTTCTCTCACACTCCTGTTATTGCTCCTGTGCCTCTCCTTGACAGCACTGTGATTCATTTCCTCCCGCCTGAAAGACGGGAAATGAATAGAAAGCTTGGATATTGTCAGGCGCTAAATGGGAAAGCAGTTGCTCAGGAGACACAATGCAGGTGCAGGTGAGAGCGGTGAGCTCGGTGGAAAATGCCACTCAGTCCCACAACACGGCACACGGCAGCACTTGTCTCACGTGGCCGAGGAACAGAGGAGGGGCGGCAGAAGATTGGGTGTATAACATTCACCGTTTAAGTCTGAGTGGATATCCATCTCTTTGCTGCCTGCCTGACACTTTGCTATAAATCTACAAGTTGGAACGAGAGCGCCTCTATCCACATTTGCATTTAACGCTATAAAGAGAAAAAAAAAAACCCTGACCGCAAAGTTTAACCTCTTTTGATAAGGAAAAAATCTGGCAACTGGTCATGTTTGTGCGTTTCCTCAGAGATGAGTCTGTTGAGATTCCAGGAGTGCGTGTGTGGGTTGAGCAGAACCCACGACACGTTTGATGTTTCCTTAGCGCAAGTGCTCAGCACTGAATCAAAAAAAACACGCATTTGCCCACATGCTGACACACTCACATAACAATTTCTCATGACTACCACATGAATGAGGGACCAGGCCGAGCATGCCAGGGTTGAAATGTCAGATGAGATTTTTCAGGGGGGTCCACACTCAGGTCTGGGATCTGGCCCAGATCTGGCCAGTTTATTTTCTTTTGCTGACACTATTCAATCACGTATTTATTACAATTTTCTTTTTTCTTGTCAAAAGATTGCACAGCCAATTTCTTCGAAGACTGATTGGAATCAGTTTGTTTGTTGTTTTTTTCACCAAAATAAAAGATATTTCAAAAATCTCAGCCATTGCTGCTTGTAAGTGTTTGAGCCCTAAGTCACGTAAAGTCTAGTCTCTTGACGTCCCGATAATTCTCTTAAAGTCTGGTCTCACTTTTAGGAAGATGGATGTTCAAAACATATTGCATTTCTATGGTTTTATTCGATATTTTAATCAGATTTTTAGAGGAAGGTCAGTCCTTTCCAAAGTCCACACATCATGTTGGAAGTGAACTGTGACACTCTAAGTCATGTATTTGCATTATGTTTGTTATACAATTCTGCATTAATACATCTGACTAATCTCATGAGAACTTAAGAATTTATGTGATAATTAGACTTTGAAATGGAAATGCACTTAGTTTTAAATGTTTAAACATACATACTTGATATAAATGAAATGCTATTTTAGCGACAGCAATTTAGGTAAAGACAGAAAGTTTAAGGCGACAGCGAGGTTCAAATTTGTGCATGACACAATGTCATCATCTCAGGGTTTTCTTCTCCACTCCAACTTGTCGAGTCGTGAGCGAGGTTGTAATCCATGCAGCTTCCCAGAAGTACATCCGAGATAATCAGGATTAACATATCAAATTCCGGGAAACACTGCTCATAAGTAGGGGTGGGGGGGGGGGGATACGGACGCGTGCTCTCCAGCCTTGTTAGAATAATAGATTTCATGTGACTTAAATGTCTCCATACATTTTCATTAGGAGGGAGCGTCGAGCCACGCTGCGCCCACGTGACGATAATGCACCGGGACAGAGCGCCGAGCCACCGGGGGGACGAGCCAGGGGCGGCTCTGCGAGACGTGGCCTCTGCCGGGGCGGATGCTGCTGCTAGTGTTGGCTGGTTCAGCACGGTCCGTGACCTTCTCTCCGCATGTGTGCTCCGCGGGGCGTCGCTCCCTGTTTCTGATGGTATTGGTCTTGCTGGGGCATGCTGCTCGGCGTGCCTCCGCCTGAGGTGGTTCCCCGCTGGGATTTGGACTCTTCCAGATGTGTGGGAGTGAACCGAGTGTTCGTTAAGCCAGGAACAACTTGCGTGCCTCACTCTTTGCACTCCACCGGCGGATGAGCGCTGGAATCTGTGCATATCGCGCTGGTCTGTCCCATCGCATGTCTACCCACGTTCACGTGACGCTGTTAACTTTGAGTTCTGATCTGAGTACACGCGTATGTTGGGCTATAAATAGGACGCAGTTTGAAGGCGATGTTAAGATGACACACGGATCAATGATGTGAGCCGTGTTTCCAGTGGAATCCGATGGAAAGCAATATTCTTGTTTTGATGACGTACACGCAGACACTGTGATGTTCACATACTGTAGTGATAAATAAACCAACGTCTTCTCTCTGTCTCTCTCTTGGTTGTGATTTTAAATCATACTGAGTATTTGGATGGGTTTTAGTATTGCTGGTTAAAAAAATGTCTATTCCTAGGTGGATGTTTCAGACTGATTCAGGGCAATACACTTTTGGTTATCTCCCTATTCTATTTTCCTCATTGCTGTCCTTAAATAGCACGAGTGGTAAAAAAGTAAAGTTATCTCATTGTGACAGCATCAACCCAAATCATTGCTTACCTCTCTAATCGGAGCAGTTATATATTTTGGAGGGTACATACATGACCTTTACGGCTTCAATTAAGGTTTCTGTGGTCACTCATCATCATCGACTAAAGGAGGGATTTTTAAAGGTCTCATGCCCTTGAAGTAAAATATTTGAAAAGGAAAATTGAGTTGACTGATTTTATTAAAATGGGACATTTATCCTATTTGACAAAAGGTTAGTTTAATGATAATGTATAATGATGCAGCTTTCAATTACCTTGTAAGTCACGGACAAATTTTCATTGCAAACAGAAAGAGATCAGATCTGTCTGAGAGATATGTCACTTAAACGCATTGCTGACTGTATTATTAACATTAACCCGGTGAAATTTTGCTCAAAAGAAATGTGTAAAGACTAGTAAAACGTGGTGGAGTGTGCAATGCTCCTTGCACGACACTTTGAAACGGCTGTATCTCGCTGTGGGAGTGAGCATGCATTATTGTTCGCGACACTGGGGATTACAAGTAAGTTCTCGTCTGTGCCAGAGTCTCTGCCTCTGCAGATCCGTGCCGACACTAGATTTAAAAGTCTTCATGCCGGGATGTTGAATTAAACATTGCATGCATGCCATCCTCAATCTGTGCCCCATCAAACATTCCAAGAGTGTGTAATTAGTCACACGTTGCTTGTCTTCTCTTCTGGAGATGTGTCACACTGAACACACACGAGGCTAAAGTCGGGATTACCGCATATGGACAAAATGTCCCACAAAGAGGAAGGACAATTATGACAGCTTAAATCCCACAGCATGTCCCCGTAGCTGCCGTCACTTGTCCGGGATGTTTTCTCTAGGAATTTCTCGTTGCTCCTCCTGCTGCTGCTGCTGCTGCTGCTGTCTCTCTGACTATCGAGCCACCTGTCAATTACCGTAGAAATAAAAAAGTACCCGGTGGAGACATGGTATTCTCTTTCATCCAGGATGCATCGCGGTGTGCATTCACGACAAGCCTCTGAAGGAGAGAGATCAAGATCAGGCACCACGGAGTCAGAGGAGTCAAGTAGCCCCCTGTAGACGAGCCATATGGCCGAGGAAGAGTTTCATGGGTGAATATGTGTGGCAGCGAGCACCATGCCAGTCCCTCTGCTGATTTCTCATTATCGAGGAATAAATAGAACAAGACAACAAAACAGTGGCCCTGTTGTGTCATACTCATTCTGACTTCGGTGTGAGACAGATGGCACTAAACTAAATGGCAAGATTTGAATAGTCGGGGAAACTGGGCAGAAACGGCAAACTGTGATGAACGCAGACTCCTCGCTCCACACTTTCGTGGATAGCCCCGATCGTTTTCTTTTCGTCGTCACCTGTTTTCACGCCGTCACCTCCAACTGCAATCGCAACGAGTGCATCTGCACTTGGTGTCTCACTTTATTGCCTGCACGCAGGAGAGTGTGTGTTTTGTGGCACTGGCGTGGGAGGCTGCAGGGGAGTCGCGGGGAACAGCAGATGCCGGGTCTCCTCCGCCGTGGCTGACGGGGCGGCCAGGCAAGGCGGACCTGCACAGGATGTGAAAAAGCCGAGGCAGAAAGGCTACCTGTAAATATAGCACAGCAGCTCAGAAGCTTCGGTTTCCATTAAATAGCCATGTATTTCCCAACTCCTGGCTTTATTGCACCGCTGCTTGGGGAGTGGGAACCCAGGAGGCTCTTCAACATTATTAGCAGCTCACAGTACATAATCCCACCGCAGATTCTCGTCTATCTTCAGACCAGACTGAGATATATAGAGAAAGATGAGGAGTGTGAGCGGGGTGGCTGGTTTGGAAAACGGGGGAGAGGAAGGGAGAGGCTGGTGCCGGTCGCTGCCAGCTTTCTGTGAATCCAAGTCACTGACGCAAAAAGAGAGAGAGAGAGAGAGATAGAGAAGAGGGGAAGAGGGAGGCAGACGTACATTGTAAAGCCTCTGTGTTTCTCATCATGATGTCAAGCAAATTCAATGACAGACACCAGATGGTGGCCTGTCTCCAGAGGTCCCCCGTGCCTCAATGTGAGGCCGGACTCGGTGCCAGTGCCCTCCTCCGCCATTCCTTCAGAAAGGGTTGAATCCACCGCAGTCAGCCTCCCCAATGCCCCGGCCTGGTTCCACTTCTGACGCCTGTCGGACACTCTCAGGTGCCGCTTACCCACAGAGAAACCGAGAGAGGGGTGAGAAGAGGCAAAATCTAATATATCAGTGTCTGTTCCTCCAAAAAAAAAGGCTTTAGATTCCCCATAAAGATGTCAGAAAAACTCTAGCGGGTCCAAACTGTGCTCAGGTTATTGTTTCCTTTTCGATCAAGAGAGGCTACAAAAGTCTCGGATCTATACGTTTTGTGGTTTTGTAAATTGTAAAGACGCCAGGAGGGGAGGCGGAACAGGCGGAACAGGAGATGGCAGTCACATGAGTACGTGATATGCTCTTCAAATAGACGAGCCATCGGGAAGCTGGCATCCCACAATTAGACACCGTGCACGACAGCTCATCACGCACTGCGTCGTTGACATCCGGTGTCAGAGGGTGAAGATACGGTCTTAATATCCTTCAGCGAAATGCCTCATTTACATTGTTAACTTACGTGGAAGTCACGATGCGTGGCACCAGTCTGTTATTAGATAATCACTGGATAAGGAGCGACCGGGGATGAGACGTCTCGGTGCAAAACATGGCGTGAGCCTCTGTGACGTGTCGGCCGGAGAAAAACACCTCCTGACGTTGAAAGGACTGTGTGCACCCTGCGATTACCAGCAAGTTATGGCACAAATAAACGGTGTCAAACCATTAAATGTCCCCCTCACCCCTTTCAGTTTTGTAATGTATAACCTGCCATCTGGCCTACACAGGTCTGTGTTGTTAAGCTGAATTTAAAGACAGTTGTGGAAGTGCCAGAGGAGGAGGGAAACAACTGGGGTCTATTTTATTTTTAGTCACTGTTTTTAAGGCAATATTTCAAGTGGGCCGTATATCAAGCGCAATAACAAATCTTCACTGCACTGAAATCTGAAGAAAACACAATTCAAAGAGTGTGCGATAAGTCTCCATTATTGCACGCTACATATATGTAGGTACAGTAGGTACTGTTGAAGCTCTAGTCTGTGGTTCCTTTTCTGCTCTCTCCACATACTGAAGCATCCTTGCGCATGCCAAACTGCCCGGTGTGAATGCTGTGTGAATGGGTGACTCAAACAGGCCGTGCAGGGTAACCTCAGCCACCAGAGTATGAATGGGTGTGAATGGAGTAAATGTGACTCGTGTCTGTGAAGTGCTTTGAGTGAGGAAACGCCTTGTGCAATAATCACCAGCACATTTACTTATTTATCCCATGAAACAAACAGGCAGAGGTTACGTATCTTTCTAAAAAACATCGCATCCGCTTCTTTCAACATTCAGCATTATGGAAAATAACCAATTCTGACGGCTCCAGAGTGCGACATTGTTGAAATGCATGATGGATAACTGACACGAGTGCTCCTCCACAGGGGGAGCACATTAAGCCGTCTGCATGCACATGCCATCGCTCCACATGTACTTCGCCTCCCGACTCCCCTGCGGCAGGACCGCCGGCTCCAGCCACTGGCTGCTCTGCTATTCCACTTGGCACGACCGCTATCGCCACTCGCCACTCAGCATCTGCCCGCTAGCATCCCAGCAACATTTCAACCCCCGTGCCCAACCCCTCCGCCCCTTACTCAGCTTCCTCCTCCTCCTCCTCCTCCTCCTCCTCGCCCTCCCCTCTCGTTTTACTCACCCCTCCACTCACCCTTCTCCTGCACTCTGCAGCAACCTCTCTGCCGGCTGCTCTGACATTTGCCATTTTCGAAGAGGGGGAGAGGGACAAACCCTTATCCAATCCCTGACCTTTTTACACACCCTCCCTCCCATCCGTTCCCCAACCCCTCACTCACTCACTCACCCTCTCTGGTGTCGCTCACACATTTCCTGCCAATTTCGCTAATGACGGAACTCGGAGATTAAAATTAGACTTTGAGATTGAACGCTTATTATTCATGTCATTCACCTCCGTTCTGGGTTTGTTTGAGCTACGTTTCTCAATACAAAGATTCGATAACCTGCCTGAACACGGTACGTCACCTCCTCACCGACTGTAGGTAACTGCTACAGCGGCTGTAAAGGTTAATGAATGCTCATTGAATGCCACATGCCACGAGCCGCTTTGGGGCACTGTGCGTTCGGCTTATTTGGCCCGCTGATGATCTACTGTACGGTTTCCATGCCGAGCAGAGCCACTCCACTATCCTCTGGAGACGGGTATAAATATCTCATTACGTCCGAGCTGTAAATGAAGGACTAGAGTGTAAAGTTTAAAACCCCTCAGTGTTTTGTCTCAGCCGTATCCTAACCGCAGTTTTACTGCCGAGGCAGTTAAAGAGGCCCTTATAATCGCTCAGGCTGTCGTAACAACAGGTTACTGTTATTTAAAGTGTCGGATGGATGTGCGGCTCAAGAGTCTGCACAGTGTTTGCCAGGATAAGGCCTACCTGACGTGTCCAAGCCGGAGCCATCAAACAATCACCTTGTCAAAGCTGTGATCTTGCTCCCCCCCTCCCCCCTCCCCCTGCAGCAGCAGCAGCAGCAGGGCGCTGGTGACACATATGGCCAATTATAGGTGGAAGTGGAGAAGATGATGTGAGCTGAAAGCTTGTTCACACGTGGCGGGTGTCCTGACGGCCAGCGGCTGCACGGCAGAGGGCCGTGGGAGAGAGGAACTCATCAATAGCCGGGCCCCCTCTCTCTCTCTCTCTCTCTCTCTCTCTCTTCTCTGTTTTTTTCTTTTTCTCTCCTCTTCTCCACCCCTCTTTCCCCCCCTCCGTTCATCCGCAGGTCTGAGGCGAATCAAAGACTACTTTTAGGCCGATCAATACTGCCCCTTAACTTCCCTTTATTGCTCCGCAGCCGGAGTAAGGGTTAGGGAAGGAGATGCAATATTCAGTTCATAAATCATGCAGTAAAAAAATGTCAGGGGGGTAATTGTGGTTTTCTAACACCCTTTAAAGGGAGGCAGATTTTATTAGCGGGTTAACGCCACCCGGCGACCCTCATTCCTTCTCATTATGGGCTCAAGCAGGCGTCATCAAACTTTAAACGTTACGACGGCGCTTCAGAGCGGACGGTGGCCTGGTTTCGTGAACGTGCTCCTCTGCCGAACGTGCAGATACGCAAACAAAGCGAGTGGCATCAAACACAATGTGCTCGCGAAGGGGAAAAAACAAGCCGGCGTTTGTTTGTGAGACGTGACAGGATTGTCTTGGTTAAGCTCATTCGCTGCCTTTTTTCTACTCTTAATCACTGATTTGTTTTGTGCATTACTTTCTACACCGCTAGTTCCCCCGAACAAATAAAATCCCTCCTATCTACAACCACATAGCACAAATAACTGGAATGATTGCCTCATTAAGGTGCTACAGAGTCCTGTTTTCCATAAGTCTTACTCCTCGCCCCTCTCTGTGTCTCTTCTCTCTCTCTCCCTCCCTCTCGCTCTCTCTCCAATGAATTTCAATTGGCCAATAATTTTCCTCCATATCCCTGAGTTACGGCGTATTTGTCACATCTTTTAGTGATTAAATGGATCGATTTCTGTTCTCTGTGGGTGATTAATCCCACTGGGTTAGAGAGATTACAGAGAGGGAGCCACGAGGAAGCCTTCTTAATGGATTCACACAGAGAGACTTCCATTCATAGCGGCTAATAAGATTGGATTACAGGACCACGGCCTCACAGAGGAAAGGGAAGAATCAGGAGAGGAAAACTCATGTCCAGCAGGGGAGAGGAATAAAATAAAAGGGCTTTTTATACAGAATGACCTCGCCCAGCGTCCCTTCTCGCCACTTTTATTTTTCTCGTATGGGGACAGAAAAGCTCAACACCTGCTTTACTGGCAGGGGTTCATGCCTCAGCACTCATCTCACGTGATATCCTTGCAGTGATGTCTCACATCTGATTGATCGCGGTCATTATTTGTCAGTGGGACAGGTGAGCGGTGCAAGGGACCACAGTCACTACGGTCCGCGCGTGTCCCCAGCTGTTTGAGGCTGCGGAGACAGCCTCTGGATGCGAAGTCAGAGCTCATATCTTTGGTCCACAGCTGGACGTGGAGGCCGGCGAGGGAACTCGCTGTGACGCTCGTGGTCCAGAGGACTGGAACTCTCCGTCCATCCATCCAGCGCTGTCACGCCCCAAAGCCTCAAACCTCCTCCACAGCTCTGTCAGATCCCGACGGGAGGCAGCGGCCCGTCCACGTAACCCATCGTGTATAGGTTCGGGGGGGTGGTGGTGACGATTGGGGGGGTTTCGCAGATGGGGCCAGAAGGTGAAAGGAGCGGAAGGGAAGGTGGAGCTGGGAAAGCGTGTCGCTGGGTTTTAATACACATGTATGACCCACGGGGGGGGAAACAGAGGCCCCAATCACAACTGGAGGTCACCCGCGTTACTGGGAGGGAATAAAAAGTCGAGGATGGCTGCAGCCTGGTTACTCCAGGTCACCGCACAAGCGATAGCCCCCATTTCTTCTGGAGAGTATGGACTAAATGCCCGCAGAGAGTGACAGATTACAGAGCGGAAAAGCACACTCTTTAATCTCTCTCTGCGCTCTCGGCGGATCCGCGGGTCTGACGAAATGTCGCGCGTTCGTCTGTACACGCTGTTTTCTGTGTTTCAACGCGCTGTCTTACTGAATGACAGCTGTTTGTTACAGCTCGCAAAGATGCAGAATTAATAGAGTAAGGCTGTTTGTTTATTTGCTAGCAAAAAGCCACAAATTAAGCGAATCCCAGTTTGTTAATATTTAATGCCTGTGGAACAGAATCAGCACGAGACAAGATTATTTTCCATTAGTGTGCGGCGACACTTGTATCTCGACAGATCAGAGGGCGAATTTATTTGCTGAGACGACGCAGCGTGTTGTGTATCGGTCACAGCACTGTACTCAAATGAGTAGTGACAGGTCACGAGGGGGCAATGAAGAAGCAAACAGGACCCCGAGGTAACGTGTCTCATCTGAGAGCAAAGGGCGTCGCTGACAGGAAACTGTGAACCGACCAAAAGCAAAACAAGCGACCGATCGCCCTCAGCAAGGAGTCACACGCTGTCCCCAGCGCACCCTGCCCCCCCCCCCCCCCCCCCCCCCCCCCCTGTCTGCCGCCACGCGGCCAGGATACCCCCTTGTTTTGTTTCAGAGGTTTTCCAGTCCCAGTGGGGTGGGGCAAGAGAGACTGAGAATTCAAACTCCCACGATTTAAGACAAATAGTGTAGAGTAAACATGCTGGGAATGGCTTCCCACTGCATAACTGGGATTTACAGCAGCTTTCTCAACTTATTGTTAGAGATATTGTTGTGTAAAAAGACCCAAGTTATAGGTAACTGTCCTGTTAATGGACTTCTTTGTTGACTTGCTGTGGGGATGAACTGGATGACTTGGTGTGTGATTAGTAGCCAGGACAGTCACCCAAAAGGGTGAAACAGTTCAAAAACACCAAAAACAAGTAAGATAAGATGAGATGAGATAAAATAAGATTAGGTAAGATAAGAGTGTATTTTTATTCATCCCTGAAGGGGAGGTGTTCAACAGTACACAATACACTACAATCACTGAGAATCATTGAGGTCAAGTTTGGAGACTCCAAATTGTGCATAAGTGGCTGTTTTTGGATAAAAATGCGAAACACAAGGTGAGAGCACCTCAGAAGGCAGAGGCCATCCAGGCAGACGCTCTGCAACCACTTAATGCTGGGTTTTGACCTTTGCCCTCTGGATGGAGGTGAAGCTCTCATAGGAAGGCCAAATCAAATGGATATTTAAAATCTTGTTCCTTCAGCTGTTGCATTTTTAAATAAGCTCCAAAGCTCGGCTGGACTGTTTGGACTTTTTAATTATCCATGGATTTTATTTTTAGTCCATTGCACTTATGATGAGCTATTAAGCTACTGTATGTTTTAATGTGTCTGGGTTGTTTCACTACTTGTTTGATCATGTTTATGTATGTTTTGACATGCGTGCAGTCTTGTTTCAAATCAAACAGCCCCGAGGGGACAATAAAGCCAATCATGATCATCATCATCATCAAACTTCTGTTGTGTTTGACTGTGTCTACAAGAAAGTACTGTCTGAAAATTAAACAACACACAAATGGGCCCCAGGGTGTCAAAATCTGAAAATACAACATTTTGATATTCAACTCAAAACCACACCGCCCACTACTGGCCTGGCATGTGTACTGCAGCATTTCAGGTGCGGAAAAATCGTATTCAAAATGTTGCCGTCCACTTATGAAACTATTTATAAAGTCCTACTGAAAATGAAACATGTTCCCATGTTAATGGGTGTGACTGTCTTTAACCTATGTCTTGTTCCCTATACTAAGTACATGTGCTATAATGTTACATGAGCAATAATTTTACACACACTGGGTGTTACCATGTCTCCCTGCTATGCAATATCTTTCAGTGAAAATGTTTGCTCTGTCTTTGTATTTTTCCATTAGTTTTCTATTTATATTAGGAATTATATTAAGATCAAACACATCACCTGTACTTTCTTTTCTTATTTTCCATGCTTGCAACTTTCTGTCTTTCTATTCTTCTAATTAATCGTTCATTCTGTTGGGCGTAGTCGTGAGTGACGACAGCAACGTGCGTAACAATGGCAGAAAATGAAGGGAACGCGTCAGATATTATTAGAAAAACACACGCACACACATGCTGAGAAAACATTTGTCGTGATGTCATCGGGGACAAAGTCTGCGCCGTCCCCGAGGTTCTACAGTATCACTTAGAGAATTTACACAACTCTTTATGACTCACATGACTCATGAATCTGGGTGAGCTGCGCCAGCGTGCTAACCCTGGGTGGTTTTTGGGAATCCAGTCCAAGGTTAGTTGTGACACACACACACAGTGTCGGACGCACACACACACGCCCTCCTGACGTCAGACAGTTGAAGTTAGGGGGGCTAATTATGGACCAGCGCAGGGGGATTTCTGCCTGCAGTGAAAGTTGCTCACGTGGAAGCATTAGCAGTGCTGCTGCTGACTCTCTCAAAAACTGTCTGTCTGGGTGTGCTTGTGTATATATATATATATATTTATACACACACACACACACATACACGTACCCGGACACACAAACTAAGCGCAGCCTATATTTTTTGCAGTGCAGAACGTCTCTGGGTGGAGAGGTGAGAGTTTTCCCTCAGTTGCAGAAGCCATTAGTCAGAATGGAGGTGATTTATGGGTTGTCTCCTTGCAGAATTTAAATTAACTGCCATGCTGTACGGAGGGAGGAGGGAGGGCACCACTGCTTTTTGGGTTGCTCCCCTTTGCACTCCACCTCCATCTCTCTCTTTCTCTCTTTCTGTTCCTCTCTCTCTCTCTCTCTCTCTTTTAATCTCACAGGAGAAATTTGGACCGTTTCTCAGATCCAGGTGTGTTGTCAGGTGGTCAGCTCACTCATGAAGGATTTCAGTGGAAAATATGCTCAGCCAGGCCAAAACGATTTTTTTTTTCTTTTCCCCCCCTCTTGGAGAAAACGATCAAGCGGAAATCTGAATCGCAAACAGACACGCACAAGGTCAGGGTCAGCACTTACTGTGCAGAAGGTGCTGCCTCTCACAGAACCTGGGTGATACAGATGTCCAGAGGCTCCAGATAAAGCTGCTAATGTTTCACTGTAAATATTGTTTATGTGCACACAATGTTTCCCCAGACTCATTCCTGAATGATTAATAATACATGTGTGAAGATGCAGCATTACTAATCATGGGTTTCTCATTACTTCAGGATGTGCGCTCCCTGCTCCCAGATCCATATTAATGATTTTCATATTAATGATGTTTTGTGCGGTACACACTCTCTCTCCTCCCTGATGGCTATATGATATATAATGGTGGAGCCGGGAGACAACCCCTACAGTGTGACACCGGAGCTTTAGGGACGGGAACTTCATCAAAGTTCAGAAATTCACTCCACGTTGTGCATGATTCATTGGGAGGACTCCATATACATAAATACATACTTATTGCATAATAATGCGTGATGCTGTGTGGACGGTCCCCGCTGTCAGATGGAGCCTGCAGGGTGGGGGTTTGTCGCTGGTTGGGGTCAGAGGTCGGGGGCTCACGGGTGAGCAGTGGGGGAGTCGGGTGAGGTTGACTCCACATGACATGGCACTGTGAGGAACCCACAAATTTTTACATGACATTTCAATGTCATGAATACAGATTTGAATCTATTTTACGTTGAGTTTATTTTACAGATTAATATTTAATGGCTGCATTTATAGATACATATCCATAATAGTCCCTGTTGGCTGATGAGAAGGTCCTTTACCAGCAGCTTTATTGCCTCCATCTCCAGACAGCACACACACACACACACACACACACACACACACACACACACACACACATGCAAACACTCACAGTTTCCTCCTGCAGGCTCAGTGGGCTCACATCTGCTTGCTGTACTGTATGTAGAGCTGTGACCTTTCGCATTCTGCAGCAATTTCGCTGCTGCTGAGCTAAATGGGGATGCAATTATTACCTTTAGGTTTTAATATTGATATCAGCGCGAGGCGAAACATTTATCATTTGCACATAAAGTTTAATGCATAGCATTACTTAATGATCTGGGCAGCGCAGCAAATGCAAACAAAGCTTAACGAAACCTTGAGTCCGGACATATGGGATTAAAATATCCAGTATTATCATGTTTTATGCTGGTCTTACAAGATAAATCATGAAGCAAAGCATTCCCTGGGACTTTTTAGAGGCAGAGTGTGACATATTGAGCAGAAATAGATTTTGTGTGAAAACAAAATATAAACAGAGGTTAAACTGCATGTTCAGACGGAAAGTAGACTGTTTCCCTCAACTTTTAGTCCTGTTGCTGAGCTTATTTATATTTACTACATGCAGTAATGTAAGCAAACCAATAAGCGCACTACACAAATGATCAAACTCTTCCTTTAAAGATTCTCCCCAGACATGTTTTAAAATATATATTAAATATCAAACTTGTCTAGAATTTGTTCACGATGTGGTTTTCTACAAGAAAAAGTTCAATTATCCTGCCAAAATCCCTAAAATGACATCTACTGATTCCCCCTCATTTAACATTCAAGAGGTCATAAATATGTGATAATTTCTCGTTTTCAAAGTTTGACTTCTGCATTCCCACTTCACTGAAAAGTCAATTCTCAGTGCACGCTGGATGCGTCAGGTTTCCGCCCCGAATGTTGCCTTGAAACTTGAAACTAGACAGTCGACAGTCTTCCCGTTTTCCATATATGAATGTGAAAACGGCCTTCCAGTGTCAAACTCTGCATATGCGTCATTTTGCGCAGTGAAAGTCAAACACTCTGAAGAACGAGGAGAGCAATAAAACTCCTGATGGCCATACTGAAGAGGACGTTGACGTTTTTTACTTACCTGTAATTTCTGTTTTTTCTTTGTGCTAAATACACCGAAAATGGGAGATTTAACATCTCACTCTGGACACGCTTCACCTCCCCTTTGGGCGAGTTGTCTATTCCACAGAAGCTTGATCCTCTTCCCCAGGACAGAGTATTCCTCTGTGGTATCTCTGCAGAGGCTCCGCCACGCTGGGAGCCAGACCAGGCCACAGAGAGCCTTCGCCAGGCTCCAGCTGAGGTTTTGACAGGCTCTTGTCTTCAATGCCTGGATGAAGGAAACCACCCTGGGACTTCCCCTGGGTCAGACAAGAGGAGAGAAAGACAGAGAACAAACACGAGAGAGACTCATAAAATCCTCACTTTTTTACACCTTGTATTTCTCATACAAAGATACATTTGCATTAATGAGTTTTCAGTGTATTCAGTGGTCTTGTTATAGCTTGGGACGGGATTCATAAAATGTCAATTAGCTGTCATTGCTCGGCCAAACAATGGCGTGCGAAAGATTGATTTCACACGAACAGGATTAAAATAACAGTCAGCAGCAGAGGAAATGTTTTCTGTGTGTCTGGGCTTTCACAGATACGCTAATTAAAACAATTAACCTTCGCGACTGACACCGAAACAGTAGACGCACCTGACAGATGTCACCACCCGACAGTCAACCACCTACTGCGGGTCAGCGTGTGTGATGCTCATCACTCAGACAACCTCCATATATACTGTATATTAACAGAAATCTTTAAATGTGAGTCGAGAAACATACATTTGTACAGAGAGAGTGACACAAGTCACTTCAAGCCTTTGAGACAGATTGCAATACCATTATGCAGCAAATTGTGCTGGAAATTCATATATTTGTATATTATTTATATATTATTTTTATGTATGATCCATTCATCCATCCATCCATCCATTCATCCATCCAATTTCTGATCCAGTTTGCATCAGTACTCCCTGGACAGGTCGCCAGTTCAACACAGGACACACATACACACACCCACCACTCTAACACTCACACCTAGGGGCGGTTTACAGTCTCCAAATGACCTTAACAACCTCAACATCTTGAATTTCAGGAGGCGGAAAACATAGGATCTCCACAGTGACATAAAAGTCATTTCAAGCCTTGGAGACTGAGCTTGTTCTGAACTGAAATGTACATAACGTACATAACTAAAGGGACAAATTACAGTAGTTGTGCAGCACATTGAGCTGAAATCCATCCATCCATCCATCCATCTGCAGTTGCATAGTGCATTATGCATTGTGCCACAAATCATATACTGTATAGGGGCAATTTATAGTCTCTAATCAACCTTAACACAAGTATTTTTGGAGTGTGGAAGGAAAACTCTTCAGAGAAGCACTGACTAAATTCAGACACATCACACCTTTATTTACACTCTTTCATTTCCTATTATAAAATCCTATTACCAAGAGTCAAATAAAACTTGCAAAAGTCTTAACAGTGCTAATGACAAACAGGGACCGGTGCCTCAAAACTCAAAGCACAAGGCAATAAACGTTGCGGGTATGATGTATCCCTCTGTCGACGGATTCTGACCTTTCCGGGAACACATGATTCAAATTACATGCAAGGCGGAGGACGGCGGCGGCGGCGTGGAGCGATGTGAGGTGTTTAGCGAGGAGATGAGTTTTCGGTTCACGCTGTGAGTGACACCGCAGTCCTGGCCGAGGTGGAAAGGTCAGCCCATCATTTGGGAGCCTGAAGGGAGAGAAGTCAAGACGGAGTGGAGGCTCGAGCGGCTCGCTGCGGGCGAGGGAGACAGGGGGAATTAATGCACGCATGAATCACACGCACACGTACAGTACTGTAATGCACCGTGCTCATTATGCTACCTGGATATATTAGCGAACCCTGCAGCAGGTTTGTGTGTGTGTGTGAGAAGGGCGGGTGAGGACGTCTGCGATTCCTCGCTTGTCTCCTGCAAAAGTGGAAGACAAAGAGTTAAAGAACAATTCTCCAGAGCTCTGCTGCTCAGTCGAGGAAAAAGCAGACACTGTGTAAACAGTGACTAAAGATCAAGCCAACCTCATGGGTGACAAAATCCAGCTACCCCGCACATGTCGCCGCTAAACAACCTAATTGTTCGTACTTCCCGTTGCTCGCTGACAAGCGAATCTGTGTAATAAGCTAGTAAATATTTCATAATCTCCCATACGCGGCACGCCACCGCCATGAGCTCGACCGCACCGAGGAGCTGCTTCGAATGCACGCGTGACACGTCGTAATCGCTTTCGTAATCGCAAACATGAAACCCTGAGCGTGGGGGAAACACCGGGGGGGGGGGGCTGACTCACCTTTAAGTGGAGGAGCCCCGGCCCGGCGAGTTGTTACATCTTGTGAAAACACGACGCTGTCACATGCTTTAGTAAACAGGGCAAACGTCTGGCTTGATAGAGCCATGGCTGCTGTAGTGAGGAGGAACACATGCCCTGAGGGTTTTCAATGTGTGTGTCAGAGTGTGTGTGTGTGTGTGTGTGTGTGTGTTGTTCGTTTCCTCTGGAGTCATGTCCTTCACTGTGTCTGCTTTCACCTGGATTCTCGCTGCATTATTGTGCGCGTCAGCGAGAAGTCAGTGAGGCAGAGACGGCTTAAAGCAAATACATATTAATTTTCTCAGGACATATATATATGTGTGTGTGTGTGTGTGTGTGTGTGTGTGTGTGTGTATGTACTGGAAAAGAAAACTCCTCCCCGGACTCAGAGATCACCCTCCTCTTCATTCTCTGCCGCTCTTTCTTTGTCAGGGACAGAAAAAAAAGAAATAACACACACACACACACAACACACACACACACACACACTCTCATACACGCACACACATTTTTATTCCGCAGACACTTTGCCAAAGCCGTGGGCAATTCCCCTCCGAACTCAGCCTTTTTCCTCTCCCATTTTCCTTTAAATGCACAAATGCGCCATCTCCCCTTCACTCACCATCTTCAATTGTGACTTCCTCTGCCTTGCCTTCTTCGTTTCGTAGCCCCCCCCCTCCACCCCTCCCTCCCCCACCCCCCCACCGCAGCCACCCCGCCCCCCTCCCCATCTCCAAACCACCCCAGTGGGTGCCAAGCAGTCACAGCAGTGGCTTGATCCTGGCACTTATGAAAGGAGCTCTTTGATAAGCCTTGGCCAGGAGCAACACAAGGGAAGCAATCAGAGACACAAACTCGCCGAGAGATGAGGCATCTACTGTTTGCCTGTGTGTTGTGATGTTTTGTTTCTTTGACCTGTTAAACTTTCCTTTTGAAAAAAAAAGAGAAAATCCTTGAAGTGCTTTTTTTTTTTTTTTTTACACTTCCATGTTTCGTGGTTTTCCCTTGCGCTCTTCTGAAACTCCTGCCTCCCCATCTCTTTGTAAACCAGGGAGAAGAACAAAGTGATTAAAAGTGTTTGAGGTGTGTTTGGATGTGGCTGATGCTTGGACTCGGTGCTACTGAGGTTGTGGTTTCCTGTTGTTGTCTTGTCCTCACATCCGCTCACTTATTGTATTTCAAAAGCCTCCACTCTCATCACAGGCCAGTCAGCTGTGCAGCACAGAACCAGCCCCGGCTCTCTTTTCATAACACAACTTCAAGTCAAAGCGTTAAAACTCTCTAATTTCACAGCCTTTGATGTCCCCACTATCATTTTTATTGGCTCATTTTACAAAGAGCTGCTTTGGAGTCTGTAATCTTTCCAAATTATAACGTTCCCATGGTACGCAGGGCTTTGCTAACACTTTTAACACCTTTACCTTCAACGCGTCTCTCTGAATCGACTGATTGTAGAACCTGACACGTACACCTGTTCTCCTGCGACTTGTGCTTTTGTTGGTTTGTTAATGATTTCTTGTGATCATCACTCACTGGCAGATATTTCCCAAGGCTGGTTGGATGCTCCAGACTGATGTATCGTTTCAAATTATTTCGCAATGTGTCTGACATTTGTAAAAGTTGAGTGGATATAGCGGAGCAGATCCTCGGATTTTCAGCTTATGTGTTGAACCAGACGGCGTGTTAAGTCGCTTTCTTGTGTCGACTGAACCACTACCCTGTCATCTACACTACACTCAAGTACTTGGCTCTACTAATTCATGTGTTAGTGCATATAACACAAAAAGGTAATGCCCTCTTAAAGGGACATATTATACAAAACTCACTTATCCAGAGGGCTTTCCAACCCCCTTATGTAAATTTCAACCATTGGCTTGTATTTCTCTCTCATGCAATGCTGTGCTCATGTCTTCTGCCTAGCATGAATAAGTCATTAGCATTTAAAGGGAAAGGCGCTAAAACTGAGTGTTCAGACCAGAGCTGTCAATCTGATGTGTAGAGAACTCAGTTGCATTCAATCATTTGGTTTTTCCAACCAAAGCATGATACTAACTCCACTTTTGGACATCAAGGAACCATGTCAAAGAACAAGAGATGACTGTAATATGTCTCCTTTGAAATTGTGGGATTTTTTGCATTGAAATCTGTCCTAATTGGTTCCTAAAACTCCTCAGACTGATGGCAAGGTCGTGCTGTGCACTAATGTATCCCTGATTGTTGCTTTTGTTGGACGGGCTGATTAGGTTTAGCCGTTAATGACGCTCATTCTCCCCATTCATTAGCTGCACCTTCAGACGTGGCTTATTCATGCACAACCATACAATGCAACAACACTGATTGCCCTACCTGCAAAGAGAGGGTTTGAGAGCCCTCGTCTGGTTTCCCACCTGCCAGCACTGCTGAATATGTTCTTTAAAACACATCACAGTTGAGGAAACATTGCAGTGGGCAGCAACTTTAACGCTCCGCCACTCGTGAAGGGGGAACGTCATCTCCAGAAAATCTGTCTCTACCGCCGTGCCCAGCAGCTCGGATCTCCAAACGTGTCACCGCCATTTCAATACATTTTTTGCCACATTTTTTCACTGATGTGAATACGTTTTCTCCCCAAATGCTCCGACAAATCAAGCAACACAACGCAGCTTCGTTGATATAAAGCTCAGCTGTCACAGCACTTAACTCCCTCTCCATGTTATACCTCTTGCTCCCCTTCTGCCTCCGTATTGCTTGTCTTTCCCGTCTTTCACATTTCTCTTTCATCACCATCTCACTCTGTTTGTCCTCTCGAGTGCGCATTGATCTCTGTGGTTCAGAGATTTAGAGATTTGGGGCACGGTGATCTGACTGGCAGTTGCAGCCGGCAGGTGTGGAGAACAAACACTGGCCCCCTGAACAAACCCCAAAAACCAATTTAGGGCTTGTGTGCTTCCTCATATAGGCAAACTCCACGCCTATCATGAGGAACAAAACAAAACAGGCAAACATGCATCGCAGGCACACCTGGTGTGTGAGTTATTTGGGTGTGAGTGTGCTCGGTGATAAATTAGACAGCACACTGGTGATGCCTTAAGTTTGCGACTGGAGTTAAATGATGATGCAGAGAGAAATGCTGTAAAGTAACTTGTGATGCGTCATGATGAATAGTCAGGCATCCTCCTCATTGATCCATCTCAATCCGTCATGAGTGCTGGGGAGCAAGAAGTCCAATCTAAGCCTGGAACAGTCCACCATGAGGCAATGAAAGCCAAGACTGCGGGTTTCTTAATTCCAATCTGGTGATTACTGTAATTAGCTCAAGTTTAAAGAACAAAATCTAAACAATGCAATAAAAAAAACTCTCGATCATCGCTTGGCACTTGAGGCGTGTGTTACAGAGCTATTGTGCAAGGTCTCACATGACCAGGCAAGATGGTCAGTATGTGTGGACAATGAAAATATCTGATGAAACCATGGAAGTGTAAAAATCAACGTCGACATTAGGGATGTCACAAGACTAGACTTTCTGAGAATTACGACTTTGTACGCTGTCAAAATTTTAGAAATAAAACTTGGAAACTGAAATAAATACTGCACAACTGTAGACACCTTGGATGACACACACACACACACACACACACATAAAAGCTTAAAAAGATGACATTGAACAAAACATTCTTGTTCGTGTTCAACCACAATTGTAACAGATCGACATCTTGAGTTTTGTGACCTTAAACTGCACGTCACTGGCTTGTGTGAGGTACTGAGCTGTATTATCTTCAGATTCAAAGCCAGACACATCAGTGGAAAACAAAGCTCGCCTCCTCTCCTCCTTTTACCACATCCTGCGTGAGGCTGACATCAACACTTTACTAAATCAGCACTTCTCCCTGACATGGATCTGCCATATTCTCTCCAGCTCACTTTATTTATCTGTCTATTGTGTGTTCTGAACTGTACTCAAGACCAAAAAAAAAAGAAAAAGAAAACACTACAGACTGACTCGACTGACTCGTCTGCAAACAGAACGCGTATTTTATCTGATAACTATGTCTGTTTGCCATCCGCAGACTTTGTCATTCGCTCTCTTATTTCACCATTCATCACTGTAAGGGATGAAAATGTCAAACAAATGACATCACTGCTGCATATAGATTTTTTTTCTCCCGACCAGGACCCGTAATTTGATAAAAACCGTGAAATCGATACCTAAAAAAAGGCACCGATATGAAAAGGTGTCAGAGCGTTCAGTTTGAGAAACGTGGGTATTGACATGAGGGGGAGAGAAAAGAAAAGGGGAATACAATAACAGAGACAAAGCACAGGGACAGGAGTCAATGACAGGGCTAGATTGGTTTCTTTTATCATTAAAAACTAGTCCCATGTGTGTCTGCATATTTATTTTGTTTGAAAATGGCCAAGCTGTTGGCTTATGAGTTCATTCTTGGCAGTAATTTTTTGTAATTAGCACCTTTTTTTTTTTATTTGAGGAGCACGCTGCTGGCATTTCCTGGCATAGCAGAGTGTTGTCTTGTGTCTGCGCACATATATGCATGAATCTCTAGAACCCACCTCCAGGAAAAGAAAAAAAAAAGTCTTGCCACAGCTCTATCTTTATTTTTAGAGGCTGGATGCTGATAAGAGAGAGGAGAGAGCAAGGGA
The DNA here is from genome assembly GCA_029224185.1 of Karalla daura. Lineage (NCBI taxonomy): Eukaryota > Metazoa > Chordata > Actinopteri > Chaetodontiformes > Leiognathidae > Karalla > Karalla daura. Next base: position 5,802,168 of record CM055203.1, on the reverse strand, counting down.
GGGAGAAACAGCATCAAAAGTGGGGAGGAAAAAGAGAGAGAGAGAGAGAGAGAGGAAGAGAGGTATGAGATAGAGGGGATCAAGATGGTCAGGAAGGGAAGGGAATAGTGTGGAAGAGGGGGGGGGGGGTTGTGTTAGTTCCTCTGTGGTTTTCGTGAGAGTGGCGGCAAAAAGAAATGCAGTGTGATGAGAGTCCTCCCTCTGAGTGAGGTGGAGAGAGAGAGAAAGAGAGAAAGAGAGAGAGAGAGAGAGCGTGAGAGAGAGAGAGAAAGGGACGTAACCACACCAGCCTCTCACTTGATGGGGGGACCGAGGGGAGGGGTGGGAAGAGAGGGGAAGGGTGGGGGTGGAGGAGGGGGGGCTCCCTCACCGCTGCTGCCGCCGCCGTATAAAAAGCCAAGCCTGAGAATCCGGCACCACAAACTCACCACACATACACACACACACACACACATACACACACACACATACACACACGCTCACACACATAGATCCAGTGGCTGCTCTGTATCTCTCACACTCACCCACTCTCCCTCTCTCTCTCTCTCCCTCTCTCTCCCTCCCTCCCTCTCTCTCTCTCTCTCCTTCTTGCTCTGTCTCTCACTCCATTCCTCTGGGCTCTCAGCATCCTTGTTGCTTATTCTCACAAGTCAGATTGTGTTTGTAAGTACGAGCTGAATGTCTCCCCGTGTTCGCCGGGCTTTCTTCGGCTCTTTACGCGTGTGTGAATGACTGCTTGCCTACTTCAGTTGTGACTGAGCTGAGCCGGGAGAAGAATCAAGTGTATGTGGGTCTCTGTCGCGCCCTCACACACTTGCCGGTCCTCTTGCAACTCTTCTCGGGATCTCCGGGTTCCTTTCCTTGGTGACAGGCTCCCCACACCAAGCAGTCACCATTTCCGCCCCCGGGAGACCCACGCTGGCAGCGCAGCCCCTTCCCCGACTCAGCATCGGGAGGAAGACCCTGGTGGCGGCTGCCGTAGGGGTTATGCTGGTCCTGGTGCTGGTGGTCCTCATCCCCGTGCTCGTCAGCTCCGTGGGTACAGACGCCAGCCACTATGAGATGCTGGGCACCTGCCGCATGGTGTGCGACCCCTACCTGAACAAGGGCACCCCGGCCAGCAGCACCAGCTCCACCGGGCTCCAGGCGGAGGCAGAGGCGCTGAGCGACCACAGCAACGTCCTACCGCCCTCCACGTTACTGCAGGGCCCGCAGGGGAAGCCGGGCAGGCCGGGCAAGCCGGGACCGCCCGGACCTCCCGGAGAACCGGGCCCACCGGGGCCGGCGGGGCCTCCGGGCGACAAAGCGGATCAGGGAAGGACTGGGATTTTGGGTCTGGGCGGGAACGGAGCTATCAGCACGGCCACCTACAGCACGGTGCCCCGGGTGGCCTTCTACGCAGGGCTTAAGAACCCCCACGAAGGCTACGAGATCCTCAAGTTTGACGACGTGGTCACCAACCTGGGCAACAACTACGATGGCATTTCCGGCAAGTTCATCTGCAGCATACCTGGCACCTACTTCTTCATCTACCATGTGCTGATGAGAGGAGGGGACGGCACCAGCATGTGGGCAGACCTCTGCAAAAACGGACAGGTTAGTGCTCTGAAACTTTTCCTTTTTTTTTAACCCCCCTCTCCTTCCCTCATTGTAAATATCACTAACTCTGATGCTCTCCTGGTAAAATAGAAATAAAAATTCCACATGTCACGCAGCTGATATTTCCCACAGAGCCGGCATGCATAAAGTGACATTGCGAGGGAAGTGCGCATCTGCGGTGCGCCCCGGAGCGCACAGCTGTGGCTCCCGGTGCGCCTGCAGACACACATGTGTTGACTGGTTTTACGAGGCGCGTCCCCATCGGTGCGTCATGCGTCCTGACATTGTGATCCGAAAGGACGACCGTAGTTTGGAGACAATAGCGGAGTGCGATGCGATCTTTCGCGTCTATGTATATATTTTTTTAATGTTCCGCCTTTACGGCGTAAAATGTGGAAAAGGACCCGGTGATGCGTCTTTTCCCCCTTCAAAACAGGATAAAAATGGATTTTTCGGGTAGTTTGCTCCGCGGTTTTGGCATTTCCCGTGTTTTAACTAAGCGTCTTTAATGTCCGGGGCATCTAATTCTTTTTCTCAGGAGTTTTTCGCATTTCGAGAGCGATATTAAGTGTCGTACTATGAGTTGTGCACGATCGATGCCATTATTATTATTATTTTTTATCATTACTATTATTATATAGGGCACCTAATTTCGGTCTCATTCAACTTTCAGAGCACTGCAGCGTCTCTGCTGTCGGTGCACAGAGGAGGAGGAGGAAATGTGAGAAATGTCATTTCCAATATTTGGACCACTGCTGTTTGGACAAATTCATGCACCTTCTGCATGCAGCTGTCTCGCTCTGTGTGTGTTTGCAGCCGCGTTAAATGCATTTTTCACCACAGCGCCGTCCTGCTCTATTCTCGGATTCTTTGATGCATTGTTTTAATGGAGCTTTAATTGTATTTCGCGCCCCGCAGGGTCTTCTCAGGTCGGTAATGTGTGCCAGGGTAGTTTGCAGCCTTCTGATCGTCCGTCAGATCAACTGTCTTCTGTAACAAGATGGATGTTGTTACGCCTCTGTTCTGGCACATATTGTTTGTTGTGTTTTGCGGCAGCTGTGTATTGATCAAAGTGTGAGGTAAATAGTGAAAATGTGGAGTGAAAAGGCATCAAAATATCCATAAAATTTCTCTGTGACAGTGACTTTCATATCCTGCAAAACTGACTGGAGTGACGACAAATTGCATGAGAAATGTAACCATTATAAAGTACTTACAAGGTGCTGAAGTTGTTCACATGGCAACTAATTGTTAATTAGCAATTAACATGTTAACATGGGAAGGTGAGGAGGATGCCATGCTTCTTCGATGTGCAAGTGCACGTTTCAAAAGCACCTTACTTACACCCTGCAGTTATCTTTTTATGCCAAAAAGTAAAATTTGCAACTGGAGACCCTGCAAAGTGAGGAGGAAACCTCCAGGTGACAGACAGGTTCTCACAGTTATGACAAGTGAGCTCCCACTTCACTCTCTTCTCTTCACACCGGCCACTGAAAACGCATTATTTCAAGTCTATTTCTGTAGCATTTGGAGACTCTGAATCACCATCATCAGCACCACTCAGCCCTGCGATGAGGTGAAATAAATAATAAATACGAGTTAAAAAATCCAACAAATCTGCTCCTCCAACTCATAACCCAGAAGCTTCTCTGACCCGTTTCACATCTGCTGGCTGTGGAAGAAAAAAAAAAGCAGAGGAAGAAGGAGAAAAAAGTTTGTTTTGAAATGTTTTCGCCTAAGTAGAATATAAGACACTATCACAGGCGAAAATCCAAGCTGAACACTGTCGGGGTCTGACATTGCAAGTGCTGAAACTAAGCCACAGAATGTGCAGCATGGGGAGAAAATCAACCTGCAGTCCCACTGAAGCAGCCAGAGGTTAATTCCTTTACCCTCGCCAAGTTCATACCCAGCAGGAAAAGGAGACTTTCAGCAATCACCTTCTATATATAATGTCTCACTCAACAGTAATGTTTATGGGTGGGCGTAAAAACATTGATATATAATAGGGGGAGCAGAACATATGTTCCAATAAAACGCCTTCTGTTCCCGCTTCATTGTGCTCCCAAGAGGAGGGTGAGGAGGTACTTAAGTTAGACGCACAGTGTGGTCTCTCCAGAGACCCAAGTAATGTTTATAAAGTGGTAACTGCCTCTCTTTGTCTGTCTCCCCCCTCGTCCTATGCACAGCTTATACATTGAGACGCAGTCTTCCTGTGGAGGGGGTTTATTAGGTTATGTGCTTGGCTTCCTGGCACAGGCCCCAGATCCTTAGTCTGCGTAAAATAGCTGTGAATGGTTATAAATGTTTGGGCCAAACTTATGCTACATCATTGATGAAGTGCTGGGAGTCAAACCAAGGCTCCTCCACGCACAGCGCTGCTCTCCTCGACTCATTAAGGCTGCGAAAAGCTGCATTGTGTGTCGGAGTCAGGGGAGGCCGGGGAATTGCGGACAATACTGAGTGTTTTATCATCTTTTGGCTTTGGAAAGCAAAGCGGTGGGTTTCCAGGACCTGCAGTGGTGCCTCGCGCCACGATGTGCTCCTCCCACTCCAGGGACTTTCACAAGCTGTGTCGAGCACCCTCATCCATTTCTTCTCCTCTGCCTTCCACATCCCCTATGCTTCACTTGGCAGAGTGCAAAACAAGGATCCCGGCACTGTCCCCAGAACTTTGACACCTTTCATGCTCGACCAGAAAGTGAGCTTCCTTGGTATACGAGTAAATAAGGAATCTATTTTCAGCCCGGAACACTTTATCCGCTCTCCAACTTCCTCTCCACACACTTTTTTTTTTTGCTTTTTTGGCTTCTTCATCATCGTGTTCTTCTACTCACATGCCAAATGCTCCCAAATTCTCTTGGATTAAACAAAGGTTTTCTCCAACCTGTCTTGGACACATGCTGAGAGAAGCCGCAGTGACAGTGAAGACATGCTCATCGGAAGCTGCAGCAGGGGAAAGAAAGAAAAGAGGACAGAGGAGACGCAGTTATTGTGCTACTGGGCCTTTGCGTCTATTTAATTGTAATTAAAAAGCTGGAACCAGATCCAGGATGTGTTTGCGCTTCTTCTCTCTATTCTCTTCTTAATATTGTTATTAATCCGCAAAACCGTTTCAGAGTTAATTAAAAGCAATGACTTCGGCACCAGTCTCTCAAGAGGACCATAGTGAATAATCACTCTGTCTCCTCCTTTAATAAGCTTCAACGTCCTTCCTACACATGGCTCTTCCTCAGCAATTACTGCTGCAGTCTCCTCTTCACGCACACACGCAGACGCACATGCTCACACACGCGCATATGTGCATGCTTGCAGCCTCCCTATACACCCCACCTACCCCTCCCTCCCTCCCTCCCTCCCTCCATCCTACCCCCACCCCCCCAATAACCCACTGCCTCAACCCACCCCAACTGTGCACTGCCCTCCAACTCTCCTCTATGGTCCGGTCTGCAGAGCGCTGACTTTCCTAAAGGAGCAGAAAGTTTTCATCTTACAAAAGCGGGGTAAAAAAAAAAAAAAAAGTTTTGTTAAAAAAAAAAAGAGGCAGAAAAACAAGATCCAGATTGCGCTATCACACCATCGATCCGCTAACGCACAACGCCATCAATATTCCTCAATGCTCCCAAGTGATGCATTGCACTTAAACGGGATGAGGTAGAGCGGGCCGTCCCTTTTTATCCCGGACAAGGTTTTTGTGCACACCTCGTTTCAAAGGAAAGACGTTTTTTTCACTCTTTAATGTTCAGCCACATGTTCGTTTTCCCTGTGGATCCCTCTGGGGGTATTCAGTCCCGGAGCACATAAATGCAAGACTATTTATCCTGTTGCCTTGTATCTGGGTGAAGCCCACGCTTTGTGCCTCACATGTGGTGTCAATCCCGGCATTAAACACAGAAGCTGAGCCATCTGGATGAGGGGCTGCTCTGTCTGAATCAGGTGCTGACATATGCTCTTTAGGAAGGTGTGAATAATAACCTAAAAAAAAAAAAAGAAGAAAAAGAAATAAGAGAGAGTCCGGTCACCAGGGCTGTGGTCGATGTTGATTTCTCACAAGAAACCAGAGGTGAGAAATTATTTTAATCACTTCTCTTTGGACCTGAATGCAATTAAGAAATGCCACATTTGGAGGCACCGAACAAGCGAGTCACCTACGCACAGATACAGCAATACTCGGACTTGATTGATTTTAACATTCTGGTGTTGTTCCGACCTGCTATTCTTCACCGTGGTCCGACTTCAGCACTGAGAGGCCTCTGTGTGTCTGCCCTGCGTAACAGAGAGACTCTGTCTGAAATAGACAGACCGGGTCTGAGAGAGCCACCCCCCAGTCCCTCAGCCTCTCTTTGCTTGCAGTATTGATCCCCTTTCGTGCGTGCGTGCGTGCGCGTGTGTGCGTGCATGTACATGTGTCTCTTTCCTTTTTCTGACAGACTCATTTCTTTCTGTGCGATGTATACCGTGGCATTTCTTCTATAATCAGCCGGAGAGGTAGTGGAGGCGGACCTTTGGCCTTGATCTGCTGTGTAATTGGACATTGGATTTGACACTCTGCCGAGTGGAACATTAGAGCTGGCCTAATTAGGTGCGAGGGCTATCAAATGAAGATTGGCCCATGTTGTTAGGAAATACCACACAGATTGGAAATGTCAAGATGACACCGAGCTGTCATCTGCGAGCAGGGGGAAGAAAATCTATCATTTATTGGTCAAGTTTCAAAACTTGCCTGAAAGCTGCCCACCACTTGTCCGTAGTGGTCCTGTCACTTTAAAGACGTTTTACTCTGCACTCTTCAAATAAAGATCCATTAGTGCTCAGGAGAACACGTACTCCCCACGCTGGCATCTCAGATTAACTAGCTCATGAAATATAATGTCTCGAGTATTGTCAGAGTGAAAAACATACGGTCTAAAATAGGCTGTGGACTGTCTCCAGTGGCCGGCTGACTCAAGGATGCTATGGTGTTGACTCACAAGGCTTCTTCATTATAATGAGGCCCATATGGGAGATAGACAAGTGCCCCTGGCCCTCTTATGCAAACATCTCTCTCCCTGTCTCTCCCCACGCCCCTGACATTTAACCGTCCCCCTGAATTCAGTCTTCAGTGATAGCCACAATTATCCCATCCCCTCTTCTCAGGAAAGTAGCAAGTCAATGGGTTCAACTGACTCACAGTCTGCTACGTCACTCAAACACATTTAACACCTACTGCCCCTCTGCTCACCCGCCGCCGCACCATAAACAATCATCCTAGAAAGGAGGACGAGCGTGTGAAAAATGCATGTCATAGCAAAGCCGAGACTCACTTTTCCTTCAAACGCGCCCCCCCCCCCCCCATTTCTTTCTATATATATATATATATATATATATAAAAAGTAAAATTGCTGTGCCTCAGGGTTACTAGGAGGCACTCTGGGAAAAATAGGCTTAGCACGAACAAAGGTTGAAAATTTTGCAGTGAAAGTTTCCCTCAGATAATGCCTGCGAGTAATGATTGTGGTTTTGGTGCAGACGGTGCTGTGTGTGTCTCAGTAATTGACTGAGCGTGATGAGTCAGAACGCAAGGAAGAAAGAAGTGGCTGGATTGCAGGTCAAAGTTGATGCCCCCCCCCCCCCCCCCCCCCCCCCCCCCCCTCCCCTCTACCACTGTTTTCTTCTGTTAGTGGTTCTTCCAGGAGATTTCATTCTCTTTGTTGCACCTGCTGCATTGTGATGCTGTTATCCTGTCCCTCTCCGGGCGATTCTTACAGTATTGGATCAGGTCTTGGCGGCGCATGTGATAAACCAGTGACACCAGACGCAATTTCATAATAAGTGATAGGTTTTTTTTTCTTTTTTTTGGAGAGGAAAGTCAGGCGTTTTCAGAGGAGACTTAGCAGGTACAAAGAGAACAGCTGGTCATATTATCATATTAATTCAGGAAGCATTTTTCTACTCTCGTCTCGACAGATGGCAAATCTCCTGTTAGCATTTCATGCCTCTTATCATGTTTTCATTTAGGTCCCTCCGACATATAAAACCTGCCACACATGGGCGACCCGTCGCTCTGTACATGACAACGCTTTGGGAACTCGTGGTAGTTTTCTCATTCTCATTATTTCAATGCCATGTGTAAACTTGTGCAAAAAAAGAACGGAAAAAAGAAATAATGTAAGCGGATGTGTATGTGTGTGTGGATGTTTCTCCTTTACTCTGTGTGTGCCTGTGTGTGTGCATGTGTGCATGTGTGTGTGTGTGTGTGTGTGTGTGTGTGTGTGGTGGCAGTGAAAACGCTGGACCGGGCTCAATAGCGGTGGCAGGCCATCTAAGCTGCTATTAGGCATGCAGTTCACGGCTGGAATGTTCAAACACAATTAGACGGCAGTACACTTTGATTTAAGGAGGACCAATAGACTCGTTGATCCAAAATGGAGGCTCAACATCAAGTCAACAAATCCCTGTCAGAGACGCCGCCAGACATGTCCTTGTCACTGTGACAAAGCCCTCTTGTAAGATCCACCCCCCCCCCCTCCCCCCCCCCCCGCCTGGGTCGGTCTCAGCGGGACGCCCCACAGGCCCCTCCCACGCCCAGACAGGACGGATAAAGCGTCAAAATGTTTTGATTTTGGTGAGCAGAATTGTAATAAAGGATCGAGGCCGCTACTACTACTACTACTACTAGAGAGTAATGTCAGACCGCCTGAGCAGCGGAAGCTGATCGACTTCAACGAGGAGCAGAAATTGAGCCGCGTTTTAAAATCGCCGTGATGCTCATTGATGACTGTAAAGCACACAAGCCGAGGGAATCCACACTTCCCTCCTCCACCTCCTCCTCCTCCTCCTCCTCCTCTCCCTCCGAGCACTCATTATGCCTTAAGCCCGAGCGCATCCCTGACTTTTCAGGATATTGTTCAATCAGAGCCGTCGTGTTGACGACGTGACGGATGCACACATGCGCGAGCAGCCACGAGGAAGACAACAACGCATCACATGACACCTCATTTAGCATCGCAGGAGCCGGGAGCCGGCGCTCCCGCAGCCTCCATGCTTTGTTTGCCTTGTCAAAGTTCCTCTACATATTCTGCGTCAAGGTCACGCGCTGCCAGTCGGCTGTTTGCCCCGCTCGTCTCCCGCTACACACATCTGCCATAGCCTGGATTTGAACTTCTGGTATCATAACCCTAACAAGTGACTTGTGTGCACTGGAGACACACACACACACACACATGCACACACACAGCATCCAGGCTCTGTAGCCGTGCCTAGATGACAAGGAGACGCCTCCAATACGAGCGATCATTATTTCAGAGACGGTGAGGAGGTTTTATTCATGCGTGTTTATCGTCGAAAGCAAACGAAGGAGGCCCTCGACTGCGGCAGTCAGTCTCAGAAGGGGATAAAAACCATTAGAGCGGAGAAAACAAAACAACACAGAAATACCACTGTGGAAGAACAGGAAGGATTTCAGGGAAGGTTGCTTTCAGGAGGGTTTTCCTTACTCCGCGTCTCGCTCAAGGAAAATGCTATATTTGTATTGTATCTCCCTCCTTCCCTCCCTCCCTCCTTCCCTCCATCCCTCCTCCGCAGGAAACGGCATCAATTGCGGCGCTCCCAATTTTAGCTTCTTAAAGGGCAGATGAAGAAGACGGTTTAATATATATTACACATCCGAGGCCCTGACGGGGGTTCTGTGTGAACACCTGGAAAGCAAATATTTTGATAAACTTTCATTAAAATCCCAACTAACAAATCCTCCTGAGCCTCCATCAGCCCCCCCCTCCCCCTCCCCCACCCCCACCCGCCTCCACACCCACACGCCCAGAGCGGTAAACCCTCTAACAGGACGTGTTGACTTTGCGCACTCACGGCTCATCATATGATATTAATATGCACTGGACGCCGGCACCTCAGGATCCGAACAGGAGGCTTTGTTTGCACATCGATATGAGCTGTGCTAGATTTAATCAGGATGGTAAACAATAAAAAAAAAAGTACAATATTCCATATATTACTCCTGCATCTTAAAACCTCTCTTCAGAATTTCATTATCTCGATTACAGCCTTCACACATTTCACAACAATGTGACTTTCACCATCCGCGACGTGTTGTTAAAAGTTTTCAAACCCTCCTCCAAACTTCCCGGCGAGCGTTGCTTTAAGTCTCCAACCCTGCACTTGACTTTTAAATTAGTCTGGCTCACTGGAAAAAAAAAAGAAAAAAAAAAGTTTTGTTTTTCCATTTTCTCATTCATTTCACCTCCCATTACTAAATTGAGTTTTTTTTCTAATGTCACCGACAATAAAGCTGTTAAAAAGCCGAGGAGGTGTCAACCTTGCTCCTCTCCGCTCTTTAATTCGGTGCATGAGCTGAGGGCGATGCAAAGAAACGCTCTCGCTTTGAAAATCATTCAGAGAATTGAACGTCTGATGGCTTGAGAGGACTTCACAAGATATCCAGCAGAACATTGGCCTAAAAGCACACACACAAAAAAAGCATAGTTAGCTGCAAGTTATTAAAATTCAGCACTTTTATTGTGCTGAAACTTTTTTTGGAGGGGACGGGGGTTATCTCCCGGTGCTTGCAGACTATTGTATGTATGTGAAATCGTGGAAAATCAGTTTTGAGAATGGACATAAAGAATGGTCTACCGGGCCAAGAGACACAGTCGATTCGGTGTCAGCTTGTGGCAGCAGAGCGAAGGAGCGAGGAGATCTGTTTTGCAGCGTTACCGATTACACTTTAGCGGCTCCGGAGCGAGGTGTCGCAGACGTGGCACACCTGCACTCAGACGCTTTTTACAGGAGCGGCGGGGGAAGACTCGCTGACGTGGTGTTGCCAGGGAGGAAGCCACTTAAAAACCCCGACATGCTTTTCTTAAGGAATCCCTCGTTTTCAGTCACAGGCTTTTAATTCTCGAAGCCTGTCACGTACGGAGCGGCTCGAAGATGTACAAACTCTCGACTCGACTTCCCGACGATGAGGCTGATGTTTCTGTGTCGCCCGTCGTGTTCGGTAACAGTGATTCAACGAACGGCCGAATATCTGGTTCAGAGGCTTTATTTTCGCCCGCCTCTGCACAGACTTTCATGCTTAGAGACGGTGAGGTGTTAAAAAAGACCAACAGAGGACAAGTGTTAGCATGACCAGCGATAGCTGTTGTGTCAGAGAAAAAAATAATAAAAAAAAGAAGTATAAACAACCTTTGTAGAGCTTTATGCAACATCCTCATTATCCATTATCCATAGAAACGCTGTGGCTCCCACTAAAGCTACAATATAATGGAGCAAATACAGACAAAACTGAAAAGTAAACTGCACTCTGGACTCTTTCCATCAATCTTTAAATCACTGGTTGGTAGAAAAAAAAAATCCATAGTTTAAACTTTTTTTTTTTTTTTTTAGAAATATCTAAATGTCAAGAGAACGATTTCCAGGCTCCCCTGTTAGGTTTGGCAGCCCTTTCGCTTTCTGCGCAGGAGAGCTCTGTCAGTAGCTGGCCTCTCCTCACATTTGTCAATATGCCTGTTGTGTGTGCTCCCTAAATAGGCCAACTAATTATTGGGCATCCTCGATGCTGCCTGTTGGGCCGGCTTGTCGACTCCCGCTCGAAAGCCCCGATTTAAAGCTGTGTGGACAAACACCAAGCCGAGGCAGGGGCCCGGCATGGACTTCGGAGAGCTGATAATGAGCCTGGAGAAAACACTCGAAATGTGCGTGAGATATTGATTTCGATTCAACCTCGGTGACCAGACTAAGTGACTAATTGGCTTATTTAACCAGTGGCTACTTTAAAGGATGTACAGTACATTCCTGTTTCATCTCAAGAGAAAATAATGATCTTTTTGTTCGATCCTGTTCTATTTAAGTCACGACTGACACTGCTCCCCTTGTTAGTAACTCCTTAATAGCACCGGAATACTCTGCAGACTGGAAGCATTTGGAAAGGTTTTTCTGGCTTCGCTCTGCACCCCAAGCAGCACTTTGGACTTTGAATGAAACAATGGCTTTAATTTAGCTTCGATATCAGTTGCCTTTGCCTTTAGTTTGGTCTTTGGCAGTTCATGCAAATGCTAATTTGGACCGAGATGAGGTGACTCGGGGCCTTGAAACCTTTTTGGCTCCATGCATGTTGAGTACAGTAATCCGGCGCTCGATATGAAGGTTAGCTCCTCCTTCGAGCATTGAGATCAAAGCTTAAATCGATTAAATGGTATCTGCGATGATTGTACATATTTGCAGGTTTTTGTTGAGTAAAACTACATATGCACCAAAAAAAAAAGACAAAAAGTCTCTTGTGACTCCGGAGGGAACTGTACAAAAGTAATACCAGAGCTTTGTTGCTCTGCTCCAGGGCTGTAGCTCGAGGCGGCATTAGCTGCTACCACACTGCATAGCACACTCAAGTCTCCAGCTGGCTGAGCTGCACTGTAGGTAATGCAACTGTTCGCAAGTTTGAAGGAATAAAAAGAGACCACAGATCCTGTCTCTACAACACTGATTCCAGTACTTACTATAATACTGCTACGATACCTTGTTTACATTCCATACTTACAGTACAGATCTGAGCCAAACAGCTGAAAATGATGCATGGTGAGAATCCAGATACTTAGCTTCACTCTGCTTGTATCCAGTCATCGACTTTTTATTGCGTCTTACTAATTTCTTCATAACTTTTGACTCTGTTTTACTACAGTTTTACAGCATTTGCATTGGCAAAGACTCAATGGATGTACAGTTACATTTGTTACAAAAACTGGCACTTGGAATTTTTAGACCTTTGTATGCAGATTTTGTTTCTTCGCCACACACACACACATAAACACACACACGCACTTGCAACCACGGTTATTGTTTCAGTGCCCATTTGGCAGTGCAGATACACTTTCCTCCCAGAGGAGAGAGAGTATGTTTGTGTTGGAGGTCTTAATTAGCCAGGACAGGTTATTTAGAAATGGCTCCAAATGTCCTACACACACATACACACACACCCACACACACACGCACACAGTGAGAGAGATAGATAGATTCCAGCAAAGCATTTGCATGTAGAAGATCTTGCAAACTCACTCCGATGGGTCTTGTCACTCCTTGCTCTGAGTTATTAAATATTTGTCTGTGTATCCGGGGGTCATCCTCAAAGTGTTTCTAATTGTATTTCTGTCACAGTTCTGCGCCCAGAGCCCTGTTGTTGAGTTTCTGAGCTTTCTCTGTATGTGAACCTTTTCGTTCCAAGGTTGAATGTTAGGTCTTCTAAGACCACTGGCTTGATTGAAGCCATAAATCTGTTTGACAGAAAGGCATGAGGTGTTTGACCCCTCTGGTTGGTCCTGCAGGTTTAATATCAAAATGAAGAACTATTTGTGCTGCTCCTGCGCCCAGCGACTCATTTAACTTCAAAATGAAAAACTTTTGCGAGATTTAAAGTATTTAAAAACAGACGCAGTTCTTATTTTGGTATCCCCTAACATTTCCCTGCTGTGCCATGCTGTTATTCTCTTGCGGTACAGCACCAGGATGATTTCTAGAGATACTTTTTTTAGGCTTTCTTTGTCTTTTCATTACCTCTTCCAAGCTGTAAAATGAACTTTCCTAGTTTGTGTTTTATTGATTTCCATCCCTGTTGTTTTCTTGTTAATTAACAGTATATCTAAGCAGTTAAAATAGTCGAAGGAGAAACCTGTTTCGGTACTTAATCTTGAGAATATTGAGAACGTTTTCTATTATTTAAATAGGTGGAGGAAATAGGTGTATTTACTTTTTTACTATGGATACAGTGTGTGTCTGAATGACAGCCGGGCGAATCAGGACGACGTGTTGATGTGTGTCCTCTGTCTTCCTCTGTCTCCGCTCTGCCCAGGTCCGTGCCAGCGCCATCGCCCAAGACGCTGACCAGAACTACGACTACGCCTCCAACAGCGTCATCCTCCATCTGGACGCGGGAGACGAGGTTTACATCAAGCTGGACGGAGGCAAGGCCCACGGGGGCAACAACAACAAGTACAGCACCTTCTCTGGCTTCATCCTCTACGCAGACTGAGAGCAGACAGACACAGAGACAGTCAGACAGGAAGAGGTTGAGAGGAAGACAAAAGGGGGGTTGGGGGGGGGGGCGCGTGTGTGTTACAAAAAAAAAAAATCTGGAATGCTTTCTAGTTTTCCTAATTCTCTCCATCGTCACGGACACCTCTGCTTCGTTATCCATCGGCCGAGGCGTCCAGGCTCTGTAGCTGAGCCTGGATGCAAAAGCTCCTGAGGACGCGCTGACCGGGGCCCGGGCGGGAGGCGAGGGAGGAGCAGGATGTGGGGTGGAGGTGGAGGTGGAGGTGGAGGTGGAGGTGGGCTGTTTTTTTTTTTGTTTTTTTGTTTTTCTCCTGCACTCCTCGCCACGACGCCGACGTGTCACAGGCTCCTCGCTCTCAGTGTCTCTCCTCCTCAGCCCTGCTCCATTGCACAGAAATACCAACGACTTAAAACGAAAAAAAAAAAAACCCTGCAAAACGTGGATGATCTCACCTCCTCTCTCCACAGTGGCAACTGTCGCCTGTGCTGTCGGTGGACTCGATCGACTGAAACTCGTAGTGTTGTTCCGTGAAACAAATTTGTTTTTCCTTAGATTGTGTTTTTATTTTGTAGACATGCATAATATTCTACACAGATGAGATTTAAAGTAAAAAAAAACAAAAGAGAAAAGAAAAAAGAGAATATATTTGTCCCTTGTGAAGATATTCTGTTGGACTGAGAGAGCAGAAATGTGAGATGTTATATGTGATGCAGCTGGAACAGCTGGAAATGAAATCTTTAAAAATGAAGACTGTCGCTGTTTCATGGCAGTGGGTGTTTTTCTTCATCGCCGGGTACAGCAAGGTAACTATATATTGTTCATGTGGAGAATATAACATTACGTTTTGGCACTGTACCTTCCAATGTATCTGCAAGAACGCAAACATCTCATATAGACATTATCCTTTCCACCAAGCACCTCACGCTGTCTGGCACCACACATACAGTAATGTCCTGCTGCTGTTCGGATTAAAAGTAGAGTTCAAAATCGTCTCTTTTCGATGTTCTAGTCTTATGTAGACGCTCCGCTCAGAAATCGACAGGCTCCCAGGTAACCCGCGTGGAGGAGCTAACCCGCTCTTTTCTTCTTCCGCTTTGCTGTGCCAACCTCTGAGGCTTCTTGCGTGGGAAAAAAGAGGAAAGTGGCTTCAGAGGCAGACGGCGAGAAAGTCACGGAGGAAGCGGGAAAAGCGAGCGAGACGGTGGAAGACGGGGGGTCGGGGTCTGTGTGTATGTGTGTGTGTGTGTGTGTGTGTGTGTGTGTGTGTGTGTGTGTGTGTGGGGGGGGGGGGGGGGGTCAGACACAGTAACAGCGAGTGGGCAGTCCTCTGTTTCGGTGTCTCTGAGCTGCACTGGATGTCATCCATTCATTAGCCGCATATTCACTGACACACAGGCATTATGGTAATATTTACTCAACATGGCGGCCTGACAGCTTGCTTGAGAATGAAATTGATTGGGTGAGTGACTTGGTCTATGATGACTGCACGTTTCTCCTTGAGTGTGCGTGTGTGTGTGTGTGTGTGTGTGTGTGTGTGTGTGTGTGTGTGTGTGAGTACGTGCGTGTCTGTGCGTACCAGTGGGTGTCTGCTATTTAGCATGTGCCGTGCCATAGCTACCATCGTTCTTTTCCAGAGTTACTCTGTGCTACAGCCAATGACAGATATTCTACTCAGCAGCCAATGAGATTGTGCTCTGTAGGATGGGGAGCCTCTATAGATTATGATGAGAAGAACAAACAGCTTGTAAATGAAATCTATGACATGTTTGTCTATCTTATCTTTTGGAATTGTTGAATACATTTAAATAATAAATGGGATTTTTTGAGTGACTTGTCTCACGAGAGTTCTTGTATCCCAAATAGGCTAATTAGGGAATATGATCTGTAAAAGGATCTCATTTTGCTCTGTGAGACTAACTAACTAAATGTGTTTCTCCCTCTGCTTAAAGTGAGGATCCCAACAATGGCCTGTCAGTGCACACATTAAAAGGAGATCGTATCAGCCCCCCATTTCTCTTTCCTCTTCAGAAAGTAAAATATATTTAGGCTGATGGGTGTCGGGGGAAGATGTCTGTGTTTATGCGCCCTGCATTCTGTCGTAAACTGATCCTGGGAGTTTCTCCCCATCTGGAAATGTGCACTCTGAGATAAAGACCCTCCAACTTTAGCAACTTCCACCAGTGGAGTAAAAATGCAGTTCTTGAATGCCGATGAGTCCTCAAGGAAATATGCAGGCTATTCCTCAATCGCCAATCACAGGGTCTCCTCGCAGATTCTCATCAACGGCGGCATGATATACCCGGCGAGGACGTGCGGACGGGGGAGAAAAGACGGAGGGAGGAAAGATTGAGCGAGATAGAAGAGGAGCGGCATATAGTTTGACAAAGACAGATGGAGACGCGTGGAAAAGAGTAGGCCACAGAGAGAAGTAATGGGGAAGGGATAGATAGGGAGGGTGGAGGTAAAGAGAAATATAAGGAAGACAGACAGAAGGAGAGGGGGGGCTGCTGCTGATTTGGGGCGGAGGGGGAGGAGGGCTGGATTGTTTTCAGGGTAGACTGATTCCCTGTCGGGGCTGTGTGAGGTGTCAGGAGAGATTAGCCGGCGTGAAGCTGGAGGAGGGAGCTCGAGATAGCTCGGATTGGACAAATGTCAAGGAGTGGACGTTCCTCAGACCTGGCAGGAATGGGATGTGACACCGGCTTCTGCGTTGGTCTCCTACTACTTTCCTCTTAAGGAAGTCAGTCGCCCCCTCTGTGTATCATCTGAACCATTTCCCTCTGGTGAAAGACAAGATGACAGCAGAGAGACATGTCTGAAACCTGGTGGCTGTGACTGCAACCTCCGCAAACCAGTGCAAAAAACAGGCATTTTCTTTTATTATCGTTTGACACCAGGTCAGCTGATGTTAAGGTTTCTCCGGTTTATACAAACTGGCACAATGTGAATGGAAATGGCCGGCCCCTCCTCGGCACAAACGGAGTTAAGCTGTCAGAGCAAACACAAATGGTGGGAGAAATAAGGGGGCAAGAGGAAAATTGAGTCCCTGATTCATCTTTTTACAAAAAAAAAAAAAAAGAAGCATCCGCTCTGCAAATTGGAGCAACGCGGCTCATGGAGACAAAAGTGGGTCTTGCACTGCTTGCTCGGCTCTGAGGATAAAGAACAAAGCCGTTTAGGTCAAGTCTGTAAAATCTGTGGGTTATGGAGTGAGCGCCACTCTGCAGCACATAGGGTAATATACACAACAGGATCTCTAACGGATTGGATGAATCATTTTCCATTGTAGTAAAACAAGTTTGGCTATGGATGCATAGAAATGAAGAAAATGTGAAAGAGTGTATACTCACCCAGCAGACAGACAGCACTCAAAGGGTATGAAAAGGACTTGAAACATGTTCAGGACGAAGGCTGCGACCTAACACGGTCCGGAGCCGTCTCACTGTGCCCATCCTAACCTTCAGGATATCAAAGCAAACCAAACGCTCTCAGATTTATACTTGACCTCAACCTTAATATTATTCCAGGAACTGCTCTTATATTTGATTCAGAAAAGATGCTGAACACACAAAGCTGTGCTTAAGCGGACTTTTTTTTTCTCATATGCCATCTTAACGTATGTATGAACAATATGTGTGTATTACACCAGCTCCTACTAGGATTAATCGCAAAAAAACCTGGGATCAAAAAGAGAGATCAACTCTGTAGGAAGATCACAGCTATGGTGGAGGGGAGAAACGCCCGGATAAAATAATCCATTTCACTGATAATAATACACTGATAAATAATGAATTCACTTAAGAATTCATCATGAATGACTAATTGATGTGGAATGTTCAAAAGTAGGACTCCTGATTCCTTAAAAACCTGGAAATTATTGCATTTCTACACTTCACTAACAGACATGGAAATACATGCATGTGAATCAGGAATGACCTTCAATGTCCAATATGCTTTTTTTTGCTGAATTATAGTGATATTTCTAAACATTCATAGTAGATTGGACAGGTTCTTGTTTCTCTAGTCTCCATGAGCACTCAGAGTCACATTCACCCATTCATACACTGGTGGCAGAGGTTACTTTGAGCAGCTTTAACCATTCAGTGTTTTGCCCAGGGATACTTCGACATGTAGGCTGCAATCGAACCTCTGACCTTCCAATCCGTGTACGACCACGCTGCCCCTGAGCCACGGTCGCTCCAATCACACACAATCACTACTTGCAGGTGTTACAATTGACGGGTGGTTGCGTATGAGCCTTAAGTCTTTGAATGCGGCGTCTCGTTATTCTAGGAGAATCTCATCCCGCGAGACTTCACTCTGAGAGAGTCGGACGACCAGAACGTTTTGCGTTTCTAAGATTTTATCTGATTGTGCCATCTTGTCTGAAGCACCCTGGCTGTGTGACCTCTATGTGACCTCTATATGTCACATTGCCTCTTCTGTGAAACACCTCTATTAGAAAAAGTATGAAAAACTACCTAGATTAGAGTTACTACATTAGAGCCTAAACATGTTTTAAAGGCTTTTCATTGCCTATTTTTTGTCACAAAATGTTAGTCTTGCTTATTTCCAGGGGTAATGGAAATGCACCTGGTGACTTCAAAGACAGATTTCACACTTCCATTTGTTTATCTTTTCTCTCTTGAGTCCCATTTAAGACCAAAACAGATCTTATTCTTTGGTGTTGACTGTACAACAGCTCGTGATCATTACTGCAGTGTTTTCAGCGTTTTCTCCTGAAGAATGCACCTGGCAGATGCTGCACACTTATTTGTCACTCAGGAAGGGAGCGAGTGTCGATTACTCACTTTGTTATGTCACCTGCATTTCAGCATGAGACAAACTGGGCCCAGGTGTGTCTCATGCACACAACAAGATGCTGCTGTCATCAGTGCAGAGAGAAAACATAGACTACAATAAGTGTAAAGTTGGTTTTTTTTAGCACAATCTTATGTATTTCACTCCAGGTTTCATGAAAATCCCAATGTGTGAGGTGTAAAGTCAGAAGAGGTGAAGGGTCGTTTGAGAAAAAAAGATGCCACCAGATCCTCATTTGTAAGTGTAATGAAAGCAAGGTGACGATTAGTGTGATCTGGATGGTCATATTTTATTTTATAGCACAACTTTAGCAGAAGAGTTTCACAGAGGCTCCCTGTGGGCAGAGACTGTTTTTCATGAGTAGGCTACTTTGGCAGCCAGTTGGCAGGTTTACAAAAGCTTTCCATCCACAGTGATAACTTTTCAAATTCTGACTTTCATGCACTTCTGGCACCATTACCGTCTTTCTATGTTTCAGGCTTGACCTTTTTTTCCCTCGCACTTTCTTTTTTCACCTATTTTCCATTCTCTTTACCATGTCCGGCCTTTAACCTGCTATGACACGTGGGAAGGTTAGGAAAGCAGACAGCTGTTAGCAGACCGGTAGGCCCTCCTCCTCCTCTATACACACACACACACACACACACACACACACACACAAAGGCATGAACATACACACAGGAACCTCTGCATGATAGCACAGTCACACATTAACACTGTCAACCCGGCTCTGTTTGCTCCCGACCGCCGCACATGATTCCCCTTGTCAGTTCGGGTAGCGTCTGAGGAGGAAGCCTTTCCCAGTTGTCCCTGGACGGTCCAGAGCTGCCAGGCCAGGTGTACTCTGCAGTCACTCCCTGTGCCGGGGGGTAGGGGGAACCGGGCGAGCGGAGCCCGGCCGCCCAGGCTCTTATCTGCGGGGGCCACACCCTGGGACTGTGTAGGGACCGTGATCCGACATCGCCGCTCCACCGCCTTGTTTAACACCACAAACGACACGTTCCAGTAAAAACTCCGGCCCCACACCTCTGACCCTGATTCCACAGCCGTGTTTCACCCCCCCAGTGCCTCCTCTCTCGGTGCATGTCTGCAGGCAGGAACAGACGGGATGGTCAGTGTTTTCTCCGTCTGCGCCTCCCTCTCACTTAAAAACCTCCGTGGTATTCCCACATGTTGTGGCGCAGCGTCTCCAGAGAACTCACTGTAAACAGAGATAAAAACGCACAAACAAACATCCAACATGTTTTTTTTTTTTTTTTTACCCCCCTTCAGCAGGCTGAGTGCATTAGTGACCTTTTAAAGTGCTGTCTCCCTGGCGCTTTGCACACACCCCAAAGAAGAACAAACTACTAATAGGGCTAAAAAGCTGACACACTTTGAACGGAGATCAAACCATTTCTTGGCTATGAGGGAGTGTTTGCTGCGTTAATGGTATTCAATTATGTAGCTGAGACAAACAAACATCTTTGTGGGCAAACAGCAGCCAAATGTGTAAATGCTTGTGCAGAATGAGGACCACAGATGTGTAAAAACGCCGTCTTTCTTTTTAACATACTGTATATTCATGAGGTGGAGCAGTTAGACTCGGCTCTATAATTCCATGCAACGACGTGGCTGTTGTACGCCATCATCTGAGAGGACATCAGTGGCTTTTGTGTTCACCTGTTTCACTTGTAATTTCTTACACAAATGCGGCATAAAAGGATCCTGAGATTCTGAAGAGACGCGCTGTGCAGATGGGGAAGAGACGAGAACGTTGTGAATGCAAGAACGCAAAACAGACTTCATTTTCTGTTCGGTTCAAGGCAAAGACGGGGTTGGAGAGTACATTCGAAAACCGGCAACTTGCAGCAATAGAAGTGTTTGTTTTCCTCTTCTGCAAAAATGACCTTACTGGTTAGAATTGTGGGAGGCGGTAAGCTCGCACCATACGCGTCTAATTGCAGGGAATCTGTATGTGTGTGCGTGCTCGCGCTCGTGTGCAGTGTGCGTTTGCGTGAGCGGACATCAGACGGAGCTACAGGGCCCACGGCGGGGAACCGCGGCGAGGTGGTTCAGGTCAGAACTGCAGAGGTCCGGATGTCAAAGAGGAGATATTACCCTCCACATTACTCCTACTCAGCCAGGATGGGCCATTACGCAGTGTGTTTCAGACATCGGCATGCAGATGTAATGGATATAGACAAGCAAGAGAAGCAGTCACCTCGGCTGGCAAATGAAGAGATGCTTAATAATACATGAAGCCTCCACGAGATGTCTGAGGGAGACGGCGCCACAAGGAAATAAGTAATCATGCCAAACTTCTAATAAAATATAAAAGCCTCCCGAATGTTGCGTAACTTTGAGCAGTCAGCTTACACTGAGTAATAGCCGCCCAAATTTAGCTCGGTTTGCTCTCTCTCCCGCTGCTCCTCGCAGCCTGATGGATGTGTGGCACGCTAGTCATGCCGCCTTGTGTCACCTGCGCTGCGCTGGCTCCGGCCAGGGAGACGTGGAGGGAGCCGTGGGAGGTCTGGAGGAGGCCACGAGAGGGGGAGAAACAGACATCTGTGATTAACACATACAGACACGTGTCAGTGTGGAGCAATCGCCGGGAGGCGCGCCGGGAGACGCTCACACACAACCTGCTCCTGACGGCCGGACCGAGTTCGCCTAAAATAAGAAGGCACGGACGAGAAGGGTGAGGAAGGATGAGGGAGGATGAGACAGTCATGCAGGAGACGTGAGTGTGAGTAGACGTTAATTGATCAGTTTGTGGAGAATGTATTAGGTACGAGTAGGTTTCGCACCCTCTAACAATGACTTGTTTATGGCGTTGTTTAGGAAGTGGAGGGGACCTCTGGAGACGGACCAATTTAAGATGGTTTGGGGGTTTGGAAAGACAATCCCATTATTCTTTTCTAAAACCATATGTTCAGATTACACAGCTCTCCCTCCTCTCTCTCTCTGTCTCTGTCTCCCTCTCTGCCTTTTGAGAACTACCACCCACACACAATTATTCTAATTAGAAGTAAAAGAAGAGGTAAAAAGGTAAGCCTTGAAAGAAAAGAAATAAAGGTAAAATAACCAAAAGTGGAACCTGCTCAGCAGAGGAGGAAGAAGAGAGACAATATTGTACTATGTGTGTGTCTAGCTGATAATGTTGCCTCATTATCAAAAAAAAAAACTTAAGAAGGGATTAAATCTAATAACAGAATGAATGCAACACAGTATTAGGTGTTTTTGGCTGCACAGAGATCTGTGTGGCCTGTGATGTGAAGCATTCGTTCATTTCACACTCGATTTGATGTTTTTCTCAGTACTAATACGGCACAATTCTGACCCAGTTCTGAGTGGTTTTCACAATGAGAGAGTTCCAGTGGGTGTGGCTGAACCATCTGTTGACTAGACAGACTAGTCTTGACTCCAATTCAACTTCCTATTTTTATCATCAATCTGTTTTCTTAGCCTTCTTTATACCTAAGCAGTGAACTGGGGGTCGTAGGACGTACGCACGACGTACACACACACACACACACACACACTGATGAATGTATTTGGATTTGGAGGGAATCAGCTGAAACTGAGAGGAGGTCCAACCTTATGTGTTAAAATTGTATTCTAAGAGTCATAACTGTCTCGATTAGTAGTCTTGATTATGCTATAGTATTGCCTGTCATGTTTTTTCTCTTAATTCAAATTCAAGACTTGAATTGGATTTTATCTCAATGTCAGCCTGTGCAGCTCCTCTGGATCCGTTCACACGTTCACAGTCGACAATTTCAGAGGAATCAACAAGTGCTCGACGTCTCCCTTACCGAATACATTGACCCGGTGATTGTCTGGGAATAGGAGAATACTTCAAGTAAACAGAGGAGGTAATGAGCCCCTGCAAGGTGAAGGAGACCACGGGGGAGGAGCGAAGGGCGAGGAGGAAAGAGACCGACCCGACAGCGGCTCCCCTCCACCCCCCCTCCACCTGCGTGTGGCTCCCAGCTTCCTCTGCTGAGCCCGACGTAAACTTAAAATGTTAAGAGGACGCTTTGAGGAGTCTTTGTCTCTGAGGATTCACACAGGCAGAAATACACGCACACAAAGCCACACACACACACACACACACAGGCGAGCGAATGGTTCCACAGAGAGATTCACTGAGCCATCTGCCAAATTAGGCCATGAGCCATGAGCCCACAACTTCACTTTTCTATTCAATTTTCAGCAGCTAGGCTGGAGGCTTAAGCACAAGGTCTGCAGACACGAAGCGCATTCACAGAGCAGATATTTTTCTTCACACATGCATCCATCCAATACGAGAGCAGATCACGAAAACAGGGCTGATTTATTCACAATGTTGCAATAACGGATAGACTTACGACTCCCTCGTTTGGATTGGTGCGTACGAAATTATAGATTCAAGCGCTCTGAATTAAGACATGCAGCGAGAGAGAGGAAACAGCGAGAGACGGGGATCGATTCCCCGGGGTTAACAAACACGCGACAACGCTGATCTACATATATGCATAAGCATGAGTGTGAAGATGTACAGGAAACTCTTATTCATTAGCACACACACACACACACATGCACGCACAAAGATGCTTCGACTTCGAGAGAGGCGTCTGTGCCGGTGCCAGCTCCGCCCCTCCCAAAATGTCAGAGGCGTACATAGCAGGGGAGGGTGCGAGGTGATAAATGCACCCGGCTGAAAATGTCAGAGTGTCATCCGTTGCCGTGACGACCGGTAAAGTTTGGCAACGGCTGGAGCACTTCAGCCAAAGGCCAGGTTAGTCGCTGCGGCTAATTGAGCCGGCGGTTTCCAGCTCGACTGTACGTACAGGTTAGGGACCGTTAAAAACAAAAAGGTGCCCGGGAAGTTATTCATCTGTATTGATGACAAAAGCCGAGAAAATAACACTCCCACGCAATTAGAGCGTGCCAGTGACAGTGATCGTTCAGAGGACGTGAGTCAGAGACACCAAATTAAAGTTGCCACGAAAACAGCCTGAAACGTGTCTGGGAGCCGGAGCTTGGGGGGCGTCGGTGAGGAATGAGTGTTTAGAGAGCGATCTGAGGGGACCTGGCAGATGGAAGGAGGTGAGAGCTATTTAAGGGAACATGTGTTGTTGATCAGCCATCACTGGGCCCACCCCGAGGCCACAGCTACATGTAAAACCTTTTAATACGGCCTGGTTGGGCTGAACAAGGTTGGACGCGGCCGGGTTATTGAAACTGCAGAAGTTGGAACCGTGTTTAATAGGTGTGTTTCCATTACAGACATAGAGGTGCAGAAAAAATAAAGTATCTCTTTGAAAACTGGTAATGGGAACATCTAAAGTTCACGTATCGCAAAAACCTTCTGAACTTCACTTCACCAGTTCCCTTTCAACAGGATCACACAATATAGAGCAAGACTGAACTTTAAAGTATTTAAAACATGTAAAATAACTTTAAAGTATCTAATAAAACCATTTGGATGTCCATCAAGTCCAAATCACGACACAACGGAAAAACCTATAAATATGAATTCTATTTGAATGAAATTTTAGGGCTATTGTGCAAAAAACTAATGGGAACACACACCAATTGAGCTGTAGCTTGTATATGCACATCACATACGTGTAATAAGAAAAAAATAGTCAAAAATCAACAGCTTTGTCAGTCATTAAGTTTTCTTCTAGGAGAGCGGCAACACATCTGACAGCCAAGAAAACTTAACACTTTTACATTTATTTCATCCACTTCTTATGAAGATGACTCTCTGCAGAACATCTAAGCAACACAAAGACGGATTGTAGTTATTTTTACCCATGAATGTACAGTACCAAGGCTGAGTGACACAGCATGGGAACATCTTCTTTCAATAGTATTTCTGAATAACAGTGGCATACTTTGAACCAGTATTTGTGCCTCTATGGCTTAGCAGAGTAGCACTCATTGTATAAATGTGATAAAAAAATCAGACCTTCATCACAAGATGGTGTTTTTGGACTGTGGGAGGAAACTGTAAAGTAAAGAAAGCACATGAAGACACATAGAGAGAACATGCAAACTCCACATAGAAAGGCTTTCAATCAAGTTCGGATTCGAACCAAGACTCACAATCACAATTAGTTACAGTTGAAAACATCAAAACACAGTTCCTACAGTAATAATAACTATGCTTCTAGCTGCGAGACACTTATGCATCTGCACCATCTGGTCTGACTTGTTCAATTATCGTCTTTGATAATTGTCAGGATCACGCTGGCTTGTTTGTCAGGCTGCAGAATCTTAAAACTGCAAATAGATCATGAGAGTATTCGTTAATGGGCTGAGGAACTTTGGAAGTGGCCCACACTCCAGACAACCAACGCGGAGCCACGCCGCCGGAATTACGTTTGTTTGCTTAAAAGGATCTGCGCTATGAAACCTAAACTATTCCACACACACACGTTATAATCCTCTTAAAGCCCCAATTTGCTCTTTAATTGTTCCGATACATGTAAGTCCTGGGAGAGCGCAGGCGAGGAAACTGAAGATAAACCTTGTTCGGCAGCTTTCTTAAGCTTTTGCAAACATTAGAGATAAAAAAAAAAAGAAAAAGTTTAAGGAAGTAATGGAGCAGCACTACTGACTCACTTTTACTGGGAACGCATCAGTAATGCGACTAATTGAAGCGTTTAAGTGAATAATAGTAATTTACTGTACTTTGTGATCGGCCATGGCCTTATGCATTCAGCTTTGATGTCATACTTGTGACATTTATCTGGAAACTGGATTAAAGAGCTATTTTTAAGTTGTTTGAGATTCGGGAACTTACAGTATACGTGCTTCGAAATAAAAGCCTCTTCTCAGCAGGTGATGAGTTTGCACAGGCAGCACGTTATAACACTTTATTGTAACTTCAGGCAAAGGAGAATCAATCAGAGCTGATCGGGTCTTCTGCCTCTGATGAACACAGAAGTCAAATGGAAGTTTCATAGGAGCTGCGATACTCCGGGAGACCGATCCGAGTCTGTTTTTCTTTAAATTGGCACAAACAGGGTGAACGGGCAACATATTTTCTTGACAGCACTTAGGAGGGTATTTTCCTCCTGATTTATGTTTATACCAATCGTACCTCGCAAAGCTGAAGCGGACAAGCACGCTGAGTCGTTTCATGTATAAAGTAAAAAAAAAAAACTGTTTTATTTTGGGTCTCCGAGTCCAGCAAACATCCATCTGGTGTAAGGATCATATCAGAGCGTAGAACAGACTCCCATTTCCATCTCGATGTGGGTCGCCTCGGCCCAAATGGAATCAATTACCAGGATTTATTTGCTTTTTGTATTTCTTTGTTTTCGCAGAAGCGACAAACGCTCAAAGCTCCCATCGCCGCGCCCGGTTAATACGGGTCAGCGTCGGAGTGGAGACTGAGCCCCGGATAAATCCACAGGTTACGAAAACCCTCACACACAGCAACAGGCAAACAGACGGCGGATATCCCGACTCTGTGATTCTGACACAGCGCACATCTCACACGCCCCGACAACACGCCGCCAGCTTGTGCAACACAGTCAACACAACGGCCTCCTGATCCGCCCAAAGGCCAAGTGTTGACTTTGACAAAGGCCAAATCACTTTTCACTCCTTTTCCCCGTTCCCCCTTCCTCTCTCGTCCTCCTCCTCTCCTCTCCCCGGTACCTGTGCTCCTCATTAGGTCTCTCCAGCAGAGCTTCTTATACCGGCAGCAAACTTGTTTTCTTAGGAGATTCGTTTTCTCACTCAGTCAGAAAACACTGGGGAACATGTGGTGCCCCAACCAAAACTAAAAGCACCCAAATTCAAATACAAAGTCCATGGTTTTAAACCTCATTGTACTGTTAGTTGAAGCATGGAGTGGGTTCCCCTTGATTTCAACTGGTATATTCTGTAACAACCAAAAAAAGAGAGAAAATCTAAAAAAGTTTTTCCTTGTTTTATGAGACTTTGTCAAAACTGTTACTTGTTCTCTTGTGGCTGGTCTCATACATGTGCATGGTTTACACAGTGGATGAACCTAGGATCAGATGTAAAATCCTAATACATCCAAAATGTCTTTTTCATGTCTAAAGATATACGATTTATGATATGGAAATAAGGGAATACTCATAATCTAGGTTGATGTAAGCATTATTTTGAAGTCCATTCGTCTATTGTCTTGCAAGCTTTGTATCCTAACAGTGTTGCAATGGTTCTGCTGGTTCTGCTTTCCCAGCGCATGAAATGCAGTGTATACACTCTGGACAAGTCTCTAGTCCATTACATGACACACACACACACGCACACACACACACACACACACACACACACACACACACACACACACACACACACACAGACAGACAGACACCTTTCAACTAAACTGTAATCCTCCTGTCAAACACAGGTGACAGTGCTATCCTCCGAGACATGCTTACTGAACAACAGGTTGCACACATTAATTGCTGTACATATATTCTCATACTGGAGGGTACATTTTCAATGACTTTTTTTTTTCTAACCAGTTGACTGTGGTAAAATGCACCACACTGTGCTTTTTTTTGCTTTGGTGAGACGAGA
This sequence comes from Karalla daura, assembly GCA_029224185.1. Taxonomy (NCBI): domain Eukaryota; kingdom Metazoa; phylum Chordata; class Actinopteri; order Chaetodontiformes; family Leiognathidae; genus Karalla; species Karalla daura. The sequence goes on along the minus strand of CM055203.1, from coordinate 5,775,173 downwards.
TGAGAACACGTGTTGGCACCGGCATCCCGAGGGGATAAATGTCCAGTCTACCTGAAGCTTTCTCACTCCGCCTGGCTTTTACCAGCCTGTGTTTCTGTCCAGGCCACTGGATTCTTCTTCCAGGATAAAATCTCTCTCTCTCTCTGTGTCTCTGTACGTCTCTCCTGGGCTGTTTCTCTGCGGCGCCACGGGGGAACAGTGAGACCAAGAGTGAGCCTCCGAGAGCAAATTATGTACATTTAAATGAACCGTTTCCTTGAGTCTGCTCGGCTCAGCGCTGAGAAAGAGTTCAGACGGAACGGAGCTGGAACAGGAGGTTGAGAGGATGCGCGTGTGTGTGTGTGTGTGTGTGTGTGTGTGTGTGTGTGTGTGTGTGTGTGTGTGCGAGGAGGAGATAGTGTATCAGGGATACATACGGTGCAGCCCTGAGTAGGAGTGTAAAACTTGAGTGGACCCCAGGCCCTCGCTTAGCCTTAATAGCTTTCCTGTCCACCTCCTCCTGCCGCATTAGAGTTACATTTCCACTCTGGGGGGATGTTCCTTCTTTTTTATATATTTATTTTCCTCTATTTTCTATCCCCGGCCCAAATGCACAGACTTCATCCACGCAGTCAGTCCACAGAGGTGGTGCGGCAGGACTTCAAAAGCTACCTAAACGCTCCTGCAGGGGTCCGCGACAAAGAAACTTTCAGCAGCCATCAGTTTTACTCAGACGAGTGTGTGTGCATGTACAGACACACATACACACACCTGTGGCTTTTGTTTCACATTCAGACAATGCATCACGGAGCCTCCATTGTTTGTCAGGCTGTTCCATTATTTACCTCCTCCCCTTTCCCATCCACCTGGGCCTTCGGATGCCATTTATCATCCCTGAGAAACCTTGCGTCCGCTGGAACTTGAAAACCTGATGAATAAGTAAACCAGTTCCTCCACACTGGCACACACTTCCTGTCCTTCTTTTTTTTTCTTTTCTTTTCTTTTCGCAGGAACAAAGACAAAGAGCTCGGGTGCGGCGCCGCAGTCGGTGTCTGGAGTGGACTGCTCGTCCACTAACCACAGCGTGTGTTTCAGCTTCTCTCCCTCTCCCTGAAAAATCCCTGACCTCCAAAAGACTTTATTTAATTCAGAGGAGCCTTTTGACCGCTTTCAGAGTTTTTCCACAAGTCATTAAAGTCATTAAGCTTTCGCGATAAGACAAAACTCAGAAATAGTGGTGAACGGGCCCCTGGCGACATGACACCACCTCCTCCTTCCTTATCTTCCTCTGCTTGCAGCTGGAGCTCAGTCTCCTGGAGCTCAGCACTCCTTCTCCAGCTCCAGCTTCCTCCAGCTCCAGCTTCCATGCAGCTCATGCATGCCACTCACTGCTGTCTAAGCATTCCTGTCCGTCTGACGAGCTGGAGTCAGCCAAACACTGATCTGCGGTTAGTTATTCAATTACTTCACCCGGGCGGCCTGCGTTCCCCCTGGGGGGCTGTTGGGTGCGTGTGTGTGTATGTGTGTGTGTGTGTGTGTGTATGTGTGTGTGTGTCACTGCCAGCTCCCTGTGGAGCAAGGCGGAGACCTCCCAGCAGGGCCGCGCTCATTTCCTCTCATAACAGAGTTGAATTAGTGCGGATTTAGACAATTAAAAACAACAACAACAACAGGAGTTAGTTGTGGTGTCATCTCCCTATGACTGCTGCCAACCTGTTTCCTCTGCTTTGTGGTCTGCGGTGTGTGTGTGTGTGTGTGTGTGTGTGCGTGTGTGTTCATCCCGCCCCTCGAGGGCTTGTGCATGTTTGAAAGTAATTGATATTGTGAAAGTATTCCCATGTGGACTGTAAGCTCCCAACAACTTTTAGGCGCACTAATACCAACACGGCTCTAAGCCGCAGGCATACCCTGGATGAAATATCTGCTGTGTCTGCCAGGAGACAAATCTATTCTCTGCTTTCAGTAAAATACTGTCTATGCGGCAATATCTTATTTGTAGGCTGAGACCGGAGTCTCACAGGGACCAATTGAAGCCAGCTCTCTCCATCCCTGTGCTTTGTGTGCTAATTACAAGGGTCAGAAAGACTGATGGCTTAACAGGGAAGGTTATAAGATGAGGTTATCACTGTCTGACTCCTCGCTTCCTTCCTTATTCTCCCACTTTTTTCCCTCCGTTTTTTTTTTTTTTTTTTGTCTTTCTCCGCGTGGTGCTCACGGATGAATAGACCATCTCGGCGGACTAGAAATATCAAATCCGTGAGCTGATAATGGCTGACATGGGTGAATTTCCATATCCTCTAGATGCCATGCCAGCATTTGTGCTGCAAGTAGCACCAGTGGACGTACATGGAGGTCATGTGAAGGATCTGCCTGCTCCCCTGCTACCCATCTGCCCCCTCAGGGCTTTCTCTCTCTCTCTCTCTCTCTCTCTCTCTCTCTCTCTCTCTCTCTCTCTCTCTCTATCCTCCCCTCACTCTATTCTCTGGCTTGCGTTTCTGTATGTTGACACGAGAGTCAAGCCTCCTCGTGCGCTGCTCGAGCTCGCCGACATGTTCGGCATGAAGTGTCAACCCCCACGTCACACGTCGGTTCAATTAACGCCCCGCACGTTAATTAGGGGGAAAAAAAAAAAAAAAACTTCACCCAGCGTGTCGCAAATTCAAATCAGCCATCAGCATTACTGCCTCCTTGCACCTGTGACCTTCCCTTCACCTTGTCACATCTGTTTGAGGGATTCAGAAAGACCAGTCAGAGAGACAAACAGGCAGACTCACTGTTTTCGCTTTCTGTTTTTCTTTTTTTTTTTTCCCACCATATTCTCGCTCTCTCCTCGTCAGAGATGTTGCTGCCTCCTCCGTCTGAACATATTTCTTTTTTTTTTCCATCTCAGAGATATCGGCCGCGTGTCAGCAAACACTGCACAGTGTTATATATACGGCGCAGAGTTATATATAATGTCTATCCATACAATTACATTGAGAAAATATTAGAACTGAGATATGCAGATTGCATGATATTTAACACACACACACACACATACACACACACACACACTGAAGCAACAGTATGAATATTCACTCAGTCATGCAGCACAAATGTGACTCAATATTCATCATCTCAAAGAGCACATATTAAACCATTAATGCGACGCACGCCCTCGCCGCCCTCTGAATAACCCAATTAGGCTTCAAATGAGATGTCGGCTGGTCCCTCATATTGTCTCATTTCACAGGAATCAGTGTGGGAATCCACCGAGACAAGACAGAGAGCGCGCAGCAGTACTTAGCCGGTCCCCGGCAGCGGGACAACCCTCCGGGGACCGCTCGCAGGCAGATGCACGCAGAAAGCACACAGCGCAGACATTGCGGTCAAATGCATACATGCATACATGGAGGCGAGCACACACACAGGCTGCACGTGCTGCTTTTGTGCTCCAGAGGAGTCTATGGACTTGTGGGGGGGGGGGTGGGGGGGTGCAGAGGGGCGGGCATGGCTGGGGTTCCCGCTCCCCGGAGATACGCCTGCACCCGCAGGTGATAATTAGCGCTGCAGTTCAGTGACCTTGCCGAGGATCGACTACAAGACGAAAGAGGCTGGAAAAGTTTCAGCCCGACGTGTTTTCGTTTCTCGCAGACGCTTAAAAAAAAAAGTGGAGATGAAGAGCAGCAGAACAGAGTTTGGGGTGTGTTGTTTGTCGATGATCATTAAACTGGACAATAAAAACAAAGATGAAATGCTGTCGACGTTCATCCTATCAATAAAGAGTCGTACCCGACAGCAGACTGCTCGGCGGTGGGGGACTAGCTCTCCCAAACCTCCAGTTGTGTAACTGCGAGCGTCTCTAAAAGTTTTTCTGTAACACAGATTGCACAGCAGACACTCGTTTGCATGAGTTGAACGAGATTATTGAGACTGCAACTGTTATTTACAGAGTCTGAAAAAAAAATACTGACTTAGTGAGTCCACCCTCTCAAATGTGGAGAATTTTCCAATACTGAAAACTTAAAATATACAGTATGCTTCCATGACAAGAAACTACCTTGGGGACATGTTTTGGGTGAGTTTAAAAACTGAATAATGAATAAAAACATTGTTGACCAAGGTCACGGGAGCCAATAAGTCAATATAATGTTTAATAAAAGTGCAAATAATAGTGATAAAGTCATAAAAATGAGGCAGGTAAAGTTTAACAGGAGCCAGCGAGCATGCAAGAATAGTAAAGATTAAAAAAATAAAATAAAAATCCAGGAGAAGATATAAATGATGATGTGCAAACATGGCAGATTTGACCACCGCTGTGCAAATTAGGGACCTGAGAAACTGTGTAACACGACATAATGAGATACATATTTACATAATTACATAGTTTAAAATAACAGCCCTATGAATATTAGCCCTGTGATGGACTAGCAACCTGTCCAGCCTGAATTCAATGCCCCCGAGACACTGTAGGATACAAAGCAGGTAAAATGATAAATAGATGAACAAATAATCTGTGATCCAGAAACTGATGAATTGATAGAAATAATATCATAATGCATCTAATATACAATGTAAAATAGGGTGAATTCAAACGGGAAAACTGTGATCTTATTGACATTTTCTGCATATATTTATGTCATCTAACAGTTAATTAATGAATGAATAGCGGGTGTTGTTTCACAGAGGAAGCAGCTTTGGTTTGACTCCATCAGCCAGTCCCACGTAGCAGCTGGACGATCGAGCATCAGAAACCATCACTATCACTCACGGTCGCCGGCAGCCAGCGCTGCAGCTGAGCACGTGTGTCTCCTGACGCCCGGGGCCCCTCGGGGTCCACCCACCTCTCCGCTCCACCACCGAGCTGTGTGCTGTTGTGACAGCGCCGCTGCCATGGGAGCATCTATTTTGGCGCAGACCTTGATCTTGGGTGACTTCACATTCAACCCCTCAGTCTCTGATCAGATGTGCCACATATACACCCCGGCCTGATCAGCTGCAGGATCCGGAATGAGCGCGGACCCCGGGGCAGAGCGAGAAGGGAGCGTAGGCCTCTAATGGGCAGAGAGGGCTTCAGATGGAGCGTGTAGGTCTCCCACATCTACGTCGCCATAGACGACAATCGTCAACCTTCCTCGAAGGCCAGAAGTTAGATGAGTTGACATGTTTTCCCTATGTCTGTGTGGATTTTCTCTATGTACTTTTTCTTATTCATTATGAAAAAAAACAAACTTCCATAAACTTGGATCCATTGAAAACAACTCAACATGCAGTGGTAAATATGCCAGACCCGTTGGTGGCACTGTGATAGAGCTAGAACTAGCACGAGGCCCCGATCCACCATTGTTGCTGGAGTTGTGTTTTCCAGCTGTGGTTGCTGGGGCAACGGGTAGAGAGGCGGGGCTATGACATCATCGTTTTGCAAAAGATGCGTCTCTCTGGGACACAGGTGAGGTGAAACGCCATTTCCATGCACTTAAAGTAAAAAAATGAAGCTCACAGTATCACCACTGAATTGAAGCAAAAATGAACAAATCCAACAATGAAACTATATGAGAATAAAGCATACCCAAACATTTCTATTTAAGAATGAAAAGAAACAAAGCGTCATAAAATTGCATTTTTGTTCTCACTGTTGTCTTTGTCCTCTTGGCTTTGGTAACTGCAAGTTCTTGAAGTGCTTGGATTGGATTTGGATATGAGGAGCCACAGAAAAACAACAATTAAAAAACACATCCAAAAAAAGAAAGGAACGGAACTTGTGTGCACCTGCATGCACGCAGACATTTACATAAAACACAAACTAGAATCAAGGGCATCCATAAACTACAAGGAAACAACACATTGCCCTGAGGTGTGATTGTGAGTGTGTGTCCTGTGATGGACTGGAGACCCGTCCATTTCCTGCCTCCACACTATAGGCTACTGTATGCGCTCCTCTGGGACACAGGGGAGGTGTAACGAGGGTTTAGATAGAGAAAACATGAATGAAAGCTCCCTTAAAACCTCTTTACAAGCAGAGACTGAGAATCACAGGGCGAACGCGTTGCTCATGAAAATGACTCAATAATAATGGAGACGCGAGCAGGTACGGAACAACATGATCACCAATCCGGCCCTAAATTACCCTCTCCAACAGCGTTCTTCTTCCCTCTGTGAGTCACCCTCATCCTCAACTCACACACATGCACACATGAGCACACACACATAAACACACGCACACACTCAAATGATCAAACTCTAGTGTTATTGCAGATGTCCCACCCTCCACAGGCGGATAATTACAGTGTTAGTGATGGGGTGAGGTGGAGGGTGGGGTGCTGGACAGAGACGGGGTGGGTTGTGTGTGTGCGTGTGTGTGTGTGTGTGTGTGTGTGTGTTGGGGGGGGGGGCACAATGATTCATCACCACAGTGCTCAACGTACGCCCCTCCTCGGCAACATGCCCGCTCCAACCCCCCGCCAGCAGTTTGGCAGCGTGCCCAAGAGTGACAAGGTGACACCAGCTCTTCTTTTCCATTTTTTCTTTCTGTGTGTGTGTGTGTGTGAGCGTGTCTGCAGCTCCACGCCACTCCAATCAAAGCGCGAGCAGCACCTCTGCTTCTCAGCAACACACCGGCGGCTGACGGGCAGGTAGCGCAGGCGAACCAGAGCCGTGATCGGACATAAATCACTCGCCGGATGACAAGCGCCGGCGAACGCTGATTGCTTTCTGGTTATCTCCAAACCCCTTGTTTCACTGTCTGTTGTTTGTGGCAACATATGTTGAGCCTTAGAGCAGAAACATGGTCGTAATAACCACAGCGCACGCCTCCGGACGACTGGAATGAAATCTGCATCTGTACAGCAAAACACGATCTACTATACACTATCTTATAATCGATAAAATACATTTACTTGAGGCTTCTTGGTTTACCATATTAAACTTGAAATTACGTTTTTAAAAAGTGACTGGCTATGTTGATACAATTTGCTGTTAAGGTATTGGTCAAATACTAGGTGACACTTGCAAAAAATGTTGCTTAGGCCCTCATAAATACTCCATTTTTGGGAATACCGTCTAGTCACGTAGTTCCCACCATCCAGAGTAGGTAAGGTAAGAGTCCGTCTTTGTGTTGATGCAGAAAAGTTATTCAAAACTGTGAAAAACAGATGATAAAGACTACAAAATTGAAATGACATGCAACACAGTTTTCCAAGTTCAGCCAATGGTGAGCTGATGTAAGGTCACACAGGCCACAGTGTTTTCCAATTCAATCCAAATGTATATAATGCAGAGGTATACTATTATTTTCTCCAACATAAGAACGTATTATGACAATCTCTGTGTTACTTTTAAAAGCGCCCGTGTTTATCTGCCCAAACAATGACGGCCATTTATGTGTGAAATGTGAGACGTCATCGAGAGCAGATGGCTTTACCCAAATGGACCGTCATTACCTCAACGCTCTCATTGCCTTTTCAAAACGTTCAACAACGACCATCACGGACAGTTTCAATTCATGTTTGCCTCGTCCAACAATGGAAACCCGAAGGATGGACTCGCTGAAGAGAGAGCTGGACTCATTCCCTATAATTCAACACGGGACAGCTGGGTATTCATTAACACTACACAATATGTGGATGTATTTGTCTCTGGGCTCGACAGTCTGTGATTTAAAAGGAGATAGAAAAACAATCATTCACTAGAAAGAAAAAGTTATACTTTCCCTGACCAAAGCCTCATTTCATAGATCTAAAATGACAGGTTAACTTGCAGATTTCCAAAAATTCCAAAAATAGATACCACAGGTGCCACCAAGAAAGTGCTAACAACACGAGCATTAATTGTGTTTTCAATGCACTGGACTCCAGATATGACGCTGCGACTCCTCGACGATTCTGACTAATACGTCTCTGAAACGCGGCCACGGACGACAGCGCTGTCACTTTACCGTGAATTGTTTCGGGCCTGACCCGATCCTGAACTTAGCCTCTCCATTCGGCCTCCCTGACAGCTGTATCTCTTTGCCCGTGCATCACGATAATGGTCAAACAACTGAGCTCGCATCTCACACGCGGAGTGATTGCTTATGCTCAGAGGATCATTCTCCTCGGCAGGATTACTCACCCGCTCCAGCGGTGCTGGCGCAGCACTAAATATTACTAATAATACTTTTATGGAGACAACCAAACCGGCCATATAAATGTACTGCGCAGTAGTTGTTGTCTCTCTCTCTCTCTCTCTCTCTCTCTCTCTCTCACACACACACACACACAAAGAGGAGTGGATACACCTTTAAACATCCACACTGAAGCGCAAAGCCGAGCCCGACAGTGTCTCTCGAGGGAAGTCGAGAGAAATCAGCTGGTCTGAGTGAGACGGTCGTGGAAGGGAGAAACTGTGACCTGTGTGGTGAGGTAACCACACACACACACACACACACACACACATGCACACACACACACAGATACCCGTCAGGTAGGAAAGGTTGCATTCACCCAGTGAGGCAAATCTGCCAGGAAATATTTTGAAGCAAAGAGAGATATGCTCGAATGTTGCCCGTGTGAAAACAAACAAAGCAGAGGGAGAAAAGGAAAGCACATCCGTGCACCTCTAGGAAACACTGCTCACTGCTCCGAATCTGTGCAGAGCACAATGCAGCACAGTACGCCCTAAAAACCTATGGTTATCTCCACTGAATCTCTCTATAAGGGTCTAAGTCTTTTAGCTATACTAGCTACCCCGTGCTCTAATCTAAAATGAATGAATCGAGCGAATTGATGTTGTCATGCTCAACCCTATTACTTAGCAAACTTAACGGATGGAGGTTTTGGTTATCAGCTGTACGCAGAGCACTTTTTGCAACAATAACAGCATAGGAACGGTTGAAATACACAAACTCCCTCTGCCTCTGCAGGAAAGTTTCCTCCTCAACAAGACGCTCTCCTAAATGCTCAAGGACGGCATATGCCAGTGTGTGCGTGTGTGTGCATTCTTTGAGAGCTCAAACAAAGCTAACTACTTCATTCCCAGCCTGAGAATACACTGTAACAAAGGGTCAAAGCTGAAGCTAGCAGACTCTGCAGCCCCCCCACCCCACCCCCTTCCTCAAAAAACGGACACTGCAGTAATGCCAGCCGGATTGATTTCTACGTATCGAAGACAAACAGCGTTACCTTGTGGGAGGCATTGTTTTTCTTCACGCTGATGCTGATTAAAAAGTGTAGAAAAGAGAGGATCAATTTGCATCTGACAACCCGGAGGTAAGCAGAAAATGATAATGAAGGATTTAATTGAACCCCTGTGCGTGGGGGTGGGGGGGGGGGGGGGGGGTATAGATAAGGAGCATGTGAAACAATACAGAATCGGAAGATCTGAGTATTATTTTCTATAATCAATACATTCAGTCCATGAGAGCTTTTACTTTCTGCATTGTTCCGGCAAAAGTGGGCCACTTAATTTTAAGGCTCGGCCCCACACACACACACACATACACGAGACGCACACATGCTCGCAGCCAAATCTGCACAAACAGTGGGAGGCGTTGTAACAGTTTGCCAACAGGAGACATTCACGCTTTGGTGCATCTGGAAGGGTGCTAGCTGACGCCCATGACTTCCTATCCCATTTGAGAATTGTGGATGACTTTGTTCGTCATTAGCCATTCACACAAACGGCGCCGGCGCCGCGTGGGAGCCACTGCTGCTCCGTCTCCCACCGAGCTCTCCTCTCTGCCCCTCCCCCCCCTCCGCCTCTAGACTCACACCTTTATTCTGCGCCTTATCAAACCCACACATCACCACGCAGTGTGTGACCGCATGACATGTCATCCGCCGATATACCTCCGTTGTCACAGGCAGCAGGTGCTGATTACTAAGGATGTCACCCGTCGTGCCCTGCGGCACCGCACACAGGTACGTGATCATGACGAGTGCAGAAACTCCCAGCGTGTGGCCCCCTCCTCCCCCCCGATCAGACCGGGCGACCGAGGAAACAGCTCTGCCACAGAGACGGTTAATTTGCAGCCTTTTCTTTCTCACAATCAGACCTTGGACTAATCGTCTGCCTCTCGGTGACTCTCTGCACAGTCATGTAAGTTGTTGTGTAATGCGCCTGAAGTTTCTTTGATATTACAACAACTCTTAAGAGGAAAATGGTTTCCCTTTGGCTTTATTTTTTAGAACAATAATCTACACTTGTTCAGCAGGTCCATTATCACCATCCTCATTCGTGCATGAATCTTTAGATTTTGAACATAAAGTCACATAATCATTCATGTGAGTGGCAGGTAACACAGACAGTATGCTTGTCAGATATGCATCTTGAAATTTTCCCATTGTAGACATATTCAATTCTATTCTATTCTAATGCTATGCTAATATGCTATGCTAATATGATGCCAGATCTTTGCAGAAATGGAGCACAACCTTCCCACACCTAAAACTGGTTTATTAAAAGCTTTGTAAAATAGAATCTGAGCCACATCTGCTGAAACCAATGCTCCATAGCTTCTATGCTAACACCAGAGAGCACAAATAAGTGCTCCACTCAGCCATAGATAGATATATAGAAAGATGCAGGCAAGTTATTGATCTGCCATTGGACATTGGAAATTGGATGCAAGCAGTATAACACATTAAATTAGAGTAATGAAAATAATAAAGTCTACATAAAGAACATTTAAACAGCATACATAACCTCCACTTGTGCAAGTTAACTATGATATGCTGATTAAAACTGTACTGTGCTATGAGGTGACCAAAGGTGCGAAAAAAGCCTCCTTTTGAGGATCAACAGTGAACATTTCAACCAAAAGTAAAACACAGACGGGCAGATATAAAAGCTAAAAGAATAGAGCAATGACAAATATCCTCTGAAGGACACCGTGGCATGTTCCCGGCTGTGACAGAAGTTTGTGGCGAAGCTGTGACTGAAGTTGTGCGACGCCAGCGGGGGGGGGGTTGTGGGTGGGTGGGGAGGGTTGGAGGGGTTGTGTGGGGGGGTACAGCTGCCCGTACAGCAGCATCCAGTAGCCGGAGCAGCCGAGCGTGGCAGGAAGCGGAGAAGGAGTCCGCTCTGATGAAGCTGTTCTCCGTATCGTGCTGGCTGTCACCGAAGAAAAGTGGGCGGCTGTTGGCCGGTTATAAGGGCAGAACCTCGAGGGCTTCGAGAGGCTCATTCTAATTGCCTGAGCATGAACCTGAGTGGCTTTAAGCCAAAGGGGCGCCGTTAGAGAGGGAGCCACTTGTGTGAAAATAGAAAGAGCTGGCGATTATTACGGAGACGTGTTAGATTAGATAAAGTCCGTCCTTCCGTCCTCTCGCTGTTCTGCACTGTCAAAGATCCAGACCGAGTGACGAGAGTATAAATCACTGAAACACGAATGTCTACGCAGCAATTATGTAAATGACACCTTTTATTTCGCACCCATTGTGAGTCTTTTTGTGTGTGTGTGTGTGTGGTCTCCCATCGAGGCTCCCCACAAATGCACTCCCTCCACAAAGTCTAACAGGCTTAGCCAAATGTCATTACTAAAGCCGCAGCAGCTGATTCCACGGCGCCGCTGTGTTTGTACAGGCATCAGAGTGAAGTTTAGATACACAGAAGTCAAGAGCAATCTCAAATGAGAACGAAACTCATCATCCTTCTGAGGGACCGGGGGTCTGGATGTGACGCTGAGAGAGCCGAGTTTGACGGTTCTCGAAAGCGGCTCCGCAGATGTCAGCTCCTCTTATGATGTCTTGTTGATTACGAAAAATGGAGAGGTGTTCTGAATCATAAAACTAACTTCAAAAAGGGAGAAAATTCAGAGTGGTGGTTTATTTATAACACATTATTTAATAGGCCTATTATGCGTGAAGCTGCCTCTTTGAACCACTTCCTTAATCATGTAGTATTATGTACTTAACATGGAGGAAACCATGACCAGTCACATAAGTGTACAGATGATGATGCTGTATGCATATTGCTGCTGTAAGGTCTTGGCCTGGAGCTCAAATCCCCCAAAGACGGCAACCTCTACACTGACATCCACACGATACTTATATGATATTAAAGTTTTATTACAAGTAGAAGAGCTGTGGATATGGAGGGGGGGTGTTGCACAGCCAGGTGGGAGAGGAAAAACAAGAGACAGAAATAGAGGGGGTCCAAGAGCGAGGGCCCATTTTCATTTTAATCAGTCGGCTTGTTGGTTCAGCTTGGCTATGAACACTCGACAAACAAAACCAAATGGCAGCTCCTGGCACTGGCTCCGGCGCAGAGACTTTGGGCAGAGAGATGAGAGAAGAAACATACAGAGAGGGACTCGGGGAAATCAAGGTTTCATTAAGCTGGCCAAACACTGTAAAACTCAGTGGCGATCAGCCACTCCGACCCACCGCCGCACAAGACAAAACGCAGGCTCCCCCGAAACGGGATGATTCCTCCTCTCCGAGACGATGAGCGAACGCGCCGCAGGACTTAGAGGGAACAGACAGAGCAGACAGGGAGAGAAGCGTTTCATTAGCGCGGATGAAGAGCTCAGATAAGGGAGGTTCCTCGCTGTCTATTTGAATGGGTCCATATGGCTAATAACAGGGGCGTAGCAGATCTATGAATGCCATGTTTGGAGTCATAATGAAGATAAATGGACTCCTTCAACAACTCCCCATGTCTGATAACCTCCAGTATTGATAACAGCTTCATTATCCCTCCTCCCCCTCCTCCCCCTCCTCCTCCTCCTCCTCATCCTTTACCGGCTCATTTTCTTTTTTAACTGAGCAGCTACATCTCTACATGTGTGGCTGCGGAAAGTTCACGGCGCCGACAGATCAGCGGAGCGCCCGTGTCAGTCACCGCGCTGTGATCTACAGAAAGCGAGAGCAGGTCAAGCCACTCAGCCGTCCGACTACATGTTCGACAATTAAGGAAAAAGCTGCCTTTGCACCCCGTGCTTAATTGGGAAAACGTCAAGCTCCCCCTGCCCGAAAGCATCCTGACATATTACCCAGATTACTGTCTCACTTGAAGGCTTTCCCATTACCTAGGGCACATCTCCCCATCTCCTCCTCCTCCTCCTCCTCCTCCTCCTCGTTCTCTTCTCTTCCTTCCTCTCACCCACCATCTCCATCTTCCTCTCCCTGTCTCGCTCCCTCACTCGGATATCACTACTTACTTGTCCGTGTCAGGGCTGCCTAATACAGAGGAGGCGAGGGAAGGGAGAAGACAGCAAATTGAAGAGATGTATCCACATCATTCCCAGCCCCATGATGCCTGTGTATGAATTATGCATGTGGGTTTTTATATTCACTGTACCAGTGTTTGTAAGGCTTAACCCCAACAGGCCAGGGTAACTAATAGGAGGAATCTGCAGGAATTTAAGGAAGTTAATTCCAGTCACTCATTCCAATCATTCAAGCTGTAATCAACATATGTTTAACTCATGTGACAGTTGTCATCCTGAATTAAATCTATGGAGCAAAACCTCAGACCTCAGGTCAGCTGGGAAGGAAGGAAACTCAAAAGAATAAATTAAACTAAAGGCAAAGTTAATTAAAAGGTGCCTTTGGTGATTACTTACATCAGACTATTTGCAGTCAAAATATTACATGCTGTTATTATTATAACAGCTTGGATAACAACAAAATATCTCTTTAAATGTGATTAAGGCTGTTAACTGGGCCTTAACTTTCCCAAAATTGATCCATCAACTTAACTTTTAAGAACCAGAGGACACCCCTGTGTAAATAACTCCCATATAAATCCATTTACATTCACCTCTTCTCTAAAGCTGAGGACACACTACAAGTCATAGTCGTTCAAACAAGTTAGACATATAAGCAAACGTGTTCTTTGTTTTAGTTGTCATAAGAAAACTGATCATTTAGAATGAACTCTATGCCCTATCAAAACTGGCACGTCTTGTAGCATGTCCTTTACTCCTTCACCCGCGCATCACGACGATACGACAAAACACACGAGAGAGACAAAGTGAGAGTAGTGAGAGAGTCAAAGTGGCAAAGTAAACAGAGGAAACAGCTTTAATTCCACAACAGATGCATAAATATGATCATCCTTACCACTCAGTGCGCCTCGTGGATTCTGAGATCGAGAAACATTAAAAACAGCACGATATAAGGAATCATTCAAGACATGTAGCTCGCTAAAATCAGAAATGATTTGAACTGATCTAAACACCTGCTTGTATCAATCCACAAAGATTATAATTCAATCATCTACCATCAACAACCTGCTCTGAAAGTGCTCTCTATCTATCATTCCCAACCTATAGTATATAACATGTCTCTAATTTCATCAATATATAAATGATGAAATTTAGATTATTATGCAAATTATATAAAGAAATCGCTCATGCAGTGGTGTCTGTGCTCCTGCGAGCGTCTCCCTCAAAAAGACAAACAAGGTCTGAGATCTTATGAAGTGCTCAGTCGGGTCCTTGAGTCTCTGAGCGTAGAGGGACCTGTTGAAGCGACGAGGCCTTTTCACGCTCCTGGCGACTGTTTGCCAGACGCTCTGAACGCTATTCATCCGTTCTCGGCCCAGACGTTTCGTACCAGAAAACTAATTAAACTGATTTATCACCGAGCGAAGGAACAAAGGTTGAAAGTGCCCGATCCAAAGCACAACGTGCCACTTATCGACATGAAAAAGCGGATGCCAAACACGGACTCGGGGTTTAGACCTCACGCCTCATTCAGGTGAGTAACAGCGAAAGCAAATATGAGTTTTGCTATTCTACGACAAAACTCCACAAGGTCCCCTTAAAACCGTCTCTGAGTCAGACAGACAGAGAAGCCGCCTCCATATGCTCCACTCAGCTGCTGTTATGTGTTCGGATGAGGCGAGGTGACTCAAAACGGCATTTATGTGATTTCTTCTTTAATCCGACAAATCATCCGCAGAGGCGCATTAGCGCCATAACTCGAATGGCTCCGCGATAATTCAATTCTCGTCCGCGTTGGCACATTTTAGCGAAAAAAAAACAAACAAACAAGCCAACTTCTGTCGCCGCCACGGGTTTGTTTGCTTTATCCGCTCCTCCATCAAACGTCCTATCTCGCCCCGAACACACGGAGCCGTCGTCAGAAGTGATGTCCCACCGCGATAAAAACACTCTCAGGCTTTGAACTGTTTGATAAGCAACCGCGGCGCGGTCTCTCTGAAGTCTGATAACCATTTATGTAACGAGGTGTAACATAACAACATGCAAATTGCCGGGACAGGTGCGTAAAATCTCAGCTGATCAAGATGAATCTGAGGCGGCAAGCACACCAGATTAGGCTGTATTCAGGCTGTTCTGAAATATATTTAAGACCGACTCGAAACTAATTATTGTCCTGTCCTTGATACGCATGTTGACAAATAATAATCGCGTACCCTTTCGACCGTCTTGACAGAAAACACAGACGAAACCAACGCAACGCTGCTCAAGCTGCTGGAAATGTTTATTAGTGTTCAAGGTTTACATTCAGACACTCGAACGCTCAGGGCTGTGGACAAATACACAGCGCGTCGAAGACCAGGGACGTAATCCACTCAAAAATAAATGTGGAGGATCTCACTAAGTGCCTGCATCTGTCGAGGTCTCCGAAGAGGGCACGTGGAACGGCTGGGAGGACCTTGAGTCTCTAAGTTTAGCGGAACTTGTTAAAACGATCAGCCTTTTCGTGCCTGCGGCATCTGTTTGTGACAGCAAAGCCTCAGTCGAATGCGGCGTTTGTATTAGTATCAGTATGCGATACGTGTACGTACAAAACACGGATCGCTGGTTTCCCACCGTATACTGTATCTCACTCCGTTACCGTGGAAACCACAACAAAGTTTAACTGGGGCCAGACGATCGCATTTGGCATGTTGTTTTGCATACGGTACAAATCAAATACAGATCAAATCTGAATTAAAGGGCCATCATCGTGTAATTGATTCCTTTAAATAATGTAATTGTATTCTGATTACCATCACTGGACTGGAATGTTACTCGTACTCATAGCCTCTCTCTCTCTCTCTCTCTCTCTCTCTCTCTCTCTCTCTCTCTCCCTCTCTCTCTCTCTCTCTCTCCATATATATGCATATAAATATTCTGTGGAATTAAAGTAATTACAATTCGCTGTGATTGATATGGACTGACATGCCAACACAACAACACAAATAGAAAATAGATTGAATTGAACCTCATGTTAAGGTTGTCACAAAGCCCGGGCTTGTTGGCAGATATAGGAGGTTGATGATGATGATGATGAAGGTCTTATTTATTTATTTTTTTGTAATAATAATAATCAAATAAAAAGCTCCGACAGACTCCTGGCACAGGAGCTTCCACTACACCTCCAGGTCAGGTGCAGCTCGTCTAATCATCAGGTGTTTCGCACACCTGGTCGCAGCTCGAGAGCGTTAGAGGGGAAAAAAAGGTCAAACACAGCACGCGAAACATTGTTTTGATCTTAAAACCCGATTTCTTTCTTTTTCTTTTTTTTTTCCTCTTCTGTCACATTCAATTCCGGGGAAAATAAAGACTGCCATTTAATAAATCTTCCTTAGGCTACAGCTGCACTCGCTCAGTAAACTCCCCCATTGTCGAGAGCAACTTTTTACTGACTTGACACTTTGAAGGGAGGCGAGTTGATAGAGGATAGGAACGACTGGAGGCTGAGGCACAGAGACAGACACTTGACGGACACTTCTTAACCCCTGGGGGACTCGCTGCATTTGTTTACTTCGGCTTGTTGTACAAGTCATTGCTTTTAAAACTCGAAGCCAGAACTAATGCGGTTGCCTTCAATCACGTCTTCCCTGGAATATCAGTGTTTCCACACACGGGCAGATATGGTGATATTCACTGCTCACACTCACAACTGGGATAAGTTTGACCTGAAAATATCATTAACAGGGAGGAAATTTAGACCTTTTAAACCAGGGACGCTCACTGTTACCACGTTTGTTTTACCAAAACTTGAAATAATCTCATTTTTAACGGTAGATTTATCAGATTAAGCCACATTTGAACCTTTTCTGCAAGAACAATGAGTGTCACAGAAGATGCAGGTCAGCCGGTTAGGAAACAGATTTTGTATGCAAGATCCCATAAATAATTTGTCCTCTGCCGTCCTATTAATGAAGAAAATGGCTGAAACTATTTGCATAGACTGTTATTATGCACTCTACATTAATGCACTAAGAGCTAATTTGATCATGTTTATTTATTACGCTCTCTGTTGCATCTGAACATCCTACAGTGGAGCAACATCGCATACAACCAGAGAGAAAAACTCTGAATTCCAAGACAAAATCGTGTGGGTTTTTATGAGTACATTGAGACACAAAGTTAATCAAATGTCAGTTTCCTTTTTTTTTCTTTTCCCACTTGAGCTGGTGCAGCAGGGAAGACAGAGAGAGAGAGAGAGAGAGAGAGAGAGAGAGAGAGAGAGAGAGAGAGAGGGAGAGAGAAAACGGTGCTGTATTTCTCATTTAGCTCAAACATGGAACCAGAAGAGAGATAAGTGATCCCGAGGTATTTGAGCGTTTCTGAGCCAGGAGCAGCTTGACCTTTGCACTGTCAATTAACAAACACTTTATAAGTCAGCCTGAAAAAAATCCAACAGCGTTGGACCACTTAGTGGCTGCCGCACTCGGCTCATTGCACACTCAAAATTAGTCTTATACCCACAGCAAACACTCACTGGGTCTAAGAGGACTGTGCAGCTGGGGCGGTCTGGGCTGATGTTATCAACACATATGACTGAATACAGGTCGCTCATAGATCCATGGACTGTTGCACCTGTCTTTCTTTAGCTATTGTTGGGAGCTTTTTCATCTTCTCATGGCTTCTTATGTCTAATTTGATGTCTCTGTCTTAACTATTGTCATCTATACACTACCTATTGTCACTAATTAGTTACTGCTGCTGGTTACATGTTGCTAATTTGTTGATAGTAATATGCTATAAGTATACAGATGTGAATGATATGTCTATAGATATCCTTTGTTAAGATATTTATATTTATGTATAGTTCACATTTTTGAGATTTTTAGATTGAATAGGAATACCTTTTATTGTCCCACAATGTGGAAATTTCATTGTAACAACAGCATGTTGATTGCATGCATTACATCTAAAATATAATCAAAAATACAAATAAAAAACCATGAAATAGAGCTAACAGTTTTGATTGTAGAGTCTGACAGCAGCAGGAAGGAAACACCTCCTGAATCTCTCTTTCACACAGTGAGGGTGAATCCGTCTGTGGCTGGAGCTGCTCTCCAGAGAGTGTCCTGCAGGAGGTGAGGCTCATGGTCCAGCACAGATCAGATTTTAGCCAGGACCCCTCTGTCCTCCACCTCCTGAGTCCAGAGGACAGCCCAGGACAGAGCTAAACTTCTTGATGATCTTGTCCAGCTTCTTCCTCCCTTAGGATGTGAGATGCTACCACAGAGTCCTAGTGAAGACCTTCTATACACTGCCATTGTCTTGTACACGGTACGTAACGAATGAAAGTGTTGAATCTCGAATCTCTCGAAAAGAGATAAAGGCAGACTTGTTTTGGTTGGTCTCCCTGCCTCCTGCCCTGCCCCCAGCCTCTGTCAAATAATATTTCTGGCCCAGTAAAGAAGTGATGCTGCTCTGGAAACACTTTTTCTTCTGTTATTTGTCGGTGAAAACAGTCTGAAGCACTAGCCTGGAACCTGCACTAAAAAACACATAACACAAGTAATTTCACGTCCTCAGTCGGCCTGAACATGCATGTTTTTGGACTGCGGGAGGAAACTGGAGAACCTGAAGAAAACACACAGAGACACAGAAAGAACATGTGAACTAATCTACCATCAGTCCAACCAGAACAGACCTTCTTGCGTGAGTAAGGCGACCCACCACGTCACCTTAGGGCAAAGATACACTTCTTAAATACCGACATCTGTGCCCTCTTAGCATCCATGGCATAATAGAGTACTTAGAGCAGATGGGAGACAAGCCCTGAATAAATGTCAAACTGAACATTTTCTAGGCATTACCCAGTGACCCATAGAGAAGACCCTCTCCCAAACATTTCCCCGTAATGTAGCAGCCTTTCACAGGAGCCGCCTTTGGAGAGTGGGACTGTTAACATGCTGGAAGGAACATCAAATTCCTTTTAGAGAGCTTAAAACCTCCAATGGTGCCATAAAGGTCCGTCCTTTTTAATGACCATCCGAATCTATTTCTAAGTATAATTTTCACAGGGGATAAACGGTGAGTAAGACCCGAGCGATAGGAAACGGTTCGACGTCGGAGCTGAAATTGTTTTTTTCCTGCGGAGTTTCTCCGTGCCACGCAGTGTGAAGGACTTTCTAATGAGTTTAGTGAGGGTGTGAAAACGTGCGCCCTCCTCCAACAGATAAAGGGCAGGACCAGACCTAGCATCTGTAGAATCCGCCTCGAGATCCGAGCGGCACATGTTATTATTTATGTAAGTGTACCAATTAAGAACTTCTCTCGCAAACGAGAGAAAGAGAGAGAGAGAGAGAGAGAGAGAGAGGGAGAAAAACGATGAGGCGCATCTCTCCTTTGCCTCGTCGTCTCGTTGTTAGAGCAGCAGATTGGCACAGTCACCACCAGCAGCAGGTTTGTAAGTTGGCTTAATTAATATGTGGAAGTGGCTGTGGCGGGTAATGAGGGATTTACACAAGCACGCCTTCCTCCTCAGCCAATAACCCCTCGTTGCTCTGACAGCCAGCCAAAAGCAAACACACTATGGTCGGTGGTCACCGTTGTTTTGTCTTTTTTTGTTAAACACCAATTGTTCGCGCTGTCCACGCAGCTGTGACCTCGCATTTTACATCACCAAGCAGCAGCAGCAGCAGCAGCGGCGGCAAAGACACAAATCTGAAGTTTAATGAAGTGGAAATTCTTCAAAGCAAACAAGAAAAGATGCTCCTGTTCCGCGAGCGCCCGCCATGGCAAATGTTAAGCAAATTTTTAGCTCAATCACCAGGGCAACACAAGACTAACTGCACAGACACAGACACAGAAATAGTGATGAACAATAACTGAGGCCGCGTGCTCCGCTAATCAATCATCAGGCAGAAACTCTGCCTCTGCATGTTGCTCTTCGGCAACAGGGACAAATTCCCTCTTCTTCTTCTTCTACTTCTTCTTCTTCTTCTCTGCCTCGACCAGCGTGGAGGATGATGTGGGTGCTTGACAAGCGAGTAGAGCGAGAACCGGTAATCAGAGTGAAGTCAACGCCGCAGCCTCACAGATTGACATTGTTGCAAATATAGCCGACGTGTAGGTGGTCAAAACTGCTTGCAAATGAATAACATGCGCAGACATGACCCGGGAGAATCACAGGAGCAGCGTGAGACACGGTGTACTGTAAGGAGTCCCTGCCATCACATAGTGCACTGTACTGTAGGAGGGGAGGGGGGGCAGGAACAACACCCTTGTCTGTGAAGCATCCCCTGGAAAAAAGAAGAAGAAAGCCGACAACAAACACAGAACTTTATTGGTGGGAATCCCTTGTGGGCAGTGGCATCACTCAAGCATTTAATTGGATGGGACTGACATTTGCGGAGCAGGGTGTCGTAGCATTTGTGTCAGTGCCGAGGCGCAACTTGCTGCCGTACACATGCATCATGCTCCAGTGAGTCAGGAGGGGCGGTTTTCCTCTTCAGAGGAGAAAACTCACAGTCACAGTCGCTGCGGAGTCAAAGGCAGAGACTCTCAACGTTTCAGTTAATGGGCGACGCGTGCAGACATCGAGGAGCGGCTCGGATAAAAATCAATGAGCGTGATCAATCGGCCCACACATTTTCATCCGCGCCAGGACATTCTTGACTATCAGCTTCACACAAATGTCACAAGGCCCATTAATCAACTTACACAGATATTTAAGTGCCCTTGACTTATCTGCTGTATCACCCTGTAATTAGAATCCCTGTATCTAAGATGAGAGGGAGGAAATGGCAAATGCTTATCCGATCTGTGCCTCCATTATCCCGGAGCAGCTCTCCCCATACCACGCTGAAAGATTTAAAATGACACCTTGCTTCATTATTTATCAGGCAGAGACCATCCCTATAGCTCTGGTGCCACACCAGGCACGGACAACGTTAATTTCCAGTGAATATGTACCATAGATGACAGTCTCTCTCGCAGAGTGTTAAAAATAGGAAGCCACCACCGGAGGCATGAAATTAATAAACAATAGAGATTGAAAAAAAGGTTAGCTCTCTTTGCCTTTGAGACGAAGTGAATCGATGTAAACAGACCGTTAATTATGACAAGAAAGCGTCTCAATATTGCCAAAAAGCATTTAATGTAGCTCTCAATCATTCTGTAAGTGTCAGCTTGTTGAATAAACATACGTAAATGAAATAAAATGAATTTCAGTCACTAAAAATCTAATCATGCATAGCCTCCCCGTGCTCCTGTGTCAGTATTGCTATCTGAGGAGCTTCAGCGTCATTGATTGGTATTTTAAGCAGCCATTATCAATAATCACGGACGCAGCCAGCTGAGTTTATTCCAGGTAACAACACCCTCTGGACGATTGCTATTTTGATCCATTGAACATAACAGAATAAAAAAGAAACAGGCGAGGAGACAGGGTCGGAGGGAGGAGGCACAATAGAGCGACAGGTGAGAACTCACTTTAAATACGTAATCACATCAAAGGGTGTGAGTACGAGGCATCGCACTTCCATATGTCTGGCATAGTGGGAGAAAACATGTTTACTGTATATTGGGGACTGTGAGACATGACATGCAGATGTGTGATGTGAAAGAAACCTTCTTTTTTTAACACCCTCATCTGTGGCCTTGTTGTTATTTTCACCCATAGACTGGAAATACAATATGTTGTTGTGGTCTAACAGACTGAACTGCAATACCGGGACCCGCCACTAGGGTCGCACTCAGCAGATGCAGCTGAGACCGAGCCTGCCTGGAGTTGCCTCTCATAGCGCCCGTCTTAAAAACACTTTGATGGATCTTTATGTCATTTTTCATATCATGCCATTTATTATATATCACATACTACTATGATCACAGGGGAGGACTTGAGTGAGGAATTTACAGACCATTAGTTACCCGGTTTGAGTCGTATAAATATCTTCGAGAAAGAGCACTTTTTACTTTTCCTGTTTAAAGGTGCTTTGGAGGAGAAAAAAAAAATCCTGGACCACAAAAATCCAAACAGGAGACAACAATGCTAAGCCACATCTGGCCACATTTTTCATTCCAAATCAAGACCAAAAACCTAAGAACAGCTACGTGACAAATTAGGACACGCTGATGTTGTTACGATTTCTTACCATCAGTGTTCAACAGTGACACAATGATGTTGCTCAGTTTTCCTTCCTCAGGAAATGTGCACATTAGGGTGTATATGACTCGTTGCCAACATGCATGTGTGTGTGTGTGTGTGTGTGTGTGCGTATGTGTGTTTGCAGCTGCTTGACTGTCTCAGGCTGTGTGATTACATAAAGCTTGCACGCCAGCTGTAACCAACATCGCTTTATGCCTGGATCTAATAAAGCCGAGCTCATAGGCTCAGTGTGTCTCCTCTAGCATGCAGTGTACCAGGGTGTGTATAATACCTTCTGTACAAGCACCAAATGCTTCCCTTTTCCTTCCTGATCCCACATCACCTCAACTCAACTCCCCAACTCGAGGGGGGGGAAAAAAAAGTCGTCCTTGTGAGAGTTTGTTCATCCCGCAATGAGAGGGGCGGCCACGAAACAAGTGGCACAGAAAAGTCAGAAAAGCTTTTATGCTATTCTATTCCACTCTCCATAGTCTCTCTACTATTGTTTCCATTTTACCTGTATTTATACAGGTAAAATGTTTGAGAAGAAATTGTCACTTACAAGCATGACCTGGCCAAGAGGCTCCAGCAACAATTAACATTACATAGCATTACAACAAACATGAAAACAATGATCTGTGTAATCTTACATGTGAAAACAGTAAAATATGACGGTGATGTAGGTTTACAAAAGTGTGTTTTGGAGGGAAATGCAATTGTAAATTTAATAAGTTCTATGGGTGAACAGATTTGTATTAAAAAAATAGTGGTTCATTCATTCAATCGTTCATTCATTCATTATCCTACACACTTTGTGCCTTCAGGGTTTGCAGCATCTGCTGTATTCTGTTCAAGCATGCATAGGATGAAGGCAGGGAATACAGTCCATCACAGGACACACACACACACACACACACACGCACAACCACACACACACACACAACCACACACACACGCATACACCATTCACCTTCACATTTACACCTGGCAGCAATATAGAGTCTCTAACCCATGCAAACATCGGTCCCCGCTTACTGTGAGATGACAGTGCTGTCCACCATTCTACCTTTCTGCCAAAGTAACTATTATTTGTTTTATTTATTTTTGTACCTATAATCACTGCATCATCTCTATCATGACATTAAAGTGTGATGGCCTGTGTTGTTAGTCTTTCTAGGTGTGAATGTGTGACTTGAGATGAGGGTGGAAACGCTGAAACCAAACCCAAACTATAAGCTACTCAGCCTTGTTTTTTTTAGTCAGTTTCTGACCGTAACTCACATTCAGGCCCCTCAAGAAGAGGGATCACATGGGCTTGTACCTTCCCTGCTCCCTTTTACTCCAATCTGCTCCTCGACCCGTGATCCTCCTCCGAGCAGAACATCTAAGCAGGTGGAGATGATCTGATTGCTGCCACCGTCAGACAACCTGTCCCCGTTCATCGTACGTGCCGAAGCACGACCTGCAGCGCCCCTGAACATGGTTGACAAAGACTGGGAGAACCAGACAAGCTGTCACCTCTAACAGTGCACAATTCAGCTTAAATGCAGCACTCTGACTGTAAATATAAAATGATGCAAGAAGGAGACAAAAAAAAAACAAGACATCCTGTCCTCTGTGACAGAAGGAATCCGGGGGGATTATAGAAAGAAAGCAAATGAATTGCGGGGCTATTGTTACCGAACAAGCCATGCGGAAGAAATGGGAGTTCCATGATTTATAAATAAAGATGTGTACTTTCTCACTTCCTAAATGGGGGGCCAGAGGACGCCCAGAGAAAGGAGCGGAGGCGAGAGGGAGAGAGGGAGCGAGGGAGAGAGAGAGAGAGAGAGAGAGAGAGGGGAGTGCTGCAAACGTTTATCCCTCCGTAAACACGGAGTTTCACTCAGCTCGCACATGTGGACTCGCCTCTCTGGTCAGCCCGACGCACCGATGGAGATAAGCCAAAGTGACATCACGTCTACATCTGTGACAGCTCAACATTCGGCTCCATCTCGTCTCTCTCCCGTCCTCTCGCTGTCTTTCTCTGCCTCTTCTGTCTCCGTCCTCTCAAGGGCACCTTGCCACTGTGAACAGAGACATTGCTATTGTTCTCCCTCTCTCCCTCTCTCGCTCTCTCTCTCCATGCCCTGTATCTTGTTTGTCTGTCTGCTGATTATCAATGCAACACCTCTAATAAGATCCATCAGCCCCACCGCTTCCCCGCCCTCTCACACCCACTTCATTTGCGCGGGGAGTGAGAATCAAAGACGGCGAGCAATTTGGGCTAAAAAGAAGATGGATGTGCCTCTGCGCGAACAACATGCTCAAGAGCCCCTCTGCAGACAGTAGATGGAGAGGCGAGGACCTCTGGGTTGGGGACTTGTTAGAGCCGTTTGCTATCTCCATCTTCATTCAGCAAATTGCTCCTTAAAGGATGGTGCTGTTGCCTCTGCAGACAGAGATATATTTGCTGCAAAGACTTAAAGCCAGGATGTATTTTAGTGGAGGGGGAAAAAAAATGTTATTTTTGTGGGAAATCTCTCCCTCCTTGCCTTGAAAAATGGGAGGAAAAAAACAGTTATCTGTGAATCCAGCTGTAACTTCGAACAGGGAGCCCTGTTCAATGCCCTTTCCAATTATCATAAGGAAGCTGAGATGCAACAGTTTGACGGTGCTACATAAGCGGAAAAGCCGTTATATTGATTAGCAGGTCGAATAAAAAGCGAGAGGGAAATCTGTCTGGCGTTTGCTGCTAATTGTCAGAAATACCACAAGTCGATGAGATAACGACACGAAGGCGAAGCCGCTCACGTTTTCACGTTGGAAAACATGCACACGGAGCACTTTGTCCCGCAACTCTCCCGCTCACATCTCACGATACCGTGCATGAAATGATTGTGCGTATTTGTGTTTTCGTTTTCGTTTTTCTTCGCAGACCCAAACCCCGAGGCGACTCCGAAGTCTTAGTGTCGTTCCATCACGGTTAGAGCGCACGTCGTGTGTGTCTCGGCGTCGGGAGATCACGACGCGTCGAGTGGCGGTGGAGCAGGTGGACGATGAAGATGAACAGCACCTCTCCTCCTCTCCGCTGACGGGAAAACAGGAGGGTTTCCAGCTCATCCCCAAAAGCTGATATGCCACGATGGTTCGGCTTGTCACGCTTTTTTGCGCCTATTTTTATCGCCGACCATGAGAAGCGTGGCAGGGATCGTCTCCTGCAGCCTCAGACGTTAAAAAAAAAGAGGAGAAAGACTCGTCGTAGTGGCGACTGTCTGTCTCATTGTCAGCGTGAACGCATCAGCAGACGGGTGGCTGATAAACACGCGGTGACAGCTATCAAGAAATGTCCGAATGTCTGCGATAGTTTTCCTTTGGCGGATTGTTATCCTATTGTTTCACAGCTCGAAACGTTCGCACATTACGTACAGCACAGCGTGTGCAGGAAGATGAGCTGGCAACAGGTCGATCTGTCGTTACGAGACCGCTCCGGAGCGGTGCCGTCTCAGGTGAGAGAATTTACAATTTGCTGTTATCCGTAAATTCATGAATTGGACTTTGAATTGTATTCGTTTCACCCACAGAATGATGGGAAGAGTAAACTCCAGCCACACACATAACAACTGCTTATACTGCATGTTTTGCATTGGTTAAGGAAAAGCATTCTGGGGGATGAAGTGATCTTATATCATGAAACAATGAAACAAAAGTGAAGACAAACTGAATTTAGTGAAATGGACGGTACTTTTAACTATCATTATTGGGGGAACAATCATGATATCTCTAAGCAGTGCCTGCAAACAGTTTGCACAGAATATGAAATAAACAAGTCCAACTGTACTTTAAAATGAAGTTGCATCATCACTACACTCACAACACTATAATTTCACTGCTACTTCCTTTAAGTCAGCATGTTCTCCCATGTCTGCTCTCTAGTTTCCTCAAACAGTCAAAAACTGATTATAGATGTACCGGACACAGAATCAACAAGCACAGTGTGGAACTAATGTGGTTGATTATGAACTAATTAAAAATATCAAATAAAACAATGGAAATGCAAAGTGATTTGGACATCTATCATCCTTAAAGTGGAGTTTCCAGTGGGACTAGATTTTACAAGAATTAAAGGATAATAAGCTTTCCAAGACTCACAGCTCATAAGCAATACTCCTTAATACCAAATGGAGAAATATATATGACATAAAAAAAAGCAATGGAAACGCATGTTTGTGTGTGTGTGTGTGTGTTTGGTCCCCATGACAGAGGTTAAGGTACAAAGCAGATAAGATGATGGATGTTTTTACCTCGATATCCAAAACTCAGACATGAATTGAAATTCCAGACTCGTCCTCAGCTCAGCTCTGAATGGCGCGCAGCCCTGGTCAACAGTGAGTCACCGTTAAACTTCACTTTGGATCTAATGGCATCATGACTCGACAAGAGCGGCTCACTCCTGAGCCCAGGGTCGCCGGCTTCTTAACATCTGAGCCGGAGGCACTGACAAAAGCGGCCGAGTAACGGAGCTGACATCAAGGCTAGCAGGCGAGCTTCTGCTCCACCTCCATGCATAGACGTGCAAAACGCGCCGCCGCGGATCGTACGAGCTCGGAGAGGGGACAGCGCGAATGAATAAAACACTTCTGCAACAAAGGTTATCATAAATAGAAGGACTACAGCTGCTGGGGCTGGTGTGCCATGATGGGTCTCGCGGTGAAAAGTGCATCCCCCACAAGGCCCCGTGACATGGACGACTGCTGAAGGCCTGTCCCCGGCAATCACGTCTACCCGACACAAGGCCCGGGCCAGGCAAGTGCAAAAACACAAAGGGCAGCAGCCTAAAAATAATGGCCGAGCCCATAGAGACCCCACACACACACACACACACACACACACACACACACACACACACTAAATACAGGAGCTATGAGTGCTCATCATCAGCGCTTCGGATGGGAGAGATTTGGGATGCTGATACGAGTCCCGGCCTGCTTGGCTTTTCTAACGTGACTCACTCCTCGCCTGTTGAGCCTCCCTCGCTCCTCTCCTTCACTCTTCTCCTCCTCCGAACGACCGATAGCCACTTCTTAATTAGGAGCAGCCTCGCAAACAACCAGGAACACTGGTCAGAGACATTTCCGTATCTCTATAGCCTTCCTCCTGTGGTCCACACGCATCGTCTTCATTTCTCTCACACTATCTTAAAGGCACAATCGTCAACCCCCCCCCCCCCCCCCCCCCCCCCACACACACACACACACACACACACACACACCAGACACACACATGCACCCCGCCCACCCCCCATCTATAACCTACCCTCCCGTGTTTGCCCGTGGACACTTATCATCGATGCACACAACATCTTTTCCTGCATCCCCATCGATCTCCTTATTGAAACAAGCCTCATTTGCAGTCTCCTTCCTGACATTTTTTTTTCCTCTCCTGTCTCTTTCTTTTCCAAACTCTGACAGGCTGTGCAGATTTTGGCAGTTTGCTGTTCTCCCCTAATCCTTCGCCAGACTTTCCTCCTTCAAAAATATACAAGGATTTCTGAGAAAACACAGTCAGACATCAGATGGCTGCAAAAACATCTCCAGCTCTCATTTTAAATTGTAGAAAATAAAAAAGATATGCCACTAAAAGATATGCCACAAAAGATGTGCCACTTAACAAAATGGATATATAAACAACTATGGAAAGAGATATCCTGATAATGAGCTAATTGCATTTTAAATTATGACAATTTGGACCTTTCCTGACTCAGAGGAAGATAGGAAGACCAAAAATCCCCATTGAAACGTCCCAATATTCAATATTTATGGCCATTTGACTGCTACCATTTCCATGGCCATTATAAAGTATAATGCAGAGGTTTCCAACCTGGAGGTCAGGACTGTGGACTCAGATCAGACTCAATATTAATGAATGCACACAGAAGGATTCACAGACGCATTTTGGGATTTCATATATAAATGACTCTCTCCATACAGAAGGTAGTTATCGAGGCGGCCGAGGCTCAAGAGCCGGAGCGTTTATTTTCCGAGAAACTTCTCCTTCTTCTGAGATGAACCGGCGCGAGACATCGAGGTCGTACGGCACTCAGAAGGTCGGCGGTTCGATCCCTGGCCCCTGCAGTCCACATGTCAAAGCGTCCTTGGGCGAAACGCTGAGCCCTTTATTGCTCCAGACGCTGTTCCATCGCGGTGTGTGAGTGGTTATAGCTCGTAATGAGCAAGTGGCAGATTTCCACCAGCGGCTGAATGTGTGTGTGTGTGTGTACAAATGGACGAATGCCGGTTCACATTGTAAAGTCAGCAAGACTAGAAAAGAGCTATAAAAATGCACCATAAAACCATTTATTTGTACTCTGCTTGTCATCTGTAAAACTCATCTCTGGGACTAAATAGCCTGACTTGGCTCAATTCACAAATGCTTTGTTTCTGCGGGGCATTATCTGCACCCAATCAGACAGTTCCCTCTATTTTCACCGAGCGTGAGGGGGTAGATTTGAGGTTATTATGTAAAGTGTTGGAAGAAAAAAAAATATCCCTGATGCAGATATGAATCCTTAGAACGCTTCAGTGTGCCTTCATTAATATTGTAATCCAGGCCTCCTACGAGGGGTCACAAGACAAATCTGGAGGGTCACCAGATGATTAACAGGATAGAGAAGCAGGAAAAAAAAAGCAATCGATTGCTTCTGCAGCTTCTTTGTGCTGGATCCTTTCAGACTTCTCCTCAAAGTGCTTGTTTTCATGAGAGCGACCGGCTTCTTTCTCCTCCGACAAAAAACTGAAAAAATCAAATAAAAAAGAGGAAGAGGCGGATGTATGCCACAGGTGAGGGGAGGTTGCATGGCATCCATATGAGCAATCGCACAGTTTCTCACGAAAACAAACACATCAAATAAGTGGGACGGCTTCTCAAGACGCAGAGCAGAGGTCACTGGGACTGGATATTGTTACACAGACGTCGGCCCAGGGCTAAGTTACGACTCAAGCCCTGCAGCAGGAGAGGAGTAATCTGTCTGTTCCCCAAACACAGTCTGGAGGCTGTGACAGGCCATGCTGTGCACTGCACTACAGGCTGTACATGGTAAACAACCACGTTCTTATACTGTACGGCACATTTCTAGTCTTCACCTATTCACTACCACGCTGCACTGCAAATTATTTGGTTCACACCAGGATAGAAAAATAGTTCAATAATTTATATGGTTATATGAGTTAATTTCTTATTTGAAGCGTCCAACTTTGCACCATAGCCTTAAATCAAGCAACAGCAATCTTATTTCAAGAAATCCATTGTGTTTTCACTTGTTTTGAGGATCTTTTCTCTCAGAGGTAGTGTTTTTATCGAGGTGTAGACATATCTTCTCCTAGAAGTTCCCTATGCTGCATTGTCACATATGTACTGCTGCCTCAGGGGTGGTTTGGGCTTCAGTATCTGGCCCAAGGATGCTCTGACATGAAAGCCACAAGAGGCTGGGACCTGACCACCTCCTGATCCGTCACCAAACAAGCATTAAATATTGTCATTCCATAATGTAAAACATCCTCCAGATATAAAGAAATAACACAAATTAGTGTGTATGAGTTCAGGGTGAAGTGGAAATGGAATATATTTGTCGTGGTTCCCAAGCTGTAGTGTGAAGATAACATTATAAGCCATAAATTCTTCTTCTTTTTGCTCTCCAGTGCATCAAAATTAGCTGGATGCTGATGTCAACAAGTACAGGATGATCCAATATTTAATAGAAAGTCAACAACCGTCGTTCTGCATCTTCAGCGTCGCAGAGTTTTTGTTTTTCGTCGAGTTATTTCTGTTTTCTCCCCCATCGTGTCGTGTTGTTTCACTGTTTTGCTGTCGGTGTGTTTTCCCAGCAGCTTCCTGGATCACCTGCCTTTGATTAGCTGATTAGCCTGCTGCGCCTTCAGACCATGTGTTTCCCCTCAGTTCAGTTGTCAGGTTGGTGCTTTTGCCGCTTACAGTACTGTACGAGTAAACCTGTCTCTGTTCCTCGTGTATTACAGTTTGTTCCGAGTCCAGTTTCTGTTTGTCTCCTGTGTGTTTCTTGTCTCTGCCTGCTCCCTCGGTTTTTTGTTGTTGGCCTGTTTTATTATTACAACTCACCTTTTGTGCTTCGCAGTATCTGCTGCTGAGCTCCACATTCGAGTTTGTAAAACTGCTAAAATGTTCAAAGTTGTGATGAAACAGAGAAGCAGAAAACATCTGCTCAGGAGGAACCTACGACAGTCCACGTTCCCAGACGATCCTTTTATTTATTATTATTTACACAATCAGAACAGAAAGGATTAATTGCATTTAACTGGAGGCTTTTTTGATCCAGTTTTCTTAACCTGCTTTATACTTCGTTTTAATTTAACCTGAAACATGCATGTTTTTAGATGGTGGAGGCAAACCCAGGTCTGTCTTGTTGTAAGGTGACAGTGCAAACAATCAAATCACTGTTATCTCTTAGAACTGGCTCTAAGTGTTAAGTTGAGCACTTCAAATAAGATTAACTCTGAAAACAAGACAAGTTATCTAATACTCATCTAATTATCTTTTAGAGGTTTTTTTTTGGTAAGTTGAACTGGCGGGGGAACTATTTAGGTGGAAAAGGTCTCTATGTTATCTACAGTGTATGCAAGTCCAATTTCCACTCTGCTTTTCGGTCTGAAGTTAAGTGTCTGTTTCCATCGATACTAAATGCTGCACTGTGTTCATTGGTTAGTCGTTATGGTGTCTGTCTGGCTGCTGCACCTAAAAGCAACGACAGAGAGAAGAAGAAACAACGAAGAGGCCAGGCTGCTCAGTGGAGAACAGGTAATGAGTGTCTGGGCAAACACTCGCACATAAACCAAGCAGTGAGATCCATCATTAATACTTAAAATATATATATATAAACATACTCTTATCGCTTCTCTAAGGATGATGAAACATTTGGATACTGTGAACGAGCTGATTGTGGGTTTAAGTTAAAAGCAAGTGGCTGGCACTCGCTTGGAATTCAAAGGTAAAATCTCTCTTAAACTACAACACCCTGGGTTCCCTAAAAGAGGGGGCACAGGAGAAAGCACTAATCTGCAAGCTGACACACATTGTCTAACATCCTAAGTCCCACTGCCAAGTCAACCAAGATACTTCCTCTGAGGATAAAAGACTTTTTTTTTTCTTTCGTCTACACTTGAGATCCCATAACGCGGACTCAGAGGCGCAATGTCCTCCCTCTTCCTTTCCCTCCATGCCTGAACTCTAATCCAGAAAATGCATATTCAGCCAGAGGAAACAAAGGAGCAGAGGGAGACAGACGAAGAGAGTGAGCGTGAGAGGTTGAGAGCGCGGGACTGAAGAAAGAGAAGAGTCCTGAATCTCAAGCCCTCCAGAGATCAATTGTACAAACTTCTCCATGAGTGCTCTTCCCTGCCCCTGGACTCTCTGAACTAGCCAAATCAATGCCCAGGCATGTGTGTTTGTGTGTGCATGTTATTTAGACAGAGGAGGGAGCCGGGGACGGACGACTCCGAGGGAGGAAGAGGAGGACAGAGAGAGAAAATGGAGGGGGTGGTGGTGGTGGGGATGGGGGTGGGATGGAGAAGCAGCAGTAAACGATAAGAAATTCTTCAGATCAGATATTCTTAAATGTCACTGAGCTGAAGTGTCTCTGGATGGTGTCGTGTGGAATATAAAGGCTTTTTGGCAGCGGGGCGACTCTCATTGCATTCGCCGCTGCGTTTCCCACTGCGCGTTGCTCCTTAGTATGCCAAAAAAATACGCATTTTCATGCATTTTCATGTATCTGGCTCCACACACACACACACACATTCGTGCACAGACAAACACTTCCCATCACATGTCCTCCTATTTTCAGTAATTGGGACCCACTTTGAGAAAATGCTATTATTTGCGCTGGAAACATGTCATCAAAGTCCTGCCCGGAGCGTTAAACAGCATTAACATTTAAACACATCTATTGTTTCACCTCGCAACTGTATTGTTGTGTTGCAGAGAAGGCGGATCATTGTCTAGATCCTCCCACTCACTGATAACGCTCATTATTTATGTCTTCTTAGCATGCATATCCTCAAAAATGAAAGAAGTGTGCACAGATTTTAGATTAAGTATGTAAATTATGAAAATTTAATTGTCTTTTTGTTTTACAGTCTTTGGCTTCTCTTTGCTTAAAAAAACTCCAAGAAAAGGAACACAAGGAATGCATATATTACATACTCTTCTATGTGATTTTAACAACTTTTTCACTGAAGGGAGCAGACGACAGAGCAGAGTGTCTCCTTTATTAAGGCCCCTCACACTGAGTCTTAGTGGGAGATTTTGGCTTCACGCCTCCCTGCCACGGTTTCAGCAAATCGGCTTTCTGTGGCCATGACAGTCATTAGCCTTGCCCCTGGCAGTAATCCTCTAGTTTCTGTCTCTAATGGAAGCAGGGAGGGTTAGTAGCATTCACTCCGTTACTCCTCCTGCTGCTGGGCCCCATAGGGAACCTGCAGACTGTCCACGGCTAGAGTCTGATGCACCTCCTGCTCCACGGTGCGAACCCACACCTCTAACTCCACAGGCCTCTCACACACTTGACTTCAGCTGTTGTTGAGACAAGTTCTGGGCAAAGATACCGATGGAGAGCGATTTTGGGTACGTGCACATCTCCCAAAATATTTTCATTTTATCCTGCGTTGTACTTTTGTTCCATTACAGTGAAATATCGTTCCTCCAGTACATTTATTGGACAGCTATGGTTAAATCTCTTGCACTTTACAGACCAAAGAGACATTTCTCATCAAAACTTTTCAGGTGATTTCATTTACATAAATGTTTGGCACCCAAAGAGTAAAAATTAGCCAATATTTCACAAAAAAGATGAATCTGAGAAGAGCATAAATTTGTTCAGCATAGCCTTGTTTCTTCTTCTTCTTCTTCTCTCTCCCATTAATTATCTCACAGTTCCTTCATTTATCTTGGGAATCTTTGGAAAGGTTCTAGGTTGAAAAAAAGGGAAGAGAAACAGCCTCTTAGATATGTAAAGTAACCTTACTTCAACTACCTGTAATACACTGCTGTTCTACATGTTGTACTACACATATATACTGTACTGTATGTACCAGTAAACAACCTACAAAAGCCGTGTTCAGCTGCATTCAAAGAGGCTATACTGTACATTGACTTAAATGTGTTTTTTTTCGCATTGTTGGAATGCTTTTAGTGAAGCAAAAGCCTACTTATTCTCACAATACCTGTGAAAAACTATTCTTCTAAAGGTATGTAAGCAATGAATGGGGGTTCTTCTTGTTGATAATCAAAGTTTGATGTCTCAGAAAATCCATGGAAAGAGGTTTAAACAAAAGAAATGAAAATAATTTAAAAATAAATGCAGATGTTGTCACACATTAGTGAACTGATGGAGTCATGAAAGACTTTGACCTCAATCTGAAAGGGAGGGAACATTTGACGGAGACCCGACCCGGGCTAACGTTTGTCTATGGGCTACAGATGAGAGTCCGGGGCGGCGTCTGGCAGAATAAAAGAAGAGACTGTCATCGTCCGAGTCGACAGTGATTTAATTTAAGCAGCACGTCCATCAGAGCTCAGACCTGAGGCCAGAGACTGATGGTGTTGATTTGAGTTGCAGGACATGACAGGACCTTTCCTGTCTGGAGTGTCCAAGCAAGTCCACCAGCTGTCCATGAAGCCTCCGTGACAGAGTGCAAATTGCACGCCAGAGATGGGTCCAAGAGTGGGTCAGGGCTGTCACCGGCCATGAGAAGCTCCGTGTCTATCACTTAGACGTATGTAAACGTCGGGCTAAGGAGCCCGAAACTTTCACTCACTTTAACTCCAGGAATTCGGCACTTGAAGTATGTTGTACCTGTTAGAGTAAGATCGTAATGTTTGTTTCCAGTACCCAAATGCAAAAAACCTCAATCAACAATGAAAACTCTATCAATATTTGCTAAAACCTTTTGTGTACCCTCAATAAGTGTTTTTTCAGACATTTTGATATAGAAGTGTATCACTAAAAAGTGTTTTATGCATCGGGGAGCAACATGACCAGTTCACTTCAGACAAGATGGTCCAGTATGTGTGGAATCTAATCTAATCTAATCTGAATCTAGTTAAAAGGGAACAGTGAAAATGTTCAATGCTTTGGACATTTGTCATCTTCATCTTGTTATCTTGAAGGACCAGAGCTATGAGAATTACGGGGAGCAAGGAGCGAGTGCACAAATGTTTTTGAAATATTGTTTTTATTTTGCAAAAAAACGATAATGGAAACGCAGCCATGGATCATGATGATGAGCTTTGAGTCAAAATGCAATGACACTGTCACACATCAAGTCGGCAACAGAAAATGAACGCATGGATGGAAATATTTACTCGTATTAATAACAATATTAACACGTCATCACTTTTAGTTTGTCAGCAAAAAGTTCATTTCTCGTCATCTCACCGTTTCCAGTCTATTCCCAGCTCTGCCTTTGGTTTCTACCACCACCCGGGGAAGCCTTTTATACGTCTTATGTGGCTCTTCTTTCCACCTAACAAGTCGTGGAAATTTGATTTATTACGGTGCCGCATTTATACCAGCCTTCCACTGTGTTTGTGAGTGTGTTGGTGTGTGTGGAGCCCCCTCACACATCTCTCTCCAGACTGTTTGGGAAGAGGAGAGCGAGACAGCGACAGAACAATCGACTGTAAACCCTCTGCTCCTCCGCTGAGCCGAGGCTGCAGGATTTCAGTCTATATGTGACGCTCATCATGAGCGATTCTTCAACTTAAAGACTCTGTTTTTTTTTTCTTTCTTTCCAGCTCAAGGCCGCTCAACTTCAAAGCTTATATACGCACCATTGTAATTCCTTAACCGGGTCCTCCTGTGGCATTTATTGCAATCACTTGCTTTGATGAACCAGTTACAGCCGTCTGAACATCTGAATCGAGTTTGTTCATGTTTTTTCCTTTTTCACTCTGTGGCTAATATCAGAAACCTCTCAGTTACACTGACATCAGCAGACGCAGACACAAACATTTCATGTCTGCCCGAGTCTCTTAAGTAAAGCGGTGAAGTATTTCAAAGCATGAATATGTATTTGCTGTTTGTGTTTATTCTTTAATCTCAAACTCACCTACAGCCCATCTGGAATATTCATAAGCAAAACACACGGGTGCCTTTCGAACTTACTGCCGACATATCCCTGCGAGGAACGTTTCAGCGGACGCAACGCGACTAGCACGTGTTCCTGTTTTCTCCTCGATTTGATGAGTAATCACACAGAGCCTTTAACCGTCAAGATGCTCGTCCCGCCCTCAGAGCGACCAAACGTGGAGCCCGAACCTTTATGAGACTCTGGCTGGGGAGACAACAGATGGTGGCTGATACACACACACACACACACACACACACACATGTACGCACACACTCCCTATATCCCCATGCTGGATTGTGTGGTCCATTCAATCCTTCCTTTGTTTCTCCATTGAATTCTTTGTTTGCCGCTCCGGTTTTCGTTGGCTCGTTTGTTCCGCTGCTTGTTCACTCGCTTGTTCCCCGTTTGCTTAATTCTTAATTCATTCGTCTGTTTATCTGTCACGCGTCCCGAAACAACGCTGATCAGATTTTAATGGAACTTGTAGAAATCGTTAACCGCTCGCGTGCAAGAATTACAAGCTGATATACAGTAAATAAAGATTTTTGGGTTTTTTTATTGGCCTGGTGGGGATCGTGTAGCATTTGTGGAGAATGACACGTCGCCTGTTGAATCGTCTCCCTGTTGGCTGTGAATCTTTGATCAATCCTGTATTTTTTTAACAATTTCATATACTTTGTCGCAGCTCAATGAGGTTTCTGGAGGGTCGTCCTTTTCTGACTCTGCATATTCTACATTCTTCACCTCCTTTTGTCCCTCCTCGTCTTTCTGTTTGTACCGTTTCCATGTGTCTGCGTGGGCTCCACCAGAGATAACTCTTCGACGCTTGTATGGGAGCTGTTTGTTGTTGTCGCCTCAATGCCACGGACCATTATTGAACGTTCTCCAGACAAGAGCAGGGCATACAGAGCTTCAGGCGACGCCACAAGTGAACACATGTGAACACGTGTGAGCAGAGACGGATACTTACAGATACCGGGAGAATAGCAGCTCCTGAGAGGTGACCGGGGCAAGGACAAAGCGTGACTGTGCCGAGCCTCTGAGACCAAAGTGGCATCTGTGGATAAAGGAACAAGCATATTACCGGAGCCGCAAGAGCTCACCTCTCACCCTGGCGGCTTTGACGGCCCGATTCCAACCCACTGCTGACTGCTCATAATCAATCACATTTCAGCCAAGGCCCACAATTAATCAATCAATTAAAAAACCCACACAAAGCCACAGCAGTGTAATCAATCAATCCAGCCTCTGTGGAGGGCCGTTATCGAGAGCCGGGCATTCGGATCTATAGGCGCCGGATCCCCAGATGCAACCGGCTGTAGTCACATGCCGGAGTGTGCTGGGGAGGAAGTAGAGAGGAACAGAGAGGTGAGACAAAATGCTCTGGTGTGATCCACTACAGGGTGGAGAAGAAGCTCTCAACACTCCCATGATACAGCACCAGCGCCTGAATATTCATGCCGAGGAATCGGGTACCATGGAGGTGCTCAGTTATTCATTATGCTTCTGCAAAAAGAAACACACCATCGTCCCACTGCGATGGAATATTAATAGTTTCCATTAATAAAATATCCCCCTCCCCATCTTAAGTCGTGTTTCAACTTTCTTGGCCATTGCACATATCAAGGCCTGGGACATTTGGGATGTGGCCACAAAAGTGAGCCAGTCAATTGTCATCTGGCATAATCTGTTCACCAAATAATAAAGATAGATAAATAATTAAATGAAATACTCCACCTCATCCTAACCATCTGGTTGGAAGTGGTGTCTTGCTCCTCATTTGGCCGAAGTCTCCAATGTGAAAATATGGAAAAAAAAAAAAATAGTGTGGGAGGAGATGGTTGGAGCAGCTCTATAGCTGTATACTCAGCAGGGATGAATGTTTAATTTAGAGCAGGCTGAAAGTATGCTGACATTTCGCCATTGTTAGGAGAGATGAATACATGGGACACTGTCTGCTGCAGAAAAGGAAATGTGCATCAAGGCTGTTAAAAATTCAGCCGTCCTCCACACCCCAGACGTGCAGATCCAGGCCCGGGATACGGTGCGTGAGCCGCCGCGATCTGATGTTGTCGTGAGTCATAATCACCATGTATCTCCACATCAGTGACAAGTGTTTATTGGTGGCGGCTCGAGCCCTGCTGCCTTTTGCTTTTATTCGTCCGATGCCATCTCCTCTCTCCCTGACCCTTGACACCGAGTCGCTCAGAAATCCTCCAGAGCCTGCGACCCACGGACCCCCGCAGGAACATTACACAGCACGCAAAGCTGCACGACGGGGCTCCTCGGCTCGTACAGTCATTGAAAACAGAGGGCAGGAAACAAACTGCGCGGTGAAGCCGGGCTGGGACCGTTAGCTCTCTGACAACACCCGAGAGGCCCGGGAGGGAGGTGGGGGCTGGGCGTCGGGGTGGCGGGAACGTGGTCGGCCTGCAGCGAGGTGGTGACACGGAGCGAGAGTGAGAGAGAAAAGAAGAGAAAAAGAGAGTAAAAAGCCAGAGAGAAGGTCAAGTACCTGCCACTTCTGTCAAACACTTCCTATAACAGCTGAGCTGTGTCCAGCAGGGTGGCTGCCTGCTTTCGGGGGCCTTTCATCTCGCGGAGGTGATGGGTGATGAGGGCTCCTCTTCCTCACATTTAAAGTCTGTCACAATACATCCCGCGGTCCCAGTAACTTCGGGACACCGCTGGGCTGCACGGGCCTCGGGAGAAACTGTGTGTGTGTGTGTGTGTGTGTGTGCCGCTGCAACGCGACAAAAAGGGCACAGCAGATGCTTAATAAGGGACAGCCAGTCCCGCACGTCAGTCTCAGCATCAGAACCCCTGCTGCGGCTGTTGTTTGTTCTGTCGAAGTCTAAACAACAGCCTTTCTTGCACCAGAGAGTTTTAGGGTACAAATCAAGGGGGAAATTTTGCTCTTGTTTATGCGGCTGCTCCGCTGTCGAGTGCTTTCACGCCCCGGTGTGTGTGTGTGTGTGTGTGTGTATGTGTGCTTCAGCTGTTCCTTTTGTGCAGGCAGAACTATCACCAGGCTTACAGGTCTTACCTGCAGGCGGGAGGAGCAGCTGGAGCCGATGGTGTGACCGCCTGAGCGCCGAATCACAGGCCTGGATCGGAAACAGAGGGAGAGAGAGGGCTCAGGCTGAGGAGTCCGGAGTTGAAAGAAGCGTCTGGCAGTCGGAGAAACATTCAGACACAGACACCAGGAAAGAATGAACTCCTGCCTGACCACTGGAGCTGCGGCCCAGCAGACTGTGACTGACTGACAGACTCCGAGCCCAAGATGGCGATGCGGTCACTGCGCCACACCAAGCCAACTGGCTCTCTGAAACAGGATCTGTTTTTTTCCGACCCCGTGGGGACTCGCTGAAGAGCTCCCTGCCATCCCTATATCTGAACCCCGCTCAGGGCCAGCGCAAAAAGAGAATTAGGAACAGGGTTTTAGTTTTGGTGGGTAGTGTTTGTGGTGTTTTTTTTCTTCCCTTTTTCCACGTCAGCCAACTGAGTTTCAGGGAGAAAAGTTCTCAGAGGTGGATCCAGATAGCCTCATCTTTAGACCCCTCCTCCCCCCTTCCCATCCCGCTCCACCGCATCCCCAAGACAGAGTGTCAGAGGACATATGGCAGAGCCAGAAGCACCTGGCAGCTCCTTCAAACCAGCAGGCAGATTGAAATTGTCGCAACAGGAGCTGGGAGCGAGAAGAAAGCTCCCAGATATCTCCAAAGAATGGTCTGGAATTTGCTGGCTTTTTTTTTTTACATTCACATGAGAGCAGGGGGATGAAAGGGTAAAGATGGGATACAGGAAGGGGGGAAAGAGGGAAAAACCAGGTTGGAAGGAGAGGCGGCTCTGAGGATGAGGAGCTGAACCTGAGGGATTGTGCTCCGTCGGTTTTGTTTGCACAGTTTTAACACGGTCTTCTCACAACGTGAATGACATCTGAGGAAGTGTCGCGGGACACACGCGCATCCAGGATTTGGAAATGTCATGGGCGGCATGGAGGACTGTTGCCGAGTGTGGCTGGAGTGTGGCCACGTTGCCATGGCGATATCTGCAACTTCATCTCACTACTCAAGCACGAAACCTGACAGGGAGGAAGGACATTACTGTCACATCGGTGATTGATCGCTGGATCCAGACAGACAGCAGGTTATTTCTGTGATCGAGCCGTTTTCTCTGGCTTCCCGTTTACTGCCGTTAAGAACGGGAAATGATGAGCTTTAACGATTCCTATTCCATTATCGATATTGCTCATCAATCCGATTCCTTATTGATTCACACTGGGTGAGGGAATAAAAGAATAAAAACTGATTCTCTAGCTTTTTCACCTCTCAATGGAAGATTGTCTAAAACTTGCCTTAAAACAAGTTAAAAACACTAAATCGGAGAAAAATGATGCTCAAAACAAGTGAAAATTTCTGTCCTGGAAATATGTGAAGTGCTTGATTTAAGATTATAATGTAAAGTTGAACAGAAGCAAATAGTTTGCAGCGCACTTGAATTCAACTTGAAACAAACCTTCCACTAACATAAAGCATCCGAACAGTTCTCGAGGATGAGATGGAGAATTCTTCATTCAGCGAAAGTTTACTCAAAATAGCACCAATATTGACAGATTAGACAGAGTTTAAAGCTAGTTTATCCTTTAAAACCAAATGATGCCTTGACTTCAGCTCTGCTGCTGCTGCTGCATGGATGAGATCAAACACGTGACATTGATTAAAGCTGCAGACAAATGGAAGTTTTACAGGTGCTTCGAGTGGTATAATATGTCATATTTTGAATATGAAATACCAGCCACGATGCTACAGCCTCGATGCTACGCTTCCTGTTTTCTGACCCAAACAACGTAGCGCGTGCATGTGACGTCATCATGCAATTGTGCAACGTAGCAAGATATACAATAAGTAGAATCCTAAAACAAACAGTTCTCGTTTTCCATCTCTATATTGTCATGAATGTGCTCTGGCACGGCAAGTTTTCACCTCTCACTAAACTCGAACTCCACTCATGATATTTTGCCTCGGCAGCATTTTTTTTGTGTTTGTTTGTTTGTTTGTGTAACTGAAACTCCTGCGACAGCTCACACGGATCGATACACAATGAGACTTTGGGCGTACGTGCGTCATTACTTATTTCAGTGCTACATGCGGTCCGTTGTGGCGTGACTATTAAGATGGATGTCCGCTAAATGGACTTTGTTAGAAGCGTTTCCGCCATCATGTTTCAATTTGGCCCGCGCCGGTTTTCCAGTATTCTCAACAGGGAACGACGTCAATACGGGAAAATCACCACGCACGTTGCAACATGAAGTGACCACTGCAAAGATTAATTTTTTTCCCCACAGTGGTTAAAATGAGGAAAATTGATTATCAATATGCACGCCCATAAGTGTGTGTACACTGCGTACCCTCGTCTGCCATGCATCATCAGCGTCAGTCCCCGCTGTTTAAAATAGATTACTGTGTGTGCTTGTCATAAATGATGGATTGTCATGAACTGGATCCATACCCGCACCGACCATTCTGCCGATGAGCACGGAGTGACAGAACAGATATGATAGATAAACACACTCGAGCTGACAGAGGAGTCTGTGTTGTGGCAAGCTGTGCAAGGTGATCCACATAGCGGACAGAGGGAAGGGAGACGTTGCTCTCCGTCCGTCCTCCATCTTTGTCGTCCTATTAATGCGAGGTGATAAGTGCTGCGAGTCTCGCAGGGTTTTATTAATAGACTGTTGTTAGAAACAACATACCAGTGGTATGTATCAAAAAGACAGTCTAGTGTCAAAACATACACATTAAAGATAGAGCAGATTAAGCTTCTGCACAAGGGACGTGCACATGCTTAAAAATGGCATGAGAGCGAGGGCAGCAGTTTATAAGATAATGATGTGTAAATAACTCTATGGTAGACCAAGAAGCTATGTGGGACAATAAAGGGGGAAAAGGCTTTAGATAGATGTGTTGTTATCATTCCTGATGTCCTCAAACTCCATCCAGCCTTTCCAAAGATTGCTTCTCGTTTTGCAGTTATGGCCCATAATGAATTAATTATATAATTGTGTTTTCTTCTAATGGAGCAGCATCTGCCGCAGGGCCTTTGTGTCGTATCTGTCAACAACCTCCTCAGGTTTAATCCTATTAATTAAATCACTCGCGACGTATAGAAGTGAAAAGGAGTAAAGTCTCTCCCAGAGTTGTTCTCACTCCCTGGGAGTGGTCAACATCCCAACTGGAAGAGATAATTTTTCCATCTCAATTGTGAATTTCAATTTCAGCATTTTGGCAAAAATTGGGTATAAAACTGTGTTTAACATGTGTACTTAACCCTATCTATCTTCCATATATCAATGTAAAGATAACTGAATAAATAAAGCCTGTGTGTGTGATGTCTTTACAAACCCATCTATAGCTGAGCTACTAAATCATGGTT
Organism: Karalla daura; assembly: GCA_029224185.1. Lineage (NCBI taxonomy): Eukaryota > Metazoa > Chordata > Actinopteri > Chaetodontiformes > Leiognathidae > Karalla > Karalla daura. The sequence continues at coordinate 5,733,376 of CM055203.1, read as the reverse complement.
TTGTTGTAGGGTGTTTAACTCAGTGACAATTTCCTTTAATAGCCCCAACTATGGCTCCACCCCTGAATGCAACTCCTCGATATGTGTGTAAGCTTCAGATCTGATAAGCCGAGACATGTATCTGCCCATATTATTTATATCAATATATATTTTACATTATATAAATATGACTTGAGCTCGAGAGGTGGATCACAGTTTTATTTGGGTTTTATTACAGCTTAACAGGGACGTGCCCCATTTGAGTGCAGCTCCTCTCTGTGTCATACATAAGCACTGGCTCAGTCTTTTGCATTTATATAGAATATGGAAAATATGCAAAAGAAAGGCGAAACAGCCATCCCCCAAATGGACAGTACATCCCTTTGCCCCACTTTCATGCGAGGCTTCTCCTCTTTGCTCTCTCTCTTTACTCTGTGCTCTTCCATGATATTCCTTCACCACCACCCTCCCCTCTTTCGGATTATACGGGGTGTTGGAAGGAAAAACCAGGCACTCACATCAACCTTTTATAAGCAACAAAGATGGGAAGGCCTCTTTCCTCCGACCCAAATAGTTATCTTAATAGGAAAACATTCCTGTGAAGACGTGGCTATCGCCACCCACAGATTGCCTCTGACTGTTTGTTCCTTCCCAGTCCTCAGGGCCGCTGTGTCCCTGGCGATGTTTGTGACTGTATTTCTAAACAGAGAGGCAAAGGCTACGAAAGTCTTCAGACTGAAACTTTTAAAAAGGAAAAACCCTGGTTGCTGCATTCTGTTCTTCTCTATCCCTCATTCTGTTTCTACAAAACGCTTCACTTGTCACCACACACTCCCAAGCTCCTTTAATAAACGCTCCAAACGAAAACGTCTGGCTTTGAGTGGCAGAGTGTGACTGTTTAAAACCATTGGGATTCTGGTGTAATCCTAGGGAAGACGCGGGCATAACCCGACTTTAAAGTCGCCTTGTCGCTCCACATCCGAGCGAGGAAGGAACCTGGAGAGGAGGAGGCTGAGGACTGCGAGGAGCGGCTACGAGACAATCGAGCGTACGTGTACATGTTGTCGGCTTTCCAGGGAAACCGGGGCTTCATTTGATACATGTCGAGTGGAGAGACCCACATGTTTTGGTAAGGCCTTCGCTTCTGACATTACGCTTAAAATAGAGTAAAATGTGGGTTACTTCCACCGAGGGGGTCCCAAGGAATGGGTGAAACTTTGAGGACTGTCAGTCAGCAGCTGCGGTTTCCGTCGGGAGAGCAGGTTGCTTAGGAACCGATCAAGGAGAGACCGCTATTGTGATGCGGTCGTCAACATAAAACTCATCAGTCCCTGGGTTTTTGAAAAGCAGGGCAGAGACCCGTGGCTCAAGGACCCACTCCGGTCAAAGGATTTTACTGAATGCAGCTGAATCCACTTCTATTTATTTTTCTACGCCAAAGGGGGGAAAACAAGTTTCCCGAACTTTCCTTTTTCCTCCTCGTTTTTTTTTTTTTCTTTTCCCCTCCTTTGTCTTTTTAGGAGACAGCTGTCTGAGACATGATGCTGCTTCCACTGGAGACCTCGCTCTTTTTCGCACACGCTCTCGCCGGCTCCTCGTTGCCATGGAAAAAGCCCAGAAATGGGGCAGATAACAGTTCAATGAGGCAGCAGAGACTTTGGGGAGGGTCTGGAGGGAGGTAGCAAGTTTCCAGGGCCCGTCCTGTCAAACCATCAAGCTCTTTTTGATGCCTGTAAACTGAGAAAACTGAGCGAGAAAGAGAAAAAAAAACAGAAAACGAGTAGAAAAATGGGAGTAATCTGTTGACTGAAGTAAAATGTGTGTGTGTGCAGAGTGAGTAGCGGTTCGAAAAACTGTCACATGGATTAAAAAAAAACAAAAAACGAGAAGATCTATCTGTGTTGGGAATAGTGTGAGCGCCAGGTGTAATTTTAAGAGAGGAAAAAGCAGATTGAAGGCCTGATGAAATATGATCCAGACAGTCGATATCTCGCAGCCGGAGAAATTACTCACTGGAATACAGAAGAAATCAGCATGATGGCCTGTCTCCCATGTAAGAATTAACTGTCTATTATTAGGGTGTTAATAATTTCTTAAGTACAGTGTAGATGATTGATTGCAGCGCGCGGTTGGTCAGAGCGAGTGAAAACGGGACTGGCTGGCACCAAAGACCTATCTCTCAAACCAGCAAATCAAAATCTAATCAAGAGAAAGAAAAAAAAACCACAAAAAGTCTAAATATTCCAGGGAACGTTTCAAGTGTGTTGGCTTAAATTTCAAGATTTAGCTTCAATAAACACCTACCTACAGCCTCGACAGGCATCGAAGTTATCGAAGAAGATTTGGGAGTAAAAATAACACAAAGAACTGAATTATATCCATTTCCACCGAAGTCAGGAGGGGGCGCAGACAACAAAGTGATAATTAATCCATCACCTTCTGAGAAATGACTTGTTACAAGACGCTCACTGATTACGATGCTTGCTCGCAGTCCCAAAGTAGGAGAGGAGACCATGAAATATGCACACAAACAGATATGGATGAATAAATAAATACGCCCAAGTTTGAAGCTCTGTGACGTGTCATCGGGGACGGGGGCTGGTGACAGACCCGCCTCACACACCTGTCTGAAATCAAGTTCCCTTTTATTTCCCAGCCTCTTCGAGACTGAGGAGCAAAGACGCAGGACTCCGCTGAGTCTTACAAACAGGCAGCACCACGACACGTCCAATGAACACAGTTGCCATTTTGTTGTATAATACAGTTTTTTCTTTTCTTTTTCAATTGCCACTTCTGGTGCAGGATTTTCCTAAGGTTTACACCAGAAATAAATCTGTCTTTCGCTGATGTCTTTACCATTTCTTTTTTATTTTTTTGTTAATGTGGATTTTTGTTATTTCATTTTTATTCCCTCCCTTGTTCAGACTCTCTGTCATGTCCCTGACCGAGTTTTTGCACAGATAACACTCCTGGTGCTGTAGCTGCAGCTGCAGCTGCTGTCTTTCTTTGTATTTACTGTATTCGCTGGAAATTTTTGTGCAACATCATCGCACTTGTTGTCGAGAGGATAAAGTGTCCATAACGTCAATGTAAACGTCCACGAGGACAGAGTCCAGAACATGAGGACATGGACAATGTGGATTTTTTCCTCTGTCACCTAATGACATTTCTACTGCTTTTTGTTCCCTAAAGTCTTTCTTATTCCACTGACAGACACAAGTCACGTTCACCCATTCACACTGGTTGCCATACACGGCCTGTCTGCTTTAACCAGTAGCTTTAACCATTCACCCACATTCCCACCATGATGATATGTAATGGGCACTTTGGGATTCGAGGATACTTAGACATGTAGGCTGCACTGGACTGGGATTGAACCACCGCCCTTCCGATCCATGGAAAACCACACTGATTCCCTGCATATCATGGGAAAAAATAGTCAGATTTGTTGTTTTTGCTTGTCTCAATAACCCCACCCGCAGCCTTTGACGTAGCTGGTGCTTAATCCTGTAAAACTCTGGAACCAGTTTTCTCTGGGCCAGAGCCAGTTCCAAACTGAGCACTAGCCCGGAGCAAGCACTGGAACTGTGTGAGAACCATGTGGGGGGAAAAAGAAAAAGAGGACCACTGGTTATCCTTTAACTTCTCGCACCATTAACTTCTACATTTTAATTTGTCCAATATTTTGCTTTAATTCAACTCAGTTTTATTTATACAGCTCCAAATCACAACAGCAGTAATCTCAGGGCACTTCTCAGAGCCGGTCTAAATCATACTCTTCTTGATTATTTTGGCTTAGGACCAAACACAAGCAACTGCAAAGCTAATAAAAATGTCATCTTCTCCAGCTGTGCCTTGTGTTAAGCAATAATTAGCGAATGCTGCTATGTTAACACACCAAACTGAGTCAATATTACAAATATACCTTCTAAAGATAAGCGTGTGAGCATGTGTTTTTCTGAAATAAGCCTCTGACATTTTCCAAAGCTGCTGCTTTGGACTGTGGACGCTCGTTAAGATATAAAGCTCGAGTAAAGACTTTCACATAAGTATTTTCATTATCACACCAAAGATCTGACTCACGCACTGTCTGCCACTTTGTAGTCCGGCTTCTGGTAATGATTGAGATGTGAGGGGGTCATAGAGGATGGGTGGGAGGATAAAGTTGGATGATGAATGACATGAGAAGAGTGAGTGCGTTTTTAGCCACGAGAGATTGATTCTTCTGAGAGACTAAGGAGAAAACAGGGTGGCTCCAGCTCTGACACCAAGGGATCCTTCAATTCTGGCCCTTTTTCATCCCTCCTTCCTCTTACAGGCCAGAAGACGCCATGATTGACATCATCCCTCCATCTCTGTGATTACAGCATGTCTCCTGTCCCTCCTCCGTATACTATCCGTCTTCCATCTAAGCCCCAAACATAGCTGTCTGTCAGGCCTCCTGCGCCAGCTCTGTCCAGGCAGGAAAGCAGGCGTCAAGAGATTGTTAGAAAGCACGGATATGTGTGATCAGACAGGCTGTGACACAGAGCCACTGAATTTGTCAGCTGTGTCACAAACACTCACACCTACAACCACCAGACCGTCTCCAACGCCGAAAACTGCTCATGTGACCTCATGTCAGTCTTCAGTCCACCATCAGGAAGGGGAAAAAATAGATGCAAACATAACCTCCAAAATAACTTCTCGGCAATCCTCAAATCTCCTGTGCTCTCGCCCAGTCTTTCCCCCTGTTTAAGACAAGCAGTAGGCCCCTCAAGTGGTGACAGAGGGCTCTAGGGGGAGGGGGAAAAAAGAGAAAGAGAAAGTTTGATGAGAAACCACGGACCAGAAGAAATGGCAGCAAGACACAGATGAAAGAAAAATGTCACACTGAGTCGTCATGGGACCGTCGGACAGGCATGTGTGTCCGGCAGGCTTGGTGCTCCATGTGAGGAGGAGATGGTGTCTCTGAGGAGCAGCCATGCTCTGAGGGCACCAGCAACAACCAGGGAGCCAAATCCCAGCCATGCTGAACAACATTGCTGCCTTCTGGACATGTACATTTTCATTTTGAGTGTCCACATCAAACCAAATACTGTACAAAGTCCCGCGGTTATACAGTCACAGGCTTTCATTCTGAAATAAAAGACAATCCTCTACAGTTCCATCATAAATAATACCCCCCAATAAATTACCTTTTTTCCATTAAAGCGATAGAATAATTGTGTGGTTGTCAAAGCAAGTGCCTCAATCTCTAAATGATCAGATTCAGCGAATGTCTCCTACCTCTGCTCTGCTTCTATCTAATATAAACACAGAAAAGCCCTCGGACTGACAGGGATTCAAGCTGTGGACCTGTGGACTCCAGTCAGCCATCATAATGCACATTTAAAGACCACAGAGTGATACCAGAGGCTGCTCCGCCATCGTGACTAAAAGGATGGAAAGCCAGGTGGAAGAGCACATGACCTGCACTACTCAGCTGTCGGCTAAACAGGAAAAATTATGCAAAGAATCAAAAGACTTCCACAAAGCAGGGCAACCTAAGACTGGTTCTTAGATACTGAGAAGTATCTGATGGAGCCATTGGATACACGGTCGGATTTTCCTCCTCCAACAGAGAGCGACTGATGAGAATGCAACAGGTGCCGGGCAAAGCCTGAAAAAACCTGAGGCACAGGGGGATTAGGATCTACGTGAATCATGACTACTCACCACCGGTCCTGCAAAAGAAAGCGAGAGTGAGCATGGGGAGATCAAAAAAAGCAACTGAGGTAGAGAAATATCTCTCTCCATACTTTGTAGCTAAAATGACGGAGCACCTGAGGGAGGATATCAAAACGTACTGCACCGCATGGGAAGCAGCAGAGGGCTCGCTGCCACGGGGAATTAAAACATCCATATCTGAAGACAAAAGGCTGGAAAAAGGACTGAATCGAACAGGCTGGCAGATCATCCAAGACGTGGAGGCTCTATAAAAGAATGCAATAACTCGATAAGAGACTTTGAGGAGGTGAATGAGAGTGACGTGTGGCACCATTGAATTATCTGCGGTGACTTTATCAGATTATTTCAGGTCATTTGAGTTGACTTTTCTTACAGAGGACCATGATGGTGCCAAGTACTTGAGAGGGAGGTCAAAAAACTTTTACAGGGCTGAGGGCTAGTGAGGTTAAAACTAAGGGAAATAAGAAAATAAATAATGTTATTACAAAGACGGGAAGTATTGACAGATGGAGCATTTTCTGTCCAGCAGGCAGTGAGTATAACCATTTTTCTCATCCCCTCTCTGTACACACTCAAATGGTCTCTTTTCTAATGGATAATGCAGAGAAATATAGAATTATTTGTTGTGATATAGGAGTTATTGATATTTCAGATCCCAGCCCTCTCTGTCTTACTATCAATTTAAACCAAAAATCCAGACACGCTGTTCATTATGGAGGCTTGAGTCATGTGTACTCACTGTAATAGCTCACAAACCAAAGAGCTGGAGGAGGGAATTCAAGCCTATTTGGGGCTAAACGATTGAGCGGAGGAGGAGCTAGTCGGCAGGTTTAAGCGAACTAAGCGGTTGCTTGGGCCCTCCCTGACCACTAGGGGGCCACCTATATAGTGCATTAAACATTTTTAAGACAACTATGTGGAATCAGTTTCAAGCAGTGGTGTGCCCAAAGAGTGACATGTGACAGGCCTCCCAAGGTGCCACCCTAGTAACAAGGCGTGTTCAGGTACCATCGAAAACTGAATAATCTGACAATTAAGGTAGTTGTTAAGCTTCATGGATCGTGAAAAATGGTTCTTTGACTGGCATTGTTCGTCAGGGACCTTCAAGGAACAATGGAAAATTGATACATGGTGGTACAGTGGATTGCACTGGGCCTGGGGTCGAATGTCTGTCAGACTGACAGTCTTTCTGTTTACATGTTTTGTCTTTGTCTGCATGGGTTTTCCTTCAGGTGCACTCAAAGTCCAAAAATATAGGTAGTTACAAAGAGAACATTATAAGAGCATGGAAAAAATATTGAATATTAAATATTGAATATTGAAGAAATCGATTGAAAATGAGAAAAAATGGGAAAGAAATGTCTTCTCCTGAACAGCAAATGGTGGGATGTTGGTGGTAAGTGTGAGGATTATTATGTTTTAAGAGCAAAAACAAGCAGACATAGCACAACAGACATAGCTCTCCATGGGGTTAAATAAAACATTAGAATTAAGTACATTGGATGTGGAGAAAAAGTGGAAATTCAACAGCATTTCATATTTCATATTCTGTCCACAAATAAAAGCCCACTAACATTAGGATCCTCAACAACAGGAAGTGAATGACTCGGATACAACTTCCACTCAATCCATCCTCCTGCATTTACTGAAACTTCAAATAATAATCTCAGAGCTGGGGTGACACTTGAAAAAAATGAATCTGGCTGTTATAAGCCTGGAGACAGGTAGCTCCCCTGCAGTCAGCAACTTCCCATCTGAGTGGTTCAATATGCCGGGTTATAAATCATTTCCGATGAGGGTCTATTATTACTTATAAAACTAGAGGAGACCCCTTCTTAGACAGAGGTAATCATTCCTCTTATTCCTCTACAGTGGCACAGAATAAGGGCAATGAAACAGACAAGACAAGAAAGTGATGATTTGAGCCTTGTAGGTGCACTGAATATAGATTATTCACATCTATTATCACAAATGAGGTTGAAAAACGGTTTCATTCATGTTCAACCAGCATGTTTTATTACAAAGACACAAACGCGGGATAACAAAGTCGTAATATTTCATGCAATGCTTTGCACCCCCGTCATTTGGGGCGCACATGACAGCAGTGTGTCCCCATGTGTTGAGCCGACTAAAATAATCATGTGCTGAAATAAAACCATAGCGTGTACATGGATAAATGCCGTGTTTCCATTTCAGGCTGTAAACAGACATGGTTCGCCAAATACAGAGTCATACAGAAAAAATAAACAAATGAGTGATGAGTTTGTTTCCCATCATTCACTGAAACAGAATGTGCACACGTCCATCCCCTGAATCCTGTCACTGTTTGCATATTATTTCAAAGTGTTCGCAGGCATAAGTCACTTTCATCACAATTTCAGAAGTTGCTTCCTCTCTATTTTCTTTTAAAAGAGGAGGCAAAGAATGGTTTGACCGCTGCAGATAGAAAGGGGAAAAAAAGAGACATTTTACCTCTGCACCTCTTTCTGTAAACTCATCCGGCATCGACCAATGGGAAATCAATGTGCTGACTGCTGCGGTGTGTGCCAATGAAATGTGTGGAGGAGAAGTGCAAAAAAAAAAAGCACCCACGTGGCATCGAAAGCAAACGAGGACAGCACTCACACCTGCACTCACGCAAGAACTCATTCAAGGACAATTAAATAAAAAACAAATCAACAAGGAGTCTTTCAGGTAGATTGCTTCATTGCCAGGGATTTCGTCTTCAGACCCATGAGATCGCCTCCTCTAAGTGTTTGAGGGAAAAGACACAACGAACCAACTTTAATCCAGGGATAAAAAAAAAAAAAAATACTAGACAGGGGAAAAAAAAGTTTCTGAGAAGAAGTGTTACCTGTGTCTGTTGACTTTGTAAGGCTTCCCTAGCTGTCACACCAGCTTAGATTGAAGCCGCAGCTCTGTACTGTAACACATTGAGAGAAATGTGACTCATATATTTCTGAATACCATCTGGGTGTTCTTAACATAACCCCAGCCATCTGTGTCAACGCACAAAGTCCCCGACAAGAAATTTGCCTTAAAAGTGACAAACATGACTGAGGTATAAATGTAACCTGAAAACACAGACGCATGAAGGGAATTGACATAAACACCAGTGCATAGCGCAGAGAGAAGAAAGCAGGTGCTGTGTTGTGATCAGACAGAAACTGATTCCACTTAAGTATATGTATTATCTTACTTGATTTGTGGCTTAAAAGTGTTGTGGTGGGAGTCTATCCCATTGCACAACCTTTGAGAGTAATACTGTAGATAGATAAATGGAAAAATGAGCAAAAAATAAGCTAAGCAGCAAGCTGGTTAGCTTAAAGTTAGCTCACTGGCTAGTGCTATTTGCTGATTAAATGTTAATTGTATCTTCCATTAAGACCAGCAGCTGCCACCAGACCTATGGTACAGCCTCCAGCACTACCTAGCTGAACCTGTTTCTTGTTCCTCAAGTTAGCTGCTAGCTGCTAGCTGCTAGCTGCTAGCTGCTAGCTGCTAGCTGCTAGCTGCTAGCTGCTAGCTGCTAGCTGCTAGCTGCTAGCTGCTAGCTGCTAGCTGCTAGCTGCTAGCTGCTAGCTAGCGACCTGGCCTGCCTGCTCGCCTGGATCATTACATGGAATCGTGTTAGCTATGGTGTTGCTTGGGACTGATATCGTCAGCCCATTATTTTCACTGGCTGCCTATTCTGTTTAGTAGTATTGTGAATTTTAGTAGACATAAATGTTTTTGGACTGCAGAAGATGATTTGGAAAGCTAGCAAAAACCCACACCGACACAGGGGGAACACACATCCAACCCTGGAGTCAAACCCAGGTCCTTATTACTGTGAGGTGTCAGTGCTATCCACTGATTTACTGTGACACCTGTGGTGAAATATATGTATCAGTAAAGATTTTTAATCAAATGTCTTCCCATTTTGCCAGAAAGACTGATCCCATTTTCAAGTGCTGGATATGCTAGCTTAGCATAAACGCTGGGAATTGTTATTTTATTGGTTTAATTTATTGATTTCATCAGCAAAGACTGGAGTGCAAAACATACAATTTGTTTGAAAGCCTCCCCTAGAGATGTCTAGTGGTAACTTGTCCACTTTTGTGTGATGGGTTATGTTTTATTTTTCATATATTGGGCTTTCTCTATTCCAGCTGTGTCCATTGATGCGTGGCAGTGCTGCATTGAAATTACTAGCTTTACATAGCCACCTCATTACTGAGCAGATGTGGTACTTGAATGGGAGTCGCACATTGTTAACATTAATCTTGGATAAGGATCTCGAAGAATAATCCTCTGTACATAGATGCTGCTTATGTATGTGTGTGTGTGTGCTGCTTAATGGGAATGCACATCACTGGTGCCAGGAAGTCAGAGACTGTTGGTATAATGCTATTAGCCTGTTTGCTGCAGTGTACTCGTGTATTTATGGTGCTTTTTCACAGCTTCATTTTGGAAAGAAATAGTGGTGAGAGACAGAATATTGAATGGAGAAAATGCGCCAGTTGGTATATTTTTATGATCTCGTGATTTGGTGATGTGATATGTGTGTGCATGTGGCATGGGAAAGGCTCTCCTGAAAGCCACTGGCTGCACCATTTGTAGGATTGTTATCGATCCTCTCATTGACCTTGCAAACAGAATGAGTATTTCCCAAAATATTAATCTGCATATTCCCTTGACGCGTACAAGTAACCGGTATTACATTTTGTTCAGAAAAGAGCTCCAGACTGTTGAATATCATCAACAAAAATAGCTCAGATGGACTGAAAACAGACCAATTAGATAAGTGAAGATAATCACTCAAATAAGCCGGGGTCACTCGCCGCGGCCCATTTGCCTGTTGTCTCATCGTCACCCGAGCTGCTGCCGTCTGCTGCCTCGCTCTCGCTCATGCTGTTCGCTGCTTAATTTAGCCTTCACTGAGCCCAGGCAGATTACAGTGGCCTACAGCGGGCCTCTCCGATCTACAAGCAGTGAGTAGGAGAGGGACGAAGCAGAGGAGGAGGGTGGGGGGGGTAAATCAAGATACATCCCTGGGTTGATAGATGCTGAATGGAACCGATGGAGAACATGGAGCAAGGTCGGCATCCATTAGCCATGCCTTGAAGTTACAGATGGATAACTCCACAACGGAGGGGTCAGCCCGTGCTGTTGCTGTTAACACCTCCGTCTCACACCGAACAGTTCACGGCGAATGCCAGCGTGGCTTGAAAGCTCACGCTAGCACGGAGGCATGTGAGCATGCTACATACACGTGTAGAGCGCACCAGATATTTGCGCTTCAAGGTCTGTGTGCGGAAAATATAAGCATGCACAGCGGTGAGCATATAATGCATTCATCGTTGTTGGTAATTACTAACAAATGTGCATCCTGTTGGGCCACTGAAGGCATGTTGTGTCAAAACATAATCACCAGACAAATAGTCCAAATGAAGCCACTCAAGTTATTTATTTATTTATTTATTTATTTGTTAAGAAAATAAATACCAGAGCCCTGTGGTGTCAGCTTGGATGTTTCTTTCCAGTGCATATAAGTGTGTAGCGTATGTTTAAAAAAAAAAACAAATCACCATAAATGCACAATCATGACATACACATTCACAGCATCCTCTACGCAGTGTTTTGGCTTGACACAGACAAAAATCTTTCCATCTGCCTGACAGGACTGGAGGTCTTGCACCAGCAAAACAACGGATGGTCTAACAGCTTCTTCGCTTTAAAAGCCAGATCGGGCATCTTTCACTGCCCACACTCCTCCAGGATCCCCAACCTGCGAGGCAATGACGGCGCCAATGTCACGCTGTCACCTGGGCCGAGCCATTATTACACGGGCATTCTTAATAGCCCTATAGATTAAAGTCCAGAGGAACAAGACACCAACAGATTAAAAAAAGAAAGATAGGAAAGAGGATGATGAATGGCCTCAGATTGCCAGGCAATCGTGCATAAATTACCAGGATGTGCTTAGGTATAATAACCAGCGCTGTTTTAAGTGATCGCTCAATCTCGGGGAGCTGTTGTGTAAAGGAGGAGTGGGTGGAGATGCGGGGGGGTGGGGGAAGAGATGGGTGGTGGGTAAAGAAAGGAGCGGGTCACGGCTGTCTACTCAATCACATCACCGTCAAGGGTATCGCCCTGACACTGTCTCCACTCTGTGCCCCGAGCATCGCCACAAATCTCCTGACGGACAGACGCAGCAGTCAAACAGCACCCTCGTCCCTCCAGCCGGGGGCCCCAAGGTTCCCCGGGTGTGTCTCTGCGGCCCCACGGAGCTGCCACTGGGAGCCCCCCGACAACAACTGATTATTCAGGATGTAGGCTAACAAGAATCTGCCATGTGGATCTCAAAACAACATGCTCTGGTTGTGAATACATCATGAAGCGGAGGGAACAGGCTGTCTCCTTCTTCTTCCTCTTCTGTTGTGAAGGTGCCGTCCTGTCTGGTTTTGCAGCATTTTGGGTTGCTGTGCAGATTTGGGAGGTAGGAAGATCCACAACCAAATGTCTGTCCTATGGTGTGCCATGTGGACTCAGATGCTGGAGACTGGTGTGTAGACGTTTCACAGTAATATATAAAGTGAGATGTAGCTGCTTCAAACTGTTAATGAAAGGCTTAAAATAGCTACTGGCGCAACATTAAAGCAGTATACCACCATGTCCCTGATATTTTGCTTGTTTTAATTGTACACACACAAGCGCTGCTCTCTGACTGATAACTTATATTGTCCAAACTAGAAAGACCTTTTGATTGCAGGCACACAAAAAAAGAAGAAAGAAAAAAAGAAGAATATCATTAACTCAGTAGTGAATGTAATCAATGTTGTTTTTGTGGGCAGTCACTTGCATCCGAGATATTTAGCTCTGCGTGATCTCTGCATGATCTAACCCTAACACAGCAAAACGGAGACAGCGCAACCTGTTATTTTGAATGTTGTTATTACTGCGTCTTATTTGTCTAAATCATAAACAAGTGCTTATTGTTTTCCTGTGATCAGGGAGCTGGAGTGGCTGCATGTCACGCCACAGCGAAAATCTACACATGCATGTGTACAAATCTCTTGAGGAGTGCAGCTGATTAACAGCACAGTTGTTAATCTGGGGGGATAAATACAGTCATTCCTCAATATCCTTCAATTTTCTTTTCTCCTGTTCCGTGATGTGCACCCCGCCACATCAGCGTTACTGTCTGTGCCATCTGCAGCAGCTCAAACAGCCAGTGAAGTTGGCACGAGTTTGCGCTACACACAGTAGATTCTCCACCGTGGGGGGTTTCGCAGGGACCATTCTTGAGAATGGTACAACACATCAGGGCCCAGGCATTCGTCTCCCTCCACCACATCCCTCTTCATCAGCATCACAATGTGCCCCTCACTTAAAAGCTGTCCCAGGTCCTTTAAATCCCTGTATCTCATCCCCTCTCTCTCTCTCTCTCTCTCCCTCTGATTGCTTATAGTCAGGAGTAGTGTAGTAATGCTAGTGCAGCAGGGAGCTGGGGAGCAAAACAAACTTAGGCCACTTAACTCAATAGTATTCACAATGGCAAATTAGGCAGAAATACAAAAGTGGTTGCCAACCATCCCACCTAATCAAGCACACACACACTCATACACACACACTGTGTTTCTCCTCTGTGACTCATTACGGGCCTGATAATAAGCAGAAAATGTAGGTGAATGGACAAAATTATAAAAGGATACACTGGATAATATTTGCATGGCACTTTGTCTCCATCATATCCTGTACTCCACAGTGCAGAGTGAGAAAAGAGGATTAATAGTCCCACTTTTCCTCCCATTAATCCATGATGATGCCATACAGCAAGTGTCCTCCCCCCTTCTCTGTGCTGTTCCTTCTCTCTTTTATATCCCCGCTGACCCTGAGTTCAAAGTAGAAATACAGAGCACTGTTTATGTTTGCACAGACGAGGACTCTCTCCCTCAGCATCTGAAGGAAATGAAAAGACAGAAGTGATGTCTGTCAGCCCTGTCTCTAAATAGCAGGTGGCGAAGAAACAGAGAGAACAACAGAGTATGGAGGGGTGGAGACGGAGGGTCGCTACGCCAGGACAGCCAGACCCCAGGGACGAGGCAGGGAGGATAAAATACACACACACACACACACACACAGTCCCTTTAAACAACACATGTATGCATGCACACACACACACACAAATAAACACTCAAGCAGATATGGAGAGCTCATCTTACATACTGGGAACATATTTGCCTAAACTGCAGCCTGAGGTTCATCTTAGCTCAGCTATGCAGCTCGATGTCAGTTCGCCAAGGTTTTCTCTTCTGGACAGAGCTGCAAGTGGATCACACCGAAGGCATAACGCTACCCGGAGATCGAAGGCCAACAACCCGGGAGCCAGATGCCAACTTGTGGATGCTTTAAGTGCTGTGCTCCAGGTCTGGCGCTTCATGCATGCAGCGCTGCCATTTCTGGACGCTGCAACATCACAAACATGCCAGATGCACGCGTGCAGCATGCAACGCTGAGAGCCAGCAGACCTGAGAGGTTCGAGCTTGTGCCTAACCCTCATGTGGCTACGGCATATTTTACACCAAAGTACACACTCGGTGACCCCTGGGGACAAGCACAGAGGACAAACTGGATCTGTGTCTGTTTTAATTGTCACTTCACTGCTATACCATCAACCTTGGAGAAATGAAGTAATAAAAAATGTGCTATTGTGCCCTTTCCTTGTCTCTATTTAATTTGCCCTTTAAATGAATTTCCCTAAGGTGCTGTGTCTGAGAGGACTGGAGAATAATGCAGGAATGACACGAAAAAATCCTCTGTTATTGTCTGCACATTTGTATGGAGGGGATGAAACAACAACAACAATCCTGTCTGCCAGTAAGAAACAGTTTGGAAATTAGTTTGAATTGAACGACACAAATTTCCTTTTCTTTTATTTTATTGTCAAACATGATAGGTCGTCCTCGGTGCTGCAACAATTTCTATTTGTATTTCTATTTCATGTTAACATTTCCTGTCCTCTTCAACGAACAATGACTGAGAATGTGGCTAAAGAGGTTGAAACGGAACAGACTGACATATCTGTCTTTAATCCGAAAAACATGGAAAACATACAGCCTTCCCTCGGACAAAATAACAAGTAATAAAGGCTGAGCAACAAGGAGGGTTGTTTGAGAGAAGGGCAACAAGAAGAGCAAAGGCCAGGGAAGAAAGGCTCTGCCGCTTCTAAAGGGTGAGCTTGTTAGTAAAAGGAGACGACATAAAAAGCACTGAACGAGCGAGCAAACAGACTCAAATGCTTATGACAACACTTATATCCATGCGACAGGTGCATGCGTTCCCGGGGAACGTGTCTCTGCAACGGTTGATGCTGCAGGTTTTTGCCGTTTCGCCTGCCGGCCGACAGACCCCCGAGCCTTGCACTTGTGGATGGGAGAATGGAAAGGGGAAGGAAAGAAAAACAAAAGCGATTGATATAAATGATCTGCCGGCAGCGAGAGGCCCCCAGGCAGGGGCGAGCGAAGGTCCGCTCGATACCAATTGATCGTGGGAGGCCCAGGCATTCGTCTTAATTCTGACTAATTAGGGCAGTGGCTGACGAGGAGCAGGTTAGAGGGGCAACTCGGTGGGGTGTGTGCGTGTGTGCATGAGCATCAGTGGGACCTCCCAGATTACAGAATCAAGCCCCCATGTTTACGAAGCGTGGAACAAGTGGCGGATTAAGGAAATCAGTTTAGGAAACAACAACCGTCACCACATTAGTGTTGCTGCCAAAATAATTCCCCTGTCTGCAAGTGGCTTGCCTGACAGGCAGGATGGGAGTAAATCCTCTCGCTTTTTTTTTTTATCTTGTTTGTGTGAGAACTGCTGATTATCTTCTGCCAGCACAAGTCTGGCCTTTGGTAGCCAAGAGGCAGCAGAAGAGAGACACATTTCTAGCCTCACACATTCCACAGATAGACATCAAAGCTGTTTAATTGGCAGGGAAGAAAAGTTTGGTTTGATCACCGGAACGATTGGGAGAAGAAAAGAAAAAAGATTTAGGTGCACGCTACTCAACGGGGAAAAAAATGATGGGATGTAAGCTCCTGGTTCTGGGGTGAAAGAGACAGGACTGTGCACGGAAATTGCTTTCGTGTGCAGTCCTGCAGCGGTGCTGCAGAAAGCAGCGGGGAGCTGAGAACGGGAGGCGCGCTCTGGGTGGGCTCTCTCACGGTGCAGAGGTAAAGCCCTTTTAAAAATCGCAGCAGATAGCGAGCTGCTGAGAGCCTGGCTCAGATTCCCTCGATTTTTATCTGTCACTCCCCGAGGATGTCAACAGTGTGAAGTGGAAGGTGGCAGGAGGAGCGGTATCGCCATGAACCAGGGGCAGCAGCAGGGACAATGCTACCTGACTGGAGTTCACAATCTGATGACCGGAACACATTATCACACACACAAAGAGACACACACACACACACACAAAGGCATTCATGTGAAGGTGCATGAGTCGGCCTCGCGCAGGAAACAGACAAAATATCAGTGAGTTAAAGTGACAGACAGCAGCGTATCTGTATCAGACAAGATCCCATTGTTGGGGAGACACAAAGGAGCTCAGACAGGCCGGGCTGACCTGCGAACCTTTGTCGCTCCCTCTCAAAAAGCCGGGAGAGACTGACAGATATAGTTGAATATCAACGATTCACTCGTGTTCTTTGACACATAAACTTCGCTGCCCTTTCCACCTACAGCGCCCCGGTTCCCTGCCAGCTATTCGCATCCCACTGGGGCCGCCCCCGGGCGCCGCTCCTTCAGGAGTCCAACAGCAGTGAGCACACAAACTAACGGTGGGCGTCTGGATATCCTCGCACACACTATAAATACCGCATCGGCTCCAGACGCCGGTGTCACTCTACTCACATCAAATTAACCAATCAGGGCGGACACGTCCCCTGAATTCTCTGCTCGTCAGCTCAAGTGTGATGTCCTAATGACTGCCTGGCCGTCGATACCGGGACACACGACACAGGGCCCAGAGGGGGACAATTAGGCGGAGGAGGAGATGTTTTCCCTGATAAATGTTGTCACTGCTGGTATTGGTAGTAATAAGCTGTAATTTGCTGTTGCAGACTCACTGATGACACACACTGTAACAGCACAACTGCAGACAGATGGGTGAGCCCTACGAGGCTTTACATTAAAGTGACACAAATGCTTTCATTAACTAAGATGAGTCGACTCTACGTGTATTTATGCAACGTTTATGAAATTAGGGGCCTGTGTGACAAACTGAAGATTCACCAAATGCGGCGTATTGTGCAGGGAAGAAAGAGAGAGGGAGACAAATGTCATTACGCAGTCCCATCAGGAGGTTTTCTCTATTTATTACAGCCAAAGCAGCAGCTTTTCCAGAACATAGTGTCGGGAAACTTGTCACTGGGAACTCACAGAAATTCCAATTTAGATACAGAAATTTTTGAGGAATCTCTGATAACTTCCTCACCGCAAAACATGCATGCAAGCATGTTGCACATATTCTGCTGTGATTTTAATTGTGAGACCTGGCCTTGAGCAATAAATCATTAAACATGGTAAAATATGCAAATTGTTATTTGCAACGTTTTTTCCCAGATATGCACATTGTAGAAATACTGTCAGAGCTGCAAATTCAACCAAATAAAGATAAGATCAATTGATTTTACATCTTTCGCTGGTCTGCACCAAACATCAATAACCAAACAAAACTCAACAAAAATGCACTTTCTGAAGTGGTATCTTTCTGAATATTCAATGAGGCAGTCGATAATCTGAAGACAAAACACATTCATTTAGACCGATATGACAGCGACTCGAGTGGCACTTGACAAATGACCTCGATGATGTATCAGAAAAACTGTCAAAGGTAAATTTTCCGTTGATCAGATCATCAATAGACCGGCTGCTCGTTCCACCGCCGCCTGATGTTTACTGATGCTTAGACCAGAGGAAATAAATAATCCTTCAGATGGATTTCCTCTTCATCATGCACGACCGCGTGCTAAGCTCCGTCCCATTGGCCGCGAGCTCCGGGGGCCCGACGGAGAGCAAGAGACAGATCATCATAAAGACACAGCGAGAACACAGGTGGCGTGAGACTGCGCCGCGCCGTCTGATGTGTGGGTGAGTGACAGCTACCAGTAGAGCTGGGTTGACTCAGCCCATCAGCAGACGCGCCACCAGTGCCAGGCTGCTCTCCATCTCTCTTTCTCTCTCTCTCTCTCTCTCTCTCTCTCTTTCTCTTTCTCCCTCTCTCTCCAACTCTTACTTTCCCCTCTGCGACGCCACCCAACCCCAACAGTGACGGGAGGACGTGCATTGTTGTCAGCGTGACAAAGCGGTGTCACTCTGTACTGTCATACGTTCGGTCGCTCGAGTCAATATTTACCCTTATTTGAGCGGCCTTGTTAGGCAGTCATCTGACAGCAATTCGTCTGATTATGGGTAAATTCAGATGTGAAGGCACAGGCGGAGGGAGAGAAAATCCATGGGACTTTGCTGAGCTTTTTTTTTTTTTTTGAAATATAGGAAAACATCAGGGCTTGCATGAAAACACCTCCAGTACTGTCAGATATCATCCTGACACTGTTTTGTAAGGAGCAGAGGAGAAATTGCATTCAGCTATGAGTGGCGGAATAACAATTCGTTTTAAAATGCGATGTCTGATGTGTCACAGTGGATAATAAGTGACGACTGTAAGGGTTGTTCTGCCCCAGGCGAGCGCAGAACTCAGTCAGCATTTCATGCATACATTTGTAGAGAGACCCCTTTAAAAGTGGCCTAAGTACAGATAAATCTACAGTATTCATTTCCTTTACACATCATCTCGCAGAGAAGCCCCCAAAATCCATCCTTTATGCCCCATACCAAGCCAGGTCTTCAATTTAATTCCCCATCTGTGGCCAGCTTGAAATATTATCCAAGAAATGAGATCCGTGTCCCTGAATACAGAGTGTGAAGCAGCACAGGGGCGAAGGATGGAGACATGGCCTGATTCTGCGGCTAAGAGGCATGCCTTGGTGGGGGGAGGAGGCCCGGATCCCCTCCCCAAGTGGCATGGCTAAATATTTGCCCTCCTCCACTTGGCTGTCTAGACACATCCACTCAGCCCCCTTCCCATCACTCTTCTGTTCGGCTCAGAAGCGGCGAAAGCTGGCACGGTCGGCCAGGCAGGACGCCAAAGCCACGACAAAAAAAAAAGTTTCTCCTCACTGCCAGAGGTCACAGAAGTTCAACAACCTGGAAAGAATGGGCTTTGCATTTTTAAAACCTCTGGGCCAACGTTTGGGAAGTCACATGCACGCCAACCGAGGGACAGACACGCGAAAAAAAACACACACACACACACTGTCAAATGGTCTTTGTGCTTCCCAGTGATTTGGAGAAAGGAACCCTCAGAACTCGACGAGCGGTCTCTGCAGACTTCTCCGAGTTGGTGTTCCATATTCATTACCTTTTTTTTTTTTCCATGCGCGCATGGCAGGGTTTTAATTGCCTACAATTCAGACTAAAAAGCTAGATGAGCGGAGTGAAAGCACCATGCCTCCTGAGAGGGAGATGTGGGAAGTCCACCAGCACACTCAACCTGATAAACGCATAACCACTAATAAGAGCCCTCATTACACATAACCAGATTATTCCCTCGGCTCTCGGCTCAACTTAATTTTCCTCCTCCGAAGACACGTGCAGACGCTTGGCTCCCGACAAACCGAAGCAAAACCGTGGGCATCACTGCTATATGTAGCCGCTAATGATGAAATCCAAGCAAACCCAAACAGATCATAAAGCAAGTCACGGAAAATTGATTATATGTAATGACCAGTTTCCTCATGATCTATCAGACATATGAGTGAAGCCGCACTCGGGACACAGATTTCCTAACACTGGATTTCACAAGACAAAATCAACAAAAAAAACCATGAAATTTGACTTCGTCTTTTACGCAACCGCCCCCATTCTTCATCTGGTGGTTCATTGAAATGACCTGAATAAAACTATATGAATACTTGGACGCAATCTGGGTATCGAGATTTTCTATTCTTACAGTTCTCTTTCAGAATCGATAAGCAATCAGCAATGTTTAATAAAGGAGCTTGACACTGATGGATGGACAGCAGCAGCAGCCAAACTTCTGTCTTTCAGCCCACTGTCATGACCGTCTGCTGTAACGGTAGCATGGAGACCGTCTCTCTGGCTCCTCTTATTACTTGACTCTACTTAGCACAGCGAGATGAGAGTTTGCATGTCTATGAAAGTGTGTGTGTGTGTGTGTGTGTGTGTGTGGGTGGGTAGGGGGCAAATGAGCAATGAGTGAGAGCCAGGGTAAGTGCATGTGTGTGTGTGTGTGTGTGTGTGTGTGTGTGTGTGTGTGTGTGTGTGTGTGTGTGTGTGTGTGTGCATGTGCGTGATGTGACTGGGAGAAAAAGAGCGAGTTGTGAGAACAATGAGAGAATAAAAACAGAAGAACAGAATGCTTAAACAATTGACAATATGAAATGCAAAAACCGGTATTAGAATCGTCACATTGTGTTGTTATCGTGCTTGTTGTTGTAATTACCTTGATAAACACTTTAAACAGCATCTCTTGTGCTTTGTCTGGTGGCCACCCACCTGCGATGTCTCACAGGGTAGGACATCCTCCTCTGTACACTCTTAAAGGGACATTGTGTTATATTTATCATTGTTTGTTGGCCAAAATCAGTGTCTGCATTTAGAAATATGGTATCATAGTGTATTATGACCTCCAAATGAATCTGACACATTCTCATAGATGAAGAATCTTAGATTTGTTTATACATTTGACAGGTGAGCCTGTCTATCTATGTCTTTCTTAAGCTCGGGTCCTGTACAAGAGGTCTGGGAGCTTGAGGGTTCTGCACAGTATCTTAGCTGTTCCTAGGACTGTGCCCTTCTGGACTGAGGCTTCAGATGTTGTTCCCGGGATCTGTTGGAGCCACTCTCCCAGTATGGGGGGGTCACTGCCCCGAGTGCTCCCACTACCATGAGGACCATGCTAGCCTTGACCTTCCACATCTGCTCCAGCTGTTCTTTCAACCCTTGGTACTTTTCCACCTTTTTGTGGTCCTTCTCTCTAATGTTGGCATCAGCTCTGGTATTGCCATATCTATTACCATTGTGTGTATGTGTATATATATATATATATATATATATACACACACACACACACATACACACACATATATACACATATATATACAACACATACAAACACATAAGGGATATATACACTAGTAGTACTATCAGGTCTATTGTGAAATACCACAGTGATGTAGCACTGCCACTAATTTAATTTCAGTTATAATTATCTCAATTATCTCTCTCAATATAGCAGAGTGAGCCGAGACATTTTACAGGCTTGCTCGAGTCAAGTCGGTTTCATTTGCACAGCCCCGAGGGGCTTTCAAATCTGGGCAGCGTATTATTCAACAGAATTACCAGCGTTTTAAACTTTAAGCGTTGCTACGAGCCGAGCCACCATGTGACGAGGAAGCAAACTGCTAGAGAAGATGAGGAAACATGCCCGTTACACATGCTGTTTTCCATTGCTCTGCACTGCCCGGCTGTTCTGGGCTCTGGTTATATTCTGTCACATTAACACTGGGATGGAGGATATGTTGACAGAGAGAGGACATTGCGCATTGAGACTGTAGGGCTTTTCTAGGGTTGGTGGCGTTGGGACATGAAGACAACTGTGCGTATTTGTGTGCGAGTGCGTGCATGGAAGGAGAGGGTTGCCTGTGGAGCAGAGCATGTGGATGCCCACCCACTCAGCAGCCTCGCGGCCCTCGTCATTTCGCATCAATCCACAGCCCCTCAATATAAATAGGACAGGCGTCCTAAAGCTATGCACTACTAAGAGAGGCATTATGCGCCGACCCTGGACCCCTCAGCTTGAAATATGACTACTCTAGCCTGTTGTAGCAGCAGTTTCCCTCTAAGTTGCAAACCACTCGATTAACAGGGAACTATTTTGGCAGTTGGTTTACATGACCTTAATGCATCACAGTCATCTGGGCTGGCCCCAGTCAGTCAAGGCAAGTGAACCATCATTCAGTCATCCACTCATTCAGTAGCTGCTTTGTACACAATTGTGTTGCAGGGTCTGTTTGTGCCTGTCACCAGTGCAAAGCAGGGAAAACACCCCAAACAGGAGTGAACCATGAATGAAACCCAAATGAGAAAAAGATTCTCACTTCTTTTTCCTTATTTTGCGAGAGATACCAAAGCATGGTGCATCGTCATATCCGGTTAAAGTTTGTTTGAGTTTTGCTTGTGCAAAATTTGTTAAATGTGTGAGCAAAATGTATGTGGGTTGTAAGGACTGGAAGGTGGTGCACTAAAATAGAGAGTACAGTTCCACGCGGTAGCTTCCCTGTGGCGTCACAGAAGCTTCACACTTCATTACTGCAAGGCCAGCGACGTGTGAAGCCATTATGTAGGAGCAGTGGGAAGGTTTGTGTGTGCATGTCTGTATCTGTGTGCGTGTGTTGGGGGGGGGCTATGGGGTGTGTACGCGGTGGGGTTGCTTGTGAGGTAACTAATAAACCCCCTCGTTCAAAGTGCTTTTAGGATGCAGGATCAAGCCATTCATACGGAAATATTGTTTAATATATTCAAACAGCTGGGAGGTGTTGTCTGTTGTCCCAGTGTCAAATGAGAGAGGACGAACAAACAGCTGGCAGGGTAGTTTCTTGCTCCACAGCTCTGCTTACAACTCTCCTTAACAAACAGAGTCTGGTGCACACGCATGGAGCAATTTGCAATGAATCACATGCTAAATAAGCTCCTAACTATGCTCATGCAACCAAACTGAAGACTCAGCTATATCCTCTGTCTCTGCCGTGAGTGGAGTCAACCAATCAGTGTCCTCTACTTCCACCCAGAGGCCAAATGCTGAATGTGATTTTTGTTTGCGGTATTCTCAAGAGCAACACATCTGTATTTCATGCGTGCACCAATTGGTGCTGCCAGGCATGCCAGTGATACTAAGGTCAGTAGTAAATCTTAGTTTAAAACAAATTTCACCTTGCACAACCTGTCTTCCTCAGTCTCTGTACCTATACCCCTCTCAAAGGGACACAATCATACAAATCAATGAGTGAAAATGTCTTAATCTTTCATGCATTGTGAAATTAAGTACTTTTTGTTATTTTGGTGTGCTGTGATAATTAACATGTTCTGCCAAAATCTCTTTGGCTGTCAGCTGCTGCCTTCTGAATTAAAAAAGAATAGCTGATTATTTTTTAAATCAGCGTATCAATTAGACCACCACTGGCCTTCTTACGAGTATGCGCCCATGTACTTTTACAAACGGTATGACAATTGAATGGTAATTTTCAATCAAGATCTGTGGGATTTGTGGCAGTATCCCAGGGCACTTACTGTATTTGACTGCCAATGCTGAGCATTTAGCACTGATTAAAATTTTGGCCGCTGAAATCAATTCAACGAGCCAGGCTAGCAGCATGACAAAGTTACTGCAGCCATTTTCATTCAGATGGACAGTTGACAACACCCGCGCTCAATGACTACAGGCTATAATTTAGCCTGTAGGAGCAAATCATGAATTTCGCTTCTCAGATGTGCCCTGCAGGGGAGGGAAATTAAAGACAGTCCTTTTTATATGGAACAATCAGACATTAGGGAAGGGGAATAATGCTGTGATTTAGTAAGAGGGCCGGGTGAATACCAAGGATGGGCAGCAAGCAGGAGAAGATGCCACAAATGCCACAGAGAACTGCAGTAAAAAATGTATCAAAGATGAAAATAGATTAATATTAGATATGACCCCTTGGGAAAATAACATCACTTAAAAGTTTTTATATCGACTTGATATCTGCATTGGATAGATTGAAAGTTTTGCTCTCTTTGAGGATGGTTACCTTTAGGAAATCTGGGAAAAGTAAGTCATATCCGGTTACTGATTAAATGTTACAATTATTTGATTTATTCGTTTATAATCAATTGAATTTATCAAAAGAATTATGAAGCCTCAAAACATAACTCCTTTGAGTTTGTTCAGCTCTTGAATTTATATGTCATCTAATGAAGATGTTGCTTTTGGTTTGATTCAGTTTACTGTGGCCAGGATAGATTTATCGTCATATTTCAGTGACATTATTATTTTGCCCTCATTTCTAATCAGGCACCTACCAAGGCCACCTGCGCGCCTTCGAAAGACCCCAGAGGGCCAAGATGGCGGCGCCCGTAACAGAAGCCGGGGGGTTTGAAAGCTGGCTAAACGATCGTTTGGACTCGCTAGAAGTGGACCGAGAAGTGTATGGGGCTTATATTTTAGGCGTCTTGGAAGAGGAGGAGAGTGACGAGGAGAAACAGGACGCTCTTCAGGGCATTTTATCCGCATTTCTGGTGAATATCCGAAGCGGCGTGTCCTGCTCAGCCCTCTGGGCATGAGCTCCTTCATGTGTCGCTGTCTGTCTCTGTCTTGTATTACCGACTGACAGCGCCGAAGTCAGCTGGTATTTATGGAGGAGATTCTCCAAGTTAGACGGAGCAGTGTTTCCTCAGCTGCGGTCCAGACACTGCAGGCGGTGTCGTGGGCTGAAATTTGTAGTTCGTCGTGGTGTTGATCAGCCTTGGCAGACACCGAGTATGTGTAATAAGGTGTTGGAATTCTGTCTGAGAGAGAGGGACATGTACTTAAATAGGCTATACAGAGGCAGATAGAGAGGCATAGACGTGGAGAGGAAAAGACACAGGCATATAACCATAGAGATGAAGTCAGACATAGAAATTAAGACATGTACATGTAGAGATGAAGGCATATATGTAGAGTCAAAGAGATAAAGCATTATTGCTAGCAGCGTTATTGATCATTCTGGGAGGTTGGAACTTCAAATACTGAAGATCTATGAGGCTGTGCAAATTTGCCCGAAGATATATATGTACAAAGATGAAAGCATTTGGTCCAGCCGATGCTGTTGTCCTCAGGTGTTCATCTGTAAAGCACCTCATTTACACCTCCTCATACAAATATATCGATCACATCTATTGAAAAATCAGTTTCTGGATATATTCACTACTTTCTGTAACCATAATTTGCCTGCAGGATGAGGACTCCGTAGAAGATGTCTGCAAACAGATCATCAAGCAGTGGACAGAGTGTCGCGACCAGGCAGCAGCCAGAAGAGCTGATGATGGTATTCATGTCACTTTAGTTCATCCTTATTTTCAGTCTCAAACAAAAGCCATGATGATTATTCCCAAAGTAATCTATTTAGAGAAATCAGCGTTGGCATAGCAACTCAATAGACATGAGTTCAGCTTTCAAAATGTACATGAAAAGCATTAATCCTAGGTATTGGAAGTTATATTTCTGTTCTATTTTTAGTCAGCAGCTGAAAATCGAGCGAGCAGGTTCAACAACACACTTAAATTGTGAATAAACAGCACCGACAGCTTGCTACTGAAAGCTCTTGAACATACAGAAGGATCATCTCTTTGGGTTTTAAATTAGCTTGTTTTGATGTTGAAGTGCAAGACACTTTTTGTCTTTGGAAAGGATTAACATTTCCTGAGGGGGAGAGAAAAGGTAAACAAAAAACAGCTCTTGTGACGGTAGAAACTTTCCATGGTCTCAAGGACTGTTTATTCCAAAAAGAAAGTTTCCATTGAGTTTTTTTGCTGTTTTTTTGTGTCGATGTTGTTACTGCAGCCAGACTGTCGACTGTGTATGTAATCGTAGGGATTTGAAAGCTGTCTGTGCATCCCAGATGAGCGCTTCTTCTAGAATAGAACAGAATATATGTTATGTATTGAGAGTGAAATACAGGTAGGTTTAGACTTCACAGTTTTATTTACACTCTGTCTTCTGTCATTCCTCTCTTGTAGCTGAGGTCCAGGCCATCGCCAGCATGATCGAAAAGCAAGCTCAGATTGTGGTGAAGCAGAAGGAAGTCTCAGAGGAGTCGAAAAAAAGGAAAGAGGCCCTCTTGGCTCAATACGCCAACGTCACAGATGAAGAGGAATATCCTTAAAGTGCACTAGTTGTGTGGTGGGGGGGTGATGCTAACAACGGTGTTGGGATGAACTGTTGGTGCCAGCACACATAAGGACAGTCACAGGTCTCTCCATCAAATCACACACACACACACACACACACACGCACACACACCATTCACTCTCAAACTCTCACCTATGAGTAACTTATGCTCCGTTCAAAGTAGGCTTTTTGAACCCATAAGGGACAGCTTAAAGTCACAACTTACGACTTTGAAGCATTGTAGGTGAGTTATGCCAAACTGTCTGAGCATGAGCAAGGCGTAAGCAAAGATAGTGACCCATACTGTGCTTGTTTTTCATCAATGAAACAGGAGCTGCTATAGAGTTGATCCAAAAATACATTAGCTTTATTATAGGAATGATCAGCCATAACCACGGCCAAGTAACAGACTTATTTGACAGTTGTCACTTTCTCTCTCAGCTCCACACACACACACACACACACACACACACACACACACACACACACACACACACACACACACACACACACACACACACATACATGCCGGAGCCCTCGCTTTCTTATCCAACCACATACCTGCCTGTACTGTACACATTCACTGACAGTCAGAAAACACTTAAACATTATGGCAGAAATCTTGCTGCAGGGTCAGTTTAGTATTTAGTGTCAATGAAACATTCTAGCTCCATATAGAAAGGCTCTCTACCTGCCTGGTATGCAAACCGGGGACCTTCTTACTTGCAGCAACAATTCACGTTTACCACATTACCATATTCCTAACACATCCTTGGCTACAGGGACGGTTTATAACTAGTCATAAGTGTTTCCCTCAGTTCTGATCCTCCAGGTGTGAGTTCATTCTTTGACTAAAGCACTGAAGCTGAAGAAGAGGAGCCCTCAACTACAAATTGTGGCCCTGGAGGAGAAAAATGTATCCTTTACAAAGCAGTTTGCGATAGAAATCACATGGATTCAATGCTAATCATTACAGCAAGGATGGGTTGTTCAGCAGCTGGATGATCCCGACTGCATGATGCACGGTTGTTGTAATTTCCACCTCTGTGGCAGTGATAGTCGAGAGTAGATCAAACAGAGCTTTTGTGCTCCTTCACTGACACCATCAGCCCTGTTTAAGAACACGAACGTGGAGGAGGTGCTGAACAGGCAAAAGCAGAAGCGGGAGCAGGCTCGCGAGGACGCTCAGAAGAAAAAGGAGTCGGACAAGATGCAGCGAGAGAAGGACAAACTAGCCAAACAAGACAGGAAGGAAAAGGAGAAGAAGCGTACACAGAAAGGCGAGCGCAAGAGATAAAACTTGGAGACAGTTTGTATGCGAGATGCTTTCTAACCACACAGTTGTTGCCTCTTTTCAGTTAAAGCTGTCTGGCACCTCCAGTGTCATCATGTCTTTGTCAGACCCTCCTTGTTGAATACGTTCTACATCTCTTCAATGGTGACAAGAACAGTGATTTACTTTTTTTTTGGCCACAGAAACTCAAAGATATCAGAGGAATGAAGTTACAAATCTTTATCAAATTCCTTAGATCAGGTGAGTTTAATGTCGGTCAAAATGTCTTACCTGTAAGTCTTTGCCAGTTTGACATTTCAAAATGTTTTCATTTTAGGCTTTTATCACAATATGTAACTGGCAGGTGGTGGAACATTTGGGGGAATTCTTTTGTTTTTCTCCTGTGCCAACTTTCCCAAAAATGCCTTTCAGGTTGATTTCTGCACCTCAGCAAAGTAAAAACCAGTGCTCATGTCAAACTGTTCTGCTTTGTTATAACATTAGAGGTTTTTCTGTCTATGCATTATGCTTTGAGTTAAGGACAAGGAAGCGGTTGATAAATTATACCTCAGATGTATCATATATCTTAATTTGAATGTTTATAATGAGGTGTATTATCCTTTTAAAATAAAGACAAACATTTTCTGTCTTTTGAATGGTTTTATTTAAAACATTCCATTTTACAGAACAAGTAAAAGGAAACAACACAAAGTGAAAATGGCAGAGGAACAAATCTGCTCAAACTATTGCTCAGCCATCTGGCGCGAAACCAGACACAACTCCCGTCACTCCCAAGGTCACAAACTGCTGCACTGATAAGAAAAACATCTTGGTAACACTATCTGGAAATCTGATGAAGAGTGATCAATAGATCAATCATCTTCACAGTTTAAACTTCTGAACAATTACATGTTTTTTTGATTAGTGTTTAGAGAACAACTTTTCTAAAGGTTTCTGAAACATTTGAAGTAATGATAGAGAAAGTCCTAAATGGCGGAAAGACAGCTCAAACCAACAAATTCCTGACATTTAAGTTGTACACACGTGTACAACTTTAAACATAACTCGAGCTGTTTGAATAATTGAAACATTTCAGAAAACATTGTAGTATTTAGCATGTTAATTTTAAACTACTGCCCTAATGATTCGGTTATAGCGTCAGAACACCCAGAACTGAGAACACCCAGTCCAATAAATATGTTAAGAAAAAACGTGGCTGAACTGTTTCTCATAAATACTAATTTTAAATAAACTGGCGATGCGGCTTGTTGATTGGTGTTAATTTGGAGGTGACACTAATTGAATGTTAAGATGTAGGAGGTGGATAAATTAGTTTAGTTAACTAAGGACCCTGGGTGCCATCCTTGGGCAGCCATCGTTGACTTTCAGATTGCTCATCTCAGATTCTGCAGTGATTGTTCCATTGCAGTAAAATGTTTCTAGACAGGAAACGTTCACTTATTTGTTTGTTTGGGGGGGGGTTTTGCATCACCCTGTTGCCATTGGGTGTTTATCATCAGGGCTTTAGTTTAATTGATATGTGTATCTCATGGTGGCTGGCTGCTAATTTACAATGTAAGATAGTATTCCCCTGCAGGGGAGGGGCACCGCTCGGGGGCTGCGTGCTCCAGGAGGGCCTCCTGTATCTCGTCAGGTTTGACTGTGGGCAGCACCATTTGGAGGGCACACCACAGGGCTTTACAGACATCCTGAGTGGTGCTTGCCAACTCCCTCAGCTTCATGGCCAACAGCAGGGTGTCTGTGGTGAGAAACAAGTTAAGATTGATTGACTCAGAATGAGAGGGAGAGACAGAGAGAGAGATGTCGATCATTGCTGAGTGCTTTACCCATGTCCTCGTTGGACTGAACTTTCTGCCGCTGGTGTCTGGATATGTTGGCGATCTGCTCGTTGCGCCTCACCTTGGCGTTGCAGATAGCCACGTGGTGCCTGTTCAGAGTTGTGCGGATGTTGATCAGGATCGGGGTTTGGGACACAGACTCCATCCTCTCCAGGAGGGTGGCCACCTGAAACACAGCAGTGTCATTTATGTTGAGTTCCACCTCAGTCTTCCTTCAAAAATGGATTTATTGGATTTACATTCAACATTATGGCCAGGGTTCTTCCCACAGTCCAAAAACATGCGTGTTTAAGTCAATCCAAGATGTCAAACTGCACCTAGAAGTAAATGTGTGAGTGAATGGATTGTAAGTGTCTGTGTGTCCTGCAATGAACTGATGACCTGTCCAGAGTATACTCCCTGCAGCAGACCATAGTAACGGTTACTTCTGTCTGCTGGGGATAAGCACAGACAGCGCTTATCTGGTATTCAACACTGCAAATGTTTTCTGTCATACTATAAACTACGTCTCATCCCTGCAGGCTGTTGTGACCGAGTTGATCTGTAGATGGCAGTGTGGAAGCAATTCATCCGGGAGGTCTCACCTTTGCCTGCTCCCTGATCTGCTTGATGATGAGGTGGTCGACTCTGGTGGGGTTCGGAGGAAATTTAGGGAGACTACTAACGCTGACGGCCGTGGTCCATTCCCCAAGGAACGTCCTGGCCAGGCAAAGCTCAGTCTGTGAGAAAACAAAGAGACAAATACTTAACTCAATTGCTCACTTCACATTATGTAGAGCTATATATCTGGTTTTAAAATCTTGCCTTCTTCCTCTCCTTCTCCAAACACCTCCACTGCTCATAGCACTCATCCAGGTACAGCTGCATTCCAGATACTTTATTGAGCGTTAGAGTAGCCGTGGGAGAGGCTGCGCCATGATACGTGCTCTCTCCTCCTTGGCTCTTCCTCTCGCCTTCATAGGAGCTGTAAACTGCAGACTCGTTGGGGGACATTATGCTTGCCATGTTAAACCCAGGTCCTCCGCTTCCATAGGGCAGCACAGGTCCAGCCCTGAGGTTGGAGGAGTTTGCGGGCACATTGCTCTGTCTTCTGGGATCCTTCACAGGATATATGGGAGGCCCAAGCTGCTGTGGAATGCCTGCTCCATTGAATCCATGTGACGGCAAGGTCCCAAACAGGTCAAATTGTGACTGGTGTGGGAGCACCTGCTTTTTGTCTCCCCCTCTAATGTAGGGGCTGTTTTGGGGTCTTGGGGAGAGTCCTTCTCCCATGAAGTCAGACATCTCCATCCACTTCTTGTCCCTCTGGATCTGCAGCTTGGTTTTTCCCTGGATCTGGCTGTCCTGCATGTTGTGAGGTTTTGGATACTGGTTCACAGAAGGTGGAGGGGGCTCTCTGTGCGTGGGCATCTTGCTTTGGTATTGATTCAAGGAGTTGAAGGATCTAGAGAATGGTTTCAATTGCTGGGAGCACTCTGTGAAACCAGGTAGATCTTGGAAGGCATCGTACTTTAAGGCTTGGTTCCGGGTACTTCCCCTTCTCTTCCCCTGCCCAGATCTAAACTCACCCACCACCAGCTGTTTTGGGGGCTGCACTGTAGCTGCACCAGGGCCAGTCATCTTCCACTGTTCAGCGATGCTGTCGTCATGGTGCACGGCCACTGTCTGCCTGTGCACGTTTGGAAAGTCTCCACGATATGAACCACTGTGCTCACCGGGCATGATCGACTGAAAACTGCTGACCAGCTGGCTCATTTCTTTCGGCTCACACAGCTCATTATCGCTGGACTTTGCGCTACTCTGGTTGTAGCAGTCGTCTTCGAAATATGGAGGAAAACAGGGGCTGCTCATTTCGCTTTGTAATCTTAAAATATCACTGAAGTCAGGAAAATGATCATACTGCTGGCTGTTCCCTCTGCGTTTATCATCCGCCTTGATATCTCGTTTGTTTTGTACTTGAGACTGGTAGGCGTTCCCGAAGTTAGACAATGGCAAGCCTGGTGGCAGTTTCTGGGAACATGGAGCGTAACTAGCTGTGTCTCCATTAGGCATATTAAAAGGCCATTCTTGACTAGTGGCAGGGCCACTGGCCTGCTGATACATTTCTTCATTTCCCAGCAACTGTCCCAAAGCCCCACAGATTTCAGAGTTTGGAGGAAAGGTGGCAGCGTGCTGCATTTTAGCATCTGACTGAAAATACTGCAGCAACTCTCGTCTCAGTGTCTTTGGGGACCAGGTGGGATTACATGTAGGGAGGCCCCTAGAAGATACAAATAAATCCATGCAAATTTAATACTATAAATATGATAAATAACATTTTTTTTCACATAATTTATACTGTATTAGATATTCATCATTTAATACTTGCGTACCCTTCCTCGTAGTAGTCGTCCGGTGACTCTGCTTCATCCACAATATTTGATACAAGACCCTGGAGATCGCTCTCAGCATCATAAAAATTATCATTGGGTTTCCTACAAAAAAAATATATCAGGCTGAGTACATTAAACTTCATCTAAATAATAGATTTATCATAATATAATAACAGATCTGTAACACTGAGATTACACTGTAAGGCTGATGTTACAGTTATATATATATATATACTTATTCTGAACATGAAGGCTACCTGGTTTTGGTGGCACCCTGGACAAAATTGATAAGGCCATAGGGATCATCGTGAGGGCTGTCAGACCATGGCTTGTGGGGTGGTGCAGTGTCCACTTCTGGTGGTGATATACCGGGAACAGCCAAAGGCAATATCATGCCACTGTTGTTCCTGTCACCTCCATTAGCACTGGTCTGGAAAAGAGAAGAGAATAGAGAGATGAAGTTCTCTTCACTGGCTCCAAGTGAAAGAAAACTCCTGATTGATTTTTAGATCCGTGGATCTATGACTGGAGTGTCACTCTCCTTTGCTAGCTGAACGTACATCAAACAGATTCCTGCGATCACAGGAAGGTATATGATGCTTTAACATAAGTTACCAACATAAGTTATAATATATAACAATATAATATATAACATATTATGTTATAAAAATATAACATAAGTTATATTTTTACAACCTGTTATTACTTGTCATTTATCTTCACCATTCCCATGCCTAAATGGATTTTGTATATTTACTGTAATTGCTCTCACATTATTTTACCTGAAATTGCATTTAAAATAAGGTGACCATTTTTTTTATCTCCTAAATCGGGGACAACCGGACTTTGGGGGGGGGGGGGGGGCGGGGGTGTCGAGCGTCGGACCGGAAGGAGGCAGTCGATCGTCGGACCGGGAGGGGGAGGGGGAGGGGGAGGGGGGGGGGCGGAGCGTCAGACGGGGGGGGGGGGGGGGGGGGGCGGAGCGTCAGACGGGGCGGAGGGGATTCTCTCCCATTGCAAATTGGGGACATTTTCGTGGACACTTTCGAGGTGAATTTAGTGGCACGCCGACCAATTCACCTTAACTTAAACGCGTTGCAGTCTATAGCAATAACTCCTCTGTGAAATAACATAGTTCTAAATTATGACAAATTTTAAAATTTTGTCAGAATTTAGAATTATGAGTAAAAAATATGAGCTATCAACATAAGTAAACCCTTCAAAATACATTACTATGATAAATTACAGCTTACCTTGCGTTGGCCGGTGGGGAACAATGAATTTGCAAATCCACTGTTGTGCCCTTCAAAAGCCATTTTGGACTTTCTTGAACTTGAGCTTTTAACTCGATTACTATATTCAGCAAAACACAAAATTCTCGTAGTTTATACAAGGTTACAACCTTATTCCACAGGTTAAAACGGAAATCACGTATCAGCCGTTAAAGATTAGGAGCTCGAGCTAGCAAACGTTGATGCTGCACTAGTGTTAATTTGGAAGAAGTTTCTACCCAGTGATATAACAGATAGACTCTTGGACAATTTTCACTGATATATTGAAAACATGCGAACGTATCGCAGTTCACAAAAACAGTAACTTACCTGAATAAACTAACGACGGGATAATTTTGACAGGTTCCTAATGCCTCCGAAATTTTCCATTCTAAGACTTATATAACTTTGCGCTGTATTGACCCCTCCCCCAACCAATGCGCACGTGATCTAAACGCTGATTGGTTGAGGATGTAGCCTTCTCCTTTTAGTCCAATCAGCATCGAGAAGGTTCGATCAGCGCATAGTAACGATAGTAACCGAATTACACCCTTCCCCCACCCTTGATAGTGTTCGTCTAATTACCATGGATGTAATATGAGAACTGGACAGGGCGCCACCCTTTTCTTGTTCACCCTTATCCCGTTCTTGTAATACATCCACGCAATAACACCATATCATCATTGTCATTTATGGCTCGTTTATATGCATATTATCGTGTATATAATTATTGTGTTTTATCATTGTATATTATATATATACAGTTGAGTCACACCAGCAATAGTTGAAGTGGAGTGTGGAATATACATTAACATCCATCCGCATATTCAAATCATACACCACTCACTGATAAGATATGGCGTAGTGGCAGTCTTTATCTTATTTACACACATAGTATGATTGTAATTGTCGTATTTTCGTTCGTTTGTATTGTTTTATGGATGTGTTTTGGGTTTAAATCAAGTGCGTCACAGTAGGTATGAAACCATTGATAAAATGTGGGTGTTTTAGGTTTTATTAAAGTATATTAAAGTGTTCGATATGGGAAAAGTCTTCCTCTGAATACTGTCTGGGCCACGCAATCCAGCTGTGGAGTCAAGTTTCATGAGGTTCGCAGAAAATGACCTTTGGCCTTCAAAATAAAAGTCAATATTTTCTACCGGATTGTATTATTGCAGTCCACTTATAGTGAATATGTTCACGGTATTGTTTTCAGTTTGATTTATACCACATCATTTTCTATAATATATAATACAATGGACAATAATGTAATTTGGGTAATGGTCACAGTGGCAGCGGCAACAATGTCAGCAGTGAAACCTAGACAGGCCACGTCGACTTCTTCAGAAGCATCCTGAGGTATCCCCAAACCAGCTGATAAGTAGATATGAATAGTTAAGTTAACTTGGTGCTTCAGCCTAACCTTTGTAAAGGCATTTGTGCCCTCGTTGTGTTTTATTTTGAAGGGTGCAACCGGAAGAGGTGTTGTTTAGTTCAGCAGATTTTATCGTGGTGAGTGAGTCGGAGTTGTCGACAAGAAAAAAAGTTACGCAGCAGTGTTCACAGCGGAGACAAAGCATCAGGAGAGCAACCCCCGGGACTTCGCTGCCAGTTTTTCCACTTCGGGAAGTGATTTCCCTGCAAGAGCCACCCGCAGAACTGATGATATACACTGCAAAGACTCATCCCAGCAAGTTGTTTTCCTAAACTTTTGAAAGATGGCTTTTTGCACGACCTGGATTGTTGCACTCCTGCTGCCTCCGCTGATATCAGCTCAATACCAAGGGGACAGCGGGATAGTCGTACCGGAGCACGGATTCTGCCAGCCCATTTCCATCCCCCTGTGCACGGACATAGCCTATAACCAGACCATCATGCCCAACTTAGTGGGCCATCACAGCCAGGAGGACGCCGGACTCGAGGTGCACCAGTTTTACCCCCTGGTGAAGGTGCAGTGCTCCCCTGAGCTCAAGTTCTTCCTCTGCTCCATGTATGCGCCTGTGTGCACGGTGCTGGAGAAGGCCATTCCTCCGTGCAGGTCGATCTGTGAGAGAGCCAGACAAGGCTGCGAGTCCCTCATGAATAAGTTTGGCTTCCAGTGGCCGGATCGTCTGCGCTGCGAGAACTTCCCCGTCCTGGGAGACGGACAGATCTGTGTGGGCCAGAACGACTCCTCTCCAGTCACTGTCCCACCCATCGTGTCTGCCCCGGAGACCCAGGACCTCCCCGTGGTCCCACCACAGGGCCACAGGCCTTTCCTGTGCCCCTCAGTTCTCAAAGTGCCCCCCTATTTGAATTACAAGTTTCTGAACGAGAAGGATTGTGCAGCCCCCTGCGAGCCGTCAAGAAGCGGTGGGAGCATGTTTTTCAGTGACAAAGAGATCCACTTCTCCCGCATATGGATTCTGATCTGGTCCGTGCTTTGTTGTGCATCTACATTGTTCACAGTCACCACTTATTTGGTTGACATGCAGCGGTTCAGATACCCCGAGAGACCCATCATCTTCCTGTCTGGCTGCTACACCATGGTCTCCATCGCCTACATTGCTGGTTACTTCCTAGGGGACAAGGTGGTGTGTAACGAGGGCTTTACTCCAGACAGCTACAAAACCATCGTCCAGGGCACCAAAAAGGAGGGGTGCACCATCCTCTTCATGATGCTCTATTTCTTCAGCATGGCCAGCTCCATCTGGTGGGTCATCCTGTCCCTCACCTGGTTCCTGGCCGCAGGTATGAAGTGGGGCCACGAGGCCATTGAGGCCAACTCGCAGTATTTCCACCTGGCTGCCTGGGCGGTGCCGGCCATCAAGACCATCAGCATCCTGGCCATCGGCCAGGTGGAGGGCGACGTCCTCAGCGGCGTCTGTTTCGTCAGCCTCAGCAACCTGGACCCGCTCCGAGGTTTCGTCCTGGCCCCTCTCTTCATCTATCTCTTCATCGGCACCTCCTTCCTGCTGGCTGGTTTTGTGTCCCTCTTCAGGATCCGCACCATCATGAAGCACGACGGCACCAAGACGGAGAAGCTGGAACGGCTGATGGTGCGGATCGGGGTGTTCAGCGTGCTCTACACCGTGCCCGCCACCATCGTTATCGCCTGTTTCTTCTACGAGCAGGCCTTCCGCTCGCACTGGGAGCGCACCTGGGTCAGCCAGAACTGCAGGGGCCTGGCCATCCCCTGCCCTGCTTCCAGCGGGCCACGCATGACCCCAGATTTCACTGTCTATATGATCAAATACCTGATGACCCTGATAGTGGGCATCACGTCTGGATTTTGGATCTGGTCCGGAAAGACTCTGCATTCCTGGCACAAGTTCTACACGAGGCTGACAAATGGCAAACACGGAGAGACCACCGTGTAGACTGTGCAGGGACATCTAAATGTTGCTGGGACTATGTGTGTGTGTGTGTGAGTGTGAGTGTGTGTGTGTGTGTGTGTGTTAATGCCTGTTGCTCAGGTGACAGGTAAGTAGCACAGTGAGTAGCTATAGGTTCCCAAAGCATTTGTATACGCCTCAGCTTTATAGCCACACATGCATGTCAAACACGAGTGTCAGGGTACGACCAAAGGGCAAGCTGGATAAATAAGGACTGACCCTGACCGTCTGAACAAATAACAAGCATGGCTGTGGACGCCATGTGCTGAAATGCCCCCCCCCCCCTCCTCTTTGACTCTTCTTTAAAAGCCACCATAAACTCAAAAGGGAGTGATGATCCCGCAGCCAGAGCCATAGAGACTCGGGGAGTGAGCGTTGGAGGAATGGCAGTTTTATCTCTCTGTAAACATTTCATAAATCAAAATTGTAAATAGTATTTGTAAAAACATGAAATTATATATTTGTATTTAAAGAAAGTAAATACTTTTTCTCATCATGCTTCAACTTTTGCACTGTAAAATTGCCATATGCTGTAGACCTAGTTATGCTTTTTTTTATTAATTCCTGGTTATAAATGACATTTTTTACAAATTAAAAGAATGTGTTCCGTCTGTTGGATGATAACCAAGGGGCTTTTTTCAGTGTAGTTCACTATGAATCCTTGTTAAGCAAAAACATGTGGCGAGATCTTGCAAAATATGCTGATATCACCGAATATCTATAAATCAAGTGCTTCATTTTGAAATTCCTCCGTCTTGGAGAGTAACAGTCTCTGGGAACAAGTAATTTTCTCTGATAAGGGAAGAGTCATGTTATTTTGTCATGGGGTGAGGGGTTGTGTCACACCTGAACATCTGTTGTCTCAGACTAACGGGCAGCAGTAAAAGATTACTGGAATTCTAAATGGGAATGAGTTCCTCACACAAGACTGTAGCTGTCTGCAACATACGAGGTATGAGCTAGCGTGAGCTAAACACTGCTGTTCGACTAATGTATTCTGAAATATTTCACATCTACGTGCTTTGTGTCTGCAAAACCAGTGCCAACCTGCAGGTATGCAACACAGTTCTCCCTCACACACGTACGCTAACATCGCCTTCAAGTGCTAAACAAAACAAGGAACCTCTTTTTTTCTTTTTTTTCCCGCCTGTTGTTCGAGAGGGCTCTGTTAAATCAACAGGAGTCTGGCAAGAGGAGTCTGTGCTGTTGCATAGGTGTGAGAATGTTCCTCCTGCCTGTCTGTTTGGCGAACGGGGAAAACAAGGGTGTTCAGCTTTGTTGTAGTGGGACTTCTTCTGGAGCCACTGTGCTGTATGCCAAGTTGGAATCCCCCAAGCCATGCATGGCTGAAATTGAGCCCTCTCTGCGGTGATGTCATGAAGTCGATGGGTGTGTTGGAGAAAGTTGATCCTCTCGCCTCAGAGAAGAGGCCCTGGGCTAGAGGCAGGAGCTCCGGAGCTGCACGCACGCACGCACAGCTCAGCAGCCTGAGCTCTGTGCATTCATATTGTTGTTTTAAAGGTGTAGGAGTACAGCATCTGAAAGAAGATTTACTGTATAGCATGTTTAGCAGTGTGATGACTGACAGCAGGGTGCAGCGGGGGACTCGCGATCAATTGACCTCTCTTCTGTGACGTGACCTGTTGGACAAGTTGATGTTTGTCTTTCTTGTATCCTTATCTGGAGTTGAATAAAGAAGGGTTGTAATAACAGACAGGTAAGAGTGATTAAAGGTAGGAACAGATACTCTGAAGGGGGAAAAACCATAAATCTACCTTCTTACACCCCGCTCTGCCTCCCCCTCCTCCCTCTCCTCCTCCTCCTCCTCCTCCTCTCTGCTCAGATGAATGGGGGGAATGCGAGTGAGTCAGTGGAGCGGCGCTGGGCCTTTGCCGAGTGACAGACAGTCTCCTGTGTGCTGCTCACTTCAAAGCACCGCTGAAACCCAACTAGCTCCTAGTAAACAGTGCCGCCTGGCCCGAAGGGCCACTTCCTGCGCTTAACTCAACTTAATGGCTGGCTTGTTTGGCTTTGCACTGAAGCAGAGAAACGAATGAAGAGTGAGAGAATGAAGACAGGCAGCGTTGGGGTGGGGTGCTGGTGGTAAAGGGAGATTGTTTTAGGGTTTACGGGAAGAAGGATTTGGATAGTGCGATGGAAAATTCAGCATTATTTAGTTGCTGTTGTCGTTCTCCAGGGGAAAACAACAAAGAGAGGAGGAAAAGGAGAATCTAAATGAGGAGAGACGTGACTGTGATTTTGTGAATATTTCAACCAAATCTTTGGATCTCAGACCATCAGGACTAAACGGAATCAGATGCTGTGCATTTAAACTTATGCCAGGAAGAAAAAAAAGCTTTTCACAAAGTAATTTCTCTCCATAAATCTTGATGTGTATGTTGCACAACCCATCTGGGACAGTTTTACATTGACCTGGCGGACTTGACCTTCTCTATGTATTCAGAGCTGCCTTTTGAGCTCAGGTTTATGATGTAAAAAAAAAAAAAAGAAAAAACATGACAAACCTACAGTATCAAACCGCTCACGTTAACTCCACAGGAGGCGGCAGCTATCTAGAGTAGATTATGTTCCCTTTAAAGTCGTTGCCCAGTTTTTCAGTGGCAGCCGTCCCTCATGTTGTTGATCTCAGATCTTAAATCTTGCATGCAGCCATTTCCTGCTTGCTTGAAGGCAAGAAGGGACAAGCCAAGGATCGGGGGTAAGACAGGAAGAATGCTCCTCCAGTTGATATTATGATGTCGCTCTTATTGGAAAGAGGCCTTGGCATGTCAGAGAAGGATCGTCTTGTTAGTCACAAGCGCTTGTCTTCTCACTGTTACTGCGTAGCTATTGTTCACGCTCCTGCACATGTACCAATAACTTCTTTTCCAACTTTGTAATAATAATATCAAGTCCGTAAAGGAGCTTAAAAGCAGACAAAGAAAACCCGGACTGAGGAAAGGGGAAAAAATGGGGAAAAGAAAGAAAGGGGGGAAAAAAACTACCCAGACGTGTAGTAAGACTGTTTCTAATCAAATCCTGGCACAAACTCAAGAAGAACTCATGCTCTGAAGGCTAGCGCTAGATTAGTTGCAGTCATACATTATCCTAACCATAGGAGAGCAGCTGAGATTTTCCAGTGCACACACTATACATCTATCTATCTTTCACTGCCTCGAAATCTCAACAGGAAGTGCAATATGTTCTTTCTCCTCCTATCGTTGCTTTTAGCGGCGGCCACTGTGAGTGGGATGGAGTGTAACAAGTTGGCAGGAGGCAGAAGTTTTAAATGTGCATTTCAGTTTCTGACTTTGATTCAGGGCCCGCAGCCATAAATTCTGGTCTCGACAGTCATCAAGAGGAGGTGTCTTGCTTTTCTCCATTTATCTCCTGTCAACAAAAATCATTTCTTTCACTTCATGTTTCTTGTTAAATTCAGATATACGTACATGTATGACAAAGATCTGTGCCACTGAGAGGCTTCATCGCCATGCAGTGTTTATCTGAAAGCATATAATAGAGTCCATACCACAGGATGGTACTGCTACTTCATCAGTGAATGACCTGAACGTTTCTTTCAACACTTAACATGTGCAGTATCAGTTGATATAATAGTACCTTTGTTGACTTCTGTTTTGAAACAGTTGGACAAGCTGCCTGACCTGTCTTCTTTCTTTCACTTCATGTTTCTTGTTAAATTCTGACATATACGTACATGGATGAAAAAGATCTTTGCATTGCTTTCACCGCTGAGGGGCTTCATCGCCACGCAGGCATCACTGGCTCAGCATAAAATGTATCCTCATAACTCATATTTCTTCTAATATTACTATGATGAATTGTCGTCCTCGTTTCTTCTTGGCTCGCCTCGGTGACTTACAAGCTATCCAGCTGTGCCTAAATCACCACACACAGTCTGTCATATCTTACTGCCTAAATAATCAGATCAGCATGTGGGCTGAATCTTTGCACCAGAGGCAAGTTCAGTAGAAACGGCGGAAAGGACTTCGGCCCTGCCGAGCTTCCGAGCTTCTTGGTGGCTCATTTTCATGCCTCATGCACGCCATTTGTTTGGGGTTTTATTGCCCGTAAGTGCACTTGGTGTCTCAGGGGTGGCTTTGACAAGAAAACAGAGCAGTGGAGAGTGGCTGTGTGATGTTAGGGGAGTTTGTTTTGCCCTCTGTCCTTCAGGGCGAGGGTGTACTGTATATGCAATCAGGGCAGAAAGTGGGAGTGCCTCAGAGCCTCTCCAGCTGCTGAGCAGAGAGGTGCCGACAGCTGCGTGACAGATATTTTGGGAGCCTGCAGTACGCCTGGGATAATAATGGGCTTGATTGGGAGGAGTGTGTGCGGAGGCAAAGGAATGGTTAATGTGCATCCGTACGCCACAGTGTGTACACAACCGTGCCACCGTCGTAAACTTTTGGGTAGATGGCACAGGGATAAACCAGGAGCGCTGAAGTGTGTGGTGTTTTAAGCCACTGTGTAATGTCATTGTTCACGTGCACGTCTGCTCGGCTTCACACTTCAATGCGTGAAGAGAAATGTGAAGCAGTTGCCGGGTTGTTACAGAGCTTTATCCGAGCAGCCCTGGAGACAAGGCAAGAATCTACCCGTAAAAATATCAATTCCAGGGTGTATTATCATCCAGTCCCTGCACAGCAGTTTCTGTGGTTCTAATTCATGAAACGACGAAGATGGATCACTTTAAGTGGCTCAGAGCATCCCGTTTGATGTGTCATGTTTGATAGAGTCCGTGATTCCTGTAATGAAGTCGAAATAATTTAATAACATATGATCGTGTTATAGATATAATTTACTGCTGTGGAAAATGGATTGAAATACTTTTGGAAACCGTAAATCATTGTCACGCAGTGTTTATCTGAAAGCATATAATAGAGTCCATACCACAGGATGGCACTGCTACTTCATCAGTGAATGACCTGAACGTTTCTTTCAACACTTAACATGTGCAGTATCAGTTGATATAATAGTACCTTTGTTGACTTCTGTTTTGAAACAGTTGGACCAGCTGCCTGACCTGTCTTCTCACCTCCTTGGAAATACTGCAATAATAAATCTGACTTGTTAAATGCTATTTTGGCTTGTGAACAAAGCCTTTTCTGATCCAAGCTGCCAGTGGGCGGGGGTAAGAGATATTACATATAATTTCTTGACATAACAATGGGCCGAAGGGTGTTATGTTCCCATGCAGCCGTTGCTCAGACGTGGATCTAGAGCGCTGCACAGTTTGAAGGCTGTGGAAGAAAATCACAAAGCCTCTAATTGATGAGTCAATCAACCCCCTGCAGACACATTATGAGGCAGTAAAATCACTCTTACTGGCACATTAATCCAATGCTGCACCACCTCGAGCACCTGCATCTGCAGGTAAACAAGGTGTGTTAAACAGAACAAGGTAACTTTAATCCAGCCTTTGTCTGTGGTTTACTCTCCCGTGGGCCCCAATAAGGCCTCAGGCTGCGACGATGACTTATTGAGTCGGCTCCTCTCTGGCGAGCGCCAGCCCCCCCTGTTTTAATGGAGGCGCTCTTAACAGCTCTTTCTGAGGAATTTACAGCCCTGGCCCCATCCCACTCCAGTCCAGGAGAGGGGAAGGCAGGGAGGGAAGCACACTGCAGCCTTGTCCCAATAGAGCCGGCAGTGGAAATGTACAGCTTCAGGCAAGGTGGCAGCAGAGCTCCTGTGTGAGCCCTATGTGTGCCCATCTGTCTCCCTATATCTCTGTGAATGTGTGTGTGTGTGTGTGTGTGCGATGGCTTGGCTGTATGTGCCTCAGAGCTCATGTTCATGTGTGTAAGTGAATGAGTGAGTGGTTATAGGAGGGCTCCAGTTCTGTAGGTTTTCTCTGTAATTTCACTCTCTGCGCAGCTTAATCGCTTCCATGTGGGCCCTCACCAACAACAGAGTGGTGGTGGAGGGCCTCATCGCAAAGGTGGGAGTTAAACACAGACGCACACACACACACACACACACTCAGAAACTCTCAAATGATCCTCTCTCATGGAAAAGGACCGCCAAGTTTGTTCAATCGTGTAACAGAAGGCAAGCAGATTATCTTCTCTTTACATTTGGAAAGGATATTAAAATGTACTTCAATCCTGCACAATGTGTTTTTTCTTTTTTTGGAGGCGGAGGTTTCTTCAGTTCGATGAACAAAGAGACATGAAAGCATTGTGTGTAAGTGTTCTGCCGGTGGCGAATGAAGCCGCATGCATCTCAGACCTCTAAAACCAGATAAAATCTTATTATTCCAATCTCCAATTTGGGAAATAGCAGGAAGTCCTTTATGCCTAATTTACGGTCATTAGTAATTTCCTCTGGAGATATTCAGAGCTTTTGTGGTGTTCCATTGCATCCTGTGTTGTTGTGTGGAGTACCCCCACACACATGTCGAGCTGTCGGCCTGGAATGCCCTGAAGACGGCCGGGCCAGACAGTCACGGTCAGTGTGAAACCAACAGAGCGAAAAACAACAGGACCTTTGGCACAACAGGGTCAGCGTTTAAAGACACCTCCACAGAGCTCTGCTGCTATTTCGGCCGCGGGGAAGTCAAATTATGAGGTGCAGGAAATCCTGTAGGCCGGGATGGTATTTTAGGAGGCGCGTCAGATTTGATGAGTCACATATTTTAGTGTGTTATCTGAGCTGAAACTGAGTTTTGAGATCAATATTTAGACTCTCAAACATTTTAATTCAACATTTGATTCGTCAGAGCCAGTGCTATTGAAGTGATGGTGAACGACTCCCCCTGCTGTCCCAGTAGAT
Organism: Karalla daura; assembly: GCA_029224185.1. Lineage (NCBI taxonomy): Eukaryota > Metazoa > Chordata > Actinopteri > Chaetodontiformes > Leiognathidae > Karalla > Karalla daura. The sequence goes on along the minus strand of CM055203.1, from coordinate 5,690,727 downwards.
GTGCTGCAACTGCCCATTTGCATTAATCACAATAAAATGGTCCCTAAGCAATAAACACCACCAAAGTATCTGCTCTGCTGTTCATATGCATAAATCTCTATGAAAATGCTGGCTGGGTTTTAGTCCGACAGTCTGTTATTTCCCAATGATGGCCTTGTGCACACACACACACACACACACACACACACACACACGATGGGAATAGTACGCTTGAAATGGTCAGCAGCTCCGGCCTCTCAGTGCCACAGCCACGGGCAATTTATGACTGTTTTTCCTGCCAGCTCGGGAGCTGCTGGGAGAAGTCAGGGGTCACTGGTCAGCTTAAGTGTTACATTTTTCACAGCACCTTGAAAGCCTTGTAATATCCTCGGCGAAGAGCGGCGTGCGTGCACTGTCTTTGTGTGTGTGTGTGTGTGTGTGTGTGTGTGTCAGTGTGAGCGCAAAATGTCAGCGGGTTCTTCCAGCCACAGCTCTGGTTGCTGAGGAGGAGGCGAGTGGAAAAATGTATTGCATATGGTTCAGTGATGGATGAAGTAGTCAACAATAACAAAACAAAGACTCAATCAAATCTCTACACACATACCGTAGATGCGTTTAAGATATTGCACAGTTAGATATAATAAGAGCCAAATTTGACAAGTAAAAACTTCAAAATAATGATGTGCGTAATGGACTGGATTGTATCACTGGATTAGAAATATCAGTGCCTGTTTTGTATCATAATAGTATCACGGGGATGCCTATCTCTAGTGGAAATAGGGGGAAAGACACAGAAAATACCTTAGACATGTTATCAGACAATCACAGGTCTCCAATCTGCCCAAACATGTATGTTTGTGGAGGGTGGGAGGAAAGCAGAGGAAATCCAAGCAATCACAGGGGTCAAAGCGGGAAACCTCTAGCTGTGAGGCAACAATGCTAACCCCCCTCCACCCAGTGGCACTCATCTAAAACAGTCAAATACTGTATTTTCATCATGTGTCCATCATGTATTTTTTACCTAATGAGCTGACATATAATAGCCTAACCAAGTCAAAGAGACCTTACATTTACATTCACTTATATACTCAAAGTGCATTTGCTTTATTGACAATTGCAGAGCGCTATATGTACAAAAATAACTTGACTATTTGAGTGTTTCAACAGTGTGGTATTGGTATTTTTATGTAAGTGAAGTTGCCAATTACCTCAGAGTGGGGAAAAAAGCATTGTGTGCTATTAGGATTTGCTGTAGTTTACACAATGCAACTGATATGGGAGCATGTGTTAGTATCTGACCACTAGATGGTGTCATCGCCCTCCTTCTTCAGAGGGCTGTAACTGACAGAGGTTGCAGTTTTCAGATAAGTGTTGTCATGCGAACGTTATAACCTTTCTAAATGATTTTTAAACTGGGTGGCTGATCACATTTCACACCCTGCCTGTCACTGCGATACCTCCAAACTCACTCAACCAGATTGTCAGAGCATTTTAGTGTCACATTGCTGGAGCAAGTTTTGGAAAAAAGAAGGAGAAGAAGAAGTAAATAGCCAAAAAAGAAATGTCTCGAGGGCATTAACTCCACTCAGGTGAAACCTGTTTGAATCAAGTTGTCATTGGTTGGTTGCCCTGTGCATATGTGTTGCGTCACAGTTTCCAAAAACTCTAAAAACTGTAAAATTCCATGATGGAGCCAGTGGACGATAGAGTAACAATAACATGCTGCCATGCATTATTAATTACTTGGACTTTGTACCATTACTTTATCCTAGTCCTAGACCGTATGTTTCATTTCCTTTAGCAGTGTTGCATTTTCAGTAACTTCCTCAAACAGCCTGTGCCGTACCATGTTGACAGTTTTTCAACCAGAAACTAGATCAGCCACGTACCACTGTGCCATTTTTTTTCAAACCCACTGTATTTATAGCATGCAGTCCTACATTTGTTATGTAGTGATATGTGTCTATCATGTGTTGACCCAGTTTTCAAAGTAATCGTGCTGCGTTACCGTGTCTCTTATCAGAAGATGAATCACCTTTTTACTACGTTCGGTCACAACCAGACCAGTTTTACAGCAATGCACAGATTCCCGTACATCTCACCCTCTGACTATGCCGTGTATATCTCTAGTCTACATCTTTATTTAGTCTTAAAGAGCTATGTAGGTTGACTCATACAGGGTCCTCTCGCCTTTATCACAGGAATCGTTTTAGGAAAGAAAGCAGACCAAACTACCGTACACTCATGCCATCAACTGGTAAAAGCTGCAGTGTGTGCAGGATGGAGGGGGGGGCTAGATTAATGGGTCAGTCAGCATGTCTCCCTCCTGTTTTAGACTCTATTGTGCGTAGTAAGTGGCTCCGTGCCTAAGTTACATTAATTATGCTCCTGCAGGCCACGGCTCGGTGGGAGAGATGCAGCATTATCAGTCTGTTTCCCTTTAATGAGCAGCTCTGCAGCTCCATTTTCTGCTAACTTTCTCTGTGTGTGTTTTCTTTTACCCAGGAAGCTGTCACGTCTTATTTAAAGCTTCATGTCTCACTTTATTAGATAGGCTGTCGATCATAAAGGTTTACATCTATAAAATGTTGCTTGCAACACCGGTACTGCTAGTTACTGTTACTGCTGCAGCCGTTATCCCGCTGTCAGGATCTTTTGATGGATCGTTTTGGATCCGGTTAACGTTTTGCAAGCTGGAACCTGCCGCTTGACTCTAAACATCAACGCATGTCGCTGCAGAAAATGTAACCAGAAATAGCCAAAAGGAGGGGTTTTAAAGGAGTTTGTGGAGCTGTTGAGTAGAGCCGGAGTCCAGAACAATAGCATGGGGGGAAAAAAAGCACAGAATGTGACATTGAGCTTGGAAACATTTATAGCAACATTTACTGGAATGACCTCACTATTTTAGATTAACTTCTTTTAACCCATGCTGCAAACATCTGCCATCATCCATGCACAGAATCATCCTGTTGGTGACTGTATATGTCTCTGTGTGTGTGTGCGTGTCTGTGCTGCACAAATGTTTGATTTGGGAATTCTTCCCCCACAGAAACTAAAACAAGCGCCACACAGTGACATTCTGTGTGATCACTGATGTGGAATTTAGGAAGTGGGGATGGGAGTGGAGTGGAAAGAGATGTTATAAAATCACCTCAGAGAGGCCCCCACACCCCCCGCCGTGTCCACCGGTCACACAGCAGCTCCACGACGTACTGTACGTCGCAGGTTGTGTGATCTGTTGAACCCAACGCGTCGGCTTCACACGTTTGTGTGAGGGAGCGGCAGCAGGTTCTTCTAGAGACACCTCTGGTCACCATAGCAGCAGGTGGGCCCTCTGAAGTGACGCTGTTACCGTGGAAACGGCCACAATTTGTATGCGTGTGAGTGTGTGTGTGTGTGTGTGTGTGTGTTGGGATATACCCTGGCGTACCGGGGGCAGGTGCTCAGCCACAACAATTTATGAGCCTGTTGTTCAGTCAGCACAGCTGTACAATCCACAGGCGTGAAGTGAACCTTTGCCGTGGTTTCGTCACCATCCTCACAAAGTTCAGTCACAGCATTGATAAGTTGGAGGGCAAACAGCGGAATCGATCAACGGCAGTGCATTCAACAAACATCCCACAATACGACCTTTGGCTGGCTGGGCAGATAAGCCCAACCTTTTTTTTTTCTCACAATCCCTCTTTCTGTCTTTCCTTGTTTACGTGCTTTTATCTGTGCGTGTCCATTAGCACCTACGGTAAAGACAAGAGTTTGAGCAGTGGGTGGGTGATCTGGCAATTAGAGTCACTTTGGAGAGATAAGGAGATGCTTGCCCTCTCTCAGAAGGCTATGTTAAAAGCGCAAAGATTTGTCATGTAGGTGGAGTTAGTGCGGATCAGGGGAGGGTGAGAATCAAGGGGCCTGGACATGTGTGAACTCAGAGGGCAGAGCTGTGCTGGCTGTGCAGGGAGCGAGTGAGCGAGCTACAGAGAGAGAGAGAGAACGAAAGAGAGAGAGAAAGAGAAACAGAGAGGGACAGATCACAGAGACTGAGACACCCACAGAGCAGTGACAAAGAAGGAAGTGTGATAACCAGCTTGGGAAATGACTGTGTAAATTGCTTGTAGTTCAGGGGGGGGTAACTCTTGCAGAGAAATGAATGGCAACGGAGCTGAACCACGGTATGTGTCAACCTTCAACATACACCTCAAGTCGGTCTCTGCATCCCGTGCACCAGGGAAGGGGCCGAGAGCTGCTGACAGCACCACTTCAGAGAGATGTGCTGCCACAGGTAAGAGCTGCAGGGAGCGAAAGAGAGAGAGGGAGAGAGAGGGAGAGCATGGATTAATATTTCAAGGGTGTGTGCTTGTGCTGGTCGTGTGTTTTAAAAGTCACGTGCATTGACAGGTCACAACATGATGGGTCCTGATAACAGTACAGTAACAGTGCTGGAGAAAAAGAAAGCTTTTATTTTCTGTCTTAAAAAAAAATGGAGAAGCTGAGATCACTCAGAGTTTGTTGCTCTAAAAGTTAATATCCGGTGTTGTGTTTGTCCTTGTCCAAATATCAGATTGTTTATTGTATTGGGGACATTTCACTTCCAGCTCCAATTTCTTATGCTCTCAAAACTTGACAGCGTACTTCCTTTCACGTCTTTTTCTTTAATTTGTGCCAATGTAAACTTGTGAAAGTTTATGGGGGGGGTTGCTCAAGTTCAAGCGTGTTATTAATTTTGCAGATATGATGTGCAGAACAGTTTATCGACTGAGTTTAATCCTTTCAGGGTAAATTAGCGCTGCACGCACACACTGTCTGCAGGCATCTGTCTGTCAGATGACAGCTTTTAGTAGCAGGTCAGCTTTCACTTCACAAGTCAGAATATCAGGAATCCATAAAACAGCTTTCTGTCAGCTTGACTGCAGTGCAAGTGTTTGCTGTGGGTTCATTTTCAACAGCAGTAAAATGTACTTCAGAGACGCCTGTAAACCTGAGCTGCTAATAAAAGTTTCAAATTCTCAGAAGTTTCAAGAAAGTCATGATGTGAGAAATGTGCAATGTGTCTGTGTGCAGAGGTGCAACTCTGTGCAGTCCAGTGTTGGTCCTTATTTACAGTCCTGCTCTTCATCAGACAGGCCTTGGTAATTATAGTGCTAATACCAGTATGTGTCATCCTCAGCTGCTGATAATATGACGATTTCCAAATCTGTAATGGATCGGGGGAGGATATACTCTGGAACTGAACACAGGACTAGGATTCCCAGTCATGCAACATGAACTCTTATGTATCTAAGGACAGAGTGGAAAAGGAGTGCAGAGTTGAAAAAAACGAGAAGAGAAATGACATGATGCACAGTCATGGTAGATCAGAGGGTGTCACCTACTCTATCTGCTCTTGTGCGAGGTGTTAGTTCATGTGACACTTTGCTTCTTTTAAGTGCCCAATGCCCCAGAGCGTCAGTCTGGTAACGAATTCCATTAGCGCACCCTTAAACTGAGTTAGGCGACTCAAATAGAGAATCATGTGCAAACCTGTTGCCTTCTACAACTTTAATTGTTCTTTTGCAGAAGCCAAGACTTGAGAGGATAAATTGTACCGAGAGCAGGTCCACCCCAGCTGGCAGGGTACTTTTAGAAACATATTGCTGTAAATCGCAAGCTAGTTTTTCACTCTTCGCAAATTTAATTTAATAACGTTAATTCTCTCCAAACTTGTCCTGACGTGTTGCTGTGCATAGTTTTGATGATCCCCTCCCTTTTTTTTGTCAAAATGCATCATGTTTTTTTCTACCTAATGCTGTTATTCCATGGATCATTGCAGCTGAAAATATCACAAACAACCAATGTGATTTTGTAACGAGACAAAACTCGGATTTGAAAGTGCTGACCCACGCGAAAGCTCGATTAAAAACAAAATCAGTCGCGAATGTGTCTGAATTATTGTGGTCAGCTTGACCCTGAGAAAGCTCACGAATAACACTCCCACATACACACCCGTCACATCGGACATGATGTTTGACTCCTCTCTGCTCTTCTCTCCTCCTCTCCCAGGATCTGGGAACCCCCCCTCGTCCAAACGCCTGGAGCCTCCTGTCTTCACACGGACCCTGGAGGACTGCTCCGTGAACGAGGGGGACGACATCACTCTGCGGGGGGCCGTCGCAGGGAGTCAGCCCATCAAAGTGTCATGGCTGCACAATGGTGAGCAACGGCAATGCACTCCGCTGCATATCGATCCGTGTTCATGCACTAATGCAACGGCGCGGTCATATCAGGCTAGCTACAGCTTCAACTTTTTGACCTCTTGAACTCTTGAGGCTTGCACCAAAGAGGTACGAAGTGCAGCGTGAGGTCTTGTTTTCTGGTTGTACTCATTCCAACATGATGTTTTATCATTCCTCTGATGTTTTCTTACAATATCTGGTGGTAGGGTGGTTGTTTCTTACATAACAGCTGATAAGATGTATATCAGGTCCAAATATTATCATATCCTCATTCATGTATGAATGCTGGATTTTAAAATGCAGCTAAAAATATGAACAGAGACCCACACCTACCTCTGTTCAGATATGGTAGGAGTTTTGTGAAGGTTAAATGTGTGTGTGTGTGTGTGTGTGTGTGTGTAGGTGCTGCTAGTTCTTTCTCAATATCTCGACTGCTCCTTGGATTCTGGCTCAAACATGTGAGGCTGGATCGCTCCAGTTAGCACTTAGTTTTGGGATAAATTGCTTAACACCACTGTTTAGCAACATTAATTTTTGTGACAGTTCATGTGAATGGTAGGCAAGAGGGCCAATCATAATAAAGCTTACAGTACGTGCGGTTGCCAGATAAGCATAACGCTCCCACATCTAAAAACTGGGCATTTACGAAGAAAGCAGTGTTCCATAACTTCTATGTTAGCAGCAAGAAACCAAGGATAAACACGCTGTGAAACCACTCTCAGTCCCCTTTAAAGATTTGAACAATTCCTGGAAACGCACCAAGTGTTTGTTATGACAGATCCACCACAGGCACATCAACAATCTGTCCTTTATCGTGTGTGTGTGTGTTTTCTTTGTCCATTTGACGAGCAGGATAGCGTGTTACTAGTTTTGTTTGCTTGCTCCAATGGGCAGGTGAAGTGGCCCGCTTTGGGAATCCGTCCTTCGATGGCAGAAAGCTGAGCTTTGTGGTGAAAGATGCCCTGCCGGAAGACGCCGGAGCCTACACCTGTTTGGCAGAAAACAGCGTGGGGAAAACATCCTGCTGCGCCGCAGTGTTTGTCCGAGGTGAGGGAGAGACTCTGGGACACAGTAGAGACATTTGCATGATTGACATTCGAGGAAGTTCACGCAGACAATTATACATGCTGCCTTTACCAAGTTCTGCACAATCCTTTGATATTATAAATTCTTATCAAACAGGAGAGAGTTTCATTACTGACAGACTATTGTTTCCCCCTTTCCTCTTTCTGAATATGAAACCAGACTTCGAAACTATGTATGCTGTGCAGAGTCGTGTCTCAAACGCAACCACTTCTGCTTCCAAGAGCATTATTGAGAATGGAAGGTCGCCACAGTCTCCCAAAGAAGAGCTGCCGACATTTAGAGGATCTACTTGCTCCTCCCCCACAGGCTCCGATAGTCCAGTGACAACTCCTCGAGGTATTAATCAGATTTATTCATTTCACAGTTTTGACTATTTCATGATAATGAATGCACACAATGCAGTTTCCTTCCCATAGTGTTCTGAAGTATGTTGTCCTCTTGGCTATTGTTGCAACCTATTCCAGACATCCTTGTTATGTCTTATCTTTGTGAATGTATAGGAAATGCATCATTTCCACTTGTGCGTGATTGGCTGTCAGGCTACAGGCTGAGCCTCTTTTACAACAATGCAGCAGCTTGATACACCCACTCAAGGTTCACAGTCCCAACGCCATGTAGGGGAGTGGACAGAGGATTCAGTTCTGTAAAAGTTGCACAGTCTGTAAACTGATAGCCGTAGAGCTGAAGAGCAGAGCCACACCTCTGCCCTCGCCTATTAAAACCCTACCTGCGCTTCATCCCTCTCTGCAGAAGTCATCCCAAAGAAGAGGGCCAACTCTGGAACAGGTGAGGTTCACAACTGATTCTGCTCCACTCGTCGCTTGCACCTGTCTGCACTCACTTATTCTCACTCATGTTTCTCAGTGCTGCAGTGATGCCTAGTTTGTCTACTTTTGTTGGAGTCTGTGCTTTGTTTGTGACTTGATTCTGGCACTCCTGGGCTTGTCCCTGGAGCTTCCAGCTTCTTGTTTAGCCTTTGTCCTTACCATAATGTTGCTCTCTGTGCTATTGTGCTGCCATATACTGAAGAACTTTACCTTAGGGTGCAGCCTGGAACAATAAAAGCAAGACCGGCTCATTTAAGAAGGCCTGAATGTCTGTCATGAGTGCACTGTGCATGCAGTGCAATCTTTATAGCCGTATTGGTTTTATTGTTTTATGAATGAAATTTAAGGAGTAATATGATTATTACTCATGGACAGACAGTAATGTAGAATCAGACGAAGGTAAAGTGCCGACTGAAGGTAAAACCGAGGTCATTTTAATTTAATTTTATCAGATTTTCTGCAGTCAAATGCACCATCCTGCTGCGTCAGTATTTGAATAATGACAGTATGAGAAATGATATCAAGTCCAGCTCATATATGGAATTTCCTAATCTCATGATCATGCATGGTGCCATTATATACAGCACGTACAGTGAAGTAACAAGGATGCAGTACAGACAAATATCAGCAACGTGTTTGCTTCCTTTTGGTATATTTGCTTAAGTAAATGGCGTGGAACACATGATGGAACTGGGGTGTCCTCTAAGAACAAGTGAGCCACTTAAACATGCATATGATTACACAAGGACTGGTTGTGCCCACGTGGGGAAGGTCGCCTGTGCTTGTTTCCAATTGAGACACTCGGTCTGCAGTGCTCTGCAATAATAAGGGTCTCAGGAGGAGTAGCGCACTTCCAGTCCACGCAGCTCTCACCACTGATCACATAATCCCATCCCACTGCCAGCTGTTTTCTCTGCCCCTCTACTTTTATCTCACACGCCAGTTTCCTCCCGGTATGATGTTCCAGGGCCTTGAACGCAACCAGTGACGCTACAATGAGCAGGCCGACTGCGGGTGATACGCTCACTTTGTTTTGTCTTCGCAGGTCCCGTATTGCATTTTGAGAACCCTCCCCAGCACGTCAAGGTGGAAGTGGGTCAAACTGCCCGGGTGAGGTGTTGTTTCGCTGGCAGTTCTCCTGTGGTTTCATGCTGGATCAGAAACAAAGATCAGGTGGGTCACAGGAGATGTTTTGGCTCTGTGATGTCATTTGCACTCACTGTTTCACATACACATATACATTAGTACATTTTTCCACATAGCTTCATATGTATTTCTATCTCTATATTTATATTCTTCTGTCTGCCTGCACATGCAGATCGTGGATGGACCAGAGCTCTGGGTGGACAACACAGACCTGAGCAGCACTCTGGTTATAGCCGAGGCTAAACCGCAGCACACAGGCCGCTATACTGTGGTGCTGAGGGACCGCAAGAACTCAGCGAAGCACACCCTCACTCTCTCTGTCATAGGTGAGCAAATGTCAGCCCATCAAGCAATCAGACTTCATTTGTACAGCGCCTCTCGATCGAGATATAGCATAAAGGTGTTTTATATAAAGAAGACAAGTTAAAGCATAATCCCCTCCCACACACACACGCACACACACACACACACACACAAGCACTTTCTGTCTGTCACGTGCACTTTGAAAGAGGCTTCAAAGGCGGCCAGTAAAAACTGAAAGTGCTATGTCACTGTCAACAGTTTGTCACAAAGAAACACCAATGATAAATTATCAAATAGATGAATAAAGGAAATCAATACATTATAAAACTGAAGTTTCAAGACTTGACTCAAGACTTGAAGACGTTTCAAGATAGATAGATAGATAGATAGATAGATAGATAGATAGATAGATAGATAGATAGATAGATAGATAGATAGATAGATAGATAGATAGATAGATAGATAGATAGATAGATAGATAGATAGATAGATAGATAGATAGATAGATAGATAGATAGATAGATAGATAGATAGATGGATAGAACGTCTCTGCTAGAGATCGGGTCCAAGGCAATAGTACCCCACCCCCCACCACCCCCAAGATCAAAATATGGTCACCTTAAGATAGGAAGATAGGTGGATAGATATGCCTTTTTACTCATTCCGCAATGGGGAAATTTCATTTAAAATAAGCATAAATATAGCCACTGAAATCAAAGAGGATAGTACAATAAAAGGACTAATTCAGTAATTGATCTGCATCCAACCAGAGAGGCCTCAGCCCCCCGCTTCCTGCCCTGTGATCACGCTCATCTCGACCACCAATCTGGTGCTGTCCTGGTCGGGCCCGTGCTACGACGGAGGCAGCGTGGTCCTGGGTTATGTGGTGGAGGTGAAGAACCAAGGGGCCGGGGATTGGAGCGAGCTCACCGCCCAGTGTCAGAGCACCTCGTACAGAGTGCGCTCCGGGCTGCAGCCTCAACAGGAATACTGCTTCAGGGTGAGGGCCTACAACGAAGTGGGAGTGAGCGAGCCGGGGCCGGTGTCTGCGGTGGTCAGGATGGAGCAGAAAGGTGAGGCGATGGGAGGTGTTGATACCTAATTCAACACAACAAAGACAAAGTATAATGGAGCTTGTATGACAGCTGTTGTGTCGTTGTGTGCTTGTTTAGAGAAACAACAAGAGGAGGAGTCGCCCCAGGCCTTTACCTGTGTCACTATTGACTCTTCCCACAAAGTTTCAGATCACTACAACATGCAGGAGAAACTGGGAATGTGAGTATCAACTGGAACCAGCCAAGGAGCCTTGAGCTCCACGGCTAAAGCCTGACATTTCCAGAGAAAATAACTCCTTTTATTAGCACCAGTTTACCTTGGAAGAGCGAAGGTCCTGCCTCGATGGGGATTAAAAGTACTTGCATGTGCAGACACGATTCTGATCTAGAAAGCCTCAAACACACAACCAAGGAGGCGCAGTCCAATTGAAATACAGTGCTCTATCACTTCAGTCAAGATCAAGGGATTAAAATGACTAATCTCACCTGTCGGTCAGGGGGAAGTTCGGCCTGGTGTTCAAGCTGACGCACAAGGAGACGGGACGCGTGTGCGCCGGGAAGTTCTACAAAGGCCGGCGGGCCAAAGAGAGAGAGGCGGCTCGGAAAGAGATCGAGCTGATGAACCACCTCCACCATCCCAAACTGGTGCAGTGCCTGGCGGCGTACGATCACAAACCGGAGATGGTCATGGTCATGGAGTTGTGAGTGCGGTCATGGAAGCAGCAGGAGTCTTGCAACTTCAAACGTGGGTTCAGAGGAAGACGGACCTGTGACTGTGTGTGTGTGTGTGTGTGTGTGTGTGTGTGTGTGTGTGTGTGTGTGTGTGTCTGTCCGCAGCATCGCGGGTGGCGAACTCTTCGAGCGCATCGTGGACGACAACTTCGAGCACACCGAGCCGACGAGTGTGCGCTACATGCAGCAGATCCTGGAGGGCATCGCCTACATGCATCAGAAGAAGATCGTCCACCTCGATCTGAAACCCGAAAACATCGTGTGCAGCGACACCACCGGCACTTCCATAAAGATCATCGACTTTGGATTGGCCAGCACGCTAGGTATGTGAACCGAAACAAAGTTGTAATTGTCGGTTCTTTATGTATTTGTTTCTCCTGTCACACCTTTTATCATTATTACAACAGCTTATAATGATAAAAACAATAATAATAAGAAGAGGAAGACAAAGAAGAAATTGGTAATGAAGAAGAAGAACAATAATGATAATAATAGCTGAATTATAAGTATTTTATTATTGACGTTTTCCTATTTTATTTCACACCTCTTATCACTTATTATACTTGTTTACTGTACTATGGAGAATATAGACTGTTGTGTGTTGTCACGTGTTGTAAGTATGATGATCCCAGAGCAATTTACTTAATTGGATGAATAAAGTGGCCCCTCCAGACTATTTCATAACACCAAATCATTTTGCATCTCGCCTGACAGATAGCAACACACCTCTGAAGGTGATGCACGGGACTCCAGAGTTTGTGGCGCCTGAGGTGATCAGCTTCGAGCCCGTGGACTTGGCCACAGACATGTGGAGCATCGGGGTCATCTGTTACATATTGTGAGTACATCACTGAGCCGTTCGGTGACTTGTATCGCCATCTAGTGGTTATGAGCTGACGTTGCTCCTCTGCTTCGGCCCCAGGCTGAGTGGTGAGTCTCCATTCCAGGGTAACAGTGAGGCAGAGACCCTCGCCTTGGTCACAGCTGCCGAGTGGGAGTTTGACGAGGAGAGCTTCGATGAGATCACAGACGAGGCCAAAGATTTCATCAGCTCGCTGCTCGTCAAAGAAAGCAGGTGATTTCAACAGGGTTAGCCTTGGCTTTATTGAATAACCAGTCAATTCTCAGCCAAAGATGTGCAGCAGGTCCTAATACATCATCGTTAAATAGTGAATCTGAACTGGGACAGAATATGATGTAAACTAAGAGTGATGCAAACCTCATTGCCCCATGTTTCCAAAAGACTTAGCGTGTTCCCCATTTCTATTCAGATATGCCCTTAAATGAAGTGTCAGGCAAACGTAAGACTTGGTGTTTACATGCTCCACAGCTGTATTAGAGATCCTGTTTCTTTTTAGTTCAGGTTGCTAAAAAGTAAAGTTGCTCTGTTGTACAGCAAGGTATTTACTGTAAATCACATAATTATTGATGTGAGTGGCAGGCAAGACATCCAGTCAGAGTAAAGCTTATGTTTAGGAGCCAGATAACCGTAAGTGGACACCAGATCATTGCAGAAATGTACCATAAGGAGTAATTTCCAGGAAACCTAATGTCCTAATGTCGCTCAGCTAGCTAAATTAGCCGAAGATAATATTGATATTAATAAATACTCCAATCAACCACTCTGTCTCCCAGGAAGAGGATGTCCTGTAAACAAGCCCTCGCTCACCCTTGGATGGCTGCATTTGACTCTGGAGACGTTGCTGCAACCAAGAATCTGTCGAAGGAGAAGATGAAGAAGTTTCTAGCTAAGCAGAAGTGGAAGGTGACGCCTCAGAATGAGAATAAAAATATTGTTTTTTTGTTTTTTTTTTCGTTTTCCATCCCTCACTTTCGCCATCTCGTGTTTTGCAGAAAGCAGGTAAGGCCTTGTTGGCCCTGAAGAGGATGACTCTGCTCTCGAAAAGCGACAGCTCTTCCTCTCTGACCAGCCCTAAAGAAGGTGAGACATCTCGCTCTCCTCCTCCAAGCCTTGCACAGCACTCCTAGAATTTACTGTACACTCTTTTTTTTTTTTAATCCAATCCCTCTCTCCTTACTTCTGTGTCTCAGACTCTCCAGAGACCCCGGAGACAGAGCATGCTCTGCAGTCTTTGGAGCGTAAGATGCATTGTCCGCCGCAGTTCACACAGCGTCTAGAGGACCAGAGAGCAGCCCTGGGATCCAGTGCCCATCTCTCCTGTCACCTTACAGGTACTTCTCACCTGCGCTCCATGTGTCTTTCCTCTTTGTGGTAGTCTGTCCTCTTTGTCTGGTGCACATTATCATTCATTATTTCTATAAATATCCCAGAATACCTGAGAAATGGAAATGTCCTTTGACTTGATTCTTCAACTTTTAATTAAGTTAGTTAATCAACTCGACCCCGTTAATCAACTGATAAGATAATCGGCATGATTGGATGACATGATAGATAATGCCATTCTAGGAATCGATCAGCTGATTTAAGCATTTTTTAAGCTTCAGCTTCTTAAATGGGAATATTTCCAGTTTTCTTTACTCCTCCATGGACAAAAAAATTGAATGTGAATGAAGTGAAGACAAAAAAAGGCATTCGAAGACTTGAGCTTGGCATTAACAATTTTCACAGTTTTTGCGTCAAACCAAACAACTACGAGATGAAGTGAGAAAGTAAACAACAGATCAACTGTTTGTTACAGAAAAAAAGACAGACACACACATTACTTTCATCATTCATACTGTAGATACTCTTCTGTCGTCTTTGCATCTGCAATAATCCCAACTGTGGGATTTATGAAGGTTTAATCTTATATTGTTTTATCATAAGAGATGTCAAATAAATACAAAAGGCTTGCAGTTTCTGGTCCTCAGTCCTCCCACCTGTCTCGGCAGGATATCCCGACCCGGAGGTGGTGTGGCTGTGTGGCGAGGAGCCCGTGCTGGAGTCGCCCACGGTGCAGATCGAGTACGAGGAAGACGGCCGCTGCACCCTGATCCTCGCCAAGGTCGGGCCTGAGGACGCCAACGTTTACACCTGTCGAGCTACCAACGACCACGGGGAGGCGTCGTGCTCAGCCAAACTGACCCTTCGAGAGTGAACTCGTCGTCCGTGTCAGCTGAGATGAAATAGGTTAAACATGATGTTTTTGTGCCTTGAGTGGTCTGCGTTGACCAAAATATTACATCCTGGTCGTGGCTGAGAGTATGTATTATTGTAAAAATGTTATGAACAGATGAATATTGTTACAGAGCTTCAAGCAGAGATAGGGGTAATATTTTTCAGTTGGACTAACATTTGTTTATTCACTACCTTGCAGCTTGCAGCTTGAACTATGAATCTATTTCTAACCTTGGTTCATGGATGAATGATGAAGATAATTATTAACTCTCTGCTGTGATATGAAGATATGAATATGAATAAACTGGGTTATCCACTTTGAAAGGAAAAGCCTCACTGTTGACTTGTGATTCCTCTTGTGCTTCATTTTACAGTCATTTTTAGGTGAAATTGAAAAGTGTTTTTAAATGAAGATGTCAGAAAACAACATATGGACCTCACCTCTCCTTCCCAAACAAAAAGTCCAGGTGTTCATATTCACATTCATAATGGTCATATTTATTTCATCTTTGCATTGCTAATCCAAATGAGCAACTACAAGGTCAATGTTTTATTGTTTTATTGCTTGTCGTTTCAACATAAGACGGTTATGCAAAAAAGAATTAATGAGATAAAAGAAGAGAGACAGACATCGAGAGAGTCTATCAAGAAATCACATCAACACAAACATACACGGCATGTTTCATTCTTCAATCAAAATCAGGATAAAATCCTTATATTGCATAAAAGTCTGATCATTCATGGAAACCTAAAACCATTTCAATTGTTTAAATTATGACGTGAAGAGCAGAAAACCGCTGAAGCTGTTGTAGTTTATGCTGTCATCATAGATCAACCTGTTCGCCCACAGCTCCACATACACACTGTCTCCCACCTCCAGTGAGATGACCACAGCGTTGCTTCCCATGGCACTGACAGACCCTGCATGGCCCCAGATGGACGTCAGCAGCTCACTGTTCTTCTTGAGACTCACAGCAGAGTGGTGAGTGGGACTGGCATTGTTGAATGCGGTGCATTGGAAGAAATATACTCCTTTAACACTTGCTGTGAAAATTCCTGCAAAAATAAAGGAAAGCAGTTACATTGTCCTACTACCTCCAATTAGGCTCTTCAGCTGCTGCACCTCCTTTTCAGCATTTTGCATCCTCTGCTCCAGAAGTGCTATTTTTTCCATCACGGGGACTGTCTCTCCCATTGCTCCCATATTCTGTGCTATGGAAATGATGGATTGAAGGCAGCTTCAGGATCCTCAGTCCTGGGGGATGGTGAAACCAATCTGATTAATTTGCAGTTCACACAGCAGGTGAATGCCCAAATCAGGACTGTAATCTTCTTCACCTTTGTGGTTGTGGCAAGTACTCTTCAATGCTGTTTGTCTCGGTCAAGCCTCGGTCAAGCCTCAACAAGAAAGTCCAACCTAGTCGAGAAAGTCTAACAAATGAGCAGTGGTAACCATAAACTGTGATGACGCAGGGCAAAGTCTTAAACAAAAACTTAAGAGTGACACGCCTTCCATGAATGTAGTCACATTCCAAAAACATGATTATGTAATCGTACCAAAACAGGGCAATTCCGCAGATTGACAACACTGCTGCATAAATCCAAGCAGTAAATTGCTTTATGGGAATTATTCAAAACTGTATGTCACACTTCAAAACAAGGCTTTGAAAGACTGCATGTCATCAGGTGGTTGTTTATTGCTTTAGATGTCAGAAAATTTCCAGAAGATTTCAATAGGACAAAGGCAAGGAATGGACCCTGGACAGTTCTACAGTCCTTAACAGGAAACACACACACATGCGCGCGCGCACACACACACACACACACACACACACACACACACACACACACACACACACACACACACACACTGTGGATTGTGGAAGAAAACTAGAGCACCAAGAGAAAACCCATGCAGACCATATACAAACTCCAGACAGAAAGGTTCTTATCCCAAATGGGACTCGATTCAGCAACTCGTTGTGATGCGATAGTGTTATTCACTTAATAACTGTCACATAAAAAAAATAATAATAATTTTTTATTTGATTCCATGCATTTTACCAACTGCAATTCAACCTTTTTACAAAGCTGTGACGGTGACTTGTGATGCTGAAATTATGATGTAAAGAGCAGGAAACCGCTGAAGGAGTTGTAGTTATTGTGGTCATCATAGACCGCTCTGTTCGCCCAGAGCTCCACATACACAATGTCTCCCACCTCCAGGGAGATGACCACAGCGTTGCTGCCAATGTCATGGGCATCATGTCCTGTGGTGTCCCAGACAGACGTCAGCAGCTCGCCGTTCTTCTTGAGGCTCACGACAGAGTTGGGGTCGTGACTGTTTAACATGGAGAATCGGAAGAAATATACACCCTTGGCCCTTGCTGTGAAAATGCCTGAAGCAATAAGGAGAGTAGTTGTTGTAGCAGATTACAGTGCAGTATTAGAGAGCGTCTGCCCTTGCTCTTCTGGAACCAAACAAACTGTACCTGTGGCAGGATTGTAGTTATTGCCAACGTTGGAGAACACCCTCTTGTACTGCAGTGCTGTGGCGGTGCTGAAAGGTCCGATGTTTCCTAAGCCTGAATCCCTGAGAGCTGCAGAAAAGGCCACCTTAGGTGTACCTGGGGACATCAGGTCACCAAAAGCACATTAATGGCAATTCATATCGAGGAGAATCTTATCTTGTTATCATGTCTCATGCAAAATGTCTCCGCTACCTCCGATCAGGCTCTTCAGCTGCTGCACTTCCTTTTCAGCTTTTTGCATCCTCTGCTCCAGGACTGTTATCGTTTCTGTCATGCTCCTGACTTTCTCTCCCATTACTCCCACAGTCTGAGCTATGGAAACGACAGAGTCACAGCAGCCTCTGGTCCCTGGCTCCTGGAGGACGTTGTCACCAGTTTCATTATCTTGCACTTCACACAGACAGCAGGTGAACGCAAGAATCAGGACTGCAATCTTCTTCATCCTTGCGGTTTTGGCAAATCTTCTTCTATGCAGTCGCTCTTTGTCCAGTCTCTCCTTTTTATACTTCATCTGATACTGTGTGGACCAAGAAACTCCAACCTTGATGGTAAAGTCCAACAAATGATGGACAGCAACCATAAATCACTGAACTTTAATGCGTAACTAGTCCATTTGATAAAAACAATTGTTGGACTTGATGAACCAATGGCTTATGTAATATCTTCTTCAGTCACATGCTGATAACAAGGTATCTGTCTATCTGCATTACAACCAATGCAAATAAAATTATTTAATTTTCATGGTTAACATTCATTTTATTGCTAAAACTAAATGTTATCACTGTGTCATTCTCCTTATTTCATCTTATTTCAGAACACACACACACACACACAAAGACACCATCTACTTTCATACTAACAGCTTGAGGAAGTTTAAAGTCCAATTGAAGTCCAATCGACCTAAACAAGCATGTTTTTGGGCCGTAAAGAAAACCAGAACACCGAGAGAAAGCTCATGAAGACAATACACAAACTCCAGACAGAAAGGTTCTCATTCCAAATGGGACATGATCCAGGAACTTTATTGCTGCAATGTGACAGATGGCGCTATTCACTAAGCCACTCCTTTTTAACTATATGCACAGCCAGGGATGGATGTCGTGGATGGCTCAAGAGTTGAAAGTTACATAATCAACCTTAGCAGACTTCAGATCTCTGCAACCTGTTCCTACATGTTTTGAATCTTGTTGTTTTAATAAATGCAATCATTTCAAAATGAGACAAAAGAAGAGACACAGACATTCTGCAGATCAAACAATATTCATATAACCACCCAGAAGTCAGCAAGAAAGTGTCAAGAAATCACAACATTCTGTTAAATCAAACATGTACAACCTGTATCATTCTTCGTTTAGAATCAATTGCCCACAGTACTATTCCACTTTGCAGTATAAAAGGAGATAAGCATTACTGTAAAAGTCTGAACTTACATGGAAACCCGAATGGATTTACACTGTATAGATTATGGTGTGAAGAGCAGGAAACCGCTGAAGGTGTTGTAGTTCATGCCGTCATCATAGATCAGCCTGTTCGCCATGAGCTCCACGTACACACTGTCTCCCACCTCCAGGGAGATGACCACGGCGTTGCTGCCCATGTCGTTGGCGTCAGACCCCGAGGTGTCCCAGACGGACGTCAGCCGCTCGCCGTTCTTCATGAGGCTCACGACAGAGTTGGGAGTGGCGCTGAGGTTGTTGAACATGGAGTATCGGAAGAAGTATACGCCTTCGACCCTCGCTGTGAAAATGCCTGAAAGAGTCAAGTAGAGTGGTTACATTTTCCAGAGTTCTCATTCCCTCCATTTTGATTCTGTATCAAGCAAACTGCACCTGTGCCAGGATTGTAGTAACTGCCAACGTTGGAGAACACCCTCTTGTACTGCAGTGCAGTGGCGGTGGTGAAAGGTCCGATGTTTCCTGAGCCTAAATCCATGAGAGCTGCAGAAAAGGCCACCTTAGGTGTACCTGGGGACATCAGGTCACCAAAAGCACATTAGAGGCAATTCATATGGAGGAGAATCTTTTCTAATTATCATATCTCATGAAAAATGTCTCCGCTACCTCCGATCAGGCTCTTCAGCTGCTGCACATCTCTTTCGGTGGATTGCACCCTCTGCTCCAGGACTGTCATCTTCTCCGTCATGCTCTTGAATTTCTCTCCCATTGCTCCCACAGTCTGAGCTATGGAAGTGATGGAGCAACTGCAGCTGGAGGATCTCCCGGTGTCCTGGTCGACATTGTCTTGCTCTGTGCACAGGCAGCAGGTGAACGCCAGAATGAGGACTGCAGCCTTCTTCATCCTTGTAGAAAATCTTGTTCTTTTTGTGCAAAACAAGAAATTCCAGTGTTTGGAAAGGCCCACTCAAAGTCCGACAAATGATGGATGGTAACCTTCAACCTTTGATGACGTATGGTTTCAGATTCAAAAGGTATTTCTTCTAAAACGAGGCAGTTTTGCAATTTGGTAACGGCACTGCATAAATTCACTGGGATCTAGGGATCTTCACACAGCTTCACTATGACCCATTACTAACTTTACTGATGAGAAAAAAGATTTCAGATCTTAAAAAATCACGGCTATTCTGCTGTCCTTCAAAGAATAGTAACACAAGCAACTGCAGCTAGAACAAACTGGCACAAAAACAACACAGACATTTTAAAAGTCATTCGCCTCTGAAAGTAGATCATGGAAACGTACACTTTTTTGTAATCAAAAATCTTGGTATCTTCAAATTTGTAAGACTCGCCACCTACATCTTCATAATGGGCACAGTTCTTAATTGAACAATTGTTTTATTCTGTATCAGGATTGATTAAAACTCCATTTCACACTTCAAAGACAAGGTTGTGAAACTGTGATAGATTCATGTTGGAATATGTGCCATTAAGCTGATCAGATACTTCATTATTGCATAAAATGTCAGAAAATGCTCTTATTAGACATATATCTTTGTATAATATATGCTCCCATTGTATCAGTACCATTTCTCAGTTGTTCTGCTTTGACGCCCTGTGGGTTTAGTTGCACCCAGTTTCCTCAGTGTGAAGAGGAATCTAAATATGTCATTCCCGCTCTCAGAATGTTTTCCTTCATTTTGGAAATCCCATTAAATCATTTGTAGCGACGTCTGGCGCTACAAACAGACTGACCCTGTACTTACAGATTGTGAAGAGTTGAGAAATCAGTGCCGCATGTCCCTCCGTGAGTAAGGCAAGCTGTTCTCAGAAGCTAAAGATCTGGGATGGCATGGACATGTTGACTGTGGTGTCGGGTTGTTGTGTGTTTGCATAACTGAAGCGTTCCCGGACAGACACGCCTTTGTCCTCAAACTCTGGCCAAACTCAACACGAGGCAGGTTACAGATATGAGCCACCACATGGGATCAACTACGGCATATTAAGAAAAGATGCTTCAACGTGTTGATTAAATAAAAACTTTTTTTTATTCCAGACAAAAAACAAAATGCT
Source organism: Karalla daura (assembly GCA_029224185.1). Taxonomy (NCBI): domain Eukaryota; kingdom Metazoa; phylum Chordata; class Actinopteri; order Chaetodontiformes; family Leiognathidae; genus Karalla; species Karalla daura. The sequence goes on along the minus strand of CM055203.1, from coordinate 5,670,319 downwards.
CCGATCAGTACATTCACACGCACCCGTAATTTCACATAGAAAACGTTTGTGCTTAAAAGAATACTCTGACGACATTCAAACACTGCTACCACCCGAAATAAATATATATGTACAAGAAAGTAAATAAATTAGTAGATAAATAGTTTTAAGAGATTTCCAGGTGCGGGTCAACTCAAGTGAGCGAGTGCAAACAAAAAAGAAGAAGAAGAAGAGGAAGAAGAGGAAGATCCAGCCTCCTGTGTAAGACAAGTGTTGGGCAGTGAGTGGAACAGGCCTCTGCTGAGTGCCAGGGGGAGGAGTCTCCTCATGTCGAGCGCCTCCTCAGCGGCGCCTCCTGCTGGCTCCTGTAAAGCGTCGCAGCCCGGAGCTCGAAGGCGCCGACCATCTGCTTCACCACCTCGTCAAAGAACACGCTGGCCAGCTGAGAGTGCAGCAGAGACTTGAACTCGAATGACACCTGCGGAGGATGAGGACACGTTCGCCAAAGGTTTAGTTTTACTGACTCACAACCCAAGTATCTGACTACAGAGATGAATCCGATGCATGGTTTCCTCTTAAAAATATGCGGGAAGTTGTGTTATCACGCTAGGTTAAAGGTTTCGAATTCCCCTCCGTCTTCCCTGGGAATCGATCTCTAGTATTCAGCATGCTCCACTGTGATTAATCCACTTCCTCAGAGACTATGAGGTAATGGGAGCTGATGCCGAGGTCAAGCAGCTCCTTAACACTGTTCCCTGTCCTGACAGCTATTTCAGGCTTTAAGGGAACTAAGTTTAGACCGTAATGAGATTCGGCCCCTTCACTTCCTCCAGACGCTAATCCATTCACAACTGTACAGGAAAGAAGAAGATCTGGAATCAAGTGTCTTCTTCAGCTTCAGCAATCTGGTCTCTGAAACCACTTGGATGCAATTATTCTTTTGTAAATTCTGAACGTGTAAGTTTACTTTACCCTAGAAATGTGAAAAATCTAAATATAGCAACACAATACTGGTGATGGCAACAGCTACATGACCTGTTGCTTCAAACAAGATAGTGAGATATGTTTTTTTTTTCAATTTAGTACATTTTCTGAATCTACAAAATCAAAGTTTTAGACATACATCTTCCTCAAAATGTAGTCTTTTTTTAATACACTAATTATGGGATGTTACAGAAATAGACTGTCCTGATTGTGGCTCATGCACAAAACACAGACATAGGTTTAGGTTGATCTGCGCTTACACTTACATAAAACTCCACTCTGCAGGAGGCTGGTAGGTCTTTAGGTCCAGGGGAAAACCTCCATATCGTTTCAAGGTGGCTGAAGAGGGACCCATCAGTGCACACGGCCTGTATGAAAACGACATGACCTTCTTTTAGTTATTATCGCCGGCTACACACAAAAGTGACACACACACAGAGCTGCTACGAGCTGGAGGAGCGGGACTGTTCTCCGCGTCAGGACTCACCCTGACTTTGTGGTTTGGGACGACGGTTATCTCAGACGTGTAACGCTCCACGATGGGGGGGAAACCTATCTCCAGCTCGGCCTGGACGTCGCCGTTTCGCCTCTTAATGACCCGGGACTTTTTGCACCAGGGAACGAAGTGTTGATACTGGTCCACACCGGCCACCACGCTGTAAATCTGCTCTGGGGTGTACCTGCACACACGGTCACACAAGGCTCAGGGTTCATTCAGGTCGCCTTGGCGCGCGTGCACCGATCTTTCATGTGGATGTCGTCCCCAGGCTGAAACACTCACCCCAACGTCCGGGACTCTGTGTACTCCATCCTGCGGGTGCTGATGGGAGCAGCCAGGTTGATGAAGCTGCGGCTGGGTGTGCTGACCGGGGCGGGGGGGCACAGAGGCAGACTGGACCTCCTCGCTACCAGGGCCCCACAGGAACTCAAGCGTCTGAGGGGAGAATGAAAACAATGAAGAGAAATAGACATTGGTATTGGAATATTCATCCTCTTGGGAAGGTCAAACATGCATAGATCAAGGCATGGAGCACTGATGCCTTCGATATACAATGGATGAGGGAAAGAAAATTCCTTTGAACACCTTTCATCAGTCCACACAACAATACAATCCCAAGATTCTGAAGTTATTTTCTACTTTCAATTTGTGCATTTAACCTGAATGCTAACAGGTGTGCAGTCAAAGTCTAGAACTGACTTAAATTAGGACACATTTCTAGACAAGTGAAAAGTGATTTTGTTTCTGCACATTTTACTTTTTCAATAATTTTCCAATGTTTTCCAGAACTGGGAAAATAGGTCACTAGCTTGTGACACTTCACAGCGATAGGACAAAATAACTACAAAGGGATAGCAGGGAAGTGAAAGCGAAATTCAGAAACCATGGGATCCATGCGTATTGGTGCAAAAAAAAGAAAAGCATCAGAGAGCATGTGAAACAGAAACCAAAAACAACACGTGCCTGAAGAGAAACTGTATTAATGCGTCCGTGCTAAGGACGATGATTACTTTAAACGTTCGGATCTCCAAAGGTTTCAGAAACACCTGTGATACAGTCACGGTCACCTGCCCTGTCTTGTGACACCTGTGGACCCAGTATCCACTCACCTGACATTGGCTCTTGTGCAGTTTCCTCTCACAACTTTGGACGAGTGGGCTTCAGACAGCTCCAGCAGCGCCTTGCAGAGAAGAGGAGTCGCTTTGGTGCTCATGGTGAAGTTTAAGTTAAAGAAGCTAAAGTTAAAACACAGTTTTGTGAGGACAGTACTCAGGAAGTAACGATAATAGCGCCCGTGCTTGGCTCTAATGAATTTCAAGAGTCGCTCCACTTTACCAGACGCAGCGGTGACGCAACTGGAGGCGCTCCAGCCAATCACAGAGCAGCTTAAAGGTCGATCGCTCATTGGTCAATTAGCTGTGACGTAGGGAGGTGAGCGGAAACGGGGCCAAGAAAGCTTGAAAATCGTCAGCGCTGACATTATTTGCAATTTTGGGGATGTTGTATTTGTCAACACAGGCGAAGTTTGTCACCACACGTGCACTACCTTGCTAGTATTTGTGGCAGTAGTAGTAGCAGTGGTAGTAGTAGTAGTAAAAATTACGTATTAATTAGTTTAATAAAGTTAACACATTATCAGTACATTATTAAGTGTTATTTATTAACTGTTTAATAAAGTTAACACATGTTCATTTAGCTTACAGCCATTGAACATTTGGTTTTGTAGACCTAATGTTTTCTACACCTATCTATCTATCTATCTATCTATCTATCTATCTATCTATCTATCTATCTATCTATCTATCTATCTATCTATCTATCTATCTATCTATCTATCTATCTATCTATCTATCTATCTATCTATCTATCTATCTATCTATCTATCTATCTATCTATCTATCTATATATATATTGCCATCTTCTATAAGAGTATGGGCCGTTGCCCAAGAATTCCTCTGTGTCCAGACAAAAAAAAACAACTCTGTTTACTCTTGATTCTTAATTGTGTTGTTATCAAGGGGTGAATATTTCCAGTATTCGTCAGAATGAGAAAGTCACAGTCAGAGTTCATGTTGACAAAACGTCACACTCACCGTTGTCACCTGACAGCAAATGACACGGAGAGGCAGATGTGTGACCGTATTTGGTAAACCTGAACCTCTTTTTTTTTCATGAGTCACTGCCGAGTTCACTGGGTTTTGAAAGGCTGCTTCGACCGAGCCAAAGTCCGGATGATAAAACGTGTGGTCGAGCGCCTGGACAGAGTGAAGCACATGCTGTGCATGTGACTGGACTTTGATGCTGAAGTGGAATAAAGTTCATCGCTTGCTCTCCAATTATCAGTAGTCAGGAACTGGAACACTCATAAAATGATCAGTCTACTTCATTGTCTTACATAGACAAAGTGCATCTGGGTGAATTATGATAATAGGAGCAACAGTTGATTTAATTCACCTCACAGTGGCTTTTGGATGATTATCGTTATACTGACACCTGTAAGTCCTGCTGTATTAAGTGTGTGGTAACACAAGCAGAGATCCTGGTACAGGATGCACTTCAGGATCCTCTGCTTCTATTCAGGGCACTTGATTGGGGAGGGATTAAAAGAGCCTCAATCAGGGCTATCAAAGATAAGCTGGAAACGTAACTCACAGACGAGCTGACCTGTCCCAGGTCGCAAGAGAGCTTGCACACGGCCCTAAAGTGTGAGCTATACCCAAAAAAGACTCAGTCAGAGGATGGAAGTTGTTCCAGCTGGCACTCAATGAGGCTTTGATGACAGTTCAACACACTGTCCTGCTGTTTTACCAAGAACAATTCAGTGAAGACGTTTCAGACGTTTATATAATAGATATAGACATCCTGTAAAGTAACCTGTTACTGGTTATACAGTTTGTTGTCTCTCGTCAAACTGCATAGCACTGCTGTCATCAGGGCCCCATACTGATGTCACTGTTTTGCGAGGACGTCACTGGACATTGGTTTTGAGTTCACTGGCTGTATTTTTTTTTTTTTTGACAGCAATCATTGACAGGCCTTCATTGAGCCTTTCAAAAAGCTGGACTTAGTGTCTGGACAGACATCACTCAAAGGTACAACATATGTAAGGTCAGTGGCCTTAGACATCCAAACTGAACTACCACTGAGTGTATGTGTGTGTGTGTGTTGTTTGTGTTAATATGTACAGAGGACAGAAAACGATTCAACTCTTGGTGCAATAGTAGCTGTTGTGTTATGTTTTTTCTGTGCTTTTTTTCTAAAATACTGTTGGAGATGAAGTCTAATATAAGCACATTTGCAGAGTTCCTGCAGTTTGTCTCATCTTCCAGGTGCCAGGAAACTCACTCTTATGATATATTAGCCACTGTTTCCTGCAGCACTAGAGACTAATTAAGGCGCTACTATAATATACAACCCGCGCTGAGAGCAAGACAAATTATGAAGACTTATGTTGTTGCTCAGTTCAGTTCAAATGCTTTATTAACTTGCTCTTTAGGGACCAGTTTGCGGAAAGCGCTTCAGCTCTGGATACAAAAAACAATCCGATAAATGTATCAAGATATTAATCATATCTTCCTTTAGGTGCACGTATTTAGAAAAGTAGCAGTCTTTTTTTTAGAGTAAGTTGTTCACTCAACATAAAGTCATTGTAATGATCACAGATTATATAAGACCAGTCTCACTGTAACAAAGAGTGACTGTAACAACTTCCATAGTGTGGTCAAACCAAGGAATACAAATGTTGCTGAATCACTAAAAACACAATCCGTATCACATATTTCTCCATGAGCTTGATAATAGGGTTTTATTTTTAGACTTTTTTTTTCCTTTTTTTTTGCTTTGGGATTGTGTAACCCTAACGTTTGATAAGTAGCACATAAAAATAAACCCGTTGGTTGCTGTGAAAACCCCTGAACTTACTGCACATTCCAGTTGAGCAACAGTGACAGGAAATGCAGAACAGGGGAGTGAAACCTCAACTTTGGCGTGTTGAGGAGAGAAATTAAGACAAGTCTGTGCATGAAGTCAAAGCCCGGGAGAAAACAAGCGGTGCAGAATTACTGTTCGTCGGAGGAGAAAATGATTTTGCTCATAGTGCTGATGTACTGCAGGCCGTCAGGCTCGGAGATCTTCAGCTTGCTGAGTGGGGGCATCGCTCCGCTGGTGAAGTATCTGAGCGCTGGCCTGGGAGACTGGATGGCATCCAAGAACACCTGCAGAGTAGCAGTCAATGGACTGGTTATTGTGTGGTCTTCATGACCACCAAAAGCTCTTTTACAGATATAAGTCACCCATTTACACCCATTTGTACTCTGACATCTACCTGCTTAACTAACATCTTTAACCGTTTACACAGTAATGACAAGGCATCAGGGGCAGATTGAAGGTCAGTGTCTTCCCAAGGATACTTCAGTATACTTGTTTTATCATTAGTAGTAGTAGTAATTAGTATTATCAGATGTATATAAATGTAATAGATGGATGTGGAGTTGATTGTATCCACTTTATATACTTTATATTAGTATAGCAGCTGAAGCTGTTGAATAAATATACTGAGAGAAGTTGCTCTTTAACTAGAGTACTTGGGTAAATATTTCACAACTGTCACATGAAATTGCAGATGTGTGCTAATCTCCCTATAGAAGGTGGGGTGTTAAATAATCACTCACCTGCTGGATTATACAGGCTCCTGCCTATTCACAGCTGGTGAAGATTACTTTATTTATTTTTAGATGGCAGCACAAAAATAGACATGGTTCAGAGTGGCGTGATGTAAAGCGACTTTCCTCACATATGTCAAAAGTTACATTTGTCTAGAGTCGTGCAGGAATGTTTCAATGTAAACAAAATCCTCCCTTTTTGCTTTTCCCACACTAAAAATTCAGAAAAATGTTCCATATAGTGCATTGAAAACCAGCCAAAGTAGTCTAACCTCATTTCAAAGTTTACCCATTAATGACGAACACATTATTGACCAACCTGGCCAACCTTCGTCCTACCTTTACAATGTCCTCAGTGTCCTGTGCTGCGTTCTGGAACACAGAGCCACAGTGCTGCAGGTATTTCTCATACAGGCCGAGCGTGTGGGTGTCGACCTGCTGCAGAGACGCGTCCCCGAGCTCTGACTTCTGCAGGTTGACCAGGAAGTCGGTGTTAACTGGTCCGCACTCGATGAGACTCACACTGAAGACGAAAAGAGACAGGGCACCGGGTCAAACGCCTCAGTCAACATTAGTTTCATATGTACTTAAAAAAGTTAAAACTTACTGGATATTGAAGTGTTGCAGGACCACAGCCAGACTCTCACACGCTCCCTCGATTGCAAATTTGCTGGCACAGTACACCTCATTAAAAGGGAGACCTGCAAGAGTTGTATTTTGGCAATTTCAAGCACGGGGCTAAGCGTCAACATGATTTTGTTTTTGCAAAATTTCCGCACGGGTGGAGCTGGTGATGTCTCAAGTATTTGTCCTCTCACCGTGAAGCCCGCCGGTGCTGCCCGTGACCAGAATCTGGCCTCTGCCCTGAGCCTTCATGTCTGGCAGGAAAGCCTGAATGGTCTGGATGGTTCCCAGAAGGTTCACCTCCAGAATCTGCCTCATTGAATCCAGTGACTGCACCTCCAGAGGCCCCATCAGGCCCACACCAGCGTTGCACACTGAACATAGCACGGATACGCTCATTAAAATGAGAACTGAACGGCTTTAACCGGGACACATAGACACGAGTGCGTACCAAGAATGTCCACACGTTTCTCCACAACCCTGTCCCTCACATCCAGGATGGACCGCCACTCGGTCACGTCCATTTGGAGGATTTCCAAGGTGTCCCTGTGCAGGCCTTTCACACACTCCAAGAGACGCTCCTTCTTGGCCAGGTTTCTCATCGTGGCATAGACTGAACAGAAAGCAACACACACCCAGGATAGTATCTGTGTATCTCAGATTATCATCCAGCTGTGTGTCTCTCTGGGTACATAAGAAATGCACTAAAGTCTTGTCACCTTTAAAGGTCTTCTCGGGGTCTGAGGCCAGACGAACAGCCAGGCTGAGGCCGATGCCCGAAGAGCAGCCTGTGATCACCACCACCTTCTTGTCCATGGGGTCCGGCTCCGTAATGCTCTGCTCCAGTGGAACATCTGCAGGGAAGAGGACAGGACAGAGGCATGTGAAAACTCTTGTTGTCATATCTTTCACTGCTACAAGGCCAGTCAATCCTAAACATCTCCCTTTTATCAGCCACTATGAGTTCCCCCATTTTTTTCTCATGTCCTTGTGGCGTCAGTTTGTCTATCGAGACGTGGGAAACGTTGCTGCAGTAGCTCCAAGATTGATGATCGCTGGAGTTTCTTTTGAGAGTTTTTGTAACTGCTGCTATTTGTTTTAATGGACTTGAAGCAGTTATCAATAAGCTCTTTGGACTTTTTTTTTATCCTTTATGTTTCACCACTACTCTGAGCACCAGGTGGCAGCAAAACATCGTGATCTCAGTCCTCAACCGCATCATGAGAAAAGTCACATTGACCTCTGGCTGCTCGATTGACTACACTCAGACAATGAGGCTGAGAAGGGCCAGAAACCAGGACAATGGGTCTGAGTTTAAGAGATCCAGGAGGGAAATCACAAAGTGCTGTTCTCATAATTCACACGTTTGAAGTTTACATCCTTTTCCCATGGTTTGAGTTGAGGTATAATTGTTATTCTCTGTGTTTAAGGTTGAACACATGCTCTATAGCAGTGCCTATAAATAGCCTTTGAATGGGTGGCAAATTTGTATCCAGGGCTTCTTATTCTGATCTTTTAGCTGCAATTCTTCATTGCTGATGAAAGCGCTTTCTAAGGTAATAAGACCTTTCACAACTTTCCTCACATGCCATTTGTGCAAATCAAAGGTTTTCAGTAGACTCAACTAAGGCTGAGCTGTGTCATCCGGGTTCACGAGCATCTTGGGTAAGGGCACATCAAACAAAGGCATTGCTTATCTGCCAATAAAACGTGGTTGAACTGAGACAAAACTTAGAGGAAACTTGGCTCATTTTAGAGGCAATAAATTTCGAGCAAACCCAGAGTTCAGACGGGTCTATTATTCAGTGTGTGAGTCGTTTATCAGGCGAGCTCTGACCAGAAACTGGAAAATATGTTGTGCGATTATGTCATCCTGTGCATGTGAGTGGCTCTGAATCACTAGGTGCCGACAAATCCTCAGGTACAAACCACGGCTCGATCATCAGGGTTCAAACATCTGCCTCTTATAAGCTGTCGACTAACAGGGAACATGGTGCCGGGGTCGGAGGAAGCCTCAGACGAATGAAGTGTCTGACATTCTCACGAAATGCTAAATAGTGAGTGGAATAGTCAGTACTTGCTTTCTGCAAAAGAACCTCTATTAAAACGCTGCAATAAAAAGCCAATGTGTGTGTGTGTGTGTGTGTGTAATAATGGGGACACCAAATATGCATTTGCACACAGTTGAAACTCCAGCGCCTTTTATGCAACACTTGAGCTGCTTGATTTGAAAGACTTCTGCCGATGGGAGCAAACCAAGTAGGAATTTCCTGCCATTTTGTTGCGTTCCTCCCCTTGTGATGGCATCAGCTTGGCCGCGGTCCCAGAGTCTGTAGGACAGATAACAGCAGGTCTCGAAACTCCCTCGAATATCTGCAACTATCAAGCGCTGGTTAAAATTCACGAACCGCTTGAACTCGGATGAAAGCTTTTTATAGAAACTGTTCGCCGCCATTCATCGTTTTCATTTTTAATGGTTATCTCTCACCAGTGCAAGTATGTTAATGTGTGCTCTGGAAAGTGGCGACAAAGCCCTTTTCTGGTTTCTGCGTCTGCAAACTGCTTCAGTGTGAGTGAAAAGGAAAATGCCAGTAGGGAAATTCAAACTCAAGATGTTTCTGCATCGAGCCCTCGGTCTTCTTTCCTCTCTCTGTCAGTGCACAGTGAAGCATGTAGCTCTCTGCAACACGTGACCTCCAGCCTCCCTGTGGCCCAGCATTTGCCAAGAGAGGGTCGAGCTGAGGTGCGCAGTGGCTTTTGACGACAACACCTTTTCGACAAGTTCGGCCCTCGGCACCCAGGGTAAACAGATTATCGAATATTTTACGGTCGCCGAGGAGAGAGCGAGGGCCGTCCACACGTGTGCAGCTGTGAGAGAAACGTCAAGTGTTCACGGTGAGCCAGATAGGCAGCGGGCTGGCCTCGTGCTGGGGATGGAAACGCGTGAAACGGAGAAGTCATGGACTCTGCACCGTGACTGTGGCGCGCAGCAGAGGAGGAAGCCTGGTGTCAGTCCTCTCATGTGCTCGCCCTGTGAGACAGTCACACCGAGCTATTCCCGGCCCGGTTGCAATGAGCGCATGGTGGCGGACACAATAGCGCGTCTGTGACAGCAGCGAGCTAGCCGAGCCGTGCTCCACAGGATGTCCCATGTGAGAACGATGAGCAGAAGTGAAACAGCTGAAGACGCTGCTGCGGTGGATGTGGTGAAGCAGAGATGTCACGTTGTAGCCGGTTAAACGAACCTGTGTTTACTGAGACGGTTGCAGCTGAACTGACTGAGCGTAGATCAGTCTGTTTCCCTTCACCCTCCAGGTCAGAGACTGAACGCTTTAATGATGGCCCTTTTCTTTTTTTCTTGGATGATGAGCTCAAACGACCAGCTCTCAAACTCTCAAAGGGAGAGAAGAATTTTTTTTTCCCTTTGATGGTGACATGACAGAGAGAGAGAGACTGACTTTGACTTTTAAATAGGATACACGATACAGCGATCACCACTGCAGTGAAACAGTGTAGCTGCTGACAGGCAGCATCACTCAACACAAGCTTTAAAAAAAGCAACAAAAAAAGCAAAAAGATTAGCTCTATCCGGTGCCACATCATGTCATGCATTTCATATGAAACCCGAGACACAGTTTCCACAGCACTTCACCTCACCGGGGGCACTGGTTAGGAGCTAACCTGACAAAAGACATTTTGTTTTGATCAAAACGTCCGCGCAACTGTAACTGCGACTAAAACGCAGTTCCACAGACAGCTGCGAGGAATCCCTGAGAGGACGGATTGAAATTTTAGATCTTGATTGTTGTTTTCGTCTCGGCCCGCTCTCCGCGCCACTGAAAGCTCGCGCCGCGGCGTTTCTTGTCTGAGGTCGGTTTCGTGCCTCCCGACATCTCTGAGGAGGTTTTGTTTCACCTGGTACGACCGCGGCGGTTTGACTGCTCCGGTCTAGACGTGCTGGATTCTGTCGTTATTACTCCGCGTCTGCGTCTGACGGGGTAGAGTTACAGCCTCTGTGACCCTCTCTGTGTCGCCGCTCTGCCCTCAACCTCGCTGTACTTCTATATGATCTTGCAACCTTTTCTGCAAGCGGTAATTCATCAAAGTCCGCAGGCCCTCAACTCCACGTCACTTGCAAACTGTTTTGCTTGGAGACGTGTCATTGGAGACATGTGATTGCATCCGTGCATGCGTGTGCTGGAGTGCTTTTGCTCACCGGGTTTTGCAAAAGTCCAGAGTGAATTGTCAGTGCTTCAAGAGGGGATTTGAGTGTGTTGCACTTGGATATAGCGCCTTTAGATGAGATGTTGCAGGGTGATGAGGTAAAAATAGAAAGTATCCCCTGTTCTGTAAAACCCATTGAGTAGACAGGACAACTGGGACTGGAGTAAGAGATTGAAAGAATTCCCTCCTCTGAGAATGAAATCCAGTATGCAACACCCAAACCAAACCAAAATGCTATAACTTCATATGCCTGCTTGTTAAAAACAAAAAAAAAATGCTGATGAGAGATGTGGCTCCCACTAATGCTTTTCCTCTGACGACGTATGCTTCAGTAAGGGGTAACGAGAGAGCCTGAGAAATTCACAGTGTATTTTTCACAAGGTAATATAGAGGCAGCGCAACTGGGCCCGGTCTGCTAGAATCATCACGGCTGAAAGGAGAGAGGACGTGTGGAAAGTATGAATGGTTTTGAAACTCAGCAGAGGCAAAATCAGCAGTTTTCAATTTAATCTACAGAATAGAATTTCCTGAAACTGCTTTTGTATAACAGGCTCAGACTTAATAGTTTAACGCTGATTTATGACCACCCGGTAGCCCGAGAATTGTGTTCATGCGCAAACTTACATTCTTCCGAAAGGACAAAACACAATCTGTTTGAAAGTATTACTAATTAGAGAGCGCTGTAAGTCATCTTGCAGGACCGGAGGGGAAGCAGAGAGAAACGAACACACGGTCACATTTCAGCTTCAACAACATTGCAGTCTTGCTGTGGGCCCCGAGGGAGGAGTGTGTCCAACCCTCCACCCTGGAGCGAGGTCAAGGTTCACCCAGGTCCTTCCATCAGCCCAGATCAGGACATCATATTTTATACACATGTGTATTTTTCCCAGACTCTCTGATATATGGGATGAAGGGGGCGTTGCTGGACATGGGCTTTTTACGTCAGCTGTAGGCCTCAGGGCCGCTGCGCGACCTGTCGGTTTTGCATTCCACTCCAGTTTGTGTACAAAACCTCTGAGCTCCAGGAAATGGTCGGGATTGTGTCATGGGAAACGTCCCTTCCATCTTGCGACGGCCGCTACAGGCATTCTTTCGCTCTGATACATTGATTCGAGAACATCCTGTTTCTGTTCTTTTCTTGGTCTTCTCGAGGCCGTCGGGTTTACGCCGGGACTAGATCTGACCCTTGTTTCGCTCCGGCTGGCGTCTCTGGCTGCGGAGGTCAGGTCGGGACAGAGACATACCTCCTGCAGCTGCACCACCATCTTACACAAGCGTATCTGAGTTATGTATCGCAGACTTGTTCCACAGCGAGATCCAGCTACTTAGATAACATAGAAGAGAAAACTTAAACCCGAGATCTCATCGGAGGAGCTCCTGGGTCGACGGGGAAGATGCAGACAACAACAGGGTCCGCTGAGCGGCCTCCAGCACAGAAGTCACGCGGTGACTCCAAATGAGCTTCAAAAACTTGGCTCCGATTTAGATTTTACAGTATTGTCCGGTATCAAACATTCCACTGTTTTATCTCCTCTTTCTTGGCCTCTTACTCTCCCTCTCTGAGTCTAACTCCAGGTGCAGCAGACAGAGAATACCAAGTGCTCCACGCATCACCTACCCCACCTGCGATGTGGTGAAAAGTGATGGTTGGTGTGTCGAGGCACGGCGAGTGAGTCAGCCGCGCTGGTATTTCGCCGACAACGTATAAAAAGTGTTATTGGCGCTGGACGCGGACATGTTTTAGCAGCGCTGCACGCTTGTCACGCAGAATTGCTCTCCTCTGCTCTCCTCTGCTCTGCGCCCCTTGATCTCTCTCTTCTTCTTTTTTTTGCATCTGAATCATTTCCAAATTATGTTCCCCCGTGTGCCATCTTGCCTGCAGGAGACACCGATGAAATCAGAGGCGCACCCCGTCCGCTAAAACCCGGTTACCTGGATACCGGTCTGTTTACAGCTGGCTCTGGACACACACACACACACACACACAGTGTAGACATAACATGATGCATCGTGTCAGCATGCATGACAGAAAGCAAAGTCCCGGCTACTTTCTCAGACCTTCCCACGAACGCAAACACCACGCGCTTCACGCCCTTTTAGAAAACAAATTCTTCATCTACATTTTTACAGTCTGATGCGTTTTTTGTTTCTCTTTCTTCTCACATGTAAATCCCTGCTAAAAACCACTTCACTTCCACCTCCCCCCCGGCTCTCAAATGCATACAGTTCACACAAAAGCAGATTAAAGTAATCAGTGGTGGAGATATGCGAGTGCTTATAGGTCCCGGAAAGGGAGTCTTGTCCTGATATTCGTCCAAGTCTGCATTGCTGCTGTTTCTCCTTTGTTCTGTGCTGCTGGAGGATACCCCACCTGTTTTATTAGCTTGCATAAGCTCGCAGCATAAGGGAAGCAGCAGTGATACCTCAGCCCTGTCTGTCAGTAGCTGATATGAAAACATAACAGATATTTCCAGCCCATGCGACTGTTGTGTAATCGCAGCTTTGAATTCCAGCTCCCAGGAGCCGAGAGCACAGTGACATAAACTTCTACACCTGTGGTATGAAAAACCTGCTAAATGCCTATCGACATGAACATTCCCCCCCGCCCCCTTTCTTTAATTGACGCATTGAGGAGATCAAATTTCCTCAACCCCCTTTTGTCGCCCGCTCTCGGCACAGGCCCGGTGCGTCTCCCAACGCTCCCACAATGGAGCGTTAATCCGTGTTGTTACCTCAACCAATACCTCTCACACGCCCGGACAGCCAGAAATGTCGTCTGTCTTCATTTCAATCATACCGGTTTTGTTTTGTCACCAAGTTCGTTTTTTTTTTCCCTCCCAACACTGAGCTGTTCCCATTGGTTGACAACTCAACGGTTTCTGTTCAGGTCACACTTGAAAAAATGCTGGTGAGAGAGAGAGATATAGGCACAGAACTGAAACTCCACCTCAGAGAGCTGCAAATAGACACAACTGTTTTGATTATCTGCATAATGTGTGTTTCTGTTCCACTCTTTACGCTTTTCTGAATCTTTAAGTCGAAATCAAGAATTGCATTGTCTAATTAAGTCTAAATGTATGCAAATGTTTGTAAAATATGTTTCTTTGTTCTGTTTCTTATGTTAAACTGAATGTTTGTGTAGTACGATCTCTCTTGGGATTACCTGTATGTCTAAAGGTTAAATGAAATTAATGAATAAAAAAGAAACCCAGGTCAGTTTATTGCATTTCAGACTCATAATATCACGATATGAGACATGACGGAAAGCTACGTAGTGGTTTCAAAGAAGGAGAAATATTGCATTCATTTATTAAAGGTTAATAAGAAAACAATAAAGTTAATGGTCCATATGTTCTTTGTTAAATTTAAGCATAAAATACTTATCGTTCTCTTAAAAATGAAATGTTAGATACCCGAGCAATAACGCCCACTTCTGCTCTCTTTAATCCGCTCTTGGCCAGGTTGTCGAGCTAATGTTTGCAAACAAGATATTAGTTTCTTTGCGGCATTCCTGAGTCGGATCAAAGGGGCGCGTACGAGTGAAAGTCAGAAACCACGTCTGCACATAAAAATAGCAAATCAAATGAGACTGATATGCCTTTTAAAACCCGAAGACACGTTCTGGCTCCCCCAGCGCCACAGAGAGTTATTTATCATCACAGGGGAGTTGTTTTTCCTTCCAAATAAACAGTGGATAATGTAAATGTACTTTTTTTTTCTGCACAACCTCCCTGTCTGAGCTGGGGATGCAGATACTAAACATTCCCAAGGACCATCTGGGCCTTATCACCTCTCAACATCATTTCCTTCACAGAAAATGACTAAGACCAGAAGCCAAGTCCCTTAAGTGTGCTTGTGCTGCCTATAAACGGTGCTACGTGCTTATCACACATCACTCCCTAAGTTGTTATGCTAGTGCCTGTACAGTTTATTGCTAATGTAGAAGAGGAACGATCCTCTTTCTCCCTCCTCTTGTACCAATGTTCGGCGCATGCTGTGATACTCCTGTCTCTAAAAGTGATGAGAGGCCACGGCTCAGAGATAGAAGGGGTCAGAGTGACACGCTGCTGTCATTTGCAGACATATTTTCAGGAAACAGTAATTAAAGCTGCCTCTCGCTTATGAAATCACAGAGCAAAGGTCAGTACCAGGCTCTGGGAAACGTGCTGGGCTGCACGATCCTGCAGACACCAGTAGCTGTATCTGGGGCAAACGGTTTTTGCTGACGATTTATCATACTCGGCAATTACTGTATAAGAGCTTTTTGGCCTATAATTTGGGTTTAGAACGCAGACTTCTGCGGAAGGGAGAAGATAAAGTTGCAGGACGAGGAAAGAAACCCCAACGCATGATTATTAGCTGTGGTTATATAAGATGGTTTTTCCGAGACTTCTCCAATTCGAGAAATCAAGTTAGATTCTAGGAGTGACAGGCACGGCAGTCTTCGTGACGAGCGTGACGGGGAATGCCGAGGCATTACAGCCTAATAAGGGCATTACACGGAGATGATGGAGCGGTCGGAGGCGCAGCGAAATTCCAGTTTCTGTTCATCATGCTGTCATGGACTCACCTACAGATTCCTTCCTTGTGTGCAGCTCGTTTCAGGAAGGTGACAGGACAAACATGGGCGGTGTCCGTCCCTCTCACGCCCTTTCACTTACAGTAAACTGCAACAGCTGTTGTCATCCCGACATGAGAACGTCCTAGGTCTTAAACTTCACAGCTGTTGCTCAATTTGTCACTAATGTCGTTATTAAGATGTACAAATTGTCTTAATTCTTCACGGATTATGAATTAGCCATATGCGAGGCTTGTCGCCATGTTGCCAGGTTGTGGAAAAATCCTCCAGAATTCTTAGTCTAAGCTGCTTAATCCACCCCAGAGTCTCCAACAGTTGATATATTCAAGTTAAGTTGAAGGGCTTTATGAGTTACATGATATTTTAACACACGCACTCTGCTGCACGTATCGCACGGAGCGTCTCGGTTAAACTACATTATCGACAACATGTTTGTGACTAGAAAAAGTTTATCAATAATTTTAAAGTTCAGTTTTGTATCTGCAGCAAAGTTGCACTGGTCATTCAGAGATGACGCAAGATAAACTTGTCTTTTCATTAGATGTGCCTTTCTATGTTTCTGGGAACTTAATGAGGAGACACACCTCCTCTTGTACCTCCTCCTCATGTTCCTTCCTCGCAGGCTGAATTTAATTTAATTCAAGGCTGTTTGCACTGTCTGAGTCTCACAGAAAGCTCAGCCAGATCATATGACTGATCTGTCTCTGGGGTCTTTGATCAGCACCTTGGATAACCCACGTACGCTGCTCTCCTCATTATACGACACTCCACACGGATGTGTGTCTGAACAGAAATGAAACCAGGGACCTTCTTGCTTCTCATTGAAGAATTTATCACATTGATGGCATTCGAGAAAGTATACGCATTGTTACGACTGATATTTGCTTTCCAATATGAGATGTGTCTCCAAGGCTGCTCCTCACACGACAGTTCGCTGACACGCTCTCATTAATAAGCAGCTAATACAGCGATCCAAACTTTCCAAGTAATTCAGTGGTCAAGCCGTCTCTCGGTCTAACAGGGACGTGGCGTCAGATTCCTCAGGGCGGGCCATGCGTCAGCAGGGGGATTCCTTGAGATCTGGCATCTGGGTGATGCATTCTTTGCCGTCCCTACAGAGTGCCATCGCAACGCTCACGAGACACAACAGTTCCACAGTGGCAGACAGTCGCTTCCTGTCCCCCAGCTGGAGTGAGGGGTGTGAGAAACACGCCGGCCAGAGCTCAGAGTTATGGCCCAGAGAGGCGAATGGTTGCACAGAAGCAAACAACCCCCGTCCCACGCCGACGATGGTCCCCTCCACGACAGACGCTCCACTCTATAGAAGAGGAAGAGGGACAAAGGAGTGTTTGACTGTCCGTACACAAGAGGCCCTGTCTGTCTGATCAATACAAGGCTGTGAATGAAAGATGTGTGGGCTCTGTGGCCAAACATGAAAATCCATCCCCAGCTTATTAATTTTCTTTTTATCAGCATACATTACTCACCATCGCATCCAAGGACTCCAAAAACAACCACTCATACTCTGAATTTTCATGTTATCTCTTAGATGATCTATCTATCTATCTATCTATCTATCTATCTATCTATCTATCTATCTATCTATCTATCTATCTATCTATCTATCTATCTATCTATCTATCTATCTATCTATCTATCTATCTATCTATCTATCTATCTATCTATCTATCTATCTATCTATTGGTTGATCCTTCTATCTATCTTGCCAGCTTGCTAGCTAGTTTACTATCTATTTATCGACCGATCAATCATCCATCTAGCCAGCTAGCTACCTTGCTTCCTAGCTAGCTAGTTTTCTATCTATCTTGCTAGCGTACTATATATCTATTTATCTTTCTGTCTGTTTGTGTCTTCCTCATTTGTCTCACTGGTATAAATATAGTTCTGTGAATCTGAATCAGTCTACCTAGCTAGCTACTTTGTTAGCCTTCCATCTAACTATCTAGATAAATAGATAAATAGCTTGCGAATTATCGTGTTGCTACCAAGTTAGCTAACTTACTATCTATCTATCTATCTATCTATCTATCTATCTATCTATCTATCTATCTATCTATCTATCTATCTATCTATCTATCTATCTATCTATCTATCTATCTATCTATCTATCTATCGGTTGATCCTTCTACCTATCTTGCCAGCTTGCTAGCTAGTTTACTATCTATTTATCGACCGATCAATCTATCTATCTGCATGCCTGTCCATCTTGCTAGGTAGTTACCTTGCTTCCTAGCTAGCTAGTTTGCTATCTATCTTGCTAGATTACTATATAGCTATCTATCTTTATGTCTGTTTGTGTCTTCCTCATTTGTCTCACTGGTAAAAATATAGTTCTGTGAATCTGAATCTTAGTCTATCTAGCTAGCTACTTTGTTAGCCTCCTATCCACCTAATTATGGTGTTGCAACCAAGTTAGCTAACTTAATATCTATCTATCTATCTATCTATCTATCTATCTATCTATCTATCTATCTATCTATCTATCTATCTATCTATCTATCTATCTATCTATCTATCTATCTATCTATCTATCTATCTATCTATCTATCTATCTATCTATCTATCTATCTGTCTTTGTCAGACACCATTGGAATTGATTGGGAAGACTTCTGTTAAAACCTAGCAGATGGCACTAACTCATGCCTTTATGCGTGTGGTGTCATGGATTTAAATTCAGGAGGGTGTTGGGGAGGTGTGGGGGGGGGGGGGTCTGTCCCATCAAAGCGTGGAGGGGGGGGGGCACGCCCTCGATGCGGCCACAGTGTCTGAATCCCTGCCAGAGTGTTTTATGTTCCCCATTCAGTCTGCGGAAGAGGCCGTGGACCACAAGGAGCTGGACGCCCTCCAACCCCTCGCACGTTACTCACAGAGAAATTCATTTTATACTTTTACGCGTCTCCGCTGCCGGTTCGACATCGCTGCACACGTTCACTACAAATCCTTCAAGCGGCCGTAAAACAGGGAGCGCAAAGCCACCGCCGCTGTTAGACGGCAGCCAAACAGATTCCTTCCTGTGGAAAATTAGCTTGTTGGAGTAAAGAGCGTGTTCGTGAGAAATATTCGCGGAGGCTGTGGGTCACTTGCCTGATTTGTGGTGTGATCGAGCTGAAAAGCTGATGGGGGGGGGGGGGGCGTGGGGGGGGGGGCGTGGGGGGGGGGGGTGAAGGAGACAGCATTAACACAGAGCTCTGGAGGGATGCATGAATTAGTGGCTGTCGACGTGAACTATAAGTCATAGTGGTGGGGGAGTGCCAAGCTTGTGGAAACACACACATTCACACACACATACATACATTTGAGTGCATACACTTAAGTATAGGTGTCTCCTTGGGAGGTCTTGTAAGGGTAAAAGCCTTGGAACTGAAGAACGGCATCCAAAATTATGGGAGTGGGACTTGAAGTTCACGGGGGTCTTGGGCCTTCTTGTGGATTTACTGTGGTTGAAGAGCTAATTGTTTGCGCGAACGAGAACAAAACACGGGAAAACAGTAGCGGGCCCGGCTGGCACTCAACAAAACGGGATGGACGACTTCCGTGGAAACACGGATGATGACGGTCCAGAGCGCTCCTCATCAATTTCACTTTCTGTGTTTACCTTTGTGGAGGCCTTGCAGGAAGTTGAGAAAACAGATTTCTCAGATGTTGATCTTGTTTCCTTGTCTTCAGACAAGGAAACAAGGTGTTATTGTTTGCGTAACCCGAGTTCATTTTTTTTGCCATCTCTTATAAAGTTGTTTGGCCTCTGTCTTGCATCCATGGCAAGTAATTTCCAGGTCAGTCTGCCCCTTGACCACGCATCCAAGTAATTGCAAGAAAACCTTGTCCTCACGCTCCAAAATTCTTTTAATGTAATGACCCAATAAAAATTCCTCTTTCAACAACCTCGGGACAATAAATGTAGCATTTTTAGCCTGAAATTTTTCTCATAATTGCTGGAATGCGGCATTCAGTCCAACCTTTTCATACCGTAGATCACCTTATCGCAGCCAATAGTTAACGTGATTTCTCGGTGGATAATTACTGACGTTGACGAAAATCAAAACCCCGATAAAGTGACACAACGTTAATAACAACAATAATAATCATTTTGACCTTTAAGTGTTGGGTTACGGCCAACGGTGAATCATCTGAGCTTAGTTTTAAAAACAGGGTAAGGCTGAAGGAAGTGTTGAATTCTGCCCCCAGACATCTTCAACATGGTACCTTTGTTTATTTGTTGATTTCTGAGCGGTTGCCGGGCAACCAGGCGAAGACACCAGGAACTATTGTGTCGGACCACTGACAGCACTGGACAGAAAAGGGAGTGGAGTCGTCCTCTTATCTAACCCCAAACGCCTAAATGAAGCCTCATTCCAAAATGTGGATGTATTCCTTACAGTAGATGAGTAGGGGACGTGTATCATCGCTCGACATAGCGCACATGTTTACGGCATGAGCACAGAAGTGGCCAGGAAATGCTCGATCTGCTTTGTCAGACCTTTGGCCCAAACCTCCCCTCACAATGTTTCTCATAGGAGCCACAAAGGAGACGCAAAAGCAGCACGCTCCCCTGCTGATTAGATGTCAGCAAACACAACACACACACACACACACACGCACACACACAACAGAAAGGGCTGGACACAAACCACACATGTGCATAAGCAAACACACGCTCACGCACACAGTTTCGGCCGTCCTTAACGCAGCACACGCCGATAGGATGAGCTTCAAATCAATAACTCAATCAAGTGCTGGGATGTTTTTATGCAAATCGCTGACCTTTTAGCTCTCGAGAGCTAGCTAGCTTCTACCTCACAGAGTCCATTACCGTTTTATATTTTTACAAGCGCCGTCATAATTTTTCACCTCGTTTTAAGTCGAGACCTTCCCATAAACCAAAAACCACAAACCCTCCCCCTGATGGTCTTGTGGTGGGCTGGATAGTGAGCCAAGGCTAACCTCTTTAAAGGTCGACTTGGCTTTGGTTTAAAGCAAACACCTCCTCCCACACACATTTGTTCTCAAGGAGAGGAAGAAGCGAAGCATTTATTAGATTTAAACTCATGACGTCCTCAAGTCGTTTGTATCTCTTATTCGATAATGCCTCCGCAAATCTTTATATTGCTTCACATGGACTACTTTCACTTATTTCTGAGCTCGGGGCCCAGTGGATGATAAAAGCTGGTTTAGTGCTGATGGAAAGCGCGTGTGTGTGTGTGTGTGTGTGTGCGTGTGTGCGTGCGGCTTGTTCCACCGTCACCACGGCTACACAAACAAACACAAAGAAGTGAAGCGGCACGCTTCAGCAGGTAATCATTAGTAGCGCGCTGACCTCTGACCCCGGCTGTGGCCAGATGACATATGGTCAGATCTACCTGCTGTTCCTGGAGACGCCGGGCCGCTCTCACCCACTGTCATGTAAATCCAGCGACCTGGGGCAGCAGCGAGGCCGGACCACATGCCGACCGAGCGCTATTATTACCGACAGCGGTTTAGAAGCACGAAACGCCGTATTCCGGAAATAGGAGTACGACTTGTTCTCTCTAATACATCAACATTATTCCCCTGGAAGGATCGCGGGTCTGTCTGTCTGTCATCTGCAGTAGCTGTGTGGGAGAATAATTCCTTGTAAGAAACAAACACACTTTGAGAAAAAAAGAAAAAAAATCAGGAAATTCCCTTGGCAGGAGCACAGAGATGTTTGCAAATGACTGTTGCTGATTTCCTCGCAGCTATTCATCTTGCATCTGTGTGTGTGTGTGTGTGTGTGTGTGTGTGTGTAACGATTTGCAATCGTTAATTTAAGGGTGTTAGGCTTCACAAAAGGGCTTTCCGTAAAACACTGTGTATTTTCTGTCATCAATTTGTCTTTGTTTGACCGCCTGCTAACACTTCTCTGTTTCTTAATGCTCGCCATCCCACCTCCTCCTACCTCCCATGCACAGCTGCCAATTAAAATACATTTTTTCCATTTCTCTCCCCAGTCAGACATTCCAAATGCCCCCCCCCCCCGCCTCCCATTTCCTCTTTTTCCCTCGCTCATCCTTCTCCTGCCCACCAGCATGTCATCTCCTATCACTCCGCTTCACATTCGTGCCAGTCAAACTCCGTCTCCCCCTGATGACCATCGCTGTGCCAGACCCGTCTTAGTAAACAGTGAAAAGCTAAAATCCCCCCCGCCCCCCCGCTGACATTTTTATCTCAGGTTGCCGGGAAATCGTGTCGATTACTGTCAAACGGCAATCGCCATTTTTTTTGCAACTTTATTTTTGCATGTCACCGAGCCCCAACTGAGACAACACTAATTTGTTTTGGCCACCAACCGGCTCCAGATAAGCTTTCTGATGGATGGCCACGGGTGCGGGGGCTGAGCTGGCCTCTATTTTTCTATCTGGTCCAAGGAGGTATCTGCCTTCCAAACCCCCCCCCCCCCAAAAAAAACGAATGTAATCCCATCTGAATAATGCTGCAGCAATGGAAGCATAAAGCATGTACAGTGAATTAAGCTGCCAGCGGATTCATGTTGGACCCGTGAAACAATGCTGTGGCTGTGAGAGGAGGGGGATGGAGACCGGAGACAGAAGTAACAGCTGAGAAAGCCCTTTCAGTTTCTAAGTCGGTCTGTCTGGGCTGTGTGTCTGTGCCGGGTTAAGCTCTGCTGCATCTGTTAATGCCCACACCCTTGCAGCCTTTAGGGTGGTGTAATGTCTAAATCTGGCCAGGCAACGTGCCCCCTTCTGTGTGCTCCTCTCAGACTTGAAAAGACACCTTTCATCCTCTGGGAAAATGCAGTGCAGCGGGGGAATCTTTTGTCTCTAGCGTCACATTTGTAGGTCTCACTGATCTATCCACCACTGTTCTGCATGTCTCCTTCTGCCTGAAGGAAATGCGTATGCTACCACAATCACTGCCCCTACATGCAGACACTGTCTAGCAGATGTGTTTGCAGCGTCGGTTGTGAATTCCTTCGGTCTGGGAGGTCACGTTGCCAGAGAACGAGGCAGGATGTGGCAAGACATCTCCTCTGCTCTGCTGCGTCTACCTGAATGCACCTTTCATCTTTTCTCTCTATCTCATCCCTCTCTTCCTGTGCCGTTGCTGCTGCTACCGCTGCTGCTCTGCACCAACCCACGCACTGTGTGCGTGTCAAGAAAGCAAATCAGTTGCTTTCAGCCAGAGATGGAAAAAAAAAAGTCTGTAAAATGAAAACCATAATTTCATATTTGTGGGCAAAAAAAAAAAGTCTAGTTCACACTCAAGCTTTCCACTGCGATCAGGCGATCTGCTGTTTTAACCCCGTGGCTCCCCCTCTCTCCTCAGTCTCTCCCGTTGGCTTCATTTGTCCTGAACATCATGTCAGTTTTCCTCCTCTTCGTTTTTTTCTGGTCAGGAGAGGTGAACCAAAACCGGCCGGACTTGATTAACACCCCGGAGTTTTTGCCGCTTCGAAAATATTCACATGCTGGAGGTGGCTGACCTCGCTCCCGCTGCTAATTGCAGCGCCGAACGTGGCTGTTGTTTCTGGCTGATTTGTTGCAGAGATACGGTCTGAGGTACACGTTGCACATGTGAGCCCGGAGGGAGGCATTTGACAAATGAGGCTCCGCAGGGACTCGAGCCGAGTTAAGAAGCACATTCGGTTGTTTACTCGAGACATCAGGATGCAGAGTTCCTGCACAAACAGGGGTCTAAATATATAAATAGGAGTTTTGTTTTGCTGTGTTTTGTCTTGTTTGGGTTTAGAAAGACGTCATTGACACAACACCGATATAGTATCGCTGTTTGGTTTGACACTGGCAACTTGTTAGCGAGCACTTGTGAACTCAAACATCCAGCAGTTAGGGAGCAACATTTGCATCCATCCATTACCTGACCCGCCTTCCACACAGTGGTGAATCAGCTGGTTCCTATTTCCAGCAAGCAAGAGGGAAAGACAGCTCGTGAGTCCATCACAGGGAAAACACACCATTCATCCTCACACTCACACCTAGGGGCAATTTAAGAGTCTCCGGCTGACCTTAATGTGTGTTTTTGGACTGTGAGAGGAAATTGGAGCGCCCAAAGAAAGCCCACACAGACATGGGAGAATCTGCAAGCTCCACACAGAAATCCCCTCGCTCTGACCGGGATTCGAACCACAGACCTCTTCATCATTTGCATCCATTTTCATTTTTTAGCCCTTGTGAAGGGTGAAAGGGCTGATTCCACTCATCCATTCATATACTGGTGATTGAGGCATCGTGGCCCAACCTGTGGCTTTCACCATTCACACACATTTGTAAACTAGTGAGTTTGTCCAGTATAGGGTTCAGTATCTCAAGGATGTTTTGACATGGAGGCTTCAGGGAGCTGGGATCAACCACTCTGCCCCTGAGCCAAGACAGACTTCTTTTTATTTCATCCTCGGCAAACAAACTGAAATTAATCTATTATTCGATTACAGTTTTAGTCTAAAAGCATTTAAATGTCAGACCTGGAAAGGACTTAACACAAGCAGAGGGTCATTAGCGGTGGGATCGTTATTTATTACTCACATAAAGCGGTACTGCTCTGTGAGAAGTTGTGACTGCGGAGCTAACTCCAAATTACAGAATAATGTGATAACTGTCTAAAAGTGTTTACTGGGAGGCCACACACACCACCTCTGCTCCAGGGCTGTTTGCCATGTGTTGTCTTTAGATTACGAATGAGGCAACAAGATCTCGGGGCCTTCTCTCGCTGTCTTACTTCGATCCCTCCCTCAGTGCTTTTGCCTGTTGCCAACGGGATTAGGAACCCATCTTTTAATACCACCCGAGCGTCAGCCCTGTACGTCATCCTGCCCTGCTGAGGTGAGACACTTCCAGCTGAGATGTTTTGGGCGCAGCCGCTGATCCTCCATGGTCAGGCCACAGACTGGATGCCTGTCCATCTCCCTAACCTCAGGAGTTCATGTGGCAGAAGAGAGAGAGGGAGATAGAGAGAGAGAGAGGGAGAGAGAGAGAGGGAGAAAGGGACGTGGGTGGCGCGTTAAGCATTTAAATCAACCGGAGCTACTGGGCTGTTTAGTTTTATGAGGTGCAGGACCTTTGCCGCTCCATTCAGACTGCTTTACATTGAGGTCAGAACAAACAGATTAGAGATCACAACAGCGTGTGACCCCGGCTCTCCACCATCACTCCGCAGCCTGGGTGATTTATAGAGTTAATGAAAGCGTGACATCACGTGTTAAATCAGCCTGTGCTCCTGCACCCTCTTGGCGCGACAACACGCATGCTATCTATCTTGCGCACGCAAATGACGGTCTGCCGTTTTCGACCAGTTGCTCTGTGATGACAAATTGCACGACTCAAGTCCTGTGCAAGCAACACAAGAAGACAGGGAACACTTATCGACTGCCAGGAGATTAGCAAGTAGCCCTCCCGAGCCTGAACCCCGTCATTAGACGGGATCCCCCTCCCAAATGCATAAACAATGGTTTACATCGAAGCGCCATAAACAGATCGTTTGCTCGGCGTGCAATCACCTTCTGGAGGGATTCTGTCTTCTGCAGTCGTCGTGCAGATGCCTTGTTAGCGAGGCGAATTTCCTAAGAAAGGTTAACGGTTTGATCGTTGTCACGAAATGTTTGCCTGTGGGGAAAGAGACCGTCAACGCTCGTCAGCTGTTCTCAGACAGACATGAAGCAAAACAAGGGAAGAGGAGGACGTAAGAATGTTTTATCGGTGAGAGCTGATGGGTCACACCTCTTTGGGACATTGTCTAAAGAGCATCTCTCCTCGGTCGGACGTTTTTTTGCTGGATAAATGACAGACTTCCTCTACAGCGAGTTGTGAGCGTGTTTAGGTGTGGAAGCGGGAAGCATTGTGGTTCTTCAAACGGAAAGGAAAAGTCTGGGATGTGATCAGGGCAAGACATCTTAAGACAACCGTACGGCCCTCTGTGCAGACTCATAAAGGAACAGACACTTAACAGCACCAGTCGCAAAGTCATGAGAGCAAAAACACTTACATAATGAGAGACCCCCCCCCCCTCCATCCCCACACACACACACACCCACCTTACCCCTGGTTTTACATGCCCATGGGTGACAAAAACAAGAGAGCACGTCTTTGAAAATGCGGACAAAAGGCTGTCTGTGTGTCTCACTAACACACTTACCTAAGGGAGTCATAAGAGAACTTAACATTGTACGTTCACCCCGAGCCATCGAGGGTCTCTTCTTTAGCACCAGATTGCTTTTGTTCCTCCACCTCGGGCTCCTCAGCATCTCTTTGTATGAATGGTAACGCTTAACAGAGCACCATGTGCGGATGTGGAACACTGTAGTTACGTTATGAATGCCTTGGCGTGTTATATCACAAATCATGGAGAGGTTGAAATATCGTGTACCCTTGTAAAAAAAAAAAAACAATCTGCGTCTCTGTTTTACTTCAATCAGATCCTGGACATTATTTTTGGAACGTGCCCAGACGTTATTCCAAAGCCGAGAGGACTTGTAAAAAGCAGGGGCCGTGTTTTTTGACCCGGTCGCGACAAGGCCTATTTGTTCCAGTGGCTCGGATAGTGTTTGCGTTTTCCCCGGGTCACGGTCGAACTTCTCATATTTATGTGAGGCCGGATCGCTGGTATGTGTTTTCATTAGGTCTCCGGGGGCCGGGTAGAGAGGCTGCCTCACTAACGTGGCCGCCCTGAACTCTGACCCCTGCCCGGCTCTGATGGGAAGACTGGCAGAGATAGAGGGGTCACGGCTTCAGAGGCTGGCCCACTTAGACTTAAGGTAACAATTTGAGGAGGCGTAACGGGTTATGTAACCCTGACGCTGGACACTAATAAGTCAGGAGCGCCGCAGGAATGTCCGCTCTCAATAGGTCTCTTTTACATCAGTTGCTGTTTGCGGCAACAAAATTAGCTTTGTGTATGGTTGAGATTGGACAAATCCTGCTCTGTGCGCGAGTTATCAGCTATGTGGGTCGTGTGACCAGCCTCTCGCAGAGCGCCCGGCCGTGGGCCATAAAACCAGCACAGAGCGAGCTGTCATCCTGTCATCTCCTCTTTTGCTTCATTCCTTCCCTTCCCTCGGGGCAAACTCTCAAGTCTTGGTTTAGACACAAGAGGAATACAGGATGGTGTGAGTCCGTATCCCATTCACACAGTAAACCAGGTCACCTGTACAATGAGGCTGAAACGACTGTGTAAATAAACATTATGTAAGAGTAAATAATCACTTCTTGGCGAGTTTACACCTTCCCAGACCACAGGCAGATTGGTGAATATCACTGCATCTGCCTCAGAGCAAGAACGAACATGTTAACTTTGTGTCTGAGTACTCCAGTCATCTGCAATCCAAAGGATTGCATTACAGCCAATTGGAGACAATAAATGGACCCTAAATGTGAGTGTGAGGGTGAATGGGGTGTGTAGGTCATCTTGTAATGCCTAGAGCCCTGTCCAGGTTGTGTTAGCATTGGGGAACAAAGCAGCTCAGATAATGGATCATTGAGTCAACCTCTCCTTTGACCTACATGATAAGATGTTACATGACATGGTATGCATGTATTAAAATCCCCCAACCTTATCTTCTCCGTTTCTCAAAACAATAATTACAATAAAACTCTCTCTCTCTCCAGCCGGACTGGACAAGATCTGCCCTGCCTGATTCTAGCCACTGCGTCAACCAACAATGCTTTTGAGGAAGGTCTCACACCGTCCCTCTTATCGTCCATTTGACACATGGTGTAAACTGTGACAGGGAACCTCTAGTAGCTCCTGGTTGACCCGAGGAGGAGGAGGAGGAGGAGGAGGAGGAGGAGGAGGAGGTTTCCTGGATTTGTGTGCATGCAGCTCTGTTTGCACGAGGTCAGTCTGGGACTCTCTCTCTCTCTCTCTCTCTCTGTGTCTCTCTCTCTCTCTAACAAGTCCAACTGTTTCAGCTGCAGCTTCATCGAGCCTCTGGAGCTTAGGTGACACATTTCCCATGGACGTCCAGGTCACCGTCACATTCGCTCGCTCCGCGGGCCGCAAATGCCGATCGCTTTGTCTCAGCGGCATGTGTTTGTGTTTGCCCCCCTTGGCGACGCACTCAGTTTTCTATTTCTGGGTTAAAAATTAATGAGAACATGAAAACAATGTCTCTTCACACTGTGGAGGCTTTTTTCCCCCCCTTATAAGTAACACCTGCTTGTGAGCACACACCCAAACCATCCGTAGATCCCTTTGACTTTCCATATCTGTGGTTTTGGGCACACGCACACACACACACACATGCCCACACTGATGAGTTATCTAATGGGATTCTTTGCATTTTTCGTCAACAGCATGCAGGTTCAACAGGCAGACAAACAACTCTCCCACAGCAACGGCAAAGGAAGGGGGGGGAGAAGAGGCTCTCGCAGCCCGAGGGCAGCTTCACATTCATGATCGAGCTAGGTGTGAGAAAAAGTCTCACCTGCGAGAGCGGCCAAGCCCAGAGCAAACCGCAGGTAAACACATACCGACAATGACTTCAAACAAGGCTGAAACCATTGTGAGCGCGTGTGCAATGCGCTTTTTATAATAATTTGTACATACTGTTCTTTTCTTTGTCATCTGCGGGTAAAGAGTTAACCGCGCGCAGGCAGGCAGCGTTGAAGGTAGATTAGCATTTAGCTGTCTTGACTAATTGCACCGAGCAAACACATTTTAGCTCGGCTTTGCATGCACTTTAAATAATGCGCCCATGTCTCGGTGGATATTTACATAAAGAGCCTCCACTGTGTGACTGTACTTGCCATGTGTCACTCACTCTTGACATATGTCAGACAACTGTCATACGCCACATCCGACATACCTGAGGATGTATGAGCAAGTAGATACACGGTGTAAAAATGAACACTTGAGTAAACATTTTATATTTTATATGACTTTTTGCACATGACTTTTATTGCACAGACGTACGTGATGTGTGGGTGTTGTTATCAAGTTGTCCACGACTGCACTGAACTGAAAGTGCAAACTAATTTCACGGTCTTTCTATTATCTTATCGGCTTTGTACCCAACAGGATTTCTACAGCACGTATAGGATAAAGGTAGGAGCTACACCCTAAACAGGTCACCTGTCCAGCACAGGGACTCACGACTGGGACTCAAACCTGCAACTATCCACCAAATTAGCGTTTCACCCACAGAATGATGTAATGTTGTTAAAAGAACCCTAACATGTTGGATTTCGTGGAAAGAGAGAAAAAAACAGTTGCACCATTGTATAATTGACCTCATTTACTCTCTGAGTAATACACTTTTTTTAATTTGTATGTCAACCCGAACTAAAAGATCATATGAGCACAAATCTAAGACTCGTAATCCCCAGAAAACGGCTGCACCCTCTTTTTTAAGATGGCAAAGGTCACATCGTGTCCAGTGACGTAATTCACCTAAAAAAGACAAACAAACAAAGAGTATATCATTAAACTTTGTGAATTAAACAGCTGTATACTTAAAACTGAACAAAAGCTGTGGAGACACCATAAAACACGTTTGTCATGGACTAGTTCCACTCTGTATTCTTCTTCTCTCCTAATGAAGATTGCCCAGAGGGAAGGAACAGTGTAACTATTCAACTGATTAATCCGTATACTGATGTCTTTATTTGGATTAGCACACGAACAATTGACCTTTTCTATGTGTGCGTGCGTGTGCGCGTGTGTGCGTGTGTCTGTACCTGCACGAATGAACTCCAGTCACCCACTGCCTTGACAGAAGGCTCTCTCACCTGGGGCCCGCCCTCTTCCGCGCTGTGATTGGCTGTCTGGGCCGTGACGTCAGAGGAGGGGGGCGGGTCCGCACGGGAGTTTATTGTGAGGAATGTGTAGTAGCTCAAAGTAATTCACCGCAGCGGCCGTCGGCGCTCTCTGTGACTCAGCAGCAGCAGCTCCAGGCTCTTCAACCCCGGTATCATGCGAGTGTTTACCTGAGCGGATAAGACACATCTCACTCCTTGTTTTTCCTTCTCTCTCTCTCTTTGGGGTGGTGGAAGAGAAGACTATATTTTTTGGTTTATAATTTTCTTTTACGCGCGACTTCGGATGCCCGACTCTGCAAGGATGAACAAAAACGGGATGGTGACGAAGATCCACACGAGGATAAGGACGGAGCCGTTCACAGCCAACTACGAGCTGCTGGGCAAAGAGCTGGGCAGGTGAGTGGTCGCCTCGACTCCGATTGCTACACTTTTGTTTCCCGCAAAGCTGTTAATCATGTTTGATCTGCGGCCCCGCACGTGATGATTGGAAGGGAACAGTGTTAATTGAACATTTCCAAGCCGCAGTTCTGGCAGCGCGCTCTGGCACGCGTCTTGGTAATGCGCTTTTTCTTTTTGTTTGAGCGCATTGGGTGAGTTTTAAGTGTTAAGACATTCCTGGGATTTCATTTAAAAGTAATCCGATGATAAGTTTTGCATCAAAATTTGCACAATTTGCTAAGAATCCACAGTTTTTGCCGCTCACTATCTGTCCATCTCACTGTCACTATAGTCTATCTATCTGTCTCACTGTCACTATAGTCTATCTATCTCATCTATCTATCTATCTATCTATCTATCTATCTATCTATCTATCTATCTATCTATCTATCTATCTATCTATCTATCTATCTATCTATCTATCTTCAAACCTCTCACAGATTAGGTGTGAGGTGCACTGATGCAATGTGAGAGACATGAAAACAGACTGCAAACCATGTTTTTTTTCCCCTGGAGTTTTCGCCATTCCTTCAAAAAAGGAAGAAATTGCAAAATGGAAGAGACGGGTCGCTTTTTATGTGATCATCCCAAAGTTGTTTGTGGGTCACACTCACTGATGAGTTTATCCCAGATGCAGGCTGGTACATTCCAGCGATGCTTCAGGAGGGATGGACGGTGTGTGCCAGACAATAATGACTTTACCCAGAAGGCATTTAGAGCCAACACAAGGAGCTGCGGCCGCCTTGAAAGGGGTTTCACTTAACTCCCACAGCTGCTTTGTTGCCAGTTCAGCATCTGTCCCTATAACTTTCCACTGCAAGTTTGTACCCCCTCCCACCACCACCACCACCCTCCTGTCTCCTCTGCCTGGTGTGTGTGTGTGTGTGTGTGTGGTGGGACCAGGCTAAATAAAGAGTGTGTAGGTACCAGCTTGTTTCCCTTGTCAGACATCCGGGGGGACAGCAGCCAGGATCTATGGGGGGTCTTGGCTTTAGACTTTTTTTTTTTCTACAAAGTGTGGGCCACATCTCCCCTCCTTGCACCCCCCCCACCCACCCCCCCACCCCCCCAACTCTACATCCTCTTCCCATGGGTCTGACCCAACAACATCCTGAGATCAGGCTTCATAATCGCATTAAGTGCAGGAATGTATGTAGTGCCGCATGCCAGCAGATCATCCATACAGGCAATACAGTAGGAGGGATGTGGGCCACATTTGGACTTTTCATCCAAATGTTTCAGCATTTGTAAGAAAGACGCACTGAGGCTTTTATTATCGTCTCGGCTTTTGAGTCGGGGTCCCCTGCGTGCACAAACAGATGCTGCGGCCAAAGTCGAAAGCAGGAAGAGGAACTCGGCGTCTTTGTCTGCGAAGCAGGCAAATGAGAGCTGCTAGCGCTGTCATTTCTCATCACGCCTCAGACACAAGCCCCCGGCCCCTGCAGAGGGAGACAAACGCGGACTCCGCAGGAAACCCAGTTTCTCTTATCAAATTATCACGATCGCCAGATTTGGTTGTCGCGTGCGTCACAGGGAACTTGATGATTGATGGCACGCTGGTTCAGTCAGAGCGGAGGATGGACCTGCAGAACGACCCGTCTTTAATCTGCACGATTGTCTCTGTGAGTCCAGGATACTCATTAGTATTAACCAGAGTGCACATATGTAAGGAGGGAAATGTCACTTTTAAAGAGGTCCTGCGCGTCTGTGACGTCGCATGGAGGGGAGCCGGCTGGAAGATGGCCACATTTGGCGACCTCTGACCTGTTGTCAGCCTCTGAAAGGGCCTCCTGTTGCGTCTTTTCGTGGCCGCAGCTCATTCCTTTTCTCCCCGTGTGTAGTTTCCCAGCCCACAGCCGGCCGCTCTGAACTTGGCTAATTAAGGATGAAAAGCCTCTGACGGCTTCTCGCCTTTTCACTCCCAACAATGAGTCGTCACCATTCTGCGAGGCTGGAGGGAAGAGGAAGAAAAAAAAAAACAGGCCTCACAGTGGCTCCGGGGGCTGTAGCCAAAACAGAACCATGCAGGCTTTGGCCCGGGCCAGTTGCTGTTTTTGGTCGTCAGCTGCACAGTGGTGCTCGGGGTAACGATGGTGTGGGAAAACGAGCGGCACCACGCTGACCGGACCTCCGAGACTTGGCCGCTTCATCAACATTCATCCCAGCCCTGTCATCTCTTCACATCCCACTTTTTAAAGCTCGTATTGTTTGGGTCATTAAGTACAAGGTGTCCGGAAGTCTTACAAGTTGATAAATCGATTTTGGGAAAAGTCTCTTCAGTTCAGATAGTTTGACTGTGAAATCATGGTGTATCCATGGCAGATGACTGAGAGTCAGAGTGACACAGACTTGTAGTTTGGTTTCATTTACTCTCTCAAGCTTAGTTCCCTCCCAGTTGATCTCAGGTCTGCTGTATGGTTGTACTCAAGACAAGTGCAACAAGTCTTAAAAGTCTGTTGAAACGATCATAAGGATTCCCTGATCCGGACATTTCTCTGTCCACCTCCATAAGGCTGTTCCAGGCTCCATCCTGGCTGCAGCAGGCCACTGACCCCCCCCCCTCCGTCTGCACAGACTCCCCCAGCTGCGCTCAGGTGGGTGGTCCCGGGTCTTCGGGGCAGCCTTGTTAGCCCGCTGGTCAGCTTTTGTGCGACTGTCAAAGGAGGCGCAAGGCCGCGGCCGTGGGTCTGGGGCGGGAGGTGTCAACACAAACCCATTTGTCCCTGCTGCTGTCAGCTGTGAAGAAAAGGGAAGTGGACAAGGCCTCATTATCAGCCTGGGGGGGCGGGGGGGGGGGTGGATTGTGGCTGGCGATTGTGGTCACCCTGACACAGAGAGGCAATTCTGCACACATCGGACATCCTGCCCACACCCAGGGCTGACCCTCGACGCCCCCGCGAATCCATCAGCGTGTACGACGCGCCGGGAACGAGGGAGTGCACGAATGAGGAAGCGACGAGGTCGAGGATGCGGATTTTCATTCCGTTCATCCGCCCCGTGGCGGCCGCCGTCTCCTTTGTGTGAGCGTGACCTCGGCGCTATCGGGCACCTCCCGCCTTTCTGCTTGGGCAGCGCTCGCCAAAAGTGTCGGCCTTATCAGGCTCTCCTAAAGGCTAGAGGAAGAGGAGGAGGAGGAGGTGGGAAATCCATCCAGACGTCTGGATGGACCCCACCCCTCACCCCTCACCCCCCCCCAGCCCGGGCTGAGCGTATCAGCTGTCGTCTGCGTTTTTTAAAACGATGCCTCCTAACCTCCTTATCTCTGAACCGCCGTCCGACCTCACCCACAGCCCTGCACTCGTGGCCGCTCGGCGGGTTTTTCCAAACGTCTGACGCTGTAATCTGGGTTTCAGATCGTGGCAGTTATAACCGTCATGAGCTTGTCCAGTAGAGTTCAGCTCTTTCATTTGCTGCATTCTCCATGACCTAAATTTAATCCAGTGGTCCACTTGGCCACTCGGGATGGACGCATGAGCATCAGATCCATCTCCTGACCAAATATGTTTAAAAAAAAAACAGTATTGTGGTTGGGATTACTCTGTCCTCCTCACTGATCGGTCTCTCTCTCCTCTCCTCCTCTTTTTTTTTTTGATAATTCTCCCAGGGGAAAGTTTGCGGTGGTGAAGAAGTGCATCGAGAAGGCGACGGGGAAGCAGTACGCCGCCAAGTTCCTGCGAAAGCGACGGAAGGGCGAGGACTGCCGCATGGACATCTTGAACGAGGTCGGCGTGCTGGAGCTGGCCAAGGCCAACCCCTACGTGGTGGCGCTGCACGAGGTCTACGAAACCAACAGCGAAATCATCCTCGTCCTGGAGTGGTAAGACGACCCAGAGAGAACGCCTCAGAGTTCTCAGAACAGCTGAAACTGCGTCTGTCACCCTGCGTCCCTGCTCGTGCACTGGTGGTATAATCTGAAGGGGCATCTAACCTTTTAGTGTGCTCGAGCAGTGCCAGGAAAAACTTTGATGGTCTCATAACTGTAGCTCTCGCGCTGCAGATTGTCAGACAGATTAGAGGACACCGAACGCGTTCATTCATTTCCAGTTAATTAGCAACTGGAGAGAGAGAGAGAGAGAGAGAAAAAAACCCTCGCGTCAAGTCTTGCAAACACAGTCATGCAGCATCCTGTTCTTCTTCTTCTTCTTCTGCATGACAGGGTTTGTCGCTGCTTTTAGTGGCTTCATGTGAATTCTCAGCTCTGTGTAAAAGAAAAAAAAAAAACTTCCTGGCTCTGAGCTGCTGTTGCTGAGTATACAGCTGCAGCTCAGTCACCGCAAAAAAAAGACAGAAAGAAAACTCAGACACGTGAGAAATACATAGCGTGGCTCTATAGTTACATGTGCTATTCCTTAAATGGAAGTTCTCGCTCTGTGTGCGGTTAGCGCTCGTCTCGCCTCGGCCACAACACCTCAGCTTCCTGTTATGCTGCGCTCGGCTGTCAGGAGCTGTCGCTTTAAATGCCAAAGTGGCTAGAGCTGCACTGTGTGAACATCGCACATACGAGAAGACGTCCAACGTGAGAACCCAGATGACTACAGCGACCAGGTGTAGGTGTGGGAGAGGCCTCTGGCCTGCTGACCCGTCTGCCCCCCCTCTCCATCCCCACCGCTCTGTTGTGTCTGGGTGTTAAATGGTGCGATGCGTGTGCGGGTAATTGTCCTCTGACTGCTCCAGTGACGCCCTCTAATTAGGAGCTGCTGGAGAAGACACGTAGCATCTTAATTGCCTCATTACAGGCCAATAACGGCCCGGGACAGTTTACACTTGAACCTCCTCCTTCTCGGGGGGGAGGTGGGGAGAGGAGCTCTCTCTCCTGCCCGGTCCAGCCCAAGACAAAGGCTTCTGTGGGGGCAGGCTGTGTCTGACCTCTGACTGAAGTGTGAAAGGGGAAGTAGCACCTCTGTTCACCCCTGCATGCCTGCAGAGAAAACATAGCAGGAGGTCAGTGGTCCTCAGTTCCTCTGCAGCTGCACACCGCACACTCCTGGAGTGCACACATGCACGGCAGGGCTGCAACAAACTGTCTTGATTCATCGATTCGTTGTTTGGTTTGTAAAATGATGCAAAAAAAGGCCAAGTTAAGGTCTTTAAGGTCCTTAAAAGATGATTGAAAAGACCAGAAAACATTCACATTTAAGAAGCTGCAGCAGATTTTTGTTAATGCTTGAATCGACTTGTTAAACAAGTGTCGATTGCTTTAATGGATCACTTGTTGCAGCTCTACCTTTTTGCACCATAGAGACGTTTGACCTAGAATGTGCACCATCAGAGTTGCACATCTCCGGCCTCTGAAAAGCTGCATCCTCAAACTGTCTGACCTCAGCATGAGTTAGAAGAATCGCAACCCACTTTCCATTTCCTGTGGGTTTAAATGTAAGCACCGAGCGAGGCTCTTTAAAGCAACACACCACCAGACTGGTATGAAGTGTTATATACACACACACACACATTTACGTGCACTTCTCCGAGCCACAACCACATCCTCGCTAATGTCAAGAAATAAAAGCGAGAAGTTGATTTCTGATCATTTAAGTAAGCACGGCTGCAGAGTGAGTCACTTCTGCAGAGATGGTAAGTTTGAGGGCATTTCACAAACCCGGTCACAGACTCGAACCCTCAGCACTGAATCCTCAATAAAGTGTTTTTTATAGATGTTGCTTAAAAAGGTCCATTTAATTGAAATGTGGTTCAGACAATTAAGCCATCAGACGGTTTTACGCTGAGGTGACGTCAGTGAGCGGCCGGCTTGGTGCTCGGCCAAACTCGGCTTTCTTCCACCTAATGCCTGCGCTCTCGTCTCACACAACCAAAAAGGCAGTTTGACTGATATTTGCGCGTCTTTATTCTTTATAGATCGAGGGTCATCTGTGCCCACATCTTCAAAAGCTTCACTGTGTCCTCCTCGCTCACACACACACACACACACACACACACACATACTGTGGAGCAGCATTAACTCTGCTGGAAGAAAGGAGCGAGAGTGTGGAGACGATATTTAGACTTCAGGGAAGTATCCGATCCGTCCTAAGTGCTCGGCTAGAGTGCGCCGAACTTAAACAAAAACGTTCTTTATCGAGCTTTGAGATCTTCTCCCGCCTTCCGCTGACAGTTTAATGAAGCCGTGTGACCTGGCGTGTCGAGGCTCTAATTGTGCGTACGGGTGCGTTAAGTTGACGAGCAGCTTTGACGTTTTATTTCTGTGACGTCCGTCAAATCGCGCTTATAACTGTACGGCTCCGGTTTCCGCTCCCAGAATGCACAGATGAGTGTAAGCAGATGGGGTTTCCGCTTTATGAGGGTCTGGTAAGTGGGACCCGATCGTGTCAGCTCCCAGTATGGAAGGTGGCGGGTCAAGTATTTGTTGCTCGGAGCGAAAAAACAAAAGAAAGAAGAGATTGTAAAGACCGTTGACAGAAATCCTCGAAATCCTCAAAAAACATGGGTGCTATTTTCGCAGCTGAGGAGCGCAAGGTTAGGAGGCTACACAGGGGATTGGGTGGTGCCGGTTATGTAACTGTGGCGCTCAGGGCCGGGTCCCAAAGTTTTTTTTTTTCCTGTGAAGATAAAAACCATGTGTGCCATCTAAATCCCCCACACATGGCTCTGGTCTTCTTTTTTCTGGGTGATCTGTCAGCTTCAGGCATCGATCTGACTGATGGAGCATCCAACGTAAATCCTCCGTGTCTCCACTTTGCTTAACGCTGTTACACAAGAGAGCGGCAAGACGAGGCAGGCATCTGACTCCTGCTGCTGCGAGAAGTCACCACCGAGATGTCCAATTATTAAATCAGGGAGGAGGAGGAGAACGCCTTAATCGTTTTCAGTGATTCACTGAACAGTCACGCAGGTGGAGGCTTAAAGATCAGACGTCTGCTCCGTGGTGAAATGGCATCTTTTCTTTCTCCGTCTTATCGTGGTTTTGATCCGCTGTCAACAATTTGTTCCTTTTTTTGCTCCATTTCCCTTCAGCGCGCGGTGCGTTTATGAGGCCATATAAGGCGTCAAACCCATCCTTATCTGCTGTATTATTCCCGAGAAGGCGAAGGTGGAGGGAACATGTAGAGGCAGCCTAGAACAATTATTATTATGACTGAGTCACGTCTAAACTGGCACGCAAACGTGTAGATGTGGTCGGACGCTGCGTTCATGCGCCAAAGTACACTAATAAGGAGACGGGCTGTTGCATAATTTTAAAGGTGAATTGACTTTGGGCTTGTTCTGTAATGGGATGGGTTGGAATTCTCCATTGTCATCTTGTGCAAGTCAAACTGAGAGGAAGGGCGTATTTATTTTATGACAAGTCGAAGCCAATAATCAAAACTGAAAGCGCGCCAAGCTAAACCCCACAGAGTGGGTCCTTTACTCCTCGTCTTATCCGTGTTTGCTTTTTCTAACTTTCCTTTCCTGCGTTTCCTCTTTTTTTTTCTCTTGTACGTCCAGCGCTGCCGGAGGCGAGATCTTCAACCAGTGCGTCGCAGAAGACGACGAGGCGTTCACGGAGGACGACGTGATCCGGCTGGCCAAGCAGATCCTGGCGGGAGTGGCCTTCCTGCATCGCAACAACGTGGTGCACCTGGACCTGAAAGTAAGAACGCTGAGGGGTCATAAGACAGTGAAGAGGAGGGAGGTAGCGGAGAGGAGGGGGGGGGGTCTATTCCCTGGAGAGGCAAAGTGAGGGAGGGGAGCGGGATTACCGTTACGCAACTCGCTCAGTGTGTCACGACCCTGTTCCCACGATGGAGCGCTCGTTAACCCTCATACCTGGTTTTACAATTAAGTTCTTATCCTCATCGAAAGGAATACGAAATACTTTCAATAATCTCAATGCAAAGTGGAGTTTTCTTGGGTGTTTCAATAATAACTTTCCCCACATTTTAACTACACTGTGTTCACAGTTATGTCCCTTAATGATCAAACTTTATGTCATAAAAATATCATATTGTCCAAAAAAACACGTAACCTATCAACAAAAACAAGTTTTTGTCAAAAAACCCATCAGCTATGAGGGTGAAATGACCCAAACTGAACCATCATGTTTTCCTCCCCTGACCCAGTTGTCAGGAGGACTCTTATTCAACATCTCACCAATGATCCAGGTTCCCAGGTTCTCATTACACAAGTCAAATGATTCTGTAAAAATGCGAAACACTGACAAACCAGAGACGCCGTTTAGGTTTTGGATTAAAGGATCAAGGATTGAAGCTGCCGAATAGCTTCTCTCTGTGTTTATTAACACTGTTGGCTCTCATGAACCCCTCGGGCCAGTTGTTGGCCTTGGCCTCTCTTCTCCTCCTGCGTTTACTTTAGCGGTTTAGACCAGTTCTAGCCATTAGCGCCGAGTCTCTGACACGGTCTTGCGTTTACGCACACAAGCCTTGGAGCCGTCCCCGGCGGTTTGGCCGGGACGTCTCACCTGTTTTCAGTCTGATCTGATTGGCTTAACGGATCAACTGGATGCCGACCGACAGAGCAGAACCCTCTCGGTTCCCATTCAGGAACATTGTTGAGTCATTCACACACACACACACGCACACGGAGGTGTAGTTAATGACCTCTAGTGCACCTTGGACAATCAGTAGCGGTTATGTAACGGTGTGTGTGTGTGTGTGTGTCGTCTCCAGCCCCAGAACATCTTGCTGACCAGTGCCAGACCTCTGGGAGACATCCGCATCGTGGACTTCGGCCTCTCCAGACGCATGGACAACATGACAGAAGTCAGGGAGATCCTGGGGACTCCAGAGTATGTGGGTGAGTCCCGGCTCTCCGAGCTCTCTCAGACGCCTGTCCAACTTCCATCCACGCCATCATCGATCACGACTTACGTTGCTCCATGTGTTTCCGTTTGCAGCTCCAGAGATCCTGAACTTTGAACCCATCAGCACCGCGACCGACATGTGGTGAGTGCATTGAGTCTATTTGAGTAATGAGTCTATTTCCAGTGGTTTTAAGATGATGCAACGCGAGGACTCGTTTAGTCTGCTCTTCTGGGAATAGAGAGACGCGCTCATTGCAGGGATAACGCCATTCTCGGTGTAGACCTGTGACCACAAGACGCAGGTCTTTGCTTTTACTTCAGGTGTTGAGCAAAGAAAGTGTGGCGCATAGCATCTCAATCTGTGGCCATCAGTGATGACACATCGCCTGACAAACTCTCTCTCTCTCTCTCTCTCTCTCTCTCTCTCTCTCTCTCTCTCTCTCTCTCTAACAGGAGCATCGGGGTCCTGACCTACGTCATGCTGACCGGGGAGTCTCCCTTCCTGGGCAACGACAAGCAGTCGACGTTCCTCAACATCTCCCAAGTCAACGTGTGCTACTCGCAGGAGACGTTCGAGGGGATCTCCAGCCGAGCCGTCGACTTCATCAAATCCCTCCTGGTGAAAAACCCCAGGTGAGCTGCGATCCGAGACACCTTTCAAAAATTTCCACCAGCATCACCCAGATCTGATTTGTGCACCAAGGAAGGATGTGAGTCAGGCTTACGACAGTAGAGGAAGCGCATCCGCTCGTGTGTAAATGAGTGTGTGTGGTAATTGGATTTACGTCACTGAGGCGTGGAGTTATTTCCTTTTGTGCAGATGGCGGTTGTGAGCTTTACCACTTGAGGCCAGAATCTTGATTTGCGAAACAGGTGCAACATGCAAGTTTCATTCTGAAGAACCCAACTCCATATGAGTGATACGAGTGAGACAATATGAGTAACAAAAGTTTTGAGAAGGTCAAGTCAGAGTTCTCATCCCTCAGCTTAATAAATGTGCATATTTACATCTTTCTTCAGTCTTACGTGACAGAAAAGTGACCTCGTTGATTAATCAATTCACTCTATTCATCTCGTTTATCATCATCATTCGCAATATCGTCCTCTTGCGAAGAGCGAACTGCAGCTTCTGTCTCGCATCCACGAGCGTTCACCTCCACTCTGCTGGGTACCACTGCTGCTGATTACTGGGAATGCTGGAAAAAGGGGGAGAGATTCCTCAGTGTTTGAGTAATCTGTGGGAGATGGAGAGGAAACAAAACTCTTTAGTTTTCCTGCGGTTTTCCAAACCAAACGTTGAAAAGAAATATGGCAGACGTCTGCAAAGAGAGAATCGGAAGATCCAGGCGATCCGTCGGTTATGTAAACTCTGGGGGAATTTCCACTCATCCGCAGTGTTATTGTGTTTGTGTGTACAGGAAGAGAGCCACGGCCGAAGAAGCTCTCAACCACCCCTGGCTGAACTCGCTCCCCCATCCCCACTCCCACCCGCACCTCCACGCTCGCTCGGCCTCGTCCCTGGACGAGCCGGAGACCAGCCAGTCCGAGTCGGAGCCCGAGAGCCCGGCCCCGTCCCCGGAGCTGGACCTGATCGGCTCCTACCTCATGTGTCCGGGCAAAGCGGAGCTGAAGACGGGCCGCGACGCCTTCTCCTTCAGCGAGTCGCCGTTCCCCACGCGGCCGGAGATCCAGCAGGAGCTGATCTGCTGAGTGCGAAATCAACAAAACGAAACAAAAAAAAAAGAGCAAAGAAAGAGACTCTGACTCCGAGGAGGGAGGGAGTCGGCAGACGCTGGAAGCCAGCGAGCTGAGCAGCTTCCTGGTCCTGATGGGACTCCGGGCCGTGCTGTATGGATGCTGTGTGCCTGCTGCTGGCTGCTTCTACTGCTGTGATGTCTGTCAGCTGGGCTACGTGTGCTCTGATACCTCTGTGTGTGTGTGTGTGTGTGTGTGTGTGTGTGTGTGTGTGTGTGTGTGTGTGTGTGTGTGTGTGTGTGTGTGTGTGTGTGTGTGTGTGTGTGTGTGTGTGTGTGTGTGTGTGTGTGTGTGTGTGTGTGTGTGTGTGTGTGTGTGTGTGTGTGTGAGAGAGAGTGCGTGAATAATCTGAGGCACTCCATGTGCTGATTTATGATCACATGGAAGGAATGTGGGAGGAATGAGGATGCAGGTTGAGAGAGAGAGAGAGAGAGAAGAGGAAGGAGGACACACGAGGACTTTTGTCACCGCTGCCTTTAAGACGTGACAGAACTGAACTGGGGGCTCCGGACTGGGCCACCCTCCCCTGCCCCCCCCCGCACACACACTGGTTTCCCTCTTATCCCAGTGACTCCTTTTCAGACTGGGCCTTCGGAGAGGAGATGCAGCCCTCCGCGCTTCCTTGGGAAATGACTTCACTTCGCTGTCATCAGAGCAAGTTACGCTTCAGCTGACCCAGACATACTTTGTGTGATGAGGTTTTTCTCTTTTTTTTTGTACTGAAGGAAGTGAAGGGTTGTGACAGATGGTTCTGCTTAACGGAAGAATTAAAGCGAAGGACGGATCCAGCGCTGAAGCCGCGACGTTAACCGTTCCACTGTTTTGTGTCTATTTATGTGTTTGTTAAACCACCTCACCCCTCTTTAAAAGCGAAAAAAACAGCAAAAAACACACACACAAAGCCACATCAATGCCTGAGTTTATGATGGAAATGGTAGCATTCTTATGTTTTTAAGGACAATCGTAAGCACTTTTTCTTTTTGTTATTAGACTTCCGTGTGATAATAAGAAACCAAAGGCTCAACACAACAACTGTCACGAGACGTACTGTACATATTCTCCATCTTCCAACAACCACAGTTTAGGTCACTTTTTGCCCCCCCCCTCCACCCCCACCCCACAAAGGGCCACTTTTTCAACCTCACCTCTGTGTTGATATTTTAGATTTTCTTTGTTTGTTTTGTCAGCTATTGCACAAGTTGCACAATTTTTGTTTTGTTTTTGTACTTAAACTGCGAGGTTGCCACTATTTTGTGCTCTTCAGACATTGTGAAAATGGAGCAGCCTTGGAAAGAGGGAATGGCAGGAGATGAAAGCAACGACTTTGAGAATTTGTTACTCGATCTGGAATAGATGAACGTGGTCAGCTGGAAGGCGCGGATGTGTAAAAAATATGTGACTTTTGCCTTCAGATGCTTGGGAGCAGAGAAACTGGGAAGATTAAAAAAAAAAAGTACTGAAATGTATATTGTGAGTTAGTATTAAGATTAATCTGCAAAGAAAAATGATTTTTGTTTTGTTTTTTCCATTTTTTTTAACCATTGTATGAATGTTAACATCATTATATCATGACTTATTTTGTATATTAACTATTACTTACTAGTGTGACGTTTTGTTTTCTGCTCATGAATTTCAGGCAGGTTTGCACTTGTCCCTGTGGACGTCATGTTAAAATGAATAAATGTTGATGGCATGCATTGCAAAATGTAACAAAACAACAAATACATGTGCATTTTTTTCTATCAAACTCCTTCATTTCTGCCTGGTTGTCTCTATAAAAACAATAGCATATACATACATTTATACATACATAGCATATACATAATATTGAGTCAGTTATTAGGAGTTAGCAGTTGATACATCCAAACTACAAGAGTGAAAGTTTTCCTCTCCTGAATCTCTGCCAGTTATTTCTAGTCATGTGATCAATAACTTTTACAACTGTAACAGATAAATACTTTTAGGGCCGTGAGAAAATAACTCGTATTTCTCCTGAAAAATCTGTCCTCGTGACTCAATGATCCACTGCCATCAGGAAGTCAAAATATTAACCAATATAAGATAGTCCTTAATTCATCCCTGAAGGGAGATTATAAAGTACAGCGGCCAAGAGAGATTAGATTAGATGCAACTTAATTGTCAGTCCACGTGCTAGAAATGCAGGTGGCTCTCACTTCACGATTACGATCTGTGACACGAAAATGTGTCACAGATTAGAAACTTAACCAAAGGTCAAATCTTACGTGGTGGAAGTTTCATTTGAGAGCTTCTAGAGGCGTGACAGGGTGAAACTCCAGTAATTCAGATTGAACAGGAAACAATGGAGAAAAGTCTGACTAAGTTTTTTTTTCCACTCTCGCTAATCCTCCAGCACCCACTCGATGAGACGATGACTGTTTCGTGTCCTGATGATCAGGCCCAACGCCTCTAATACCACCAATCCTGCCCAAAAGTTTCCAGTGCTGGTTCCAAGCCAGTTCAACCTGTGAAGAAACAGGGATAACTTTACTGATACCCAAGGGGACATTAAATTGTCTGGCTTCTAATCTAATATTTGTGTTAGAATTAAAAGGCCTGATGGCTGAATGTACAGAGGATCTTCTATATCTGTCCGTCTCTGGTCCCATCGAGGTGTTATGAGATGAATGAGTCGTTCTGAACGACCTCAACTAAGGTCTTGGTCTTGGACCACCTCTCTCCATCAGGGGGTCAAACTCTTCCCTTCTCAGCAAGTATACTTCC
Organism: Karalla daura; assembly: GCA_029224185.1. Taxonomy (NCBI): domain Eukaryota; kingdom Metazoa; phylum Chordata; class Actinopteri; order Chaetodontiformes; family Leiognathidae; genus Karalla; species Karalla daura. The sequence goes on along the minus strand of CM055203.1, from coordinate 5,627,316 downwards.
AAGTAGTCATTATGGAGTTGTACTTCCTGGATGGGCTGATATTCCCCAATTTCCTACCTTGCCATTAGGATTGGATGGACCCACACCTATCTTTCTCCTCCTCCTCCTCCTCCTCCTCTGCCTTACAAGAATGAAAGCCGGACAGGTACATTGTGAAGCTGCAATACACATGTAAATCAGAGGGAAAAGGGTGCCAAGGCAGGAAAAACACTTCCTGGGATGTTTACTGTAATCTGTATCCTAGCAACAGCTCCATGGAGAACTTCACATGGAAGTCGTCTTGGATGGGACGTACATGAGTGTTGTTATGATATGACTCCTCACAAGTCTCTCCAGCCCGTCACTCAGGTTGGGCAGGGAGTTGACATTTCACATGATGAATCAATCATGGAAACACCTCTTCATCTGAGCTGGAACAGGCTGGAAACATCCTGCAGAACTGTTTCGTTTTCAAGGAAAGAAAAACACAACAAAAACATGACAAAAGTAATGGCTCCTTTAGTCTTTCTTAAATTTCCGTGGCTGTTGTTTCATTGTGTTTTGTCTGTATATGGCAGACTTCTTACTCCTGGTGCCAGGACCCATCCTGTGTTGATAGAAACAAAAAGGATGGTTCCCAACTTAGCACTAGACCTGAACCAGCACTGGAACTTGCATCTGTGGAAAAAGAGGCATCAGTGTTTCTGCTTCAGTGTCTCTGGCTGACCTGGATGTGTGTCCAGCAGAAGAAGCAGAGAAATCTCATAACAGCGCAGATTACCCATGTTTTGGACCCCCCGCCACATGTGAGGCATCTGCTTTTCCTCTCAGCGTGTCTATTTAGAGAAAGAGAGTATCATAAAGCAAAAGTCTTCTCTCGGGCCAGTCTTCCATAAATATCCAGCTGCCTCTCTGAACAGGAAATGCCAGCATCCTGTGAAGAGGAACACAGAGTAATGCTTTCCACTGTAGTGAAGTTTCTCTCTCTTTGTCCTCGACTCCCATCCACACATTCTTGGGCTTGTTTACTTGTGTCAGGTTTAACAATATCCCCGCTTGCCAATATCCTGAATGCTTGCTTTAATGTGCTCTTCCTCCCGTGCTCGGCGCCGAGCCAGCTCGGCTCTGTCCCGACCAATCGGGAGACAGCCCGGGCTCCCAGCAGGGTCCTGCTCCGGTGGCTCTTGGCCGGACCGACCACTTCCCCTAAAGAAAATCCTGCTGCTGCTCGGAGCTGAGGAATGCCAGAAATGTTCATAACTGGCCTCCTTTCCTTTTTTTTTTTTTTTTGTTCAGGCCGTGTCCTTTATGCCTCTCCTTCCTCTCAGCCTCCTTATGGAGTTTGTACTCTCAGTGGGAGGTGGTATTGTCTCCATACAACCACCCACCCACACACACACATAAACATGCACAGTGGTTCGAGGGCTTGATTGGATTTCTCAGAAGAGCTCCAAGGATCTGTTGATGTGACTTGGATATTTAAGGTGACCCTCGGAGGATGATTTGAGACAGATGTGGAGGCCGAGAAGAAGCGAAAGAGCACTCGAAAGAGCTGCAGATCTAAACACAAGGACGCAAAGCTTTCTCCGGCACCCAGATAACCTGCTCTCTCTGGCAGATTGAAAAACGGTCCTGTCCAACAGCTATCAGCAAAAAGCTTTTAAACGCCCACCCCCAGTGAGAAACATTCACTCTGTGGGGTCCATTTATCTCTCTTCTAACAACAGTCAAACTAAGAAATGATGATTTTTTTTTCCTTTGGTCCACTCCAGGAAAACCTGGTGTCTGACGTCTGAGCTGTAAGGTGTTGAGAAATTGTTGCCGTAGGCAGCTAAAACACGCGTGTCATCACATTTTAACCAGCCGCTCATCCCAAAAGATAAGACTGTCAGCACCTGCCGTCCTAACACATCGATCCCTTCAGGTACATCCTGGAGTGGGATTCCAAAATGTGGAGCTGGAAAGGGTACATTCTGCACCGCAAAGGTCACGACAATCAGTTATGTAACCGGTCTTTAATGGCATGCTTGAGGTTTTACTGTGGCTTTTTTCCCTCTCTGTGCCACTGAGCACTTTTTCTGCCGCCCACACGATGGATGCTGTAGGTGTTCGGTACAGTCACCTTTCAGCGGGTTTGAAGTCATCAGTTCAGTACTTTTGTTGTAGAAAGAGAGACAATGTGCTGACTGACACAGTTTGTGCTTGCAGCTGTGTGTGTGTGTGTGTCCTGTGATGGACCAGAGGCCTCTTGTAGGATGTATTCTTTGCCCTATTTGGGCAAAAAAGTTGGTAAGATAACGACTGGATGGATCGTCTTTCCTCATATGTTAATTGAAAACACATTCTCTCACACTTTGCGCCACTTTGTGTAAGTTGCACAACGGTTTGACCGCTTCACGATGCCTGAACTAGATCTGTCAGTGTATCTGAACCATTCTGACACAGGGACCCGCACACGCATGTGTGTATCATTAGATGTTCTCTTATTTAAAGCGGCCCTAAAAACTTCATCCCTTCCAGATAATCTGAACCAATCTGCTGGCTTCACAGCCGGCCTCTCCCCATCACTTGTTCAGACGTGAGTGAAGGGCTCCCCAGGCTCTTCACAGCATCTCCTCCCCCGTCCCTCGCTCCATCTGCCTGACCCTCGGCTCTGGTGGCCTCTCTGTGTCTTCTCTAGCTGTCGTGGGTTTTTTTTGTTGTTTTTTTGCACTCTCTCTCTCTCCCTGTCTCTCCCAATCTCACTATCTCTAGATCTCTCTCAGCGCGCCACTTTTCTCAGAAGTAGTTCCCCCTCGCACCTTATATAATGGGGAAATTCCTTTACGCTTATGTTCCTGATTATACTGCTGTTATGGAAAGAGAGAGCGTGTACTGATGTCAGAGAGCTCAAAGTGTGTGTGTGCGTAAGAGAGAGTGTGGCAGGGAGATCAGAACACTTTGGTGCAAACTTAGATCTCCTCGTAAAGCCCACAATAAATCTAAAAGCTGCCGCCTCTTGATCCTGACGGATACTAGAAGTGGATGAAAACAAGAATCAAATCCTGACCCCTTCGGTCCTCAAAACGCCAGAGTATCTCAGAGGAGATAAGCCCGACCATGACAAATCAAAGCCCGGCTGTTGGTTTCCCCAGGTGTTGACCAGGACAAACTGGGGCAGAGAACATTTCTCTCACGTGTCCCAGAAATGCTCTCGAAAAGAAAAACAGAAAGAGAGAATTTCCAGCCCGGGCAAAACACTCGTAACCGCCGGTAATACGTTTCTCATGGCGGTGCATTCGCAGCAGCGAGGGAGGCAAATGCCTTTGGTTAAGCGCAGCTATTTATTCTGTCCCTGGAAACGGTCGAACAACAACACAAACCTCCTCTCAAACAAAAGGAGCTCCACGACCCGATGCCGCTGCTGTTTTCCTCTAGTCTGCGGCGGCCCGTAGCATCCCTCCCTCGACGTGGGGGCAACTACCGGCTGTCGGGTCGGAGCCACGGAAAGCCGCACGACACACACGCTCGACTCGGAGGGAACTTTTCAACCCTGGGAGCCCAACCAAAACAAGCGGCGCTGAGGAGTTAATCCTGAGGAGGTTCAGTTTAGGTGCGGGTAAAGCTCATGGAAAGAAAGGCTGCCAGTTCCCTTGTTTTGATTTGCAGGGACGTGGCGCACACGAATGCCCACTCACATGTACTTAAACTGTACTTTATACACACACACGCACACACATACACATGCCACAGAACCCACAGTGAACTCAGTTCTTGCAACAGGCCCGGGAGGGAGTCCAGGTCTTTCAGAGTGACGGGGAACAGATTCTGGTGGTCTGGATCTTTTTGGGCTTTTGATTTTCAGCCTCACACTGATCTCCTTGTTTACTACAGGACTGGATTAGGGAGTTATTTGGAGCACGCACACACACACACACACTGACACACACACACTCCCTCTCTCGCTGTCTCTAACAGGCATGTACCTACCATTCAGGAATCAGACAAGTGTTGTACACTGAATAATTTAAGTAAACCTAATTTCTTCTCCTTTTTTTCTTTTTTCTACGTCAATGTTTGGTTGTTGTGATCCTTGTAAACTCAGGAAAACCCCGGTCCTTCTTCACAACGATGACATTTGCCCAATTTCCGTGTTAAAATCACCCGACTAAATGTCTAGCAGGCGTAACCCATGTTCGCTGTCATAGCGCATCATGTAAACTCTAAAACACTGTGGGGAATGTCGCAGGCTTTCCAAGAATCGTAGAAGGAAGTCAAAGGCACGGACGCAAAGTTGATCATCAGGTCACGTAATTGGATTTCTCCTTTAATCTGGAAAACATGCGTAAATGTCAGAGAACATGGGTCAGCTGAGATCCTCTGCCTGTCCTGAAACTCTGCTTTCTTATTTGCTTGAGTCGAGTGTGAGGAACTTTCTGGCAGCGTCCTCTTGGGACTTGTGAAGGTGGTGAGCTGCCACCTGTCGATGCCTCAGTAAAACGAGCTCTGTTGGCGCAGCTGACCACTTGGCGAACGCTGAAACTAACAGAAAAAAAAAAAACAGAAAAAAGCCTTTTTCTGGAACTTGGTGTCTTCTCAGTGGAACTCGCTCCCTCCAGGAATATTTTCAAGGATTCCTGGAGCCTGCGATTAATTCGTCGAGAAGCCACCTGTCACATCTTTTTACGTGATTTGTCACTTGTTTCTTTCTTTTTCCTTCCTGTTTCCTTTTTCGCTCCTTACGCAACTGTCCTCGGCAGAGGTATGGAAACGCCTGCATGAATGCATGTGTGCGTGTGTGCGTGCACTCGATTTGCTGGCGCTGTCAAATTTTCATATTGTCCCGAAGCTTCCTGATGTAATCGGCCAAATCGTCGTGTGTGAAAAAAACGAGCCTGGAAACAATAGCTGGAGGTCACACGGGCCGTGGAAAACCGTTTGAAGAACAATGTTATCAGGGGACCTGGTAATAAAATCCCAGCTATGTGGAAAGGTACGGGCTGCTTCCGTCCTCCCGGACTCACCTGGCTCTTCTATTAGCTGGATGGAGCGGCCTGTCAGTCATGTCTGCATGAACGCCTCTCGCTTCCGTGTCTGTCAACTACATTAATCCCCGCTGCGACACACTGTGAACCAGCGGAGCAGAGCGGAGCAGGACCCTCCGTATCTGCCTTGTTGCAGATGAGAATCAATAGGGATAAAGGGCTTAGAGCGTTATCAGCTGACAGATTGTTTTCAGGTGCAGACAAACGGCGTGACATCAAAGTCACATCTGTTTGGCTCTGATTACTTTGGTTTGGTGCAAACTAGCACTTAATGTTAAGTCTTGTCTCATTATCAACTGCTTATCTTGGTCTGGGTCCAGGTCATGAGGGCAGTGAGGCCCAGACCTAATCCCAACAGAGGAGCAGCAGCTTTACTTTGAGCCTCTCTGAGCTCTTCACCTTCTCTCTCTCAGGCTGGGCCCAGGCACCCTGATGAAAAAGACAATTTCTGTTACTTGCATTTATGTTCTCAACTTCAACTTTATTTCAACTTTAACTTTATTTAAAGTGCCACTTTGTAGCAATGTCATCTCAGGACACTTTACATGACCAAACAACATAGAGTTGAGCACAGGTGAGGGTCGACCATGGGTGATTGACCTGTCTGGAGCAGAGCCCAGGGTTGGATTGAGACGATTTGCATCTTCCTGTGTCTCAAGGTATTGGTTCAGGGTTCATCTCCACCTTGTGCAGCCAGCTGCGAGATCCTCCCAGGATGAAGGAGACTATGTCGTGTGCATTAGACACAGCTAAAATACCTTACTTTACTTGAACTATCTCACTTTATAGGTAATGTGCCTCCTAATCTGCCTTCCAAATTTATTGTTATGAATGATTTTTTGATTGCTTCCTTATATCGTACATTATCTTACTATGTTTTGAATGTTACGCAATAGCTCCACAAGATTCAGCATTATCATTTGCTGTATGTCCTGCTTAGATAGCAGTTGACAATGAAGCCGACTTGACTCTTGAGGGGCCAGTGTAGCACCTGCATCGCTGTGGACATTATCCTAATCCATCAGTTTTCCCTCCATATTGAGTGTCCTGAGAAAACGTTGTCTTTGGCACTTTGAATATAGCTGAACTTAACTACATTTGCGGTCCTGGGACGATGAATCCCTGTGACTTTGGTGATCTACTCACATTTCTTCTAGCCTCACCACGAGGTCAAAATCTCTCCAATACTTATCAGTTTGTGTCAATAGCTACTTATTGCAAGGTGAAGAAGAGATACAAGATCAAAATGCTCATTTTAAATGAAAAGCACTGGAGAAATGGGTCCTTCTTTACCAGACTTTTTGTCTTTAAGAGATTTAGGATCATCTAATAACTTTCCATGTGTTCTCATGTGTCTGTTCTTGAATAAGTATTTTCTTTTATCTGGGTCAACTGTATCCCAATGCTGAATTAAAAAAAAAAAACACCCAACATTAATGATTTCTTCCATAACAAAAGTACAGTGGCATGAGATGTGAGCTGCTCTTAAAATATTATCATTCGCTGGTCTGCACGTCCAGCACTGGGCAAGAAAATGAGTGTGGGTGGAAAACAGAAGAAGAAAATAGAACATCAATATTATTCCACAGCTGCGGAGTGAGCAGAGCTTTAGCAAAAAGGGGGAAAAATCTTTCCTATGAGTTTGTCATCCCGCAAAGATGTGAAGGATGTTTGACTCATGCCAGCGGGAATACACTGACGAGAGATTTGTTGCACATTGCTTAAACACACTGGAGTCTCTGGTCGGTCGCAGATATCAGCATGTATCTCTTCCAGTGACAAAATCAGTCTTTGCAAGCAGCAAACAAAGCGATCTGTCAGGTCTGGCAGGTATTTTCAGACTCTTCGACCTCTGTTTTTCAGTGGCTCTGCGGACGGAGAGACAACAACAGGGGCCCGCAGCTCCTCGGCAGCTGCGAAAGCATCTCTGTTTTCCCGGAGAAAAATCTACACTAACCTCACGAGAAATACGACATTCCCAGAGATGCTCCCCTGCCAAACTAAAGTTTACCGAAACGCTGTTTGCCTTAGATTAGGAGCAAAGTAATACGCTCGGTCTCATTGGGGTTCGTTCTTTCAAAGTGCAAGAGTGTAAAAAAAAAAAAAAGTCCCTCAGAGTGTAAACACAGCGGGATTTCTGGGGCTCTTATGCAAGCGTGCTCTCACCCCTTGGTAATAATACGTGACACGCTGGGAAATATCAAATTAAATGAGCTTCGCCGAAAAAACTGCAAGATAAATAAAGAACTCTATTATTACTTTGGGGGGTGTTGTGGCTAATAGCAGCCGCCCCCCATTCGATAGAGAACATGATGTTCCTCATCCCAGGGTGACTGAGGGGTTTTATAGCGAGGCCTCCCACAGTGTCACTGGGATGAAACGCTAACGACTGCTCAAAAACACTCCGTCCCTATATTATCTTACCCCGCTTTGTACCTAAATGGAATTTCAAGGGGTCTGCTGGTGCTTATCTCCAGCACACACAGAGCAAATGAAGTACAACCCCCATGGACAAGTCACCAGGTGTGTGTCACAGTCACACTGAGGAGCAATTTAGAGTCTCTAATCGACCCAAACACGCATGTGTTTGGACTGTGGGAGGAATCGCGCAGGCACAACAGAGCAGGACTCATATCTACCGTGTTGCAGATGAACGTCAATAGGGATGAAGAGCTTAAAATGTTATCAGTGACAGATCGTTTCAGCTGCAGGCAAACAGCGTGACGTCGAAAGCTGCAGTGTTGTTACATTTGCCGGGCACTGTTTGATTATCCATGTTTGATGAAGTCTGTCAAGGCTCTTCTTAATCTCTCACAATCACACCTACAGGGCCAATTTAGAGTCCTCAACCAAGGTAACCAATCTAAATATGCATGTTTTTGGTCTATAGAGAGAACATGCAAACTTCATGCAGAAAGATCCTCAGTCTGACTTGAACCCAGGTTACAGTGCTAACTTTACCACTTTGTCACCCCTAAAACAATCATGTAGATAGATCTTTTTCTTCATATGAAACACTTAACCTGCAACAATATTAAAACGTTGTCTGCTTCAGTCCGTTAATAAGCATCATAGGCAACAGTATGTGCTATTCAGAAACCCTGCACTATTTCCACATTTAGTTCTCTATGATGCTTCATTGTGTCAGACTTTGACTCTGTGACTGTTCCATACTGTGGTATCATTACTTTGTATTCCCTCCACTTCTTCCACTGAAAGTGTAATACTGCGTGGTGCAGAATGTTTCCTGCTGCTTTTGATAGGAGTGAAGGAGTCAAAGAGACTCTGGGGTGGAGACGTGAGTGGGCACTTCTGTTTAAACTCATAACATAATCGCCCGGCGGCCAGACTGAGCCAAGCCCGTCGATTACTCAGTGATAAGTGACACGTTAAAGAAAAGGCCCATTATGCACCAAAATACAGAAGTGTACATTTATTTATAATGCCGGACGGCTCCTTACAGCCGAGGACTCGAGGGTCGTTTCCTTTCAGTTTGCAGAATAAATGCCCGGCGTCGGGTTTCAGGCACAAAGTTCAGCAGCTCTCGAGCAGGTAGTAATAACAATAAGTCAACTGTCACAGGCGACTCTGGACTTTTTATTTCTACTGCTGGCACTCAGGGGACAGACACGCTAACTGCTCCTGGAGAAACAGTAGCTCCACAGCCTGTTCTATAGCGCCACCGAGTGGAGAAACCACGCCACGACACGCAGCTCTGAACGAGCAGCCGTTAGCTAGCAATGACACGCAACTGACACTAGCTATTAGCTAGCTAACAGCGGATTAGCTAATAATAGCTAATAGCTATTATTAGCTAATGGCTTGGTACGTTTTGTTTTTACCTATACAAACACACAAGTGGTATCTTTAGTTGTTGATCAGTGATTTAACTAAGAACATTCAATTTAGGTCTGTTCTTTTGTTTCCACTGTTTTAGAGGAAGGTACTTTTCTCATGACTAGCTCACATTTAAAGCAACTTGATAAAAATCAACTAATCTACTAATAAAACCATCAGTAAATCATGTATCATAATACAGGATTTAAGCTTCAAATTCAAACTGTTTGACTGCAGTCTAATTTCTGGAGCTCTCTTTTGTTACTCCAGTAAACTGTTTATAATGAGATGGAAACTTTTACAGCAGGACTTGGCTGTTCTCCTTTCTGTATTTTTTGTTTTGTGTAGTACTACGACTTCTCCTTCCGTTGCTGCTGACTAGGCAAAGAAGCACCGCACAACAGCCACAGTTTAACCCAGCTCGTTCCACTTTATTGACACAGAAGTGCACAATGAAACGCGGGCCTCGCCGGATTACTCAGGAATGAATTCTAGTCGAACATATCTGCCGTGTGCCATTGTTACTCCCTTGTGTGATAACATTTCAAACGTACAGCAAACTGAAATCAGCACGAGAAACAAAAACAAAACAAAAAAAACAATCGTCAGTACGAGTGACACTGCTGAATCTCTGAAGTGTGTTAAGATAGTCACAGATACTTAGACCTGTACACCGTCCATGTTTCTGTAGCTTGATAGAGAACAGGTCGCTGAACACAGAGGGTGTTTGCATGGCAATGTCGGACCACATTGCAGGGTTAATTCATCTGTATTTTCCCTTTGGACCTTTATAGCTCTGTGTGCAAGGGCAGCATGCCGGCTGGCATGTGCAAAGTGGGAGAAAAAAGAAAAATGGAACAGATGAGCTGCTTTGTCTACTGGATGTTGATCGTGGTTGAACAACAATCCAACTGCAGACAGAGCGTGAGATGGCGTGGATAGTGAAGGATAGACAGGGAAGAAAGACCGGGCAGACTTTCACATCTGTGTGTTCATTCATGGAGGAGGTTTACGATTTGTAGTCCAACAATGCTGCCACGTAGAAAACAATGCAGGCTTTTGCACAGGAAAACGTTCTGCATAAATAATATTTAACTAAATAAAACACAGGTAAAACAAAAGGGACTTCAACTAAGACAGGACGACAAACAAGAGCTGGTTGTTTTCACAGGATTTCAGTGAATGAATGGTGATTTCCGAGAGATTTCCAGACTTAGATGCTGATTCTTAAAAGTGATGAGTCGTTTAAAACAAATAGCAGTCGGTCGATAGGAAGTCAGAAAGTGCATCTCACACACACACATACGCAAAAATCACTATTCAACGATGCACAGAAGGGACATTAATGAAAGCGGAGCAGATCTCAGTCCTCGAACCTCCCGTCCAGGATGCTCTCAAAGGTGAAGGGGAGGAACTTGAAGCCCTGGCCAGAGTAAAACTTGTTCTGGAACTCCACCCTGTGGGAAGAAAACCACAACCCCCATTAAAAATAAATAAATAAAAATCAGTGCCTCATAACCCCCTGCTCTCCGCTCCACAGTCAGCTAGACACGTAATCTAAGGTACGTCCCCCTCCCCCAGACCCCTGGACCTGGATCCTGAGCTGAGCCTCCGAAGCTCCGACCCCTCTGGAAAACGATCGGGCTCTATTTTTAAGAGGCAGATGCTAAACGGTGGCTGGATGACCTTTTAACTGAGGAGGAGCAAATACCTGCCATTCCATAGTCTGTCTGGTGGACTGGGACAGCAGACGGCCTGACCGGGACAGTCACTCTAAATATCACTGTGTCGGGCACGGGGATGATCCGTGTCGGTGCACCAGTGTCAGGACTGTAAAGCCTAGTGATACTGATGATGGTTATAAAGAATGAAAGGCCTGATTTTAGCAGTTACAGGTTTTTCTCTGTTATTTTCTCATTAACTGCTGTTTTTCACTCTTTTGATGTCATGTCATGATGTCATGAAGTGCGTTATAAATTGTATAATTTGTTTAAATAACTTATCAAATAAAGTGAAAGAGCTGTTTTGTTGAACTACATTTTCAGTATCTTCATATTATTTATCATATATATATTATATGCAACTTTTTATATGACTTTATCATTATTATTGTTATGACATATTTCATGTTTGGGGCCTAAACGTCTCAGTAGAATCTCCAAAAGAGAAACTCTTCAAACAGGAGGTGACACGTCTGAATACTGTCCCACCAGACAGACACGCAAGCATCAGAAACATAATATGATAATCAGCGTTTCATCTTCCCCTCCACATGAAACAAAACCGTCTCTGTGATGAAAGCAAAGTCGACTGTGCAGCATTCCTGCCTAACAACACGCAGAGAGGCGAGTGTGGCGGCCCGCAGTGTGGCTTACATAACCAGAGGAACGTTTGACGGAGCCAGACAAAGACGTTAATGAGGGGAACAACAAAGGAGTCGCAGACTGTTTGCTGAACAAAGCGAAAAACGATCAAAAAGAGGGAACGACCAGGTGAAGGGAAACTAGAACATTCCGGCATCTCCAGCTTTCTTTTTTTTTATCTTTCAGTGCAAACAAGGTGGTGGTCCGGGTTCCCTGAGGGGAAGGAACCGAGCTGAAACGGTCGCCCACTGAGTGAAATCACAAACAGGAGCCTCTCCTGCGTACAGGTCCTCTGATGGACTGCAGAGCAGGGACCAGCCTGAGGATGGAGCTAGAGGTCTATTTGTGAAGCTGACACACCACAGAGAGAAAACACATCGAACTGACACCACTGGACTTATGAAATGATGCAAAAACAGCGAGGCCACTCACCAGTGCAGTCGCAGCGCGTGCAGGAAGGCTGACAGACCCTCCATGATGAGGAGGATGGCCACCGTGAGAACGGCGAAGAAGAAGAAGATGATGGAGAGGAGGAAGAAGCCTCCCAGGCTGCTGGAGGAGAGGCCGATGTGCATCACCATGGACCACAGCACCTCGGACAGCTCTGTGGACCAGAGGGGGACAGAGATAACCCAGGAGGACTTAGGCAGGGTGAATGTGGAATGGCTGAACGCTCTTGTTCTCTGCTGTTTAGGAGTTTATTATTAATCTAATTATCACGTGACGTTATGTTCCAGAGCGGAGCAGCTTCATGAAGTGTGTACACACTCAGCCTGAGTGTTTGAGCCAGAATCAGAGGAGGAATCAGACACTGATTCACGGAGGAACCACGAGTGACATTTGACTAGAAACCGCCTGAAACTGCCAGCCGCAGACGTGGGCATTTACTTTCATTTTCATGTGTTTTTACTGCGCATTTCTACTGCACTTCGCACATGTGCCTTGAACCGCTTTATTATGCCTTTTACTGCCTTTTATTATGTTTTTCTCTGACTTCATTTCATTGTGAATGGTAAAGGAAGACTTTCGTTGTGCAGGGAAACATGTTTCCTTGAGTTTTCCAACATCTTTAAAGACATCTTTTAAGGACCTTCCAAAAACCTGGAGACCCCAATTACATGTAAAGACGTTATCAGTGACACATCTTTAACTTGCTTGTAGTTGTAGTTGATGTTTAAGACTTTTTAAATTGATTTCAACTTTCAACACCATTACTGTCTACACCTATGATAGTAAACACTTTGAGTGTTGAATCGTGAAGTTGGGGTCCCATCCTGTCTCGGTTCAGATTAGATTTCAGTTTAACACTTGGACACTTAGTCTTTGAGGTGTCAACATGAGGTGTGGCTTACGTGCGTGGGCCAGACTGAGGGCCCAGAGCCGGAGATAGGAGGCGGTGTTGGAGATGCAGCCCAGGCAGTACTCTATGGTGTGGATGGCCTGGTGCACGGCCACGTCCGCAAAGTCGAACTGCGGGACAGAAACAAGGCGTCACGGAGCCAGTCTGCAGCTGGAGGAGCTTTGGTTTCAATGTGACTGTGAGAATTATTCAGGCAGGAATGCCGTTTGCCACTGCAGATCAACAAAGCCCCCTGAATTATCAGAGAGGGCAGCACCGTCATCATCACCTTCTTCATCATCATGTTAGGACCATGTCAACCCAAAGAATCGAGAAACACCGCCCGACTCTCCCAGCTGTTTGGTGCATCCCTGCAACCCACGTTTCCACAAGTGACTTGTGATAAACACCACATACACACACACATACACACACACAGGGCTACTGCTTACATACACACGCACAGACAGACACGGCTAAAAGCGTTAGTACACGTAAAAGAAGCGAGGGGAGTGGAGGCGACAGGACTGAGAGGCATGCAGGGGGAAGGCTGCGGGGTGAGGGTGCAGCGTCCTACCTCTTCCTCCTCTTTGGCCTTGACAGCAGGTGACAAAAGGCAACGCTTGGTTATTGACAACACACACACACACACACACACACACATATACACACACACAGATAGATTTACAGACAGACACGTCAGTGAACACAGAAGTGATGACAGAAACCAGTAACACTCTTACATGAAAAAAAAAGGGAGGGGGAAGGATGAACCCCGACACGACGAGACGATCCAGGCCACGTTTACACGACAACGTTGGGTTGGGATGTTTTTTTGTTTGTTTTCTGTCTCGGTTTTCAAATAAAACTTTGAAAAAAATGTTTGTTTTGAACACAAAGTTCAAACCCTGTTCAATCCTGCTCTCTATACAGTCTGTCCTACATTTCCTGTATAACAATCTGTTGATGACATTCCTGATTAATAGTTAGAGCAGTTATCAATTAACAGCTTTTATATTTATAAAATGTTGCAATAAATAAACAAAAACATTCCATGTTGCGTCATAGACACCCCTGTAGTCTGGACCTATACGGCCCTGTGCTTCCATAAATAGCAACTGGACACAATCTGAATCTGAATTACTCATGATATGAGTTTCAGGCTGTGATTAAAGTGACTTAATGATTGCTACTATCATCGGTTACTCGAGTAGAGATCAATTACTTATTTAGTCAATTAATGGCCAATTAATGGCAAACCGCTGCAGCTCTATTAGAGACACTTCACTCCTTGCTACTCACACATGGAAATCGACCAGTGTTTGTGTGTTTATGACTTTTCTCAAAACGTTGTGGACGAGGTGACGCTTCCAAGTCTTCCTACTCTAAGCAGTCACCATCCTCGTGTCGACAGACACATCGGATGTTTGGGGCGCTCGTCTGAAAATGTCGTCGTGTAAACGGTTCCTCGTCTGACAGAGAAACTGAGAAACCCCACCCTCCAACAAGCTCCGACAACATCCACCCTAAACCGGTCTCACGGAGTTCAATCGGCTACAATATTCCCCACATTTACAGGCAGCTGCACACAAAACGCTAACAGAGTTTGACGTTCGGTGATTGAATCTCTCAATTGTATTCACTGTAATTTCAGAGTTAAGAAACGCAGCCGTTTTTTTCTTAACGCTCCTGTGGACTTTCATCCATAATTGATGCTGAAGTGGAAGTGGAAACATCAGTTTCTGTTTCTCGCTGTGGCAGAGGAACTGAATAATTGACATGTGAGAGGAGCTCCTGGACCCCCCCCCCCCTCTCCCAGCTCTGGGACTGATGAGGACGTGTCTGTTTCACCTCTGGCTCTTCCTCCGAGTGCTGCGAGAGCTGATCGTGCTGGATGATTTCTGCCTCGTCCTCGGTGGGACCGTTGCCCACTCGGATCCCCCCGAAGTTCTGCGTTCCCTGCGATAAAACATCAAACAAACAGAGGGTTTTAGGGGCTGAGGAGTCACGGTGTGTGGGCGTGACGGGGGCGTGACGGGGGCGTGACGGGGTGTGCAGCGCGTCCTCTCACCAGGTTTTTGCGCCACAGGTATTGTCGCCGCAGGACGACAGTTTTCACTACTAACATGCAGGGGACGCAGGCCATGGCCACGATGACCAGCAGGGACTGGATGACCGACTGAAGAGACAGGACCACGTTAAAGGAAAATTAAAGCCACACATATACATACGTCTTACTGTTTTCAGTTCATCATTATTATATCATTAACGTTGTTATTATTATGAATGCTATTAGGGTTGTTATCATTATCGCTGCCACAATTATCATTTCTAGTTGTGCTAAGGACAATGAGCTACGCTTAGAAGATAAGTCAACTGATAACAAGAATATCAGGAATACCAATAGATAATTGATATACTATAGTTACAACAGGAACTGTTACAATAATGATAATGATGTTAGTATCTTATCTGTACTTATTGTCATCTGTCACTTATTACTGTCAGTAATTTGTGAATAAGCTAGTTCTACTAAATCTAAGATAAGAATGTATATTGATTGGTTAATAATTTACATAGATAGTTGATTGTAGGCATGATACTACTGCTTAAAAATGCATTTCTAATTACGTATTTTCCTTTTTTCTTTCCTTTTTTCTTTGCACAGTTTTATATGTCCTAATTACAGCCAGTTTACAGCCAGTGTCTTGTCCACTGCAGGTGAGGAATAAAGTGTCCCAGATCTTGTCCAGACAAAACGCACCTGTCCTCTGTAGAGCGGTTTGTTGCTGGGGTCAGAGTAGTTGAAGAGAAACATGTTGATGAAGGCGATGAGGAGGCTGGGGGCCTCCTGGGACGAGCTCGCGTCGTACGAGACCCACTTATAGAAGACGAGGATAATGAGGTAGCCGAACAGGCTGGACATGAAGACGATCTCTGGGATGAATCCCAGGTAGATGTTCAGCGGCTTCTTGAAGTATCTACAAAGAACCGTGAACGACATCACAGTGAAGACAAAAAACACAAGCAGCATACATCTAAGAGCAGCGATAAAGCCTCACAGGTGGTTGAAGAGGCTGAGAGTGACTCCGAACAGCATGTGGATGACGCCCAGGATGACGGACATCTTCATCTTGAACGAGTTCAGGAACGTTAACTTGTTGCTGGCGATGTTCCATATCTGAAGGTTGAAACAGTCAAGAGACAGTGAGGTACCGACAGAATCAACTTGACCTTTTCCTTCTATTATAATGCCATTATATGCTGCTCTGTGCTTTTATGTTGAAAATCAGGCTTTTATTTTGATACGGCTACTGTAAGATTGTATTGCAGTTAAAGTTAATAGCTAAGTGGGATCTGGTTAAGGTCCATTCATTACCGTGACACACTTGCATGCACAGTGTGCACCTTGGTTAAGTGAAACCCTGACCCTTCAAAATAAAAGTATACTGTGTACATGAATTCACACTGACTTTATGAGGGTCAATCAGTAATGTCAATGATATGGCCGTAAAATACCCAATAAACAACAACTGAGAAGGCATCTAGATACAGATTAGAAGGAGGAACACTCACAGGATCGATACCGATGGGGTATGGCCCCTTGAACACTCCCTCGATTACTGGGTCAAGTTGCAAAATTGTGTTGCCCTCCAACGTTTGAAACCTGAGCAGGAAGAGGAACAGCCACATGTTATGTGACCCAGATTATACAGCGGGTGGTTGGTTGTAGCGCCATCATTTACTACCAACGACACTCACGTCCAGTTGCCTCCTACTCGGGAGTTGAACATGGGCCTGACACTCCAGCCGGAGCCGAACAAGTTGAGGGACTTGGAGAAACAGTCGTTGTAGATGATCCCAGTGTAGACGGAGAAGATCCCCATCAGCAGGATGATGTAACGGCCCGCAAACACCATGCTAAACATCTGCCGCAGAGCGATCGAGGAGCGAACCGGTTAAAGAAATGCTGCTTCTCCGTACAGTCCGTAGCAGCAGAAGCAGAAAACATTAGAACAGAGGTTCTAGTAGAAGTAACTGTAATAACAGTAGTGGTAGTAGCAGCAATAGTAATACTAGAGAATTGGCTTGTGGGGAATTCTGAGTGATACAGATACTGTGCTGCAGTGTTACTGTGTGGAAGGAATTACCTTCTTAGAAGAAGTAGAAATACTTCTACTAACACTACCAGCTGTATGGAACTACAACTAATTAAGGTTGCCATGGTGATGAAACCTCTAGTCAAGGTTGCCATGGTGATGGAACCTCTAGTCAAGGTTGCCATGGTGATGTAACCTCTAGTCAAGGTTGCCATGGTGATGGTACCTCTAGTCAAGGTTGCCATGGTGATGGTACCTTTAGTCAAGGTTGCCATGGTGACCTCTGCAAAGTGAGCAGTGCAGTAGTGTAGAAGTAGTTACAGTAATCTGTAATAATATAAAACCATTACAGAGTTTTGAGTTGAACGTAATTTCCTTGGATCAGAAACAATGACAAGATGGTTGGTAGTGATAGTACTAATAGTAATAGTATTCGTGGTATTGTTGATAGTAGTAGCAGTAGTAGAATAGTAGGTTTTTCGCAACACTCCAGGAGCATGGAACTGTATCATTCTCAGAATTTCCCTCAGGCAAACTTTCTAGAGGAGGACAGTTAGAGAGGTAACAGAGATAAACCCTGTGCAGCTCTTTGCTGCAGCTCATCGCCACTTGTGAGGATGGTTCAGGGGTGGTGGGAGTGGGTGGGGGGGGTCGATGAGATGGACGCAATGGAGACCCGTACCTCGTTGTCGTTCTTCTCAGCCATCAGGCGGCTCTCCCTCAGCACGAGGTACAGGGCGGCACAGGTCATGAGCGTCCCGTGGCCCATGTCGCCGAACATGACCGCGAACAGGAAGGGGAAGGTGATGATGGTGTATGGAGCTGGGGGCAAGACGAGAGGAAGAGCGAGGGGGAGAGGAGGCGTGAGGCATGAGGGGGAGTGAGGCAGGCGGAGCAACGTGAGAGGAACAAGTCACAACACACAACGTGTCCCAACGAGGTGATAATGAGTGATGTGGTGGAGAGGACCTTTCAGCCGCTGTAACTGGACGCCACAGACAGCTGAGGAAACACGCCTGATGAACAACTGCATCCACAGACACAGCATCACTGAGAGGTCCAGGCTTTAGGGCTGTTTACCGGGGTTTATTTCGCGGTAGTTGCCGATTCCATAGGCGTCCACAATGTTCTGGAAGCCCGAGGTGAACTTGTTGGTCTTGTTGTAGGTGGGAGGCGTCTGCTTGGTCTGCATCCTGTTGAGGATGGAAGGCACCGTGGAGCCGCTCTTCTCCTGAAATGTCATGCAGTGCCAGATTATCTTATGCTCAAACCGATCAGATGAACTGAAAGGGTTGTCATGTCTCTCATCCGACTCTCCACTCTCATTTTCAGAGACTGATGCCAGATCACAGAACTCAATTGTGTTGGCTGGACTCTCTCTCTCTCACACACACACACACACACACACACACACACACACACACACACACACACACACACACACACACACACACACACACACACACACACACACACACACACAGGTTGCCCGGACAACTCTGCACACGTAATGGCACAGATAAGCTCGTGTTACAGTACACAGAGGCCTCATGATTCCAGACAAGCAGAATAAAAGCCGGGTGTTGCACTGTGTGTTGAAACAGTTCCTCTGGGAGTTGCCAAAAGAATTAGACCAGAATTGTTCAAAATGTGCCAAAGGTTGAGGAGTGTCTCCTTCAGCTGCCTAAAACTGCAGTTGCACAAATGGACCGTCTGCCATTTGGAGAATTATCCTCCATTAAAGCTCAAAGTTACACCACAAAACCTTGTATTTATATAAAGTCTCCTGGACTTCAGAGGAGCCTGTGGATTCTCTGTGAGCAAGCGTAGGCTGAGTCGGTGGAACACCCTGTTTGCTCCGACATAAATTATAGATGGCTGCCAAAACTGGTTCCCCAGCATTCATCCATACAGCTGGACAAACGTGAATGGCAGTCCGCACTCAAAGAGGCGTTTGTGTGAACGTGCTGACAGACAGTGGACCCGGCGCGTCCAGTCACTCACCGTCCCCCTGCGCAGGGCGAACTGGATGGAGTCCAGGTCGGACACGGGACACCACACCTCGGCGATCAGACACTTCTGGGTGACGTCGATGTTGCAGAGGTTGAGGGTGTGGTAGATGGCCTTCATCTTCCTCACCTTGATGAACCACACCCTGACCGTCTTGGCCGCGGCCTGCAGGACCCTCTGCCTGTGATCCTCCGTCTGGTTCAGCACCTGAGGAGAGCCGAGCAGGAGAGCAGAGCGCGGTCAGAGGATCTGAGCAGACTGGATCCCATGCGTTAGCCCTGACTTAGAATCACATTTAGCTCTGATTCTGTGGCATGTTTTATGCAACCTGTTTATCCATAGCTCTTTCTTATTTATACCCTTCCCGCCAAGACACTTTTTAAAAATGGATTTGAGTCTCATTCTGCAGAAAAGATTGATGGCGTACAACCTAGTCTGAGGGCGTTTTCAGACATGGCTGGATGGGAACATTAGGAAGGATTTACTTTAACCCCACAGATCAGATCGTTAAGGTGTGGGTGAACACAGCAGCCAAGACAAGGTGCGGAAAACAAAACGAGTTGCCGAGAAGAGTAGCTCTAGGCTCGGTTCCATTTGAGGCCTGGAGTGATCTGTAGTGAGAACGTGATCGACTTAGTGACCTGCACATCTGCTATACACAGCTAGTACGAGGCACAATCACATAACATAGTGCCGTGTCACATCTAATCACTGTTTTCCATCATTCACTGTTTGTCCATTTCACTGTGTAAGATTACTGACCAGTGAGAGATCATTCGGTTTCCTTGTGGCAAAATTGACAAAATCTTTGACGAAAATGCATCAATTGTATCATTTCAGCCCCCGGCACCACGAAGCAAATGGAGCCACAGGTCTGAACACAGCCTTAGTGTCCTGGTGCCAAAAGTGTGGCTAGACATTTAGCGTCTATAAATCTAAAATCTGATTAGTTCTGTCAAATTTTCACAAGCTCTACAACAAGAAAAGGTCCATTTAAAGAGGAAAAAGTACAAATGTGTCCCATAAATCACACAGAGGCTGAGTGAGCAGAAGCTCATATGTTTAAGTACAACGGCTGTCTTATCCATTAGGCTTTCCCAAAAGAGACATAGGATATTCCCAGGTATTCTGCTGTCACTCAAGTCTAAAGCCCAGTCCCATGACCAGCAAATAGCAGGATATTTAAGCTCTGTGCTGTCAGTGTGCACAGTGTGTGTGAGAGCTCTCAGAGAGCTGACAGACGTCCAAATAGCTGGACATCCTTCCTCCTCTCTGCAATCTGTCACTTATCTATAACACTGCATCCTTAGGATCCACATTCCCCCGCTATACGAGGGCTTCACTCGCGCTGTCACAGAGAGAGAGAGAGCGCACGTCACATATCACGTATCCGTCTAGTGTGGGGGGCTAGTTCCAGCGGCTGCAGCTGTCAGTGGGTCCATAATATCTGAGAGTGTGACACTTGAACAACACTGACACAGCTGGCCGACTGAGACAAGAGCTGAAAGTGATCTGGGAGAGATGACGACCCGACATGATGCATCATCAGAGGGACAAACACGTAGGAGCCACACACGCTGTGCTGGGTGACGAACCACCGGGGAGGGGATTCAGCACCGTCAGCACAATAACAGCAGCGAAGAAACAGAGGTCTGTCCTGATGCTCCAGTCAGCCAGATAACAAATGAGATTAGCAGCCACCATCTCTAATATCCCTGACACTTCATTATTTTACATCTCTGATTCATACCAGTGAGCACGGAGCTGTTCAAATCTCAATCATATGAATTCATTGCTTATCAAACATCTGCCACACAAGCTAGGCAGGAAGCTGAGCATTAGCTGCAAAAAAAACCCAAATGCAGTTACTGTCTTATGACATTTCCTCTGTCCCAACCTTCCAGTCTTCCTGAGTAATCAGAAACAGACAGACAGCAAAAAGAGAACTGACAGATTTAAGTGAGTCAACTGTGTGTAAGACTTTTACTTGGAAGTGTGTTTACCATTTGTAGATCCTCAATGCGTGCATTCACGCCTGCCAGCATTTCTTTCCTCTCCTGAGGTGTTTCTGGACACGGGTACAGGGTGGCTCTGAACCTGAGATGAAGAAGGAGAAGAGGAGGAAGATGAAGAAAAGGATCCTTCAGGTGTGATCGCTTGATTAAACTGCCGACCGCTCTCTTACCCCTCGCAGATCTTCTTCACTCTGTTCTTCAGCTGGTCTCCCTGGAAGAATATGATGAAGACAGACTTGTGGACCTGGTCGCCCTGTGGAGACACCGCTCAGTTAGGAGTGAGAGACAGACACTACAAATGACCAGTGGAAAGTCTGATTTCTTCTTTCAGAGACAAATGTAGAGTAAACAGTACAGATAAACAGTACTGACGGTGGTCGGGTCCTCCAGGGGATCTTCGATGTCCGCCTGCCTCAGGAAGACGTTTCCTCTGCAGACCCTCCACAGCATCCTCTCAAATGTGGGAATACGTTCACGGCCGATGACTCCAGCCACAAACCTACAACAGACAGACAGGTCGTGTCAGAATGGCAGCGGTTATTACAGATAAAGACAGAAGTATTATGATTCCTCATGTCAACTAACACTATGCACTGGACTCTGAATGGTGTAGTATATTAGGTGACCTTTGCAGCCTGACTGGTTTAAGCAGTCTGAGCTGGTGTGTGGGAGGTGATTAAACACTCGGGTTTAAGACGGACACAGATGGTACACAGAAGTGCACAGAATTGAAACCGGCAGGGTAAGTCAAATCCTTTTAAGAGAGGAAAAAGAAAAACAGACAAACACAGGAGCAGACTCACCCCAGCCTGAGAGGAGCCCCTCTGTTGGGCTCATTGGGGTCTATGAGGGTGGACGACTCCTCCAATAAGCTGGGATCCTCCATCTGAAGGAGAGTCGATTAATATCACACCATTATTCTGCTTCTGCAGACGTAAACACTGCCCTCAGAGCTTCTCTTTGACGCCTCGTTTTTACAGCACACAGACAGAAACAAGACTCGGTTAATGATTGAACAGCTGCTGAGCGTGTTAGTCTAAATGATTCACTTCATTCTGGCTCGTAGCGGCTTGTAAAAGATGACTTAAATATTGTTTGCAGAGGCAATGAAGTGGAACTGATGTCGGGCAACGAGGAGGACAGGCAGAGCCTCTCTCTGACAAATGAACGGTATATAGAGGATTAGATCTGAGCCAAGAATCATACAACCCGGGGGAATTCGTGGATATTAATGTGAATGGCTGGTGTGAATGGGCCGAGGCCATGTGAGCAACCAGAAAGGATCACGAGTGAAACACCTTTCGCCAAATCGAGCAATAAGTGCTCCTTTGTTTGTGTGTGAGAGTATGTGAGTGTGTGTGAGCATGTGTGAGTGTGTGTGTCTGTGTGTGCAAGTAAGGGGGAGAAAGACTAATGCAAACCAGAAATTACCATGTTTACACTCAAAGCCGCTGCTATTAAATGCGGTTAATTAAAGTTTTGGTTTGACAAAACAGCAATAAGCTACAATGAAATATCAATCCCACTTCCTGGTTTTTGAGAACCACTGCATGCAGGGAAGAAGAAGCTGGGCGCAATGTTTTGCAAGCTCTGCACACACAGGCCAGCTGACCTCATCAAAAAACTGCTGCGTGCGGCGCAGAATGTGCTTGAGCTCGGTCAGTTCCAGGAAGTTCTTCTTCAGTGCTTCTTGGTTGGTGTTTATTTCCTTCAGCTCATTCTCGAGCTTCTCGAACGTGGCCTGCAGAGAGACGCACAGAGCAGTCAGCAGAGGAGGGGATCAGTGTCTATCTTTGAGAGAGAGAGGGAGATAGATAGAGAGAGGGGGGGAGAGGGAGAGAGCAGTCACCTCAAGGTCAATCATGTCCCTTGGAAACGGGACTTCAGGGTTCTCTCCTGTGTCAACTATGGGGATGTTGGCCTTCTTTATTTCTTTCTCCACAAATCCTGCAAAATAGAAGGAGCATGGTAAAAAAGAAAGTGCAGGTCTGCATCTAGTTGCCCTTAAACATCGGACATTTAACAAAGGTCTATCATCAAGATCAACATAATGCAGTACTTATTACGAGAGCAGTGGATATCGTTATTTATCGTTTAATTCTATGTAGGTAAACACTGAAAATAAAGTCACGTACTGAGTTTGCGATCCATCTCCTCGCATCGTCGCACCTCATTGACAAACTTCCGCTGGAACACGTTCACGTCAGGATTTAACTGTGAGGAAATAACAAGTGTAGTTTTTAAGAAAACACACATTAGAAAAGAAAAGATAAAAACAATATTCATGTCTGTAAAATCAGTTGACACAATTTACAACTTCCTAGATTACGATGACCTGGACAAATGAGAAATATTCTACATTTCTTTGAACTGGTGACGTCAGCGTATAATTTCATGGAATGGCCCACTGTGTCTGTTACGGCCCATCCTATCCCCTAGCACAAAGCCTTCCTCAGGGTTCCTCAGGAATGGGCTTTCTCATGCGTGGAATGAGGGGTCAGCTGTGAGCACATGATGAACATGATGCAGGAGGCACGCACTTTCCCAGCTATGTCACAGCTGTGGAGCTTAAGACAGCAGGTACTTACTGCTGAAGAGCAAGTTTCAGGTCATGGAGGACCTGTAGACTGAATAGCAGGCATGAGTCAGGAGGACAGTTGGACAAGAGTGGACTTACGTCTCGAAACTGCACCATGCCGATCTCTCCCAGTTCACTGACACAACAGTAGGCGGCTTCTGACTGGAGGAAGAGCTGAGCCAGCGTCATCTCCTCACTTCGGAAGAGTTCCCCCATCTTGCTGAAGGATGTGAGTGCCTCCCAGCACCCTTAAACCAACCAGAACCTATAGAGACTGCACATCAATACAATACAGCCCATTAGCATCACTGCATTTGACAGTCCATTACCCTAGCTGTAGGTCAAAGGCAGGTCACAGATCACACATACACACAAATTACTCACTGTAACACAAACACCTAGAGGCAGTTTACTGCCTACAATCAGCCTAAACATGCAGGCTTTTGCTATGGTCTGATCCAGGAGCTGAACCCAGGTCATTCTTGAGGCAACAGTGCACCCACTAAACCACCATGTGGTCTCAGTCACTCATTTGTCCCACTTTCTTTTTCACTAGCAACACTCAATTTGCAAATGAGTGGTAAACGAGTGGTCAGTGGTGACCAATGCCACCAGAGGACACTCCCTGGACATCGCACAGCTTGACTTCTACCAATAAACTTACCGATATAGTTGTCTTTAATATGTTTAACGTGTGAAAAACCAGCAGCCACTTAGTTTGCTTTGGCCTCGGGGCAGCTCACTCCTGACTCAGACTCGAGGACCTCTCAGAGTGGAGTTTGCATGTTCTATTTGTCAATGCATGAGTCTTCTTCAGGTATTCCACTTTTCCCACAAATGTGCATCCCTAGGTAGATTGGACTACATTTCTCCCAGGTGTAAAGTGTGTGTGTGTGTGTGTGTGTGTGTGTGTGTGTGTGTGTGTGTGTGTGTGTGTGTGTGTGTGTGTGTGTGTGTGTGTGTGTGTGTGTGTGTGTGTCCTGTGATCAGGTCTGGTGACCTGTCCTGGGTGTGTTCCTTGCCCTTGCCATATGTGTGTCAGAGATAGGCACCAGCAGTCGGTTTAGATAAAACGGCACAGATGACATTCAATTTTAGTGAAATGTACTTTGGTGATGAACTGATGACAAAACACAAAGACTCTGAGAGGTTCTACATTCATGTCTGTTTTGCACATTAGTGTTAAAATCACTAATGAGGGTGGCCTCGATCAGCTGGTGTTAGTTTGACACAGGGGTGAGAGGCTGGCATGTGACAGGACATGAAAAGAAAAAGAAATCTCAGCACACCCCCAAGCTGATCTCATGATCAGTGCAGGAATGCAGTTATGCTGAAATGGATTTTACTGCATTTTTAGCTGTATAGAAGACTCTGAAGTATGACACTGGTGTGCTGGACTATTCTGCAACGACGTAATAGTCAGTTTTGCCAGATCTAAGTCTTGGGTGTGGGTTTTGTAATGCTCAAGGTGATGGTTTTGTAGCTATATTGAAGCATAGCCTCCAACAGTGAAGGGACCACACAGGGCTTATCTGTGGGATTACACAGGAGCATGTGACCTGTGGCTGCCGCAATAAGCCTCCACACTACGGCTGCACCGACACAAAATGTAAATTAACCGGTCTAACAGAGCAAAACCGGGCTTCCGCATGACCGTAAAAACGGTATATACAGTCAAAGACAAACATTTCGTATATTTAGCCCGTGGAATTAACCATCAGACACCGCGTTAACAAGCCTGACGACTCCACCTTCACCTGTCAGGGCTGATGTCAAATAGCTAGTGGCTGTGAACAAACCACAGTGACATGTAAATGTCCCAACTAAGTTGACACAGATCCATTACAAAAAAAAGCCCATACATTTTAAGTCACGTCTGATGACAGCTGCTGATCAGTTTAGCGAACATTAGTCAAGAGTCTAACTTACGGCATACAACATGATAGTCATCGTAGGGGGGAAAGATATCCTTCTGACGTTAGTTTACTCGTTAGTCAACTTCAGTGGTCATAATTAATTAGTAATATACACTGAGTAAAGCTAACAACAGCTAAAGCTAACAAAGCGCACCTGTTATTCAATATACCAAGCCCACAGTGATAAAAATTGACCCGATTGTCGTTTAAATAACTCGTCAATCGACTGGTTTATAAAGACGTACTAGTTTTTAACCTGAGGAGACTTACTGTTTGGGTGGGGGTCCAGCAACCTTCCTGGTTTTCCTCCTGGTTTCCTCTTAACAGTTTGTTGTGAACTGGTCGATGGTTTAAAGCGAACGAGTTTCAGCCTCTTCTTCTGCTCTGACGTCTCACGGCAATTTGCAACCTCGATGTCGCTCTACTGCCCCCCTCCGGCAAGCTTGTGTAACTGCACCCCCAGTGGTCGCAATACTGAGGCGAATTTTATTTATCCATATTGAATAAAAATGGATAAATAAGTAGACAAGAAAACGTGTATAAATATTATTTATACATGTTGTACATACTTCTTTATAGGCAGCTTTCAGGACACAAAAGGTCCCGATGCAAAATTTGAAGAACAAATAAAACAGAACATGATATGGATAGATGGGCGGACAGATGGATGGACAGACAGGATGGGCAGGCGTGCACAAACAAAACTGTTCATAGTTATGGTTTTCGGTTACAGACAGCACAGTAGCAGCAGTAGGCGCTCCTGAATCCAGCACAGCATCCATGGGGTCTAGGAGGTGAGAAAGCACAGACACTCTGGCAACCAAGGAGCCCCTGAGCCGACATGTTAGTCCTGAGCAGTCGGGGAAAAACACAGTGAGGATAAGAACATTAAACATAGAACAGATTAAAGAGCATAGGGTGAGAAGTATGGGGAACACTGAGCCAGGGAGAGGAGTCTTTCAATATATTCTAAATAAACATTACTCCGAGTCGTGCCACACCTGCTCCATCTTATGTCTGACCTGCTGCCCTCTGGGAGGCGCTACAGGTGCAGCAGATCAAGGATAGATGGTACAGGATAAACAATACCGTTTTTTTCACCAGAGCCAGAATTATGAAGAATGCAAACATGCACTAAAATCCCCCTCCCCTCTGCTGACACTGTAATAGCTATACATTTGAATCTGTATGAGTAATAGTCATACTTAATCTAGTTTGGTGCATATACTAAGATATGTATGCCAAAGATGTGCTATGTTGTTCTAAATGTATCTTTCAATCTTGTTGTAGTTGTGAAATTACAATAAAAAAATTATTTTGTCTTGTGGGTGACTGTAGCAGAGGCGGGGGGGTTTCTGTGGCTGAAGTTTCTCACCTCATGGTGGTCAAACGAGCAGGTGGGAGGATGAGCTGGATGGAAAAAGAAGGTGGGAGTGTTGATGCGTGTTGAAGTGGGTGGGGTTCTGAGGGACAAGTTTGTTCATGGCCTTGAAAGTGATGAGCAGGATCTTGCACATATCCTGCATATTTGACATGGAGCCAGTGGATTTGCTCCAGGACAGGAGTTGTATGACTAATGGAGGGAGATCTGTTAATGATGCAGGTGGAACCCAGTACCAGCCCAGCTGTGAGATGCCTGGGCTAACTACTCATCCACCGCGGGGCCGAAGTTACTCACCTATTCCTGATATTTGTCCTCATCCTGTCTTTATTCCTTTCTTTTTGTCTTTCTTCATTCCTTCCTTCCGTTCTTTCCATTGGATCTCATTTTACTTTAAACTTTTATTTTTTTACTCATCATTAGTTATTTACTGATTCGGTTTAATTCTTTTAGCATTTTATCTGCCTTACAAGAGCACAATTATGATTTTAATCATTTATAACTTCAGTGTCTTTTGTATTGTATTTTTGGCGTATATCAATTGCACTTCCTACATTTCCTTTTGGTTGAGAATGGGGGTTTAAATTGGGCTTTTCTTTTTTCTTGCTCTTATTTTCTTTCCTTAATGTTTTATCTGTGAAGCACATTGTGTATTTGCTATATAAAGAAAAAATTATAGTAGCTGTAGTATAGTAGTAGTAGTAGTTATAATATCACTTTATGTCATGTCAAACAGTAGGTAATTGTGCTGGAATGTATTACGAAGAGATTTTTTACAAATTACTTTTGAAAAGTTGATGATATGAATGAGAATGGCAGTCTGTTCAAATTATTCTCCTAAAATAAGAAATTTGATCTGTTTACACCCCATCTGACCAACAAAAATATCCACAGTTGTGCAATGGACACAAACACACGACACAAACACAATATACCACAAACAAATGAGAATTTAATCAGACAGACACTTGAAATTCACCATAGGCAAGTTACCACAACTGTGAAATTGTGAACTCTAGTCGACACATTTCACAGGTCAGAGCTGGTGTTTATGAAGCTCGTCTGTGGTGGTCCACACCTTCCCCTGTTTTAAAGGAGTGTCACCACGAGAGGTGGAGCCTGCACAAATGTTTCCCTGCGGTGGACACAGCGGGGTGGAGCTCCCTCAGTGGCGGGTGGAGTCGAGCGGAGGGGGGGCATGGGAGGGGAGGAGGCCGCGGGTAAGAAGGGAAAAGTTTGACTGAGTGGTTTCACAGGGAGCAGAAGCATTTGAGTAAGGGCACACATGCCTCAGCTGTGAGAGGCCCTACTCCCCTTGGCTGGCTGGCATCCCAGAGCAGAGGCACAGAGAGTGAGAGAGAGAGAGAGACCCAGAGTGAGAGACAGACGGTGAAGAGAAAGGTTTTAGAGTAAAGTAGATCAGAAGGAGGCAAACAAGTGCCAGAGAAAGTTGTGTGAGGGAGAAGGGAGTGAAGTTCAGGGAGTGAGGTCTGTGCAGCGTGGCTTCTGCAGGTTGTTTTTCAGCAGTGTATTTTTATCTATAGTGCCTTTGCAGTTGGAGCCGACAGCCATGGCGGATACAGGTGTCAAAATGGAGCGCATGACCCTGGAAGAGGTGCCGTACGATGATGAAGAGGTGGCTCTGGTGGCGGCTGCCACAGAGCCGGCGGTGGACGACCCTCCTGTCCTGGAGGTGGACCAGGTGCTGGCCTCGGGCTCGGGAGACAAAAGTGAAGCGCAGATGAACGGGGTCATGGTCCTGGCACTGCTGGACAAGATCATCGGGGTGGTGGACAAGATCCAGACCACCCAGACCGGGCTGGAGGAGAGGCAGGAGGCCATGGAGAAGTCGGTGTCGACCATCCAAGGGGAGCTGTCGAAGCTGTCCAAGAACCACGTCGGTACCTCCGCCACGGTCAACAAGATGCTGGAGAAGGTGCGCAAGGTCAGCGTCAACGTCAAGACGGTGCGCAGCAACCTGGAGAAGCAGGCGGGCCAGATCAAGAAGCTGGAGAGCAACGAGAACGAGCTGCTCAAGAGGCGCAACTTCAAAGTCCTCATCTACCAGGTGAGGAGGTGTTCCAGAGGGGAGCTTGGTCGCACTTCACACTAATTAACACACACTAATACCTCAGTGTGCTAAAGTTGCACTCTGGCAGAACGGGGTGTGGGGGGGGGGTAACATTCCCCACATCACAAAAGAAAGTGAGGAGTTGGTGTGAAATGCACATGAAAAGCCTCGGAGACCTACCAGACCTACTGATGTCATCTTACTAGTGAGAGAGAGAGAGAGAGAGAGAGAGAGAGAGAGAGGGGTGATGTCTTCCCAAACACATGCCTCCATACAAAGTAGTAGTACACTTCAAAAGTGTAGTATGACTCAGTGCATGTTTGACTGCATTTTACAGAGTGCTTCTCTGGCTATTCTGAATTGATACCTTAGAGTACATTAGAGCAAAGTTCAAGGCCCAAAATCACTTTTTACCACCAACTTGCTGCTTTAGACTCCTTTAGGTGTATGAGAAAAATATTTCCAATGTGTGTTGCATTTTTTGAGTGTGTCTATGCTGTTCGAGCACTGCCCTCATCATCATTGAGGCTGATGACCTGCCCTCAGTGATTCCTCCAGAAATGATGGAAGCCTGAGTGAAAGACTGAGAACAGATAGTCTAAGTTAGATGTGCAGCTGGTGAATAACATCCCAGTTATGTCTCTATCATATATAGCAGTGCAAAACTTTTAAATATCAGGAGATGGGTGAACACTCAGTCACTTTTTTGTTCCGTCCTCGGCACAGTGCCAATACTGAATGATGGAAACTCTGCAGGACGATTCCAGAGAAGCAGAGTCTTATTGTATACTTTGTTAAGCCTGTGCTCAAACAAAGCCTTGCTCCTCCTTGTTGTAATAAATAAACACATCCCGACAAGAACGACCATGGGGCTTTGAATGTCCTCCATTGTGTGCTTGTTGTTATAAGACAAATGCTCCTCAGTGCTCAGAGTGGGCCTGCAGAGGTGGGAATGCAGAGCAGGGGAAGGGGCTCGAAGAGGATCGTCACCTTGGTTACAAATGTGCACACATTGTGTGATACCGTGATGCTGGAGCTTCATGTGACCAGGAACAGTTGTCAGCTGCCTCCCAAGTGCTGGAAAAGTGCTGCCACGGTGAAAATTAATGGGGATATTTGTACGCTTGTTGCCGTTTCAAAGCTACTGTGTTGTTTATATTCCCACTTAGAGGGGTGGATTCCTCCTCTCACTTGTGAAGGCAGAAAGTGACCTCTCACGGTCCACAGGGCTTCGCGATTGCCTAGTGAAACTATATAAAGACCAGTGAGTGTCTATACAAATATAAGGCCTATAAACATTGGTATGATGGGCTACTTGAGACAGAAGCAACGCCCCACTTCTGAGTGCTCAGAGGACAGATAGTTGGCAGGCCACTGCCTTGTGAGATGAAGATGTAGCTCTTATTATCAAGATTTCCCCGAAGTGTGGGACACAGACCGCACTTGTGCATTTATGTATTCAGTCTGCACAAAGCCACATTTGACAACGCCGCTCGAATCCCCGACACAAGGTCAAACCTGTTTCACGGGCACAGCGGCTCTGATCAGGTACACATAAGAAAAGCAAAGTTCAAAGGCAGAAACAAGGATATGAGTTCATCTATGCAAGCGGGGGACCAGTGGTCAAGCTGTCTGTGCCTTTGGGGGCAAGTTGAGCAATCTTTTTTTTTTCCTGGCAGGCCGTTACATCATGTCTGGCTTGCGAGCTCCGCTCACATCAGGCGGGGCAGCATTTGAACTTTATTTTGTACGTTAAAAGGTTTCGTGCCCTTTGATCTAGAATCTGTCGTTGGATCACAAATCAGAAAGGAAGCCTGAGCCCGGCTGGCGATCGTGTCGCCTTAACCCCTGCAGTGTACTCACTGGAGGAGGGAGAGGGTCTTCTTTAAACTTTACTAACATTACTAACACTGAATCTGAGAGTTGCAAGACTCTTGCAAGTGGAGCGACAGGATCTGAATTTTAACCCCCCCCCCCCGCTCCCACTCCTCAGATGTCCACTGTGGGAGCAGGTTACACTACAGGCATCTCGCAGAAATCCAATCATAGACACTAGGCTTTAATAAATTACTGTGTAAAGCAGGTGCCTCCTGCTGTTTGCGGCTCTGCAGGGACCGCTGCAAGTCTTTTGAACTGCACGTCTGCGCGAGACGTGGTCGAGAATACGAAACTAAAGCTTGCACTGGGTTTCCTCTATCACCAAGTGCTGATATAAATGAGAAGGTATTTGCTGTTGATGTGCTCATATCTAAAGCAGCCATATCACTGTCTAAACCTTGTTTCCGTCACGTTTTCCAAGCAGTCGTAGGAGCTGCAGCTCCTCTGCTGCAGTAGCTGTTTCGGGCTCCCACAGTCTATTTATTGCCAGGGGAGGGCTACACTGTGTCCGGTTTAATTGACTGACAGATAGGCCGCTCAGATACTGGCAGCGTTGCAAATCAACACTGGCTCTCAGTCAGGTTTCACCCCTTTCCACTGTCTGCCTGTGTGCTAATGTGTAAGAGTGGGATAAGTTTAGAATTAGGATGAGATCAGGGGTCGGCTTAGGCATGTGGACGTTATGGTTAAAGTTACGGTTAACGTCCGTGGAATTGATGTAGGCTTGTACGGTGGCCTAACAAGCACAATAGCAACCTGTGTGTGTGTGAAGGAGAGAGAGACTGTGTGTGTGGCCCCATTCCTCACCAATATTACCTTGAAAGATATTTTCAACGCTACTTCTTACCATGTCACACCATGTGCCCAGCTTTGTCTTTGAATATTAGTGCCGTGCTTTTCTCCACTGTTGCTCTGCCTGAGCTCTCTGAGAATAGACACATCTGGAGAATTTCGAGCACGGAGAGACTTTGACAGTGATGCTTTATAATTAAACTTGGGCCAACGGGAGAACTTAGGGTCCCCTGGCAACAGCTCGGCGGGCCGACAGAGACCCCTTTATTTACATCATAAGGAGGAGAACCACAGTGGAAATACTCTGATACAAGTACCACTTGTACTAGTAAAGGTGGAGAAGTATTGATGGTCAGTGTCCAAGCCAAAATCTTGTTGTTTTTTTCCAACTCTTGAATGAAATATTGATGATTATGTAGTTAACTGGGTTTTGTGTAATTATATCTGACCACGGGGACTGAAACTAAAAATGGAAACACAAATAAAATTGTATCACATGTGAGTAATGTGATACAATTGCTTGGTTACATTCATCTCTATTGAGAAATTTGTCACTGTATTTTTACCAACTCTCAGTCCAACTAAAATACGATCAATTAATGCAAAAAGAATGGAGTTACTGTGGTGTCCCATGAGACTACTAATAAGATATAAACCAGCCCAGAAGGAACCTTGTCGTAAATAGAATTATTCTGTTTTATTTCTGTTTAATAGATGGGCAGTCACACCCTTCCTCTCTTTCTCTGTCCTATCACATCTAATATTTATGACTTTCATAGAGCGGTTGTTTTTCCAGGGAGACCATAACCAATCTAAATGAGGCTCTGAGTTTATTTCCTAATTTCCAATCATATAATGCCTGTAGCATCTGAATATTTTATGGCAGCCTGCAGGTCTAATTTTCTGGTGAACTGTCTTCCCATTATGAAATATCAGGAAATATACTGGGAATAGTTTTGTAATACTCCTGCAGAGTTCTCACAGAACCCTCGCAATGGTTGTGAAATAATAATTGGTAATCTTATAAATGATCCCCCTGAGACTGTCTTGCTCTGTCTGCAACATCTCCAAACTTAAGCAATGATGAAGCTGAGCTGTGCTGTCTGTTTTTAATAGCTAAAAGGTGCGCACGATTGCGCGACTGACACATTTACTTGAAAAATGACTGACACTGCAAATCACTTTGTCATAATAGTTGTTGTTGCAATTTTCATATTTACCGTCAGCTGTCAGATGATAAGGTGTCATCTTGCCGCCATAGTGATGATGCCATGTCCCAACAGCTGAGCCTCCTCCTTGGAGAAAACCAAATCCAATCCACATTTGCAAATGCTTGAAAAACGGAATAACACAGAAACGGGCTCCATAGTGTAATGTTTTGAAAAACGCTCTCGTCTCCGTCTCCATGGAAACAGAAGACGCCACTTTTTGAGAACAGACATGCGCACTCGGGCTCGCAGTCAACGGCGAAATGCGCGAAGGAAGTAACTGTTCCGTGCTTAGTTGGTCACAATATCACACTGCCAACTACTGGTCTGGCATGTGTACTGCAGCGTTTATGGTGAGTGCGCATATAGTGCAGTGTTCAAAATGTTGCCGCCTGTAAGTGGAACTACTTGAAAATGACGAAACACAATGTTGTGTAAAGCAGAATGTCACCTTAAACAAGGTCTCCAACTCAATGAGATATGTAGACGAGATGTTTCTCAGAAAAGAAACAAGAAAAATTTTCTTTTTCTGTTTTGCTTTAGCTCCCATTTTCAGGTGGCTCAGTCAGACAGCTCACCATTTAAAATGTTAATTGCAGTGTCAATAAATGTTTTGCGTTTGTCGTTCAGGCTCCGACCGCATCGCTCCCCGCAAACAAGATTTACCAGAAATATTGGGGAGTGATAACAAAATATATTTGCCGTAGGTGTGGGGTTGAAGAGCAAGGCGGCTTTGAACAGGCAGCGGTGTCACTGGCAGGCAGAAGGAAAAGATGGGGAAAATTTTGCAGCTTAGATGGACCGCCCAATTGAGAGGGTGTGTATGTGTCACACGAGAAGGCAACTCAAGCCGTAACTAGCTCACAGGCACTGCACCATTTCTGTTGGCAAGAGCAACAAAATCATTATTATTACAATTATTTCATTATTTTAGGTGTTTCATTGTTGTTTAAGGATCATGTTTTTGACATGTTTGACAAATAACTGAATCTGAGGCATTATTCCTTCAAAACAACCCTCTTTGAATCAATCATCAAATCAATTCTTCTGCTGGAGAAAGAAGAGCTACAGAATGAACGGTATGAACTGTGCCAGATGTGAACCCTTTTATCTGGATACATTTTTGTTGCTCTTTTGTTCCGTTGCCTGTCTGCCAAGTGTAGTTATTGTCCATTTATTCCTAAAAACAGCTTCAGTGTGAATTCTCGGGGGAAAAGTATCATTTTTTCCTTTGAAGGAATCATATTTTATTCACCATGATATTAGCATTTCACTCCCGTACCAAAGTTTGCACAGTCTAGCAGACCCAGAAAGATCTTTTCATATCTTTTTCTTTCCCTCAAAGCAGCTCAACCTCTAACAGCTCCCCCAGAGATTTGGTGTTGTTATGAGTGCTGGCAGTGTTTCATATCGAGCTCTGCGGATTAATCCAGTTAATGCATTGTGAGAGTGCTCGTCCGTGAGGGTGTGAGACGGTACCACTGTGTGTCTGGGATGAGGGTGTGTTTGGCTACAGCTCAAGGACTGTGATCACTATGTGGTCAACTCTATCGGGGAGATGTAAGACTTCTCAGTTACAGTCTACTTATTCCACATCAGCCGACCAGCCTCAAACCAGTTTTAACCAGCTTTTATTTCATAGCTTTTTATCCCAGACGTAATAACTCAGTTTTACCCACTGAGGCGGGCGAGGCTGATCGAGCCAAGGTTTCTGGCCACTCCAGCTCACTGAAACTTTGAATCACATCTCATTATGGAGACGTAATTACGAAGCCAGTCCCTGCCAAGAGAAGCCTAGTCAACCAAAAAGCACTCCACCAGCAGCCCCAACTTAGTGCTGTGATTCATCCGGCTGGCATCCCTCCGCCTCGGCAGCCAAAGCGCCCACCCGTCCTCCTCCAGTCTTCTGTTTCCCTCCACCATCACTCCCACTATCTTCTTAGCCACTCAGACTTTCTAATCCAGACCCAAGAGGGCAACTCATTCAGGGTTTGCCATCACATTTCCACACTGTGCTGTCTTCCCCTCAGTCCCTGTCCTCCCCCCCCACCCCACTGTGCTTCTCTATCCCGGGCTGGTGGAAAGATATCTGGCAGGCTCCACATTTCACTGTTGCATGTCAGCTTCTATGTCGAGCAAGTTCGGCGTGTCAGGACTCAGTGGCGTGTGAGCCTCTGCGGGCACAAAGTTCATGTTTGTGTGTTGTTTAAGAGAAAAACTGTTATACACAACAAATGAAAAAAGTCAAAATTGTAGCACTTAGTGCACAAGAATTTAACTGGTGCATAATCCCACTTAAAGCAACAAGTTGGTGTTTGTTCACTCAAGCTTTTGTGTGGATTCAATAGTTGTGATTGATCGATTAGCTCAGAATTGCTCTTTGCTTTGTATTTCATCTCTAGCTTAGTGATTCTGCACATACCTTCCTTATCTCTGCACATATCTAAGCAGAAAATATGAATGTGTCTTGTTTAGACCATGCCCAGCCCCAAATGGAGCCATGTCGATGTTTTGTTGCCATTTTTGGTAAATTCTGGAAGCTGCAACCTCGATTCTCACACACACACATACACACATTGAAGTCCATAAACATTCAAGAATGACTATTTTTTACTGTCCACTTCCATTAGTGTGCTTTTCCCCTTTTTTTTATCCGTATAAAGCAAAGATGAATGTCCAAGCCGACATGGGCATGTAAAGAATGTAAAGATTTATGAAGAAATCTTTGTTCCAGGACATTCTGAGGTTGAGGATTCTTGTAGCATTATTGCACTGAGTCATACATGCACTCTCCATTTGCCACATTCTGACGTATGTGTGTATGTATATGTGTGTGTGTCTGTGTGTGTGTGTGTGCGTGTGAGTGTTTGAGTTACATATAGGACATGAACTTGCTGATAGATAGCCCTGTCGTGCAGTCTGCACAGCAGCAAAAGCAGAAAGTGGATCCCTGCTATTCCAGCACATGGAAACACTGCACACGTCTCAGTCTTATTATTCCTATCTGTTGTGCATTACGCTCTTGAGAGGAAATAGGATTTATGATCTGAATTACACAAGGACGCCCACATTTATTGCACTTCAAAACACTAACATATTTCACTGTTCTGCATCTGGTATTTTGCTGGATCCACACAGGGAGCGCGCTTTACGTATCCCCGTGCCTGCTCTCAGCTGTCTTCCTGTTTCATCCAACTTCCCCATCCCACATCAGCAGACAGTTGGTGGAACGATCAGGTGTCCCCTGGATCGGAGCTGCCCCCCAATGTCTTGGACGGCTTACAGAAATCTCTCACCTCTCACCCCACATCACAGCCTGGTGGAAGCTGCTGACACCTTCCACGTCGTTTATTCCAAGATGCGTAGGCAAGCCCCTCGGACGCTTACGAGGCCGCGGCTAAAATAAAAAGTTGGCCAAAAATGATCCAAGATGGTATATTACAGGAAACCACTATGTTGCTCTTGAATATAAATACACCGGCAGCTATGCGATGGGGTCATATCCTGTTTCATTGAGTGTGGCTGAATATAGCCGTCCGCAGCACCAATTGATTGATTTATCGCATCATACGTGTTTGCGTGGGCTCATATCCAGATTTGTCTGTTTAACTACGTTGTTGTAATTTCTGGAACCATACTGCACTTTACCAGAGACTCATAGTTTAAATATCAGGATATAATCACAGCTGACAACTGTTTTACTCGTCATTTACCTGTCAATAGGTACCCGGCGGTCGACTGTTAAAATACGTAAATGTTATTTCTGTAACTTCAGAGGTTGCATGTGGAGGCTGTGAAGTCTGGTGCGTGCAAACGTCCAGCCCGAGCGTGCAAACGTCAGGTTACCCCGGTGGTATACTTCTCACCGCTGCCACTGTGATGGCTCGACGTTCATGTCACGGCTATGTGAATTATTGGCTGTCACTGAGACTGTGCCAAGACACTCTGCCGGTTTTGGTAACTTTGGCAATAGACTTTGCGTGCACACACAGATGATTTGGATGATTGACCTATAAATAGGGGCAATCACTCTTCAATCATGCCATCAGTGAGCGAGGCACATTTTGAAGGTGAGGAATTACAGTGCTGTGTTCATCTCCATTTTGTCACACAAATAAGGAATTTTTGTTGCCTACAACATTAGATTTGATCCATTAAAATCCTTTTTTTACCGAAAGTTAATGCAGTTAAGTGGCTCATGCTAGAGTGGTAACAAAGGGAAAGACAACGGATAAACTTGTCAGATTTTCCAGGACTAGGATCACATTGAAAGCCATGTGCGCGATAGGCCAGTGTACACTGATGATGCACAAACAGGGATGATGTGTTGTCTGGCAGGAACAATTGACCATTAATGAATCAATTTATCCAAGTCGGTAGCTCTAGTTTCCTCATGTTGTGCCTCATGCAGTATTCATGTTGGCAACTTTTTCCTCTCTTGAATCACACAGAAAATTAAAGCGGGGACAACACTAATACTATGAATAATTAATCTCTGTTTATCCAATTTCTTAGGCTCACAGCAGCAATGCGTGCAAAATCGTGTCCGTGCCTTCCAACTCGTACTCACTGTGTCCCTTCAGTATGAATATGGATGCACTATAAGGAAAAAGAAGCGTAGTTATATAACATTTCCAGGCACTGTCACTGCCCTCTCACAGACGTAAGTGGAAAAGTACATTTTCTATCTTTGCATGGGACCGAGCCTGGATTCCAGTGGTTTGGATGTGGGAAGGGTGAGCCATGGAAAAGGGCTTTCCCCTTCAGGTCCCTGTGTGTGAAATCACAAATCACTGCGAAAGAAAAACCGAGGAACTCCCTTCCTGCGGTGTGCATGGCAACATGACATCTTGTGTGGCTCAGTCGCGCACACAGAACCCCTTTCTTTGAATGAGTCCGTCTGTAGACACAGCCCCACTGCTTGTTAACGTTTCCATTACCCTGGGACATTCAAGCACGGCACCATCTGAGCCAGCTAAGATCTAAGCGGGATAAGAGAGCCTCGTGAAACAGAATTTGCATTGTGCACTCGGTCATACGCGTCACTTCAAAATGCCTGAGGTAGTGGGCGGCTTGATCAGTCATCCGTGCCTTTTTTTAGGCGAGCACATCGCGAATCAATGTCACTAATGACCAGAGCACATTAGCGTTCCTATTTTTGCCTCCGAAGCACATTTGGGGGCTCAGAGCGTCACAATTCGGGCCTCTGAGAGGCCCAAACACGTGAAGCACCACCTCTGTTTCGTGTCGATTTTCTCGCTTGGCCCCCTCCCACGCTGGTGGGGCAGAGGGGTCAGTGATATCACTCATTGTGAAAGTCGAGTGCACAGCTGCAAGGACTGGACAGGATCAGACAGCTGCTCGTGTGATTCACCGGAGAGCCCTTTCATCACACTGCCGTACAAGGAATATGTGTGTTGGTGTCAATGTGTTTCAGTGTGTGTGTGTGTGGCTGCTTAAGGTCTACATGCCTATG
The DNA here is from genome assembly GCA_029224185.1 of Karalla daura. Lineage (NCBI taxonomy): Eukaryota > Metazoa > Chordata > Actinopteri > Chaetodontiformes > Leiognathidae > Karalla > Karalla daura. The sequence goes on along the minus strand of CM055203.1, from coordinate 5,589,349 downwards.
AATCAATCGCGAATGCATGGAGATGCATGGATCTGTTCACTAAACAATCACATTAGCTAAAAAGAAAAGGCAGAAACGTACACCTGCAATGAGTTTATGTTTAATGTGCATTTTGAAAACAGGCGTAAACACTGGAGCTGGTAGACAGACGGAGGAGGCTGTGGTCTGCTGTTTGCTGCGGTTTCCATGGCAACTGCCAGTGACTCAGTGATATCCCAGGGGCAGAGGATGACTCAGTCGGGGAGCATTTTGCCTCTGATAATATTTGAACAATGAAAAAGAGTTACTGTTGTTGGACGAACTATAAAGCAGGATGACATCTTCTTTCCCCCCCGTGGGCTAAGAAAACAGTGTGTGTTGTGGGCTGATGCTGTTTATCCCTTTCAGTCTGCTGCAGCTCTTTAATTGCATCTCCTGTGTTCTGCATCTCCCCCGAGAGGCGGCTCAGACAATTGTTAGCCTGTCTGAGCAGATCAAACACTCACTTACTCACACACTGATGAGGGAGAGTGTGTGTGTGTATGTGTGTGTGTGTGTGTGTGTGTGTGTGTGTGTGTGTTCCCACTCTTTCCAGCCACCTTTTCCATGAGGTATGATTCACGCCACCCTTGGAGGGAAGAAACATCAGTAACAGACCTCCTTCTCACTGAGGAGAGCACACATACTCTCAGTCGCCATTCCCCTGGCACCTGTCAGTAAACACACACACTCACACACACACACGTACACACACGCACACCCCCGATGCCAACTTTTCCATTGCTGGTAAATGGGAGGATATTCAAGGGAACACAGGGATTCTAATGGACTTCCTGTGTAGTTTCAGGAGCTCCCAGTCCTTTGCTATGTAATCAGTAGAAAAACCCAAACAGGGTTTGCTGATAATATCACAATTTCCAGGTTTGGCTGAGTCAAGATTATAACATGCAACATTCTCGCAGACACTAAAGTTGTTTTAGGTTGTTTAGATTCAATGCAGATTCATGCCCAACAAGGGGATTATAATACTAAAATATTCCACTTCACGTGTGTCATCACTATGAAGTAATTTTCCCATTCAGTATGAACTCAGCTGTTCCCAGGATGTCGCGTACCCCTGTTTTTCCACTGGCTGCTGAAGCTTCCTGCTCGGGCTGCTTATGAAAAGTGCTCACAGTTCACCTAAATGGAAAAAAACCCTCGTTTCTGTGTGTGACAGTGTCTGAGCATGCAACAGCAATTGAATGTGCCTGGTGCATGAAAATGCTGCCTTCCCTGGGGGTGCACAGAAAAACACAGGAGGTACATTTGTGTTTGTTTTTTTGTGTTTTTTTCAACACAAGAATAACTCACTGTCTTTCCAATTTAGCTCACCATCCAAATAAATTTTGCCAGGGACATATGAGGTCACCTGAGCGGCTTCTGAGACAGCTATTCACAGTGTGTTCATGCACTTAATGTCCTCCAGTGTATACATGTTTCCTGCGTGTTCGTTTCCACTGAAGCCTTGCCTTACCCGTGCATTTCTCCTATTCAGCTTCGCGTGTCGCATTCACATCATCCTGACAAGCTACGGAAAGAGGCAGAGGCGGGCATATGTGTTCATTCATCTAAAAATAACCCCCCCCCCCCTCCCCGATAGCGTGAGATGAATTTATTTTCGTTTAATTGTAACGCGCTGACAACTAGTGGGGGGCCCGTGGTGTCCGTATATTGTTGTCGGGAAGTCAGCTGTTTGTCCAGCTAAATTTCACCACCAGCCAGAGACAACGTGAGCAGGTGGCTGCCATGGTGACGGGGCGCTGTGTTTATCTGTTGCTGCGTGGGAGGGGAGGGTGTTGTTATTCGGGGAGGGTATCGGTGGGCCTGAACGCCGCGGTGGCAGGTAGCCAGAGAACGGTAGATGGAATCCGAAGAGAGGGAAAGGCCAGCCCAAAATAAACCCATACGGAGTGGCTGGTCCCAGCCCACACCATGCACAGCTCCAGATAAGGAGCCAGTGTCCATTTTATGATGGATCGTGTGGCAATATCTGAACTGCCCAGAGAGATTTGCCGATCACACGATCTAACAGCTGCTTTTCTTTGTATCCCACAGAAGTTAAATGTCGTCATCGGAATTCAGTTTTGCTTGGAATATGGCAACTTTCCCATGACATACTACTACAAAATGCACCCTCACTAGATGTGTCTTTCTTGGTCAGTGTTTAAATCCTCACTATAAAATTCTGCTTACAGGTAAAACTACACTGGATGCATAATTTCCCTAAACACCTGCGAACAGCATGTATCTAATCCGTCCTAGATGTCCTGCAAAATGTCGAGATGTAAGACATTTCTCTCCACACCTCAGGGACTACTTGTTGAATACTGCATAGGCGGATGTCAGCTGCAAAGTGGATATCATGCTTGTTGCTTGACTCATGAGCTAAAAGAAGATTGGGTGTTGCAAAGAGGAAAACAAAAAAAAGTCAGCATGATTTAATCTCAGGAGAGCGGAAGAGTGTTTGGTTTCACATGAGATTAGTTTAATATGTTGACGTCATTAATTGACATTACTGCCATGTAAAACCGCCATTTTATAATATTGCAAATCAGTTGGTGTTGAACCTTACGGTGGAGAGGAAAAACAGACATCTGACTCCAACCAGCGGTGCTGTATATCAGTTTCGACTGTTCTTGGGGAGTCTCAGCCTGCATGTGGCAGCAGGATGTCAATAAACCCATTTCTGACCTCATCTCTCCACTGGGTCAATATTGGACTAAACTGAGTCAGACACATGTTTCTTTTTCCAGTCAGCACAAATGTCAAGCTTAAATTTGCCTTTCGCTTTGGGCTCTGCAAATCCTGCCAATATTCTTGGTTATTTACATAAAAGGATCTTTAATTAATATGATGGCGCAAGGCATCTGCAGTGGGTCGGACATCGTGACTCCATCGCATATTTGTTTAACCACAGAAGAAGATGATGGGGCAAAGGATTAAATGTAGAGAGAGGCACTGGGATGCAGCAGGGGTGGGACCTCTAATCCCCCTAGGGGGCACAGACATGTTGTTAGGGGGGATAACATTCCTGACATAGTGCCGCTTCTCCCGTGTGAATCCCTGCCACTGTCCTGCCAGACAATATGGGAATATGGCTGCTGCGGTGCTGAGTGACGGGCAGCTGTCAGCATTACAGCAGCATAATTTACTGTCCGAACAAGTGATATTACAAAGGCAAGACATTCCTCTGAGAGCATGTAGAACACATTGAAATGCCCTGTGATAACTCTCACTTTGTGGTGAAGTCAAATAATGGGTCGGTTGTGGTGTAGACAGAGACTTATTTTGGTGTTGCATCTGTTTTCTGATCATGTGAGAAACCCCTGTCTTACTGTGACTTCTGTTCTCTGGCTAAATTGAAACTATATTAACCACACAGGTTTTCCAGTGAATTGAAAGCTGAAACTAGTATTAGAACCAAAATGTACGGAACATTTAACTTCGAAACATTGAATGAGTGCATATACTGTATTTTTACTGTAAAATCATTTCCTGCTTGCTTTTGTTTGAGGTTTGATTGCCACCATTCAGACACTTCAGTATCAAAATGAAAGTTTTGATCAAGAAATGATAGCAAGGTGACAGGAAACGTGCTTGTGGTTTAAGTAGCACCGGCTGCTGGTAGTTTCATTATGACATCAGAGTTGCAGACAAAACATGGTTTTCTTTTAACCCATGGATCTTGCTTGCAATATGAGCCACTTCGCCAGTGAATGCTCTTACATTTTAAGAAGTATTTAATTATTGTGATCTTGAGATAAAGGGCCTTGATTGTTGACTTGTGATTGATACCACTAGATGGCACTCTACACTAGCTTTAAGCTGTGCTTTTTGTGCACTGGTTGTATAAATGGGACAAGAATTTGAGAGTTTTAGTATGTTCAATAACGTTTCATAATTAACAGGAATCATGAATGTCAACTTGGCACCTGTTAATATTGCAAATGTTGCTGAATTCACACATTGTGCCGTGGTTAACAGTGTTCTGTTTTGCTTGTCTTTCCTGTTCTGCTCCCTCAGGACCAAGTGAAGGCACCAAAGACGTCCAAAGCTAAGACAGAGGAGACCGCCGTTGAAGGTAAAGCTGTGGAGGGCCTGGAGCAGATACCAGAGGAGGGACGAGAGGGAGTCCCAGCCAACCTCAATTCGGATGAAGAGGTGGAGATCGAGGAGATCATCGAGGAGTCTCGCACCAAGCGCCTCCAGCGCACCACCAAGCAGCAGGTGGACAACATAAAGAAAGCCTTCTCCAAAGAGAAGATGGAGAAAACCAAGCTCAAGACCAAGGAGAACCTGGAGAAAACCAAGCAGAGAACCCGAGAGAACCTGGAGAAGACAAGACAGAGAACCCGTGATAACCTGGAGAAAACCAAGCACAGCCTGGAGAAGAAGATGACCAAGCTTGGGACCCGCATGACCCCAAACCAGGAGCGCAAGATGAAGGTGAAGAGCTCCAAAGACAAGGTGAAGAAGTCCCTCACGCCCGACCACACCATCTATGCTCGCTCCAAGACCACAGTGTACCGCGTGCCACCTTTCACCTTCCACGTGAAGAAGATTCGAGAGGGGGAGGAGGAGATGATGCAGAACACAGAGATGGTGGAGGTGACCGACCCTGAGGGCCAACCAGCGGGGGAGGAGAACGGGCTGGATGTGCACGTGGAGGTGGAGGAAGGGGAGCTGGTGAATGTAGACAGCCCAGAGATGGAGGCTCTGTTGGAGGTGATTGAAGACTCTCAGCTGGTCAGGGTGGAGCCAGACCACCAAAAGGCCCAAAGCGAGTAAATGAAATGAAAACGAAAGGAGAGCAACAAAGAAGAGGAGTGGAGCTGAGTCGGAATGAATGAGTCCAATCACAAGGACACAATATTAGTTGTAGGGACTTTGTAGACATGATCACGGTTTATGACATCTTATTTGTTTTCTGTTCTCTTTTTATTGTACCCAACTGGGATGATTTTCATATTGTTTTCTCTTTAGCCTATAATACAAATAAGAAAACCAAAGCAAAAAGATAGCAAGCTTTAGAAACACGCTGCAGGCTGGGCTGATGATCTTAGACTTGAATGTTACTTGTATTTGTTTGTTGTTGGTTTGACAAAAATTGGAATATAAAGCTATCAGGTAAAAGGTATAAATAGTCTTTGCTTTTGAGCTATAATGTGTAATTAAACACTTAACATGTATGATATGCACAAGGCTTGGTAACAGGAAATTCTTGGCAGAAGAAGGACTGAGGTATGTGAGGTGCACATGTAAAGCCATAAAAGTATGGAAGGTGATGGCCTATAAAGAAATAATAACAAAGGCAGGTAGGTTTTTCCCAGCAGTTTACAAAAAATGTAATCCCTGCCTCACAGCCAGTGTTAAGTACATCACTTGGGTCAATGTGCCAAATGATATAATGTATGGAATTTATCTCATATAAAATACAGATCTACATAATTTAAAATAGTATACTACCTATTCATTATTGTGGACTTTTCTATAACAAGCAGTCAATAAACCAAATTATTCTAGAGCTTGTCCTGGATCCTGTGTGGACATCATTTATGCTTTCAAGATGAACCCTTCAAAGTATACCCCACTGAGCTGAGGTTATACTTTATATGTTGTATGCGATGAACGGGCTGTACAAATCAATTAATGGGTCACTTTCTTTTATAATCGAAGCTGAAGCAACTCTGTGACGATGGTGAAACTTTGCAGTGCTGTTTGATCATCACTATCGTGATACGTTTTCATCCTGCTATAATTACCGCATCTGGACATTCTGTACTCACCAGCTTCTCGGCTCGCACATCTCGCACGGAGGAGAAGAAAAACGGCTGCGTCACCATGGTCACAGCTCATCATTACGGCACATTTGCACATCCCCTCTAAATTTTTGCCAAGGTAATTGCAGGCAGAAAAATTATGGTCTGGAGAGCATCGTGACAGTTTAATGAGCGACTGTGCCACACCATGCAGATATCTGAATTTGTGGAGGTGAGGAGGTGAGACCGCACAGTCAAGTTTGAGATATGGCACTTTAAAAAAACGTCAAAGCACAGGAACAGCATCAAATACTTTTCGCAGAAAACCGCTGGAATCATGAAAGCTGTGTCAACACTTAATCCATCTGACCGGAATTCGTAAATCACCTTATCAGTGGAGATACAAGAAGTCAGTCATGCAGGTTTACCGGAAACAGTGACAGTTGTGTCGCAATCATTTCAATCTGATGTAAACAGGCAGTGTTTGAACAGGTACGAGCAAACAGAGCTCTGGATGGGATGGAGGATTCCATTTGCCGCCTGGGAAACAAACTGTGTGTGAACTTGATGAGGTGTAGGCACCCAGGATCCCACTGTGTAGCATGGAGCACCATTAGAATAATCAATGGAATGGGGAATGCAATTAAGGAGAGTGCTCTCTTTGAACATGGAGCAGGATAGAGAACAGAGTGAGAGAGAGAGAGAATGTGAGTGTGTGTGATTGTGAACAGGAAGTGCATACAGTAACAGACGTTAGTGTCAGCATATGACAAAAAAGGGACAAAGACATTAATTGAAGACTAGTCATAGAATTATCACTGTATTATCTTTTATATAGATATTTTTTGTTGTCTCACACATGAAACTTTAAAACACTTGTAAGATATCGGTCCCTTTTCAAAAAAGAGTTTACGTGTGTTTTTTTTTGCCACCATGTATATTTTGCCTTGTTTCGAGCTGCTGGTCATCATAAAAACTGGACCAGCTTGCTTTGAGCGTGCTTACATCACGCATAGTTTACAGGGAGAAGTTATTTTGAAAGGTAAACAGATGCAAGACATAATCGCGGTTAGTATTATTAATTCTAATGATGCTTGCCTTTTCTGTTGTGTTTCAGGCGTCTGTTGCCTATAAATAAAAGCATACTGGATTATACACACTGTCTGTCATTGTTATTTACCTGGACATCCACCTGATTCTGTAAAGTACCTCTCTCTTTTTGCCCAACTCACCCATTAAATCCTGATTTTATTTTTAACCACTTTTATTTACATAATGAAGTGTACAGGTCATTTCAACAGTATAAAAAGGGAAGAGTTATTACACATCAATAAAACAGATACAGAAAGAAAGTCATTATATAAGTCTCTTGTTTTAAAAGATTTAGAATCGATGTAATGTTTTATAATCAACCTTAGGTTTGGGGCAAAATATCGAATTTTCTTGTTTAAAAGATTGTTAAGGTCACGTCTAAAGGGACAGTCACAGGCAAGACGACCCAGTGATTCATCTGTATGCCAAAATCTGATGACAAAACTTAAATATTTACACTTACCCTTACCTATTTCTCAATTTCTGAATTGAGGAATCTGAACTGAGGAATCGATAATGAACAGCACTGGTGTTTTAAGACACGATGACGTAGGCACTGCCAGTAACTCAGATGACTTCCAGGCTGGCTGTTCCGTCGAGGTGCTTTTACTCCCTCTGCTACACATACGCTTTAACGTGACATTGGAGGGAGGCTGAGCTTTTGGAACAGCGCAATAGCGACAGCAGTAAACACCAACGTCTCAACCAACCGTGCTGCAAAGCCCCGCCTCTTCTTACTCGTAAGCTTTATTCTGATTCGCCAGTGCACAGACGGCCACAGCTATTGGCTCTCCGAGCTGCCAATCAAGCGAGTTTTAGGGGTTTGTGTGGCTGGAAAGACTGCAATGTAGGAGATGGGTTAGCCGAGCAGGTCTGGACGCACGTCTGAGAGGTGTTTCCACTGTTCGCAAATCACAATCTTGCGCACTTCTTTTTCTTTCCCTATTGTTTCGAGGGTTTTCTTTTTTTTCCAAACACAGGCCGTGAATTGTCAGTGTTTTCCTGTGGGAAAGAGCCATCGTGCTTTTTTTTGTTTTAACGAAGAAACTTTTCTGAAGAGTGACCTAACAGCGAGCTAGGTAAGCGATTCTAACGACTTCTGCTTTTGGCTTTTATTCAACATTGTTTCCAAGACTTTGGGAGGGGTTTGGTCTTATTTATGTAACTGGAAAACGACTTTCTTGCATGAACTCCTTTCAGCTACTTTCCCCATAACGGCACTGCACCACTACTGCGGCATTGTAATAAGTTATTAATGCCTCACAGTGGTTTTCTTTTTACATCATGGTCAGTTTTAATTTAAAGACGTTTTGTTGACATCTGCAGCTCCTCCATCTTCTTCCCCTCCGCATACGTTTGACAGTGTTATTGATGGGACAGCTCCATCACAAAATAATGATCTTTTGAGCGTCTTTCATAGTGATCAAACGCACATAAGTAGCTAATTTTCCCCTACACTGATCAGCTGCTAGGATTTCACCTGGATGCATTTGCAGTTGTTGTGTGTTTGCCTTTGTCACGCCCATCTCCATCCCAGCTGTGGGACAACATGTCTGACACCAGTCTGCACTGTGATTCACTTGTTCCACTCTGCTAACCATTAATGAAGACATTTTGACCACAGCATCCTGATCTTAAGGTGGAAAGAGCATCCATGTGTAATGTAGCCAATTCAGATGCTAACATGTGTTTTGGTACTGCAGTGAACCACATCCTTGAATGATAAGGTAGAAGAGTCCTCGTGTTATGTAAACAGATCTTAAGGTAGCTGGTATGGCCTCTGCTTTGTTTTGTTTTCTTGTGCGTGTGCTCAAGGAATAACTTCCAGGAAAATGACTAATAGGTTGTTCTTTCCTGTTAGTGCCACATAATGTGGGAAAAACTGAACAAAAAACATTTCTTTGACCTTGCTGTTGAGTTGTTTGGTTGAATGTAATAATTGGGAAGAAGACCACTGTGCTATAAATTTTGTGTTTTTGCGGGGGAAAAAGGTTTACTTAGGTTTTTTAATTTGTGAATGACAAGAGGTAAGTAGTTCTATTCAATCTGAATCTACAGATTCATGCTGCCTGGGTTTTCTCTACGTACTTCATGTTCCTTACACTGTCAAAAAATATGCATGTTTAGGTGCGTAGATTAGGCGTCAATCCTATTAGTGGTATATTTCCTGCCTTTACCATATACATGCTAAAGATAGGAACCACTAGACCGCTGCTGCAACACTGTAATATAGATAGACAATGGATGGTCCAGATAATCCAGATCCAGACAATATGTCCAAGTGTTTTGTCTTTGTTGGCCCAAACCGTGTCAGATCTTACCTCACAAATCAGCATCTACCTCTTACAAAGTTTAGATGTACAGCAGCATCTATGTGGCTTTAATCTGATGCCATAAAATGGATAAATGTTTATTAATCAGTAATAGCAAAGTGCTACTGTTTGTTTAGACACACTGTAAGGCCTCCTCCACCTTCATCAGAGGAGTTGAGCCTTGATGTATCTTGTAGCAGGTGGTAGAATCATAACTCATAACTAATTCACATGATGTGTGGTAGCTGAACTAGATCAATACGTATAAGTCACCTTGTGCCAAGAGGTATGTGTGACTTACTGAGCTTCTTTTCCTAGCAAGTGTTCGATGCCCACCCATCCCTTATGTTACCTGCTCAGTACCCAGTGGTGTTGTCGGGAAGTGTTCTATATATATGAGATCAAATCTGTTATTATATTTACTGGACATAGAAAGTAAGAAGTCCATAATAGATTATTAGAATAAAAGGAAATCCTCACATGACTCAGCTCCCTTTGTCCCCTTTGATGTGATTCTCACAGGGGATTTTCTTTTCACTTGCACATTTTGTATGTATGTCAGTAAAAGAGGAAGGTATGTCACATGGGCATTATCTCATCCGCAAGGTAATTTTGGTGTCAGTGCATTACGCGATTTAAGAAAAATCCCCTCAAATCCTTATTGACCCTTATGAAACTGAAATGATGTCTTCCATGTTATTGTTTCACTTTGCTTCGAAACACAACCACACGAGGTTAACACGCGTGATCCTCCATCCATACATCATTATCTGCTGTTAACTTAAATGATGTTGGGGGGGGGTACTTCAGCTCACATAGGCTGAAGGCTGGGAATACACCCTAGACAGGTCACTAGTCCATCACAAGCGACACACACACCATTCACTCTCACATTCACACCTAGGTGCATAGGGCTTGTAGACAGTGGATTCATAGTGATAACCTTTTAGTATTTCGTATTCTATATTGGTATTATATCGGCTTGTTATACTGAGAGAAGATCATAATTCCTGATTTTCCAGTAGGGGTGGATAAAGTGTTGTGTAATCCATGATGCAGTTGTCCAAGTACAGTGTCAGCCATGCAGAAACAAAGGCAGATGTCGAATGCAAATTCAGATTCTTGCTACTGTGCTTCGGCTGCCGTAAATAGAAAACCGAGAGTTTGTAGTTTCTGGTCAAGCTCACGCCTGAGTCATCAATCCGAGTGAACGCACAGTTTCTCTTACGATGTGTGAACCTGTAGCGTACAATACAGTACTGGGAAGTGTTACGGTAAAGCTACCAGGTGTCTGTTCGGAATCTGACTTTGTTAATGCCAAACTGTATCTGTAAGGTTACGTAATAGGCCTCGACAAAAGCCCCAGTTGGTCATTTCGGTCGAGAACACGACTTTCTGTTGGCTTCACTTCACGTCTGGTTATTGTTAGCGTACCGTCTGGACGTCTCCGGGGAACAGAGCTGCTGGTAATACGAGACGGCCATTTTCACCCACCGTGTGGATCTGATGGATTATTACTGGCCCCGTAAGCAGCTGTGGCGCCCTTAATGGAGAGCCCATTGTTCAAGTCGTACTGTGCTCCTCAGAAAATTAATCGAAAATTACTCATTTTCTTTCGTGTCTGCGTGTCCTGTCGGGTTTCAGTCGGGAGCTCGGATTAGAAATGGAAGTGTGGTTTACGGCTTTTACCAAACACGACTGGGGCAAAACCAGAAGATCATTAATTGTCTTTCCGCTTAGAGCTCGTCAGCTGTTCTGGTCGACCTATATTTCTTGGAAAGAGGCGTAGTGATTTGCAGAACAGGAAGTGACTGCTGATTAGCAGGCCTCCCAAGGGCTTGTCACAACTTTTACCAAGAATTTGACATACAGTCACTTTACGTTGGTCAGAGTTCCCCTTTTAGAGAACGTTAGACCATTTTTAATATATATATATATATATATATATATATATGTTAAAATGCCATCTCACTAAAATTCTGTTGTTACCAAAGCTAGCACCTGCCAAAGTCAAATTCCTTGTGTGTGCTAGCATATCCGGCCAATGGAACCTGATTGTGATTGTGGTTTCCGGTGCAGGTTGTAGGAGGTCTCTGTCAGGATGGCGCAGTGGAACCAGTTACAGCAGCTGGAGACCAGGTACCTGGAGCAGCTCTACCACCTGTACAGCGACAGCTTCCCCATGGAGCTGCGGCAGTTCCTCGCCCCCTGGATCGAGAGCCAGGACTGGTGAGGAAACCTCCGGACTCCCGGCTCTTTGCGTTGAGACGAGCGTGTTTACTTGGACCTGTTCTCCTTTTCCTCCTTAGTTCTCCTCCGGCCTGGCACCAGGCCACCGACCGTGACTTGCCGATAGTTGTCCACATAGACAGCCATTGTGTTTTATTAGTCATCATTGCCTTCTTCCTTATCATGTTCTATCATGTTCCACATCATATTCTGACCCTTCAGTATCATAAACAGGGAGGTGACACTCCTTACAGCACGTTGTCTTGTTCAGTGTGTTATGTCCCTGTGCTTTCCTGAAACCCAACCCCCTTTTTCTCCATCTAGGTCAACCATTGCTTGGTGATTACTTTACAGGGTGGTTTCTGCACCTTACTAGAGCCACACCACATTAAACAACTTGTAAAATGATCACCAACTATTGTAATAATAAATTCATTGATGTAAGATTGTAAACATATCCTTACTTCTTGTGCAGTCTGGCTTTAAGTAGTTATATTTTGTCCGATCCAGCAAAATCTGCACCGATTCAATTATCATAGAAATCAAAGAAATACAATGAATGATGATCCTTCCTCAGCTGTGATGTAGCTGGCTTTAGAAGAGACCAGGAATCCCTAATGCCTCCTGATCCTGTCATCCTCCCCTCTTCAAAGGGCCTACGCTGCCAACAAGGAGTCCCACGCCACGCTGGTCTTCCACAACCTCCTGGGGGAGATCGACCAGCAGTACAGCCGCTTCCTGCAGGAGAACAATGTCCTCTACCAGCACAACCTGCGCAGGATCAAACAGCACCTGCAGAGCAAGTACCTGGAGAAGCCCATGGAGATCGCGCGCATCGTGGCCCGCTGCCTGTGGGAGGAGCAGAGGCTGCTGCAGACTGCGACCTCCGCTGCCCAGGTGGAGATACGCCACGGCCTCGCCTCGTCCCTCCTGCACTTTGGGAATGGTGTGAATGTCGGGCGTTCCTTGTGTACCGCCGTTAACCTGTTTGTATTGTTGCGTTGCAGGACGGCCAGGCGGCTCATCCCACCGGGACAGTAGTGACGGAGAAGCAGCAGATCCTCGAGCACAACCTTCAAGACATCAGGAAGCGGGTCCAGGTTGGTTTCCATCAGAAACTCTCATATCGAGGGTTAATAAATGCAGCATAAACAACCCTTAACAGTGTGTGTTGTTATAAATAACAAAGCCATTGTCTTTTTCCAGGATATGGAACAGAAGATGAAAATGCTGGAGAACTTGCAGGATGACTTTGATTTCAACTACAAGACCCTGAAAAGCCAAGGAGGTACATTATTATGAATATTTTCTCTCTTTTCTTAGCAGTGATATTTCACTCAACAAATGAAGACTGAAAACTGTTTTTTTTCCTTCTGTTTAGAGTTGTCCCAGGACCTAAATGGCAACAGCCAAGCAGCTGCTACCAGACAGAAGATGGCTCAGCTCGAGCAGATGCTGAGCGCCTTGGACCAGCTCAGGAGGGTACGTCTCTATGTGAAGTCGAAATGAAAACTGTAAAGTTTGAGTAGGATTTTAGACCTGGATTAGGTGTGTCTTCGCGGCTTGTTGCAGACAAGTAAACGAACTGCGTTCGTCCTTGCAGCAAATCGTGACGGAGATGGGAGGCTTGCTCACAGCCATGGATTACGTCCAGAAGAACCTGACAGATGAAGAACTGGCCGACTGGAAGAGGAGGCAGCAGATCGCCTGCATCGGTGGTCCGCCTAACATCTGCCTGGACCGGCTGGAAACATGGTAACGTGATGATTCAGTAACAGGACTTCAAAACAAGAAGCTGATAGTTATGCTCAAAACTGAAACTAAAACATTGGACCTACCCTAGCCCCTAACTCAGGCTGCATTCAGTATTTTGGCTCCTGTTCCACCTGGAAAACACCTAGAGGTTTAACTTCACAATGGTTTTCTGACCAGGATCACGTCCCTGGCCGAGTCCCAGCTCCAGATCCGCCAGCAGATCAAGAAGCTGGAGGAGCTGCAGCAGAAGGTTTCCTACAAAGGAGACCCCATCATCCAGCACCGGCCCGCGCTGGAGGAGAAGATCGTGGACCTGTTCAGAAACCTGATGAAGAGGTACTGCTCCTGATGACTATGGCTGATGATGCTGGTGATGATAATGACCCGGGGACTAATAAAGTATTTATATTATCTATGACTTGGCTCAAGAAACCGCCGGGTGCTTTATACTAGCCTGTCCTAATTAGATAAGATATATGGTATTTCTTTTCTCGAGGGCAAAAAGCTAGAAAAATAATCTGTAGTACAGTCTCCCTCTGGACCTCAGCTGTCATGTAGCAAATGTGAGTCATCTCCACCCTCTGACAGAAGCCAGAGATGCACTTAAAAGCTGCAAATCATTAGCAAGGCGACCTCTGACCCCAGATTCTCCTCACCATATGTCATTCTGCTGGTTGCCTTGCCTGATTTTCTCTCTTTTTTTTCTCCTTTTTTTTTCCTCCTCCCCCCGCCCTCTTGAAACGTGATCCTCTCTGTCTCCCAGTGCGTTCGTGGTGGAAAGGCAGCCCTGTATGCCTATGCATCCAGACAGGCCGCTGGTCATAAAGACAGGAGTGCAGTTCACTAATAAAGTCAGGTACAGACAGACTCGCATCACACTTCATCTCTTCATTTAACTAGATCGTCATTTTAAGACATTTTCTTATGAACTTTCCTCTCATTTTTTCAAGGTTACTGGTTAAGTTTCCTGAGCTCAATTACCAGCTGAAAATCAAAGTTTGCATCGACAAGTGAGTTTCTTTCTGTTCTGCCTCATTAAAACACCATTGAAAAACGGACCGTCTCACTCACTCTAACCGTTCATTCTTCAGGGAATCTGGAGATGTGGCTGCAATTCGAGGGTAAGACGACAAGACGACGCTTTGTTTTCTTGAGCTAAAGCTTTTTCTCTGTCATTCTAGGAGGGAGTCCCATTCATTACTGTTCTTTGATTTCCTTAGGTCACGGAAGTTTAACATCCTTGGCACCAACACAAAGGTCATGAACATGGAGGAGTCCAACAATGGGAGCCTGTCAGCCGAGTTTAAACACTTGGTGAGTAATAGCTGTCATCATCGCTTGATCTGTAGTGCAGATTTCTGGTGAATGCCTACCGTGGAGCTCTGACTTCCTGTTTATCACAGACCCTGAGAGAACAGAGGTGTGGCAACGGTGGCCGGACCAACAGTGACGTAAGTAACGCTCTCACTCGATAAAGATATCAGTCTCAGCGGTGAAGATCTGCAAACGGACGCGTCTGATCGATGTCGTTCCTCCAGGCCTCGCTGATCGTCACCGAGGAGCTCCATCTCATCACATTCGAGACGGAAGTGTATCACCAAGGCCTGAAGATCGATCTGGAGGTCAGCATCAGGTCGTCCCAGTCTGCGGATGAGCCATGCATAACAGAGCAGCAAATACACACATGAATAAAGGAGACCAGCCTCCTCAGCCTGACCACTGTCACTCTGCTGAACTGGCAGTTTGAGCCTCGGCTGCAATAACCGTCCCATTGTTGAAATCCTCCCTCCTCACTGCTCTGCTGGTGTAAAACATGCTTCCTTGAACATGACGATACCAGACGCGGGGGTGTCAGTAGGATGTTGTAACCACGTCAGGTTTCATTTCCGTTAACCCCCTTGAAACGGCACACTGCTTCCATCTGTCAGGCTGCCTCAGTTTCACAGCAACATCCACACTTTATGCAAGATCATCAATTTTAGCTTTCATGAAAAGAACCAAGTGCAACACGTTGCACAACTTGTGCAAAAGCAAACCTTTGACCTCACTCAAAGCATAGGTTGCCAAGTGCCTTTGTGTAACCAAGCAGTCACGTTACTGTTTCATTTTTAGTTTTTAACAGTATTACATCATAATGAAATGGCCATAGATAGATCGATAGATTGTACAACACCATAAAACAAGTATATCCATGAGGTAGGTGCAAACATGCAGATTTCAGGTGATCTCTGCTCAGAGTAGCAACGCTGAACGCAAAGCTGGTCAGGGTACAGAGCTGTGTACAAATTCACTGAAGAAGTAGAAGTAATGGTAGAAAAAAAACATGAAGTTTAAGTACAAAAGTAGCAGGGGTAATACTCAGTGTGAGAACTTAATGTGAGAAACGTACCAGATAGTAGCAGAACTCAACAAGTTTAAAAGTACAAGTACAACAACATTTATTCAGTTGTTTTCACATTCAGGTCAACATGTCATGCCCTGAGCAGTCTGCAGACCAGGCTGTGATATTGAGTAGGGAATGACCCTGAAGATAGCGTCGACATTAAAAGTGAATGTGTGCCTCCTTTTTTGTGTGCAGACTCATTCCCTGCCCGTGGTGGTCATTTCCAACATCTGCCAGATGCCCAACGCCTGGGCCTCCATCCTGTGGTACAACATGCTGACGAACCACCCGAAGGTAAAACGGCGCCCCCTGGTGGAGCGCGCCTGACACTAGGAACTGAGACTGTCACGTTTACAGGTGTGTCTGAGCCCTGTCTGAGCCGTCGTGTTTCCGTGCAGAATGTGAACTTCTTCACCAAGCCTCCGGTGGGAACGTGGGACCAGGTGGCCGAGGTGCTCAGCTGGCAGTTCTCCTCCACCACCAAGAGAGGCCTGACCATCGAGCAGCTCACCACGCTGGCCGAGAAGCTGCTAGGTGAGCGGCCCAGCCTGGACCTGTCCTAAATGTCTGCGTGCTGTGCCACATATACTAATGAGCGGGAATTCTCCCATCCAGGTCCGTGCGTCAACTACTCGGGTTGCCAGATCACGTGGGCCAAGTTCTGCAAGGTACTGTCAATCACACTGGGGGTCGGAGTCGCTTTATTTGTCCCCCTTTTAGAGAAATATGGTAGAGAGTAAAACGACAAAGTATAAAAGAACATAAAATACTAATGATCAGTTTCTTACCCATCACCCACTCCGCTCTGCACCCACTTTTTCCAATTTGTTATTTCGGTTATAAAATTATGCAAAAATTGTGAAAACTGTCGATACATGTTTCACAAAGGTCAAGAGGAGGAAAGGTTTTGAGGAAAGGTTTTTTTGGGTTCCTTGCCTCAACGTTATTGAATTTTCTGTCACAGAGAACTAAAATAAGCAGAGATACTCATATTTAAGAGGTTGAGATGAATTTCTTAAAATCATTCTCAAATTTTGCTTTAGTTAATGCTGAAATTGACCCTAACTATTATCAGAATAGCTGTTATAGTCCTCAGTCGGGTTATTAGCTGTAGCAGCTCTCCTCCACTCACACCTCATTCACTTGTGACCATTTATCAGTGTAGTAGAGAGTGTTTATACCTGTTGTGCCCATCCAGCGGAGCCCTGCGCCTCCTCCCTGAGTTCAGGCCCAAACGCGTGTGAACCACCAGATAATCTGCTCCTCGCCGTGTCACGGTTTGTGCCTCAGCGTGCCACCTCACCACTGTGTTGTATTGTTTTTCTCCTTCCTCTCGGTAGGAAAACATGGCTGGCAAGGGCTTCTCCTTCTGGGTGTGGCTGGACAACATCATTGACCTGGTGAAGAAGTACATCCTGGCACTGTGGAACGAAGGGTGAGGGGTCGCCCCCTTTTGTTTGCTTTCGCACGGCCTCCCGGCCCGACGCCGGCCCGTCAGCTGCGATTCGTATTATAGAAAAATCAGCAACCGGTCAACAGATTTAAAATAGATGTTCCCGCTTTTGTTCCTCCCAGCTACATCATGGGCTTCATCAGCAAGGAGAGGGAGAGGGCTCTCCTCAGCCCCAAGCCCCCCGGCACCTTCCTGCTGCGCTTCAGCGAGAGCAGCAAGGAGGGCGGCATCACCTTCACATGGGTGGAGAAGGACATCAGCGGTGGGTATTTTTGGACTCCTTCTGCTTGTTTACAGGATTTACCTCGCTCTGTGTGTGTGTGTGTGTGTGTGACGCTGAGCCTCGCCCCTGGAATGTGTCACAGGAAAGACCCAGATCCAGTCGGTGGAGCCCTACACCAAGCAGCAGCTCAACAGCATGTCCTTCGCCGACATCATCATGGGCTACAAGATCATGGACGCCACCAACATCCTGGTGTCGCCGCTCGTCTACCTTTACCCCGAGATCCCCAAAGAGGACGCGTTCGGGAAGTACTGCCGGCCCGAGGCGGCCCCCGAGCCCGAGATGGGAGGAGACTCCACAGGCAGTAAGACGCCGCCTCGCCAGGGAACACGGCATCTGCCGCGTTTTTGCAGTTTATGGTAATTTTGTCGTTTTCATTTCCTCCAACAGCCATTCAGCCATATCTGAAGACAAAGTTCATCTGCGTTACCCCGTAAGTATCCGCCACTCTTCCCCCTTATGGCGAAGTTGTTACTTCTTTACTGGAAGATCTCACGAAACCCACGTACACGGACAGGAAGTCCTCACCGAACGTAACTTTTCCTGCTCTCCCCTTTTTTTAAATTGAGCGTTGCAAAATCCTCAAAGAAAAGAGAACAAAACCGTTCCCATCTTGGCTGAAAGCCGGCATCCGTCGTTTGAGGAACCAGGGTCTTTTTCAGAGGCAGATACGAGTAGATTCCCAGACAGACTGCAGAATGCACAGACAACTCAAAGCCACTTATTTTCAATAGAGCCTCACTCACAACGATTGATTCAGAGTGTGTGACGAGATCTTGTTGCTGTTTTTGTGCCCTGACCGCCACTCAAATTGTCCTCAGACTCTTAAGTGTTTGGGCGACAATTATGCTTGAAAATGACCCAGAAAAAGTCTCCGAAACTGAATCAGCGCCCATTACCGGAGCCAGTATGAATAGGGCCACAGCATTTTAACTTTAGACATTTACACAGTAATATTTTCAGGAAATGATCATGATTAAAGTGGAGAAATTAGACGTGGACTAAATGAGAGCTGTCCAGCCGTCTCAGTGTGACCGTAGCTGCATTTGCATCACAGTTTTTAACAAAATAACGCAATATTTCCAAAATAGTACAACTGCTACTTGCGGGTTTGCATAAGTTGTTTCAGATCCATAATTCCATATCGACACATATAAAATCCACTTGTTTTTTCCACGTTAAGGTGTTTCCATTACCAGAATGTACTTGCAATATTTAGGTTTTCGTGCATTTCTAAGGTTAATGGAAACACTCTGAGGTGCTCTGAGGTCTGGTTGAGGTTGGAGGAGGAGGAGGAGGAGGAGGAGGAGGAGGAGGAGGAGGAGTGTGCGCAGGCCAGACGGCCTGGAGTGCTGTGATTGGTCGAGCGTGTTGAGGTCTGCTCAGTGAGATCCTGACCTGTCTCCGTAGGTGTCCCTCCGTGTTCATGGACTTGCCGGACAGTGATCTGCTTGTGAACGGATTCCCAGGGTAGGCGCTCGGGGTGGGGTGGGGGGGTGGCATGTAGGGCTGTGTGTGTGTATGTGTATGTGTGCACACTATGTCACTTTGTGTGTGTGTGTGTGATGGGAGGGAATCAGGAAAGTGGGCGCAGCACTCGCATCTCCCCACCCACACCTCATTGCCACTCTGCCTGGTCCCAGCACAAGAGCATCTGTGTGCCATTCATCAAGTCCTCATCACCCTGAGGTCACATTCTTGTCCCTCACACAATTTTGTCTTCAAAACCATGTGAATAGATTCAACAATCCTAAAAGTTTTTCTTAGTGTGTGTGTGTGTGGGGTGAGTATTGCCCGATGGAGGCTGCTAAGGGAGTTCAATGAAGTCGAGCACTTAGAGAGCCGGCCTGAACAAAGAAAAGACAAAAAGAATTGGACTTTGTTGAGTCTGACTAATGGCCTGTTCGATCCGCCTCATCCAGCATGCTAACCAACGCCTTGTCACATCGACCGTAGACTAGCTCCCATCAACCTCAGGCCCACCGTTAAACATACGAGCCTCGTTTTTGTGCCTTTCAGAGCACTCACGCACCGTGCTCCATGTCCGTTCACCTGGTAACATTTCACCACGCGTTCCACCATAGATGCATCCCATTTTTCATCCTCCTCCACTCCTCTTTTTTCCCAGGCATGATTCTGGGTACTGACACAAACGCTGGTCTCGGCGAAGAGGCCCCACTAACCATTCATGTGTATGAAACAAGATCATGACTGTTGTATATTCATTTCTTCTAATTCTTATTGTTGTTGTGGCCTGTGACCAGCACGGTCTCTGACCTGTACCCGTTAGGGGTCGACTAATCCCTCAGTGATGTGATTTAGTCAGAGGAAGACTCCACAGTCGCACGGACCCCGATCGTCGTGCTTTTCAGTTCGGGTCAAGATATTCATCGTTTTCTTTTTCTTTTTTCTTGTTTCCTTTTTTTTTTTCTTTTACAGCACAAACTCCGGAAACACCAGCGACTTGTTCCCCATGTCACCTCGTACCCTCGACTCCCTGATGCACAATGAAGCTGAAGCCAACCCAGGACATATGGGTGAGTCACCCACACACACACACACACACACACACTCGCACACACACACACTCGCACACACACACACTCGCACACACACACACACACACGCAGAGTTGTGTAAGGATGATCACAGATGTCCCGATAATGCACCTTCTAACCTTTACCACCACGTTTCCGGTCGTTGTATCAGATTAGTCCCAGACCAGAGAACGCACACACGTAGACTCCAGATGCTGATCGATGACTGATAGCTAATCACAGCTAATGCTAACTGTTTGTTTCTTTTCTTTTTCCTCCCACACAGATTCACTCACTTTGGACATGGACGTAGCGTCGCCCAATTGAAGAGATTTTCAGCCTCTGTGTGTCTCTGTTGAAATTTGATATGTCTGTGTGATTTCCTCCCCCCTCACACACACACACACATACACACACACACACACAGTGTCTCTGTACAGTCTGTTTCCTGCGCCTGTGTAAAAAGTGAGTCACGTTCACACCAGAGGGAATCTGGAAGCTCTTTGAAAAAGACGGTCCCCATCCGTAGCTTACTGTTTGAAAACTGTTGAATGATACTGACCTGTGGTATTTTAAAGCAGCATCTCGCTTGCTCCCATTCTGTACTACCCCCCCTCTCTTCCCTATCGAATACCTTTCAGTATCTGGAATTGTATTTTTTTGGAAAACATTGTATTTTTGTGTTATTAACTTTTAAAAGTGCTCATGAATATACGTGGTCTTCTCTTTGAATAGAAAAATGTAACGAGTTAATAATTGTTATATAAGCTAAGTCGCTTCGGTGTTGTGCTTTGACCAGGTTTATGCATTTATTGGTCTTTTTGAAGGGTTTCAATGCATTTTCCATCACTGCCCAAAGGCGTAGATGATCTTAAACATTTTTATTTCTGTTTGTTTTTTCTGTCCTAAAACTTCTATTTTAGGGCCATCTGAAGTAGGGAAACGATTGATAAAGAACATAAGTCACTTCTGAGATTATTTTACTCCTCTACCATGAGAAATCACCTAATGCAGCCTGTAGAGGCGGTGCTCCGATGCCAGTCTTTTCCTCACTGCCATAGTAAATATTGTACTCTGTGATCATGTGAATCGCTTTTTCAAAATCGCAGTTAAGTGTCTCTGTTCCGCCTGAATTCGCATCATATGATCGGATGTAGAATGTAAATGATTTTATGATCACGTTTTAACCACGAGCATCACAGCCGGAGTGCACACTGTGAGGCGTGCAGCCCTGTGCACGGCTGACCAAGCCCTCAGCTGAGTTTTACACGAGCCACATTTCTTTGTCTAGCAGCGTCACAAGGATCCTTGTAAAATAGAACTGTTATTTGACAGACGGCAATTAAAAACAAGTTGGCACTCTTAAGATGTCTCGTTTCATACATTGTACATTACACTACATCCATACATCGCACGCATTTTATACAGAACATTGTTATACATGGAATATTTCCACAAAAAGCAGTTTTACATCACAGTTCACACATCCACGGTCTCTCATGTGTAAATTAATAAATAAATGTAGCAGATTTAATCTTTTCGTCAGTCCCAATAACCCCTAATCTGAGGACCTGGATTACCAGATAGCCATACAGGGGCTGGTAAAATGAATAATAAATCTCTAGGCTACAAACACTAACTACAATTATGTTCAATACACTGAAAGTATTCATGAGTTAATATGTAGCCAGTCCGTAGCAGTGGTTTGTGTGAAGGACGTATTAAGATTCAACTCAATGTTAATCACTCCTTTGAAGTTTATCTTGGTCAAAAGAAACGTTAATTATTACTTTTTTTGATTTCTCAAATGGCTGGGTTTCCTAGGGAAAAAACTGCATCTCAAGCAAGCAACTGTTTGTTGTACACGTTCTATGTTCTAATGTGCAGGTCGTACAGGTCAGATTTTATCTGGCTGGACTTTTACGTGAAGGTCAGGAGAAGGGCAGGTGTCCTCACCTCATTCATGAATGTTTAACAGCAGATCATGAACAATGAGGAGCTCCAAATATTTACCACAAGCAATGCAGCGAAACATGATGAATTGTAGGGTAGCAATACACCGACACTGCCTGTCTGCCTGCCTGCCTGTCTGTCTGCCTGTCTGTCTGTCTGGGGGAAAGGGGGAAAGAGACGAGGAGTAGTGCGGAGAAGACAACTCAGATGGAAACGTTGCCTTTGACCTCAAAATATGTAGGCTGATGTGACAGCCCTTCTGACATCTTCTCATTTGGGGCTTTCTAAAACAATCAAAATGAAACCAGTTTGGAAGAATGAAGGTGAGACAATGACTAAGAGGGGGAATCCTCTCGTCTCTTCTATTATGAACGGAGGCACATCGCTTACGAAGCGTCCATGGGGTTTCGATCTTGGCTGTACTTCCTTTTTTCGATTCAAGTCCAACGAGCTGCGTCTCTTTTTGTCTGATCGCTGGACTTCCCTGACTGGAAACCCCACAGGCCTCAGTGCATGTGTGTGTGTGTGTGTGTGTGTGTGTGTGTGTGCAAGCTCTGCTACATCTTGCCCCTTTAATGTGGCGCTGATGTGATCAGCTCGGGCCTGGCTGTTTTCATTCCCACGGGTCCTGTGGAGAGCACTGTGTGACAGCTGAGATGAAGCAGCTAAACAAACAGAGACAGTGAGGCAAGTCGTTTCTGCATCACCGGGCCTGCACGCCCCGGCCCTGGCTTGCTGGCTGGCTGGCTGGCTGGCTGGCTGGCTGGCTGGCTGGCTCCTCGCCCCGCGTGTTTGTCTCTCTGATAGGAAATGAGCGCAGGTTGCTCTGAGGAGATGAGGGGGTGTGGAGATGCGCAGTTATTACCGTCAGCAGCTGCTGACTCAGCTGTCTGAGGATGCAGCCGTCACAGTTCGGGCCTGCGCTCAATCAATCCCAACAATCGATGTGGTCCCAGCAGCCTGCTGCCTGGTGACAGGCTCCAGAGGCTCGACGTGCGAGCGTGCGTGTTCGGGGGGTGAATCTGCTCATACGAGTGGTGACTGTTTGATAGATGGATGTGGGAAAATGTTATTAGTTGTTTAGCTTGACAAGAGTAGCTCAGTCAGCAGTGTCAACAGAGGAAATGCCCAAGTTTCATTATTAGAATTATCAGAGTTATTATTATTAGAATTAGAATCATTATGATAATTATTTTTGGTGTTTTGGGGCAAAAACAAGCTGGGTGACTGGCTCAGGACCACAATTCAGACATTTACCAGTTCATATCTTGCAGACTTTCCTTTACTTTGCACATAGTTTTCTAAACCCAAATATATTTTTGTGCTGGTGAGGTACGAGACTTACTTTCGATTCCTCTCACCGTGTTGCTGCCTTTTCTTATGCTCATGTGCACGAGCCTTTGTGGCGGTTCTGGTGAGTCACTTTAATGTTTCCAAGGACAGAAAAACTTCTTTAATAGTGCATTTATTTTTTATTTTTCAAATTAAACAGAAGATGTAGACACATCCTGCACAACTGCACTGCTTTTAGCCTCGTGGGATGATCAAAACCTTCCGTTCTTCGCACAGAGGCAAGCGCTCACATGTCCACTGCTTCTCTTTTCTGTGTATGTCGTCTCGGGCAGCAGTATGTGGCGTTCTTATGTGCTGGATGTGCCTCGGGCACATATTGTCCTCTAATTAATTTTGGCAGGTTTATCTTTAGTCCCCGCCACCTCATCTTGCTCTCGCTCTCTCTTTTTCACCCTCTCTCTCTCTCTCTCTCTCTCTCTCTCTCTCTCTCTCTCCCTCCCTCTGTGTGCGTGTGAATTAATTGACTAAGAGAATATATTCGATGGCCTGTGCAACAAACATTCTCGCTATCTGTTCCTGCTGCCCGGTGTGACTCCTGTGTTCATTTTCAATGGGTCATAGTGGAAAGATTAGAATATACGTAAGACGACACGGTCGCTAGGTGAGTGGCGTTGTCAGCTTACAACAAAAAGGTTCCCAGTTGGATTCCCGAGTCCAAAAACATGCTCTGGAGGCTCTAAATTACCCCTAGGTGTAAATGAGAGAGTTGTGTGTGTGTGTATGTTTCTGTGTGTGTGAGAGAGAGAGTCCTGTGATGAACTGCTTATCGGTCCAGAGGGTATTCCCTGCCTTAACCCTACTGTATGTGCAAGAGTTCCAGCAGAAACCTGCAACCCCACTGGATGCTACCAAGCATGCAAGGTAATGGATAGAAAACTATAGAAAAGCCTTTATCGTCCTTGTGCCGGACAATAGAAAATGCTATAGCAACAATGAAAATGGCGGGAACCTCAACAAAGGTGTTGGACAAAAAAAGCAACAAGATCATTGTGTATGTCACAATGACAATAATTACCTGGGTATACCTGGAAAATAAGCTACACAACAGTTGTGATATCCTTAAATGCACATTTCTGTCCAGTGACGATGTGGCTTGTGTTATTCCCATGACTTCTTTCTCTTCTTGCCATGTTTTATTATATCCGAATCAGAGATCTCCGAAGGCAAATTGTGTTTGTAACATTTCTTTCAAACCAGAATGGATGTGCAGAGAGCGATTAAAATAAGAATATCCCAAAATATAAATACACAGGTGCACAATGGGGGCATAGCCTCACACAAACTGATATATGCAGCCTGATATAACCACCACTCACACACCAGCAGACATTTTCTTCACCCAGACCAGCTCAAGCTGCGGTTTCCCACCCCTCAGCTGATATATGGGGCAGGGGGGAGAGTGGGGGAGTGGGGGAGTGGGGGAGTGGGCGGTTGGGGTCGACCTGGGTCGCAACAGGATCCAGAAACTGATTTAAACCCCTCGGTCGGCTTTTGCGCCAGACGGCGTCGCTATTCTCCAGTCAGAGGGCGACAGATTTGAGTTGAATTGAAGATTTGCTGCACAGTAGATTAGCCTTAATCTAATCAAGCAGTCTGCCTCCAACTATGTGCAGCACAGCAACAGCTTTGATCACAGCCAGTCAGAGGAAAGTGAACCGGAGTTTAATGAGCACAGCCTCCGATTAATATTACTGCCATTATTGTCACAATCAGGCTGTTTTCTAATGGCTCCATTGTGATGGGTGGATAGAGAGAGAGAGAGATAGATAGATAGATAGATAGATAGATAGATAGATAGATAGATAGATAGATAGATAGATAGATAGATAGATAGATAGATAGATAGATAGATAGATAGATAGATAGATAGTTAGATAGATAGATAGATAGATAGATAGATAGATAGATAGATAGATAGATAGATAGATAGATAGATAGATAGATAGATAGATAGATAGATAGATAGATAGATAGATAGATAGATAGATAGATAGATAGATAGATAGATAGATAGATAGATTCTATCATATTCTTTCTTTCTTTCTATTTATCTTATTTTGAATGTTACAAAAACATCAGGAAAATCTGTGAAAAGTCACTACTATCATAATGACAACGATTACTACTACTACTGCTACTACTACTTCTACTGCATTTACTACTACTATGCTATAGAGGTCAGTGTTCAATGCCACCCAATTCATATTCTATGGCTTTTTCTTTTTTTTTTTCAATTTAATATTATTGAGCCACAGATTTTGATATACAATTTGCCTGGGTGTGCTCAACAGTTTTGTTGCTATTTATGTTTTTTTAAGTACAGGAATAAGAAAAAAAAGAAAAAATGTGGAAGAAATAACAGCCAACAACAAGAGCAGCTTCCAGTATTTAAGAAAAAATAGAAAAGGAAATAACAGAATAATAAGATAATAAAATTTCATGTTGCAAATTGCAAAGGCGAATTCTGAAATTATTTATCATTTTAATTTATCTCATCCGTTTAATTGCTTTACGTCGTTTGATTGACGTGCACCTATTTTATTGTTATTTATGTTCACTTTTTGGCCAACTTGGGTAGTTTTGATTTATAACAGTGTGCTTTATGGATAAACTGAGTGAATGACTGAATGAGTGAGCGAGCGAGCGAGCGAGTGCAGCAGAAATCAGCAGCAAACTGTTGAACCCCCCACCGGAAGAGGGCGGTTTGGTTAGGGAGGGAGAGAGAGAGAGAGGGAGAGAGTGAAAGAGAGAGAGAGAGAGAGAGAGAGCTGAGCTGGGCTGAGCTGAGCTGAACTGTGAGCCACTGTTGGGAACTAGTCTCCATGCTGACAGGCTGTTGCCGCCGCCGCCGCCGCCGCTGCCGCTGCCGCCGGACTGACGCACTGACGGTGTGACCCTCGCTGCGCGTCGCCGCTCCGCGCCGCGCCGCGCCGCTCCGCTCCGCTCGGTGTGCGCGAGCCAGGACCCAGGCAGGAGCAGCCCCGGTGGCCCCGGCCCCTTCTCCCAACTCACACGCGTTCACAGACCCACACACACAGGTGAGTGTTGTCCCACACACACACACACACACACACACACACATACACACACACACACACACATACATACATACATACATACATACACATGTTGTTTCTTACCACCTTCTTTTTTCTCTTCGTGCCTCTCCACCGTCGCCCGTTGCGAAACAGGCTCTGACAGCGCGTTGTAAACAAACTGCGGGCGCAGTTAACGCAGGCGCGGCGCGGCAGACGCGGCGAGGCGAACTTCGGACGCTATCTGCCGCCGACATTTCCACTCTTTTTTTTGTATATACTCCTTGGGCTACTTCTGTTCCGACGCAACAGGCGGCTGTGGAGGCTCTCCTGCGTTTTCTTTTACGCGTCTTTCTATCTGTGTGTGTGCGTGCGTGTGTGTGCGTGTGTGTGCGTGTGTGGTGGGGGTTGCAGTTCGCTGTCACCTTGCCGCATGTGACTTCGCCTCTGAGTTTAGTTAGTGTGTTGCATGCACACGCAGCGCTGTCATCGGGGTGGTGTCTTCGCAAAAGGTTTTTTTTTCTTTTTTTTTTTTACAAAACTGATTAAATAAACAATCATTAGGCTCCTTCTGCCAGTTTTGCGTGACTCTAGCATAACCCCTCAGACGGCATTTAAGTCTAAGTCGAGTTGAAATAGGACCATAAAGATAACACACTGCGGCACAGGCGCGCGCGCGCACGCGCGCACACGCACCGTCTTTATAGTCGGGTAATATTGCTGTAATTGTGCTGCCTCAGAAGTTTGACAGGTGAAAGAGCCTCGGCTTCTTCTTCTTCTGCCGTTTTATTCTTGTGTAGTTCAGAGCTGCTGCTTTTAATTGGGGGTGGGAAATTGCTTTTACTTGACATTTCACAGAGGAATCCTGTACTTTGTACTCCACGACATTTTGCCTACTGATAAAAGACCTGAGGTGCAGAGCTTATTAGTTCATGGAGCTGATGGATTTTGCAGTTTGAGCTCACTGGAACAATAATTTACAACAAAACATAGTTTAGAAAAAATGACACTTCAGAAAATGGGGTCTTGGATTTAATTTAGTTTTGTGCGCCTAGAAAACACTGAGTAGAATGTCACATACCAGAGTGTTACTTTGCCACCAGAAAACATGGTCAGGGATGTATTCCTTCCAAAAGATACATAATTACAAGAAGAATATTGAAGCATTGTGTGGCAAATAAGCTTGTAAACAACAAGGAAGTGCTGTAATGTCATGTTGTATTACTGCCTGATCGTAGCTAGATTGGAATAAGCAGAGTCACTAAAAGGTCAATATAATCTTGCCCACTAGAGCTCCACACAGACAGACAGTCGCAGCCTTTACATTGCAGTCATTGTTACACTCAGAGCGGCTCCAGAAGGAGAAGAAACAGCCACAAGCTGCTATAAATGTCAGCTCAGTTCATGTGTCCTTTGTCATGTTTTCACCACTGAGCCTGGTCACTCCGATTAGGCCAGTTCCTTTATTTTTAGCTCCTCTCATGTGTATGTTACTGTAAAGATGAAGACATATTTGGGGTAGAAGGAGGCGGGGAGTTGGGTGGGGGGGTCCCATTTTCTTTTTTATTCATGTTGACCTGTTGATATGAAAGAAGAAAAAAAGGTTGCGCGAAAAGGTCGCACGCCTGAATCAGTCGATCCTGATTGAAGCCCCCAGTGTTTGTGCTTACAAACACTCTGAAATGTCAGCGCCGCTTTGATGTCTCTGCGTCATTTCCAGGAATACAGTTTACTGTGTGTGTGTGTATGTGTGTGTGTGTGTGCATATGTGTATGTATGCAGATGAGGTTACCTGTACTGATATCACCTTCTCCATGCCCCTCCTTTGTGGCTTTAGTTTCTCCAACCAGACTGTGTGCTCCTGTTTTTTGGGACTAAAGCCATTAAAAAAAAAAAGAAAAGAAGTTCCTCCCAGTCCAAATGGCATCCCTGTTCTCCCTCTGCTCCTCTGCTCCTGCTGATGGAGCGTGTTGTAATAAACGTCCCCTTCCAACAGCAATAGACACGGTGGCTTTGCCGACCGACGCCTTCCTATTTGGCTTCTCAACGCTAATCGACAGCAGGTTTAAAAGGCCGATCCACAGTTTTGGTATCTACAGTTGGCGCGTGTGTTTGTTCAAATATCACTGGGAGTTTTAGACCAGTTTGGGTTTGGACGGGGTGACTTAAGAGAGCAGCTTCTCGGCCTCTGGCAGGTTGAAGCCTCTGGGACGATGTCTGGACGTCCCCTCCTTTCCCAACATCTTACGCCACCCTGTTTGGGCTTTCTGATGAGCTGGTATTTTACCTCATAGTCAGTCTGATGAAAAACCGAGGGCAGCTTCGCAAAGCTGACTCAGTCATCTTGTTACGAGCAGTCTGTGGAAGCTGCCGGAGAATGTTTTGGACATTTCAGAGACTGGTTTTTCAGCTTTCCCTCTCTCCTGTTCCTCCTCTTGTGCAAGTCACTCATTGACTGTGCGTGTCAGCTCTCACATTCAGCAAAACATTTCGCTCCAGCTTTAATCTGCAGGAAATAATGGCTGTCGACCTTTTTTTTTTTTCCTTTTTTTCCCCCTTTTTTTTCCTTTTTTTGCATTTAACCCCGTTGGCAAGAGCTGTGTCACCCTGCCTACTCCCTCCTCTGCTTCTGCCTCTGCTCGGTGCACACAGGGAGACGAGAGGCTTCCCCCACCTCCCCCACCTCCAGGTTTCTGTGAAAACCGGGCTGTTTTAGGTTGGCAACTGGAACATGACATGCTGGCCAGGCATGAACTGGCTGGCACACGGTGTCCCTGACAGAAAGACCCAGATGCAGTGGCTGCAGTAGCCGCAGAAACAGAAACAGAAGCAGAAGCAGAAGCAGCCCAGCAAGGAGACAGGGGAAGCCAGTGTTTGACTGTGCCATGTGCTCACAGCATGGTGTGTCCTTAAGCTCGCCTGCGCTTCTCACTTTTTCGCTCCGCCGCTGCCAGACAAGTGTAGGGTTTAGCTTGAGGGCTGGAGAGGCCAATGAGAAAATTTGAGTGCAGTAAGTAAGTGGAGGGAGGGAGGGAGGGGGGAGCGGTTAGAGGGGAAGGACGGGGCAGGAGACATGTTCTCAGCATTGACATCATGCGAAGCTGGAAGTGAGCCGATTAGAGCAGCGGTTTTGATCTGACTGAGCCATGAGTCAAAGGTGTTCTGAATCACTTACGCACTAATGACTGTGGCCTAGCGTGGGGCTGCCCGCCGGCCTGGCACAGAGCAGGGGAGGATGGACAGATGAAAGATAAAAGGAATTAGGGTTTGCGATCCAGTTGGTGGCAGGTGCAAGTTTTGTGTGTGTGTGTGTGTCGTTAAAAAAAAAAAAAAAAAGGAAAAAGAAAGTCGTAAATGTAGACCAAGACGGGAGTACGGGTTTGGGAGGCTCTGGGTGGGAGTGGGCGCTAAAGAGAAAGAGAAACACGTTCAAAGGGAAGTGATAAGGAAGCATGTGGTGACATGCACCCTAACCTCCTCCTCCCCCTGTCAGTTGGACTAAACGCTAATCCACTGGTCACGTGAGCGTGAGCTCTTAGCCTGGTCGAGGCCACAGCGCTCTGATCCATCTGTCCGACAGCGTCGCTGATTGTTGGCATCCACGGCCTGAACTCTTGTCCCGTGATCGCCGCTCCACGCACGCCCCGAATATGATTGCAGTGAGGTTGTTACCTCTGCAGGGTGCCACCAGCGGCCTCGACCTTTTATTCTCCTCCCATGTTTTTTTTGATTTTCCCCCAGAATGCATCAGTGGGAGGAGGATGGCAGTCAGTCAGTCAGTCGCTGTAGATCTCTGAGGGCCACGATAAGGCCGTGGGGTTATTATCTCCAACAATAATTCAGGCCCTGAAAGCACAAAGGCGAGTTTGCCTCACGCCACGTGAAGGAAGTCGCAAATCAAAAGAGGAAGTGTGTGCTTGAATTCCCATCAGTGTCTCCGAAGGTGCTTCCTTTTTCGTTTTCATGACTTGTAGTTTTGACAGAGGTCAGCCCAGGATAAAATTAAATTGACAGATACACATACGTATATGGGTGCTTGACCCGGGTCGCCATTTTGGTCCTTTTCCTTCTTCTTTTTTTGAATTTTTACACAATATTTGGCAAGCCTCGACACACAGAAGCAAAACACTGTTGCAACTTGCTGCTCTGCCTCCACTCTGAGGCCCACAGAGCTTATAATACACTTTTCTCCAAGAGGCGACTTTGCATTGTTTTTGTAATTCATGCATGCAGTTCCCTGTGTATTTTTAGCTTTCTATAGTGTTTGCATTTTCCTTTTTTTTACTGCGTACAGTTATGCTATATGCTATGCTTTGTTATCATTCATCTGCGCTCTGTTTGTGTCTCTTCTCTGTGCTGTCTCATTTATCAGCTGTGGGAACGCCACGCAAGAATCCCTACGTGTCTGTTTGTGCTGAAACTGCAAATAAACTTTCTCGATTCTCGATCCGACGCGAAATACGATTAGAAATCCCTACTGTTGTTCCATAAAAACACTGAATAATCTGCATGAGCAAACACCCTTCTCGTCAAAGAAGCTTTGCCACTGACATGCAGCTATTTTCCAGGTATTTGCTTTGGTGATTTATGGGCGGGTGCCGTGAGTTAAGTTATACATAAAAGCAGCTTTCAGAAGCCCGGCTTGTCATTTTGCGGACCACAAATGATGTTGCAAGTATTGAACAATGTCTCTGGAGTGTTTGTGGTTGTGTGTGTGTGTGTGTGTGTGTGTGTGTGTGTGTGGGATGATACTTGTTGTTACTTCAGTAGGGACACATACACACCCAGCTGAGAGTCTGTAGCTCGAAGGTCAACGAGAGCCAGCTTGTGAGTGCCTGGCAAGCTGCCTCCTTCCTTTGGCTTCCCCAGGGCAGCTGGGGAATCTGTGTGAGAAAGGCAGAAGTACTTTTCGTCCTCTCTCTCGCTCTCCAACACGAGGGTCCGTGTGCTCCTTCGGCTCAGAATCACAACCCCAGAATCACGCCAAGAGCGACCCGGAGAGCAACTGTATGCAACTGTCACTCTGCCTGGAAGCTGCTGGAGACAAAATCCTCCTCGCACATGTGTCTGGGCTCAAGCGTTTCACTGAATGAGAGGTTAGTGAAGAGTAAATGGTTTGCTTGGGGAAAAAAAAAAGAAAAAAAATCCGAGATTAGTCATTTGTTGACTTCGTAGCGGTGCTCTGTGCAACTTGTTTTTGTGTTGAAAACAACACTGTGGGTCCTCCTGAGTCACGCTTGATCTGTCATGCGAGAATTATGCGAACCATAGCTTGAGCTGTAGCCTCAAGGAGCTTCGGTTGTGTTCAGTCTGTGATGTTACCCAGAGGGAGAGATGTTTCACTCGCCGGGAGAACGAGAGAGGACGACATGTTCTCAGCGCAAAGCTTTGCAGTTGTCAGCGTTAGATCTTTGTTGTGATTCACGGCCTCGACGTGCTGTAAGGTAACAGTTTATCATGAGAATCGGAGTCAGAGGTATTGCTGTGTAACTTCAGTCATACAGCTTCAAGGAATTTACAAAAATAAGCAAGGTGGATGTTTTGGCTCCATCGTGGATCGGATCATAATCATAACAGAGTCAAAGTAAATGAAGACATTTTGCATTAGTTCTGACTGGGGTGGAAGAAATTATTGTTTTTGTTATTGTTATATCGCTTTCTCGGTTCATGACTTGTAGTTGATTAATTTGGTATCGTAGAGGACTTACGAGCTCAAATTTAAGAAGGTAGGAAGGTGAATTAATCAATTGAGTTTCAGTGATGTAGGATTGGACAAGCATGCCTATAAGCACGGGGTTTAGCTCAGATCTTTTTCACAATACTTGCACCATCCATGTCTTACCTAACCTACTCTATGGACAGGACATGTTGCCATAGAGTGTGTCTCAAACACCCACACACACACACACACACACACACACACCATCCATTCATTCACACGTTCACACTGGGGTCTCCAATCACCTTTAATGCTTTAATGTTTCTGCACCGTGGGAGGAAACTAGAGAAACATCGAGAAAACCCACGCGCACATGCTAGAGAAATGAGCAAGAGCATGTCAAAGTTTGGTTTTCACCTAATCACAGTTGTGTGCAAAGTGTGAGTTCATCTTTTACTCTTCACACCTACACCATCGCACGCTGTGCGGCTCTGACCCTCAACGGCCTGACCAGCTGGCCTACTTCTGAAGTGTCGGCTCCGACCAGGAAGTGGTATTAAGCGCACGCTGCCATCTGACAGTACGAGTCAGCGAGAGAGGCCGGGGGGGGGGTGAAATTAACTCGAGTTTTAAGTATGGAAGAACGGGTCAGCGCAGCTCGAGTTTTTAAGCTCG
The DNA here is from genome assembly GCA_029224185.1 of Karalla daura. NCBI lineage: Eukaryota > Metazoa > Chordata > Actinopteri > Chaetodontiformes > Leiognathidae > Karalla > Karalla daura. Next base: position 5,556,850 of record CM055203.1, on the reverse strand, counting down.
GCAGCAATGGAAAAAAGCATGATTCACTCGTCCTGCTCCCCGGGAGCCAACATAAGCTGTAGAGACGGAGTTAGGAATGCTGCGTGTCTCCAGCGCTGCTTGGCACGAGACGTGCGCTGCAAACGCTACGATTTATAGACACATTATATAGCTCTGCCTTCTCGAGCAGACGTGATGTCTTTTGAGCATGTAGAAGTGCGTTCAGTAACGCACCGTATTCATCCTGTTTGACTTGGCTCGGCAGACAAAATGCCGGCTCTGCAGGTGATCGGTGTTTGCAGTGCTCCGCAGACTTTATTGAACTGCTGCTATAGATTAGGAAAGGTTCACATCTCTCAACGTTGTCGGCGTTTCATAAGCCTCTCGGCCTTTTACAATCTGCTTTTTGACCAACACCGCTTCGGTTGCTATCAGCAGACTCGGATCCTGTCCTGCTCATTTCAGGTTATCTGAATTTTGGTGAAAGTACAAGTTGCCTCACTTTGAGGAAGGTAAAAAGCAGAGCACCGGCCTGCTCGACCATGTTCCTGTTTACCCATCCACCGTGTCCCTTATTTTAATCATGGAGGTAACTGTATCCTCCTCCAGAGGTGTAAACGAAGACACCCAGGTTATTGGAGTCACCTCTGATCATCCTTTTTGAGAGTGTGAATAAGTTATAAGAGTTCGTGTGAAGCGAGTTGCAGTCAACAGACGTAATTCTTGCATCTTTGTGGTTTTCTGTTTTGGTAAGTGGCAGCGATGGCATTTCTGTGTACACAGGTCTCAGGTTAACGTGAAGAAAGCCTGATTTTGTTGTGCGCATGTGTGTGCCTGCGTGTGTGTGTGTGCGTGTGTGTGTGCGTGCGTGCGTGTGTGTGTGTGTGTGTGTGTGCTGGACTCAGCATAAGCTCTCTAACCAAGATAGATACAGAAGCAGCAGCAGCAGAAAGCAGACAAACGAAACCGATGATTATCTGTTTGAATCATCTGCTCATCGTTTCAGGCTCAGTGAAAGTGTTTTTGCTTGAATTTGTAAAACTTGCCTTTTTACATGTTTTCAACTGGCGTCTAAACGTACAAGCCGAGCCTCTTTTTTTCTTTTACCCCCCCTTTTTTCTTTAGTCAGCCAGTTTTACAGCTCGATGCTAGAATTAAGTATTCATCCTGGTGTGCAATGTAACCTGAGGTTTGAGGACACGTCCTCTATCAAGCGGACAGGAAAGAAATGTAGAAAATAATGTGGGAAAACTGAACAGAGCAGTTGTGTGAGATTACAAAGACGGTCAGGTGATGGGATGAGGAACTCACAAATGATGTCCAGTACGCAGGTGTGTGTCAAAGCAATGGTGCCGTCCTGTAATATGCGAGATTTAGAGGTTCAGTAAGCAGGACAATCCCCTAAAATAGCCAACAAAGCAATAAATAGCAGTGCTACAGTCAAGCTTGACATTTTCCTCTAATGTCTTGTGACTTGGAGCATATCTAAGCTGCTTACACGGCCAAACAGTGGAGTGTTTTCCTTGTTTTCTTCGGTCCTGTCCAAACTAGTCTATTCAACAACGACCGAGGACAACCTGGATACGTAAAATATGGATTTGTGACATATTAACAACGAGCTCACGGCAAACGATAAGATCTTCTAATTCCTAAGTTAGTTTTGCCTCAATTCTTCCAGGACATTTATAGGATTGTGACTTTTGAGAGGAAACAGAGGAAGACGAAGCTATGGCACTGGTAAACAAATAGCCTGAATGGAAACCGAGTCAGAGATTAGACACGACTGATATGTCAGTTTATAACGAAGCTTTAATGTCATGTTAAACACTGCATTAACACAACACATCCAGCGACGCTCTCATCATCCCATGGCTCGTCAGAACGTCATCCAACATTTGTTCTGATTGCTGTCGTGTGGTATTTTTAGAGCCCCGAGCGGCAGGAAGTGCATATAGTGTGTTTAACGTGCATGTAGATACAGTCTGCGCCGCCCTCAACAGCCTGTTTAGAAACTCCGGCTCCAGTTAGACGTGTGCGTGTGCTTCCACTGAGCGGGGATGAGAGGCGACTGCCGTCCATTACGGGCTCAGAGCAAATGAGACCGACCGGAAAACCAATGGATAGCACGCTGACAAATAAATACCCGTGTTTGTAGAGGGGATGGTGGAGGGGAAAAAAGACAGAAGTCGGTTCAGGAAATAACGTCGAGGGCGATTTGCATCTACACAGGCATCATATTGATGAGCACATGCTCGAATGCACACGCAAGGCGCAGTTTAGCTCAGTTGTCTGTACTGCAGTATTCATAAAACTGTGTTTATATGTGTGTGTGTGTGTGTGTCTGGATGGGGGGGGGGCATTTCTGCATCTGTTTTGTTTGACTAGATTTAGGTCATGGATGCTCCCTTGTGTCTGGCTAAAGAGCTGACATCTGTGTAAGATTACTCCTGTATAAGGGGCATTTGATTAAAAAATGATTGTGAGAACGCGGTGGGGGAACCCAGGCCCCTGAATTATTCATGCTTACTCTCTTGTTGTATTTGCTCGTACGTTGGATTAAATCATCTTGGATTAGAGCAGAGGCGGGGGCTGCGTGATCAGACCTGAATCTTCCATTATTTCTCCCTCTGTTGCTATTCCAGAAGCGCACAGAGGCGCGCGTGCCTCGTCTTCCGCCCGACTGCACCTCGCCTAGAAACCGGCGGGCGCAGAAGGCCCTGCGAACGTGTCAGAGGCAGCGGAGCAACATAATGTAAAGTCAGTGTTTGTGGATTTGTGGAGCTGTTATCCCCGTATCGATCCTGCGAGCTCGTCTGTGCCTACGGCGGTGTCTGCCTAACAAGGCTCTCCAACGGGCTCTGCACGACACCTCCAGCCGCCCTGCCACAGCTGAACTCCTTCTACGACGCCATTGTTCTCGCCCTCGCTGCAAATAGGTGCGTGAGGAGCAACAATAGCTCGTATTAGAAGACGAGGCGGTTGTAAGCCTGTTGTTGTTTGTGCCCGATGCTTTAATCTTCACCTATACATTGAAGGGAAACATCTTCGACTATTAGATCCCATCTGTTGCTCTCTGCCCCCTTTGAGGCATTTGGCCATGTGAGTCAATCACATGCACTGTTAAATATACTCAGAGGGAGGAGAGGAGGTGGTGGTGATGGGGGGGGGGGGGGGGGGGTCTATCGGACAAGACATTGTGTGCGCGATGTGTAAATACATCGTCCGCAGCATCACCGCAGCTCATGGTGTGTGTGTGTGTGTGGCGTTATTGTCAAATCTCATTAAGCCCATTTTCCATCCTCACATGATATGCTATCCCTGCTCTTTTTTGTTTTGCACACAGCGAAGCCACAAGGTAGCATGTGTATAGAATTGTGCGATATAAATAGACGGGACCGACACTGAAGGACTTGTACTGTTCTCCCATAATTTCCCTGTTTATTGTGAGACTGGCTGCAGTGAACTCTGGAACATGCACTGTGTAATTGTTTTTTCGCCGGAGGCAAACAAGAAGAAAAAAAAAAAGGCAACGCCGGCTCGAGTTTACCTACGAAGATAAATATGTGACCCGTGGAAATGGCCCCTTAACTTGACAAAGAAGTGAAGCGAATCGGACAAGGGGAGGAAAAAATAAAGCCTCGTTTGTGAAGGAAACTGCCCCGGCTGTTGCGGCCGTGCTGCTCGGCGTTTGAGGCTGGTCGTCGGTGCTGGTTACGAGCACGTGCTGCTCCGCTCTGAGGAGGCGGACGTGTTGAAGAGCGTTACCTGACCTTAAGCTATGCATGCACACAAACGCACGGCGAGCGAGGACGCGTCTCGACCAACAAAAGCGTAGGAATGAAGGTGCGGAGGGCGGCTGTGCTGCTTCAGTGTCCATGCTCGGCTTATCCAGATTATCCCTGTGCCACTACCATAATCACTCAGAGGCTACCGTGCATAGAGCACCATAAGGTTGATGCCTTTGTTTTCCTTGTTTAACGTGGCAGAGATGAAAGCCCCCTGCCCTGTTTTTCAGCTCACAAAAGGATGGACCTGAACATACAGCACATACAATCGCCACCTAGCTTTGTTGTATGGAGAGGAGACACGTATGCGATGCACGACTCTTAGCAGCTCTCTCCTCTTTGACAGTCTTCTTTGATGGTTTGTGCCAGATGGGAAAATTAGTCGCTGTAACCTAGATAAACATCAAAACAGAATCAAAACACTTGGGTTATAGCAGCTCCATTTCTTTCTCGAGTTGTTTGGATCACAGAACGATACAAAAGCGGTGAAATTTGTAAATGCCTTTTTCACGAAGGTGTCTTTGAATGCCTTTTTTTCTTTACTCACCTCAATGACATCCAATTATCTGTCGCATATCCACATTCATGAAGCTGAGATCAGAGGATGTCGGCTTCCTTCCTTTAAATCCGTCTCAGTTTTCAAAAATACTTTAATTGATTGTTAAAATAGTTGCTCGTTATGATATTAGCTGCTAAATAATCCACAGAGCTGTTGTAGCTCAAACGGACAGTCAGAGGATGTCACCAAGATAAACATTAGAGCCAAATCAAAATGCCTTGCTAACATCCACCAAGTTAAATATAGTAACCATGTCTGAGCTTTACTAATATAAGATGTGCTCAGCAAAGCCTGATGCTGGTGCCAGACAACTGGCCTTCTGTGGTTTGTCGAGCCCAGCCAAGACTTGTCATAATTCGGCCTCCACAAAGCAGAGATGGTTGCGGGGTGGAGGGGGTGAAATCAAGGCTTTGCGTGTGTCCGTAACATTAACGCCGTACAATCCAGCACGTCCTCTTCCTCACATTACATCTTGGCAAGCAGAGGCTTTCTGATACCCCTCACCACCGAGGGGGCCAGAGAACAGCCAGGACTGCCCCAGGATTAGCGACTGGGATCCTGCACTTCCACCCTGAGCCATCCAGAGCCCGTGCTTCTATTGTCACCTGAACCAGGATCTCTGCCTCCCTTCCCTGCCTGGTATCTTTGAGGAGAAAGTCACAAAACTGTATATCAGACCACAGGCAAAGTTCTCTTGCCATTTCTCGCCAGATTCCCAGATACCGGACACAAGTTTTAAAAACAAAAGCGAATGGAAAGCGAGGAAAAGTTTCATTGTGGGACCCGGGCTAAACGGGCGTCCCATTTCACCACCGGAATTTCGATTTAATTTCATAAAATAAAATCAATTTTTTTTGCAATTGGAAGAGAAAAAAAAGGGGAGGGGGGGCTAATTCAATATCCTCAACTTTAAGAGTTCATGGAGTTGGAATAAATGATTCCCCGCTGTGGCAAATAAAACGGGTGCTGTTATTGCTTTGACCCCGCGCTGTCCGTCACAAAGCCGGAGCTGTCGTCACTCCTGGGGGGGGAGGGGTGGGGTGGGGGGGGGGGGGGTGGGGGGGCGAGGACCTCTTTGTGGTGAAGGTGGAGTTGACCTTTACAGAACGCACTGAGCTCGCCATGACTGTGTAAGGGGAGCGAGAGGGGCTGGGGGGGTGGGTGGGGGTCCGCAGCTCTGGTGACCGGGTTAGATACCGCGTGTGAGAAACTGCAGCTCTATGACCTCTGACACTCGACATGCTGGGAAGATCAAAGGGCAGCGCTTTCAAAAGCTGCATGCGTCGGGTGTTTACAAGAGCTCTCACGAGAGAAGGAAGGAGAGCGAGAGCGAGAGCGAGAGCGAGAGAGAGAGAGAGAGAGAGAGGGACTTTGAAAAGCAGAACACAGAGAAATACAGGTAAAATGGAGAATCTGCAACTAATAATCATATCTTGATGAACCGGAGCAGCCTTTTGTTTCGCAGAGGCCTGGGATAATGTCTTCTAAATGCCTTCAATTTTCTACCATAGAGGACAAAAGAAAACCAGAGACGCTGAAATCTCAGAATCTCGACTTGGCTGATCAGAAATCTTAAAATCATTCTCAAAATCGCTCGAAACTGATAGTTTAACAGTCGATTCATGCATCGATTGTTGCAGCTCTCGGACTAAGATAACAAGATTCTTTCATTCAAGTAGCACCTGTTAATGATGTCTTTACACCCGGTGGCCGATGTTGAAACAATAAATAACCCCTATTTGTCTTCCTAACCTCCCTCCTGCTGCAGAACAGGACACACACACACACACACACACACACACACACACACACACACGCCCTCTCCTCGATCCTAACGGCATGATGTGGCCTGCGCGAGTCAACCTAGAGGTCACAAAGATTGAGCATGCATGACTGAAGGCGGAAAAAAAAAGAAGAAGAGGAACAGGAGCATGGGCACTTGAGATCACGTTAAACTGAGTTAATATGGTCAAATTAGGTTGTAACTTTGAATACAATTTCTCAACGTAACTTCGTTAAAGTTAGGCTAACAAATGTAATCACATGTAAATGTCAAGCAATTGCCTCTGGTAAACTAATTTAGCCGCGCACCCTTTATTCCATCTGATGAAAAGCATTGATCCGACCTCCCCCCCCCCCTCCCTTCCCCTTCCCCTTCCCCTTCCCTCCCTCCCCGTTCGAGTCCTCCCGTTATGGATGCGAGCTCAAGCGGCGTGCGGACGTCTCCTCCCGACTCCCTCGCTCAGCGGGACGGCCGAGTCCGCGGCGAGCCAGGGCCGAGCGGCCAGATCCTATTACGACGCTGTACATCTGCAGAGCAGCGGCTGGAAGAGGCTCGTCCAGACGGGCAGCTACACAGGAGGAGAGCAGGAACTGCAGAAAAAAAGAAAAAGGAAAAGCAAGTGGGAATACAATCAGGGAGAAATCGCTTTGCATGACGAGGTAAACGGAGCGGTCCTGAAACCGCACGGCGTCCGCGGTATTTCAGAGTTCGACATCGACATCTGCGACGACCCGCTGGCACCCGACCGCTTCCCATCTGACATTACCGCGTGACAACACGAGATATAGGTTGAGGAGATTCTCGGCCCGCACATCTTGAACGGGTTTGTTCGAGCTGGATGCGAACATGCGATGAAACGTAACGCGACATAGTCACACAAAGGAGCCACCGCCGCGGTTTGGGGAATGTAATTTTCGAGGCAGAAAGATGCGTTCCAGTCGGCTCCAACGTCACATCACGTTTGTCAGTGAACCAGAACATATGGATGGAAAGTGGCTATTAGAGACAGGAAGAGGGGGGTAGGGGGATTCCTGCCCCGTATGTATACATCTATGTATGTATTTATCTTGGTCTGTATTTATAACTACGTCTGCATTTGTTCGTCATTGTTATCGAGCCAGAGTTCGTTCAACCCGGCTGCAGATCGCGGAGACATTGCGAGCAGCTGCGAAAGCAAAAACGGAGCCGACACAATGCGGTTGTGTGTTTTAAAGTCAGGGGAGCATCGTGTTTTGGAAAAGGGGATTTCTGAGTCGAGGCGTTGCTTTTTCCTGTTGTCAGAGACATCACACTTAAAGACCTGGGTTGAGATATATTCCCTTCCCCATTTCCACATAAAAAAAAAAAAAACGAATGCGTGTCTGGCTCTGGAAATACCCAGTGCCACCCGTGAAGGTGGCGTGGTTGAGGAATATTAAAAAATATTTTTGTCATTTTAAGAGATTCAGGTCAAAGTTTCATTTCCTGATCCTGTCTTACAGGCAGGAGCTTCTGAACATCTAGTCTCAGGCCCAAAGGAGGGATGGGGGGGGGGGGGGGGGGGGGGGGGGGCTACAGCATGGGGGGCCCTCCCCGTTTGCTCTACCACAGGAATACGTAAACACCCTCATCTGGGGGCCCCTGCCACAGCTCCTTATTGACCCCCCACACGCACACATACACACACACATGTACCCCACACGCAGGTCCTGTCTGGAGCATGCCCCCCCCTCCCCTCCTCCTCCTCCTCTTCCTCCTCCTCAGTCCTGTACGGTTGTGAAAGGCCTCTGTGATGTTTGTTCACTTGTCAGATGGCGTTTTACACACTGTTTGGGAAGACAACAAGGCTGGAGATAGAGCCAGGGTGGGTCAGCTGACAGTGGGTGTGTGTGTGTGTGTGTATCCCAAATTTTATGGACTGCCAGTTCAAATTCATTTCTGCTTCGTTTTGAGCACATAATGTTCCCTGTGATCCACGACTTGACTTGAAAGTTGAAGCAACCTTGGGCGAGATCCCGAACCCCTAACTGCATGCGATCGGTCTCAGCTTACCAGCGTGTGAATGGGTGAACGAGACTTGTGCACCATAATCTGCATAATGTGTTCACGTCAGGTTGGATTAATCGCCGTGTTTACACTGTCAGGCCAGACTAAACACATGTGCGGACCGTAGTCTGTGTAAACAGCAGACTGTGAGCAGGAGTTTGTCAAGCCCAAACAAATGGCCCAGGTGCTGTTTCTGACGCGGCATCTGTGATTTATAAAGGGAGTAAAAACTAACTGTTGACCTAGAGCTCTAAACATCCACATCCACCACTCAGAGGGAATTTGAACTCAATGCATTCACAAGCCTGCACTGTTTTTTCCCCCTTATGAACAGTTATGAACATACAGAGTGACATTGCGCCCAAACTCATTCATTTTCCAGCTTTTCAGTCGTGCTGGGACTTACAGGATTAATGTGTTCGACACATGCATCCCTCTGACATCAATCGCTATTAGTGAGGATGATTTTCCAGAGCCGGCACACACTGCCGTCACTTTCTCTTTCAGCAAACAGAGCTGAATGTGAGAGTCGTTATAGAGTATACGTGCGTAGGTGTATGTTTGTTGTTCACTCAGACGGTTAGCGGGGGCTTGCCTTTGTTACAGGTAGCATAGTGTTAATCATTAAAGGTGAAGGTCAAAAGTAAGTTGAGATGTACGGTTTGGCAAGCATTGGTCTGGTTTCAGTTATATGTTTTATGGCTCTGTCAACGAGTAAATAATTATCGGGACCGAACGTCATGAACTGATATTGGACAAAAAACTCTGTCGCTGATGTGACTGATAATTATATCTTCTTGCAGACAAATAATTAACCGACATTGCATTGATTTCACTCATTTTCAGTCCATTCATCCTGAGCTGCTATTGTTCGCCTCAAACATAAGCAGAGCCTGTATTGCCAGTACAAACAGTGGCCTGTTTTACTGTTTCTGAAAACACAAATCTGATGTGTCATAGATGTTCAGCCTACATGTAAATTCTGATTGCAGGTCAAGAGGAACGGAGAGTACGGCCCTCAACATGTCGAATCCATCCCATCAACAGCATCGCTAATGCTAACACAAGTTAGCTAGCGTTTTGTTATGGTGGGCTCTGCTCTATCTGTGTTGTTAGTTCACTTAAAGAGTCTTGAAGTGACATTGTTATGAACGGGCACTTTAAATTAAGTTAAAGTGGAAGATTAGATATAGGTAAGATATAAGCTAAGATATAACGCTAACACTAATGCTAGCCAGCAAGAAGTTATCTAGAGCTCTTCCTGTCTTTCTTTTACTCAGATGTGAACTATTAAAAACTGTGTCTGTATCAGTAATGAGAGGCAGGAAGTTACTGTTCACCGGTATCGGTGCGATAGTGGGATGTGTGCTTGTGCCAGGTCTTGCTCTCATCAGGGGCCCCTTGTCCCCGGCCCGGATAAAGCACCCTTGTCGCAGGTTGAATACAGTAGCAGCTGCTAATGACTGGCTGTGCTCTACTAGCTCAGGAAAAGCAGTCTCTGTCTGATCACAGACGCACAATGATTTCTGTTTTGTTCTCGTGTTTGTTTAACTAATATCTAGCCAAATGAAATCAGGCTTTCCCACAGATAATTAGAAGCTAGTTACATAATTCAGTGAATAAGAGGGTAATTGGGGCTTTACATCTGCGATTTCTTTCAACCGTGCTGGTTTATACGTCTCTTTGAGCGAGAAACATCCAGTCATGCTGCATGCATGTGGCAGTTACGCAGCATTTGGGGTTTAAAACCACAATGTCGAAAGGTTTTACTCTGGCAGATTAGAGTTCCCACAGCATGTGTCTTCGCTAAGAGGCGACTAGTGGGGGGACAATTACCCCAAATTCCCTCGACTGACACATGGAACCGTGAGTGTGTTTGTCTGGATCTGTTTCGCGGTTCTTGTTTCCAGTTCGTGCTGTATGTAGGTTAAGCTTCTTGGCGGGTGAGTGATTATTTTGGAAAAGTTTTTTTTTTTTTTTTCTCTTTCTGAGCCTTTCTGAGCTCATCACTGCTTGTTGTTTGTTTCTCGGATGGAGGAGCTTTGCAGTTTTTTTAAATTACATAACAAAGAAAAACAATTGATTCCTCTGAGTAGTTCATTATTATTGACCTATGTAGTTTTATGTCTGTATGGTATAATACGTAGATGATGCATTTTGTCTGTGCTGTGAGATTCCAGGTGTGTGAACACGTGGTGTATCCATAAACACAGAAATCACTGTTTAAATTCAATTTTCTGAAAAAAAAAAACAAAGCAAAGACCAATGAAAGTCAAGTAAGTTGAGTCTAGTTTGCTCTGTGGAGCGGTCCCAGTCTCTAATCAGCTCTGGACAGACGATGTTTCAAGGTTTCCTCTGAAAATCCTGATTGACTGTTCCCGCCAGGACGTGCTCTTCCGTGCATCATCCGTCATATTTTCCGGTCAAGTCCAAACGTGAGCGGGACAGCATTCCACGTGCCCCGATCACCTGCATCCAGCCCGAACCTGCTCTCCACATGCGAAGCGGAGCACGTCGAGCGGCGAAATCTTGTGAATGTCGGATTCCAACACAGTCGGAATCGCTGATAGAGATCGCAGCTGCGAAGCATCTGTGAACTTTAAGATTGGATCGGAACGTACCGGCTACTTAAAGGCAACCTAGAATAGTTGGACGACTGTTGGATTTTTCTCCCTCTTTCATTGGTTTTCAACAGAAATCCCTCAGATGCTTCTTTACAAGCGTTTTTACGATCCCATTTTAGGTTGGGGAATATTACGATCCCTTTTCTGCCGCTCACATAAACTACTTTACATTCTTTGCTATACAATAGAGTTTTCCCCTCGTGCTAAGTGATAACTGCACATATATAGCCATAGAGCGCATACACATCCAGCTTCTGAGTAATCAGAAGAAGCACGGATGTGTCATTGAAACTGCTCCCTCATTGTCCTGCCTTCTCTCACGCCCCTAAACCCCTGCACCTGTATATCAGACATGAATGAGGCTGCGATCTTGTTTTAGGAGCTGTCACACGGGATAGACTGTGTGACGGACCAGACTAGCCTCGGATTTACAAAAGCCGTGACGAGGCTGTTGCTCTTTTAATGGCCACTGGGTCAGGCTTAGAGGTAATATCTGTTTTTACAGGTGGACTAACACTCTCTTGTGCTGATGGCTCGTTATGAGCAGGCTGCTGGACGGTGACAACTGGCCGGTCGTCCCCCTGTTGCCATCCATGGCTGCTCTGCGTTTTTTTTTTTCTTTTTCTGGCTACGCTCCAACAAGCTGGCATTCCTGCTGCCACGGACCCGAGCCCCAGGCTGTGTCTACATTTAACACACACACACACACACACACACACACACACACACACACACCCCTTGCTTTCAGATTATATAATGCCGGCTTCTCTGTTGAAACCGACATACGGGGACGAGCACGTACTGCATGTTACACACGGGGGGGGGGGGGGGGGGGGGGGGGGGGGCGCGGGGGGGCATCAGCACCGTGACAGGGGGATAAGGTCGACGCAGATAAAACGAAAACAGAAGTAACACGTCTTTTATGTAATCATTCTGGCGTAATCTAGGCGGTCAGTGAAGAGATCTGCATGTTTGTCAAGTGACAGAGTAGCCTCGGACTTAACGCGATTAGGGCCAAATGATTTTGGAAAGCACTGCCATGTAATATAACTAGATACATGCAGATTTTAATTCCAGCGCGTCCAACAGGAGGAAATTTGATCTGGTATTTATATTTTATAGTATTTCCTGCAGCGAGAGCTTACGAACCTTCCAGTTTATTTAATTACGAGCAGTTTTTCAAAGCAGGACGGTTTCGGTCGGCAGACATTTGTTTCTCATTCGCGGCAAAAATGCAACATGTTGTGTCGGAGCTCTTAATCCAATAATACGACCGCAAACAGTTTGTCATTCTCGGCCAAATTAAAAGGACATCGTGAGGTAATACATTCATCAAGTCTTCGTGGCGCCGATGATCTCTCAGGTCGAGACGGACGAGGCGACAACAGAGCGGAGCGCTCGGGCCGCGTCAGCTGGCTGCAAGCTGTTTGCATCCGCCGCTTTACCGTAAACAAGTGCACGCAAATAGACACAAAAGACCGGTTAGAGTTTCACTATCTGTCTTGCAGATGTCACAGTGTGCAGAAACACAACCCCGCTCCGTGCTTTCACTCTGATCTGGGGCACTAAATGTTTTTTTTTTTTTCTGTGTAAAAATTAAGGTCTGAGCTTTCAGTTTCGCCTCGGATGCATGTCACTCGCTCTTGCGCGTCCCGTCCAGATGAGTCGAGAGCGTGGAGCTGCAGGAACAGAGCGCATCACTGGCTGGTGGGAGTTCTGGCTGGAAGAGGGTTTTAGGGGCCAGCGGGGTCAGAGGCGAGCGGACCGGCCACGCACAATGAGGTCAGGCCGGCAGGGACGCAGCAAGCGAGCTGCAAGAGGCGCTGAATGACTACACACACACATACATGCACACACACGCATGCACACATGCACACACACTGTCTGTGTCCAGCCATGCTGCAATGCATTCGTATGCATTACATTCTAAACTGAGGTCTCTGACATTTGAGGAACTACAATACACTAAGGAATACTTATTGCACCACTCCTGGCAGTTGGTATACATATATAGATACATATAGTAAAACCAACTGTTGCCATGTTTTATACACTATTTTTTTTAATGTGACTTATTGTACTGTTCTATGAATGAGGTAAGAGCGAGCAAAGTGTCGCTGGCTTAATGTAGAAGGGTCTATTTCAGGGATCTTTAACCAGCAATCACAATAGAGGGAAGAGATACTGCAGCCTCTGAGCGCCAGGCCGACTCCTTTAAATAGTCCGTCGCTCTCAGAGGTTGCAAAAGGCCAGCAGTGGCACATGTCATCACTGTTGAAGTAACGCTTCTCGGTAATTCTGCATAAAGTAGAACGCGGAGACGACAACCGAGCGCGCTCGTCGAGTCCAGCGTCGTTATTTTTACCAGGGTGGACAGAACCACAGAGTCTGGCACGGCACTGTCTCCGGCAGTATATTATGTCCCCCTCTCTCCCTCCCCTCCCCTCCCCTCGCCTCCCCTCCCCCCCCCCCCCCTCGCCTCCCCTCCCGCCCTGCCCCCGATTGATCCCACTTCACTCCGGCCGCTGCTCCATCACTCAGCGTGCACGCCAACAGATGCAGCAGTGACACAGAAATAACAGATCGCTCAGGATCGGTGTTTCATCACGGTCTCTCTGAGGCTGAGGGACTTCTTGTTTATTCTATATATTTTTTTCATAGATAAGCCAGAGTAACCTCCTCTTCCTTTTTTATAACGGTCATTGTTTTCGATGGCTTTCTCCTTTAATCCATATGTTATTTGCTTTTTAAGATGATGGGGAAAAAGTTATGTTTTCACAAGATAAGTTTCTCTCATAGGGGACTTAAGAAAGTTTTCACATTTGAGAGGCTGAGATCAGAGATTCTTGACTTTTAAATGCTTAAATCGACCAATCACATATCAAAATGGTTGTTGATAGTCAGATCATAGTTGCTCAGTCGATAAGTTGTTGCCGCTCTAGCCTCAGACTCTTTGACTTTTTGACTGTCAACAAGTGAAAAAGGCAGAACCAGAGTTCAGACCACAGGCCTCAAGCCCAGCTTATCAAAAGCATCATCGACCGTAAAGTGGCATTTAAATAGTCTTTGCAACCAGTGGCCTCTTGATTACAATCTAAGAGAAACTTAATAGAGAAACTGTCGCTGTTGTCTCTCTCGCCTCATGGGGAGTTCATGCCGGGATAAAACAGAAACGCTTTTTGCCGTGAATGAAATCAAAAGCAAGATTTGAACATCAGAGAAACGATACGCACGTCTATTAAAGTGCTTTCTCAAATTCTTTGTTCCCTTTTTATGTGCAGAGGACAAAGAAAAAAGAATTCCACGGTTTCATTTTCTTTCGATGTCCCATCCTTTTCTCGTTTTCCATATCTCGTTTTCCCTTCTCTGATGATTTCAGCAATCAAAGCGCTAATAATGTGTAAGTCGTACAACCCCGGGGGAGCCATTGTGAGCCATCGTGAGCTTGGGCATATTAACTTCATTTTCTCTCGGGAGCAGGCAGCCAGCTCCACATAGATTCATGTTTGCTTTGCCTGTGCAGTCGGTGAGAACTGGTCCGCATGTGTACACGTGTTAAAGTCTACGCTCGTATCTCCTGGCCGCGCTCCGTTATGTGGTTTCTCCAGCAGAGGAGCAAAAAGAGCGACTTTGTCAAGTCTAAGGGCCATACAGCGGATCCGTATCCCTAGAAATGCACAAAACTAAGTGTCCCATTTAAGATTTTTATTTAGATTAACAAATGGCTTTCCATGAAGTCAATGGCCATGACCTAGTTTTGCTTTAAACACGATAGAACAACTGTTTTTTTTTTGTTTTTTTTATAATTCTTCTTAAAATATCTAATCACACAATGTTTTGGACAGGCAACTCCCTCAAGGTCTTGTGGGACAATTATGGATCTTGCAGCAACAAGAATTATGAGAGCAAAACATCCTTCAATGAAAACACTATGCCAGAAAGTGTTGCAAATCTGTGAAAATTTGCAAAAAAACCCTTACAACTACTGCATCGGGCTGCCGGTTCGGATCCTGATCCCTATCCCAGAGTTTGCACGCTCTCTCAGCATGCATGATCAAGACTCCTTCCACAGTCCAGACACATGCATGTTTATGAAACTGTGAATTCTGAAATGCAATGATTGAGATGGTAAATGACATCCAGTGTGCCTCCGCCCTACACGTCCTCCCTAGATACTCGAGTCTACATCTACAGATGCTCTAGCAGCTGATTAGCCCTCCCCGTGCTAACGTGTGAACACGTACAGGCTTAGCAAACGAGGTTTAGCACATGGCAACACGACACTTCCTGTTTACTGCGCTCGACGACGGTAAACAGGAGGCGTCGAAAGGTGACGAGGGCGGCAACAGACCACCAGCCCGTGTCAAAACAACCCCATGGCTGGCCCCATACACGACTCACAGCGGGGGACCCGCTCGCTTGTTGAGACTCAGAGTTGTCGTTGTCGGATGTTCAGTCGACATGTGTGACGCGGCGGTAAAGTGGAGACGATCTTCTCCGTCGCAGGCCTCCGCTCTCGGCGCTGTCGGGGAGCGGGCTACCCGGGGGCGAGCCGAGACTCTTCTTCTTTTCCAATTTCCACAATCATTACGTCCGTTGTGTCGGCTGCGAGGCACAAAAGGCCGAGATTGTTGCTGAGGTGTTTGAGCCCAGCGGGCTGCCGGCCGACACTTATCCTTGTCAGTCACTTCTGTTTTCTATTCTATTTGGTTCGCCTTTTTTCTAAACATTTTTGGACAGAATCCTTTCTTGATGTTTTGCTCCATTTACCTCATTTGCAATGGAAGTCGAGCGACCAGTGTTTACAGGTAGACATTCAGTCCCGCAGCTCTGTTATGTGTCACACTGACCTGCAACACACTCTGTCCCTGCCTCACCCTGCACCGTTACCATAGAAATTATTCCATTGTAGGAGACACAAAGGTAAAATCATATATAAGTAATGAATGCATTTCTATTCTGTTCTCATAAGGACGCCTCAAGTCCTCTTTCTCCGCAGATAGATGTTGCTCTGCTTGGTTGCTTGAAATGAGCTTTATTCTGCAGCACATTTGGCAGCTCTCATTATTCCCGCTGGTAATTTCTTTTCCATTGTAATTGGCCTGCACGCATGTGGTCGAGTGCAAAAGCGTGAGTAAGTGCTCGATTTCTTTTCTTTCTTCTTTTTTTTTTTTCAGTTTCTCGCTAGAGTTTAAAAAATTTTCCATCCGCTCCCTCTCAGGCCGTCTCACCTTCATAAATCTGTAAAGGTCCATAGACTGAAGCTATGATTCTGCGTGTGAGTGTGTGTGTGTGTGTGTGTGTGTGTGTGTGTTGTAACTTTAATTTCGAGTCTGATTTGTCGAGTTCTACCAGAAGTAGAGATTTACTTCACTTTTCAGAATTACTTTCAGCTGTGCTCGACCTGTGGAGTTCACACTGTAATCCTCAGATATTTGGAGAAATATGATTTATTTGAGCGTTAAATCTTACATAATGTGTGTGTGTGTGTGTGTGTGTGTGTGTGTGTGTGTGTGTGTGTGTGTGTGTGTGTGTGTATATATATAGTAACTGTGCCTTCGGAGTTGATAACCATGTATATAGTGACCCGTTGTGGGTCTAATAAAGGAGTATCTCATCTTACCTTATCTCGCAGACAATGATTGATCACCCTGCATATTGCTTTCTCTCCTCCTCTTATCAGCCGGCCGCTATACGATTAGCTATAGGATCTTCAATATTCAGAGACATCTTTTCTTCCCTTCAGCCGCTTCAAACTGTGTCACGTTTGCCTGTCAGCTGACAAGCTGTAGCTAACGCCTCGACCTCGACCCGTACGTGACGATACGTCCCGTCTTCGGTCTCCTCCGGCCTCTTAGCGGCTTCGTCCGCCAGAAACAGACGTTTGGTTGACAGCGTCGCCTCCGCATTCATTCTGCATCTCGGTGTTAATTTGGTCTCATGAGCCTCATCCTATTAAGCTCTTTCCGTAATCAGATGTGAGACCGTACACAAGGCGGAGAGTGTGGCCCACCTGCCCACTCTGACACGTGCACGTGTGCTCACACACACACACACAGGCGCATCGGTGAGCTAATGAGTGATCTTCCTCATGTTGACAGCGTGATGGGATGTGGGTTGGAGCATAGCAACAGGACCTCGGGGCAGGTTGGACAGAACAAAGACCTCCTTGTCGCGCTCCGTCCCTCCCTTTGAGCTCCTGGCAAACATTCGAGCGTCATGTGCTCGGCTGTGACATCAAGTCTCCCATGTCTCCCTCTTTTGATTTCATACGATTAGCCATTTGTCAGGGCCCTCGGTCATTGTCCCTTTTCTTTTTTTTTCTTTTTTTTTAACACATGTTACGTGTGACATGACGCATATTTCGTTTGTCACTGAGTCAGGTCACATTGAAACCTGCTTTCTTTTTTTTGGGGGGTGAATAAATCCAGGATCTGCATCTCGAGAAGTGATTGTGCTTCTGCCTGCTGGAAAAGGAAAAAAAAAAAAAAAAGAAAAGTTGATGACTTGGCAGGATGTACTTTGGCCGGCCTGTCGTGTTTGCATGCAGGAGAGCGGTCGGCCAGATCTGTGTCGGTGATGATGTAATAAGGATGTTTGGCCCGGCTGGGATAACGTGCAGCGTCCCCGCTCAGCACAGCTGCCCCTTGACCCCCTGCACCCTCCTCCATCGTCTCATCAACATGGGAGCGGACCTGTGTTTTAACATCTCCTCTCTGTAGCTGCAGATAACATGCCAGACGAGGCATGTGCTTTTCTCAATAGTATATTTTTAAAGATATCATCCCGCGGTTGCTGTGGAAATGCACAGCCACCACGTGTGCTGGACCTCACGCCGGATGTAAGTTATGGGCTTAATTTTGCACTGGGCAGTTTTACTCCGGGATGTTATTTATAAACTCTGGTGGGACGGGTGTGATAATGCATAGCCTGTGTCACGGAGCAGCTGAACTGTGGGAGAGACGGAGGGAGGAGAGCGAGAGGCGCATTGACGAGAGAGGCAGGGCAGACAGAGGACCGTTGTTTATTTCACACCTCCTCTATTTACTGCTGAAAGAGACTCTAATGAAATATATACTCGCTGTCCAATATGCTCACGTCTTTTGCAGATCTGTGCTCAGCTTAAAGGGGACCCAGAATGAAGATCTGCTTTTGTTGCAAAGATGTGATGACAAGTCTGTAGATGTAGATGTTGAAGTGTGAGTGTGTGTGCTCCTGGTTCGTCCTCTGGTTCTGGCTCAGACATTAAAGGCTGGATGTCTACGCGCTCAATAGCTCAACTGCGCTAGTTATAGACTCAAAAGTTTCTCTAATGTGTTGCAATGGACGTGAATCAATCATTCATGTGAGTAGCAGGCGAGACAGCCAGTCGGAGTGAGGCCTGATGTGTGGCTGCCAGACAAATATGAAATGGATCTGAGCAAAAACGGACCCGGCAATTGCGAATGCATCTGAGGTATTTCTGATTAAACCAATGCGTCCGTCTGTGTTATCACCTTGAAACTCTTCAGTTTCTTAATGTCACAACCGGCTTTGAGCTAATTAAACAATCGTCAGCGGCGTTTGGAAACCACGGTTTAGTCGTCGCTGCTGAGATCCTGGTCGATCCGACTACTAATCAACTAACCGAGCGGTGACCTGTCACTCACAAGGGGACGTTTGTCTTTTCCGCAGACTTAAAACCATTTGATGTGGGTCGTTGAGGATCCACTTAACTCCCAGAAGGGGCCGCTCAAGGAGGCTGCCGCTCGGTTTTTGTCTCTCAGCAGAAAGGAGACTTCCTGAGGCCGGCGTTTGGTTTAAAGGAGCAGAGCACATTTTGCTGTGAATGCAGCGTGAATGCATAGCACAACAGGATCCACCAACCACCTGCAAAACTCTGTGTGTGTGTGTGTGTGTGTCGAAGTGTGTGTGTGCCTGTGGGTTTGTGCGAGACTTCACCAGAACGGAGCAGAGTCAGGGAGCCGTAGGTGAGTGAACTTTTGCAGATGATGAAATAATTCTCTTTAAATCGTGTGGTAATGACCGCCTCTCTTCCTGATTTTTGACAGGAGTTCTCATGAATGAAGTTCCTTTTCTAGTAGGGTTTCAGTGAAACGACAGGAGGGGCGTTGAACCTGTAGATGAACCCTGAAAAGTTCCTCACGCTGTGAGAGTTTTATCTCTCGACTGGTCCGGACTGAAACAGACTCCCTCGACCCGGTCCGATCAGAGTCTGGAGATGGCAGAAAACAAGCACTAATCATATATAATTAAACTGCTAAATAATGTTGAATTTGCCATACAAATCGGTCCAGATATTACAGCTTCCAGTCAGCCTCGTTTTATCTCCGTTTTGTTCGTTTTATATCAGCTTTTAACGGTCAGTGACAGCGTAGTTTACCTCGATGGAGAATGTGTTCACATAGAAGCAAAACACTCTGAAAAGAGAGAGGAGAATTGAAGGGCACTGGATGACAGTCGCGTGTATTCTTCTGAAGCTGAAATGGCGTGAAGCGATAGCAGTAGCAGGGCTTTCTCTTCAGCGATCAGTCGTACGTGAATGTTGGGAATGTGTGTATCCGCGCGGTAAACATCACCCATTGTTTGACTGTAATTCTCGTCCTTTTAAACAAAAACGAAACTGGCTGCCGCATCATGTGGCGTGTGTGTGTGTGTGTGTGTGTGTTTTTTTTCCTACGTGCGCCCTTTCGATTCAGGCATTCGCAGCGCTTTGATGTAAAGAAGAGTGGTAAGATCTCTTTGAATGGTGGGTGGCATCTCAGTTTCCTAACAGGAAGCCCTTACGTTGCTTGAATGGCAGTTTTTCCTCAGAAGAAAGAGTGGGTGACGCTCGTTTCGGAGCCGGCTAAATGAACGTGCTCTGAGGGACGAGGAGGGGAGGGGGAGGTGGTGGTAAAAGAAATATCTAAATAAATGAATACAAACCTCTTAGCCGGCCTTTAAATCACACTCGTCGGCCTCTGCCACTACCCAGCTGTGATTGTTTGCGAGCTAATTGAGCACAACAAAGACGTTGATGATGATTCAGAGGCCGATAAAAGCCTGATGGTGGTGTCGTTCCTTCTCGTTCCAATAGTCGAAAACCATTGGAACATGTCAGTCAGCGGAGGTGGTGGATGGGGGGGGGGTGCTGGTCTGCTCCTTCGATTGTTTGGTCTCTCCTCCTCTCTCAGACGAGAACCTCTCCCTTTTCAGAAGCTCGTGGTGTACTCAATACTCTGTGTCTTTGGCAGGACAGACCGGCGAGGGCTTGGCGAGGAGGCCTCGTCTCTTTTTCTGTCGACGTCTAACTTGGGGAGATTTTTCTCTCCCTTCTTTTCCGTCAAGAGCCGATTGCCTCAGTTGGAAGGGCTTTGAAGTATCACCAGATGCTGTGATTGGCATCGACACATGGTATATGCGCTGTTTTGACAGATACTCTAAATCTTCCTCGGCCTGCGCGAAAAACTTGTCCAGGGCAGACTCGCACTCTGCCGGATGACTGGGATAACTCGGCCTTTGAGGCAGTAAGTGCATAATGGTGATTTAGAGCCCCTCGTAGTCATTAAAAGCCGTCTTGACAACTGTGAATTATGAATTTTTGAGGTTTTCAAGAACAACAACAACAGCATGTAAATCACTTGACATGCGAGTGGAGGTTTTTTTTTGTTTTTTTTTGTGGTTTGACATCCAAAGAGAGGCTGACTCAAACTCTTCCCTCCCTTAAGCAAATGTGGGTATAGGATTTAATGGATTGTTCTGGCCCCGAAAATGGCAGAATTTAGGAGTCTGAACTCCTTTATTTCAGCGCGTCGTTTGCTCAGTGTTGTACTCGTCATGCCCGGACCCTCAGGAGCAGACAGTTAATCAGGGAGAGCTACGTCCACCCTGGTATGGAGAGCCCCGTGCAGCTGGGTCAGGACAGGGGTTTTTTTTTTTTGATTTGTTTGTTTTTTATCCGTTGCCTAATACTAGCTGGAATCCGTTCTCCTGATTTCTCATCCAGCCATTCTCAACTCATAAATATGCCACGATTCTGCTCAGTGGGTGAAAAAGAAAACCAGAGAAGTTGTTCCCTGCATCCCTGCCAGTAATGTGTGAAGGCGCTGAGGGAGAAGACTGATTCTGCTTCAACTCGATGTTGAACTGTGTGTGGTTTGGTATCCGAGAGAGAGAGAGAGAGGGAGAGAGAGAGAGAGAGAGGGGGAAGGAATCAAACGCTCCAAGCCAGCATGGATTCATTCACTTAACTGGCAATTCATCAGCTGAGTGAGACGAGTGTCCGGTGTTACCATGGAGTTGAATTGCTGGAGCTGCAGCATTCAGCATCGTTGTGTGTCTAAGAGAAAAAGAGAGAGAGAGAGAAAGAGAGGAGAAAAAATCTGTTGGCTACCCGGTTTGCCGTAAATTCAGATTGGACCACAAAAAGTATGTGCGAGTGTGAGCGCGTCTTTGGAGATGGAGCCAAGGTCTTTCTCCGCCTGTTGGAAGAGAAAGGTAATAAAGATAAAAGAGAACGACAGCTGATGATCTTTGAAGGGTGTGCCAAGGCAAAGGCAAAGGCGAAGCATTCGTGTGTGTCTGGGTCTGCGTCTGGGCACGCGTGTGTGTGTGTGTGTGTGTGTCTTTACTCTCCATAAATCCAAGGAGCGGACAGAATACACCTTGCGTAGCGAGATCACGCCTCCTCGGGTCGGGCTGCAGGTTCGCAGCATCCCGCCACCTCTCGTCGTAAAGCCTGGCACGCTCACAAATGGCGATGATGATGTCATCACCCAGCGTCGTTTGCGCCCCTCGTCTGCGTCTCAGATGCAGGCAGACGACGTGCGGCCGTCCAGGCTCCAGCAGCATCACAGTTTCCAGAAAAGCGAGCCAGCCGTGCTCCATCGTCTCCGCTCTGGGAATAGGAGTGCATTAGCGAGCCTTGTTATGAGAAAACGACACACAGCATCCGTGGCTGCTACCGCCGCAGCTGCCACGACACGACTTATCAATCCCACGATAAAGTGGAGATATCGAATTTTCCCCTTCTGGTGCTCCAGAGGCCTTCCATCGAGAACGACTCTACATCTGTTTGTTCAGCTGAGTTACGGCCGTTAGAATCCCCCCCCACTTCCAATTATTTGAGATCTCGACAAGGTAGAAATTGTTTTGAGATAACCCTACCCCATAACTTTTTATTTTAAGTCTTCAACTGGACACTTTAATCTTAAATCGAGCACTTCACGTCAAGTGAAATTATCCTGCTGCGTGGACAGATGTTGACAGATTATTTCGAGGAGCTTTTCTCCTCAGATTTTGTGTTTTTTTCCAGTTCTTAGACAGCCCCCCTTTTGGCTTGTAGTTTGAGGTCACTGGTGGCTCCTCCAGGTCAGAGCCTGGAAGGTCTCGCTACCTTTGCTCCTTGCCGGAGGATTTCAAGGTGACGCGGGAGTTAAATTGAACAAATAATCCGGATTGAATCGAGGAAGACAGATCCAGACAGTAAAATAAAGATACTCGCATATTTGTCTGGAGCCCTCTGCCAGCATATGTGTTTCAGCTGTTCTCTGCCTCTCTTAGCATCCAGCCAGGAATGAGAGCTGTCTCGGTCGGGATGAGGCCGGACCTCGGAGCAGACGGCCGTAGCTTTCTGTCAGACTGCGGCTGGACTGACACTTTCCAGGCTCCCGACGCTCCTCTCCACGTCTCCGTGAAAAGAGGAGCGAGAGGAGCTTCGACACTGTGTTTTTCTGATCTCAGAGTGGCTCTGTTTACTGTACACTGACCTCGCCCGTTCCCAGTTCTCCATGGATGAAACAGTGCAGTCTTTTGGGGAGGAGTTCTGGGGGAAAAAAAAGAGCCGGTTTGTGCTTCTGAATAGGTTTTAACAGGAGTGAGCGTCGCCCCGGGCCGAGACAAGGGGACGGCGATTTCCAGTCTGACATTAAAGAGCTCAAAGGAGCTTTCTGTGACTCGTTCTCATATGTTGGGCTACTTTTTAAGAGCCTTGATGTGTGAAATCGCCGGAGTTTCCGTTGAGAATGATGGATCATGCAGAAAGTTGGAGGTGACAGGAAGTTCTTCTTAACTTCACGCCCCGTGGCCTCCAAACCTTCCCTGGGGGCAGCTCATGTTATCATTTTAACTTTTACCTCTTTCTCTCTCTCACACACACACACACACATTCATATCAAGGCTGAGCTCTGAACTATATCCAAACTTAGATGTGTTTTGTCACATAACCTCAGCTTTGAGGTAGCAAATTTGCTGCTTCAGAAACAGTTGAGAGGAAACGATGGCTACTTTTATTCAGCCAAAGCAATAACTTGGGCCGGGTTGTGCCCTTAGGTGTTACTAGCAAGGCTTTTGGTTTCTGAAAGCATCCTCGTCTCCATGGAGACGGGGAGAACGCAATGTTTATCCGACGGCAACATTTACGGGCGAAATTGCTGAAACTTTTGTCGCGTTTTTGGCTGCGAACCTCGTCTTCGTCTCCACGGAGACGGGAAAAAAATAATGTTCACGTAACAACTTTTTCAGGTGAAAAAGTGACGTTTTGTCTGTTTGTCAACGATGTCTCAAAGAATACACAGCATAGAGTATGGAAACGGGCTCCAGAGTGTACGGATTTGGAAAACGGCCTCATCTCCGTCTCCATGGAGACGGGAAAACGCAGCATATTGAGGCATTAGCACTAAGGTCTAAGTTGCCATGCGCAGTGAAGTGTTTCTACTAGAGCTGCAACTAGCGATTACTCTGCCGAGTATTTTCTAGTCTGTCTAGTTCTAGGGCTTTCTCAGTCTGTTGGCTGTTTGCTTTCTAAAATGTCAAAAATGTTGAAAAAGTCCCAGTTTTGTCCACAGCTCAAAAAAAGGTCACGTTGCACTCAAAAATGTTTCAGGCTCAAATTGACGAATCGATTATGAAAACTGCTGTTTTCGATCGCTGGTCAGTTAATCAGTCAAGCTGTTGGAGATCGTACATGGGAACTGATTGGAAACAGCAGTTGAAAAACGTTAATGACGCCTAATAACGCTTCGCTTGCCTGCTAAGGCAAATCTAATCGCGAGCAGCTTCGAGATCAATGAAAGAGAAAGAGGCTTCACTTCTTGGCCTTGGGAAGTTTGAGAAAAGACAAAAGACAACATTATCGTGTCGACGTGCCTGGAATGTGCGAAATCTGTTCAGTGGACTTTCCCTCTTCACCTCTCTTGTTTTTTGTTAATGCTCTGGTCCTAGTGAGAAACCAAAAAAAAAAAAAAGAGAGAGAGAGAGAAAAAGATAGCTTCCTCAGAAGCACTCAAAGTTGACTCACTTCCTCCTTTTGCTTTCTCTCTCTCACTCTCCCTCTCTCTTTGTCTGTGTGTGTGTGTGTGTGTGTGTGTGTGTGTGTGTGTGTGTGTGTGTGTCTCAGGTTTGTGGTGCTCCTCCTCAGAGTTTCCTGCTGTTACATGGTGACACAGAGCTAAAGGCAAGAGGTAAGGTGGATTTTAGTCTTCTTTGCTTTTTTTTTTTTTCTTAAATCTTCCGCGAAGCTCGTGGTTAAACTGCGTGACGTCACGGCGGTTTAGATTTCTTGCGAGGAGATAAAAAAAAAAAGAGAGAGAGAAAGAGAGAGAGACAACAAAATAAAAAGGGGGGGGGGGAGGAAGAGAATTTCACTTTTCTTCACACTTGCCCATGGCAGGGCGTGTGGATGCTGCTGCTCGGCTCGGTTCAGTCGGCGAGAGGGAAACAGCTGTTAGAGAGAGAGAGCGTCTCGCTCCGAGTTCGGACGCAGTTAAAGAGACAGAGCAGCTCAGATCGACTCCCTCGACGCCTTCAAATCAGCCCGAGAAACGGAGCCGCGGCACCCAGCATGCATTGTGTTCGTCTGGGAGGATTGTACAGACGCACGGTCCCGTCACACAGAGATGGCACAGAAGGTTTCCTGCTCTTCCTGTTTGGTTCCTCCTCCAATCAGCTGATAGGGTGGACGCTGTCGCCGCTGATGCCCTGGCAGATAAAGAGCACTCCCTGCCTGTTCGCCCTCTTCGTACGCCGTCGTCTGAAACCAGCCCGGGCCGAGCCGAGACGGCACGGTTAGCGGCGTGATCGTTGTCTGCTCTGAGGCAGAACATCATGCATCGTCAGCTGAATGTAGGGAATTGATGCGATGGAGAAATCATGCACGACTTGTGTGAAATGCCCACAACAAGTCATGTTCACGAGCGAGAAGAACCTGGGTCAGACTCCAGAGAACCAGTTGAGAACCATTTCAGAACCAGTTGCTCTTGCAATGCTCGAGAGACGTATTTTACAGAGTAGGTTTCTTATGTCGCCACAGATCCAGGACATCAAAATGTACATTTACCCTCGGCCGAATGTCGCCATCCCGACCTCTCTCTTTTTCTGTTCCCTATAGTCTTTCTTAAACTCTTTTAGTTGCTGTTTCGTCATGTCTGAAGGCAAAAGCAAGGGGAAAAAAAAACGGCAGACTTGCTGATTTGCTTGGTCTAGATAGCTTGACCTGTGGCATAGTTGCTACAGGACTTTCTCCTGGCCCAGCAAAGAAGTGCTGCTACTTTTTGAGACGGTGGAAACAGAAAGAACAGTTCCTAACTTTGCGCTTCCCAGAAACTAGCACGGGAACTACCAACAGATATGGAGTTTGCATGTTCTCCCTGGGTCTGCGTGGGTTTTCTACTGGGCTTTCTTGTTTTCTCCCACAAGCTCAATGAATTCCCCCAAGGTGTGAGAATAGGAGTGAATAATGTGTGTGTGCGTGTGTGTGTGTGTGTGTGTTGTGGTGGACTAGCAGCCTTTAAGCCTAAATGCACCAGGTTACGTTCCTGCAGACCCCGCGCAGCACGCCAGCACAAAGCAGGCTGAGGAAATACAGACGGACGTTCTATTCATAATTGTGGCGCATAACACTGTTACAGTCTGCTAATCTGCTTCTGTTTGTGTTTAATTGGATCAGCACACACAAATTTCATTCAGTCGTGACTGTTACAACTCCCCTGAAATCATCTGCCAAGTGCAATTATTGCAATTTTCAGCACCGTGCGGCCCACTGAAGCTCCTCTGTCAGTGTTTTTCTTTTTTGGGATCGGATCGCGTACGAGGAAGACTCGGCCCTGGAACGAGCTGGAAGGTCGAGTGTCAGGGGGTCAAGACGATACGAGGGCAGGAGCATTAGCGGAGGCTGACGGGATTAGCGTCCACCGACACAAACGTGCTGATCTCATTCCTCCTGGACACGCACGAGCGTGGGCGGAGATAAACAAACACACTCGAGACCCGAGCAGGCGTCGCCTGGTGATCGGATCAGAGGAGCATGTTTGTGGCAGATTGTTTTTTTGGGTTAAATTGATTTATTATTGAGCAGGCTTGTGGCGTCATTAGATGGAAGAATGAAGGCCGTTTGCACAAGTCATGGGATTCACTTAATTTCTTCTCTTTTTTTTTCTTTCTCTGCCTGTTGCGCAACACCCATGGCAAAAAAAACCCCCCAAAAAAACCAAAAACGAACCCAAATCGGCATTAAGTTCCGATCTATTTTTAAGCCCGATGTTACGGGTTTTAAACAAGGACAAATAGAGAAAGAATGGAAAGGGAAAGAGAAAGACATGGAAACGCCTCGTGGCTGTTTGTAGTTGCTGTAAAACGAGATGTTTTATTAAGGAAATGAGCCGGAGAGAGATAAGGGAAAAAAAAAAAAAATGAAAAAAGCAACAGAGTCCCAGCATGTGATGCTGAGCGTTGCTCTGTTTGTGTCAATTCAACACACAAAGGTACGTAAACCATGCACATGGCGTCAGGCAGAACCACGGACACCACAAAACTTACCAAAACCCATGCACACACACACGCACACACACACGCACACACACACAGAGTCGTGCTTTCGTCACTTTCTTTGTTTGTGAAGTAAACTCGCGTTGATTTCTCACCCCGAGCCTCGGCTTCGTTTCTCATCTAAGCCACGCCCCAGATCCTAAAGCAAACACACACAAGTGACTCGTCCCCGTAGGGAAGGTGAGATCCCACAGTGCGGCAGCGTCAACTGATTTATGTCCCCACAACAGGAGCAATACGCGCTCTACGCACACACACGCACACACACATGCACACATGCACACCGCAAACTTCCCGCGTACTCATATCGCTCGGTCTTTTACTGACAGTGACTGTGCCACTTTTGAGAAGGAGGGTGAGTGGGTGTGTTGACTGGAAACGAGCAGCATTGACCAAAACGCGAAAAACGTCTCCCAGTCAGAGAACCTGTGACTCCCAGTGCAGCTGTGGACCAGAAACTGAACCGGGTTCAGCTGTTATGGTTTCTGGGGGGGGTAGGAGGGGGGGGTAGACACAACCAGGCCAGGGTTTCGTTTCACAAAGGTCTGAAAGGTTAGGTGGGGAGTACATCAGGGTGTGTTGTTTGAACCACATTTCTTCTTTTTTTCTGTCTTCAATTCCTTTAGAATTTCCGCTTATTTATTTAATTATTTGTAGCTTTAACCATTTACGTGCATATGTAGCTTAAGAAAGGCAAAATCCATCAAAAACAGTACAACCAGAACAACCAGAAGGTGTTGTCTCTAAAGTCCTATTTGACTATCAGATTAATGAGTTGTGAAGAATACCACCAGCAGTTGCACAATGAATGGAGATGAGCAGGATTTGCACTTTTTCCACTTCTTTGGAAATGAGGAAAAGTCCCTCGAGACATTTTTCTTATTTAACCTTTGTTTAGACCAGGTTAAGACCCTCTAAGATCGAGAGCTCATTTACAAGAACTACCCGACCTAAGAGGTCAGCAGCACACTTCATAACACAGGTTCAACTGTACAATGGTTTCTCCACTGTTTCTTAAGACAGTCAAATACACTTCTAGCTCAGATTAAACATGAAACAAGTGTCTTAACTTCATATTACTAACAAGTTTGTGGCGATTACTCAACTCTTCGGACAGCTCCTCCGCCTCGTTGCATCAGTTCAGCAGGTGGAGAAGAGAAGCCACCCTTGTTTTTCAGGGAGGGGTCGGTTTGCATACCAAGTCATCCGAAACTGAAACTTTGATTGTAACCTCATGTTTGTGACCTGAAACTCTCTTCCCCTGCCCACCAATGAATAACACCACCCTTGTTTTTTTGTTGTTTTTTTGTTCTGTTTGTTTGTTTGTCAGCAGGGTGTTGAAGATGGCAGTGTGGATCCAGGCCCAGCAGCTCCAGGGAGATGCTCTGCACCAGATGCAGTCGTTGTACGGTCAGCACTTCCCCATCGAGGTGCGACATTACCTGTCCCAGTGGATCGAGGGCCAGCTCTGGTGAGGAGACTGAAACACTCTCCACGAATGCTCTGTATCTGTGTCATACAATTACAGTTACATTTACAGGTCTCAGTTAAAAAATCTGCTGCTGCCAGAGTCCTGACCAGCAGCAGGAACATGGACCATATCACACTGGTCCTTAAATCCCTGGCACTGGCTTTCTGTGTGTCAAAGGATCAAGTTTATAATCCTGTTAGCGGTCTACAAGTCACTGAGTGGTCTTGGGCCTAAATATATGTCAGAGGTGCTGATTGGGTGTGAAGCATCCAGTCCTCTCAGGAGGTCAGGTACAGGTCTATATGAAGCATCTAGACCTCTCAGGTGGTCGGGTACAGGTCTATATGAAGCATCTAGACCTCTCAGGTGGTCAGAGACAGGTTTATATGAAGCATCTAGACCTCTCAGGTGGTCAGAGACAGGTCTATATGAAGCATCCAGTCCTCTCAGGAGGTCAGGTACAGGTCTATATGAAGCATCTAGACCTCTCAGGTGGTCAGAGACAGGTCTATATGAAGCATCTAGACCTCTCAGGTGGTCAGAGACAGGTCTATATGAAGCATCCAGTCCTCTCAGGAGGTCAGGTACAGGTCTATATGAAGCATCCAGTCCTCTCAGGAGGTCAGGTACAGGTCTATATGAAGCATCCAGTCCTCTCAGGTGGTCAGAGACAGGTCTATATGAAGCATCTAGTCCTCTCAGGTGCTCAGGTATAGGTCTACTCAGTGCCCCCCAGGGTCAGAACCAAGCAGGGTGAAGCTGCATTTAGCTTCTATGATCCTCTGTGGTGTGCACAAACAGTCGGCTCATTGAAATCAGGCCTGAAAACATTACCGTTTACTGCAGCTTTCCTATCGTCTCAATTTCATTCACTTCTACTTTGCGATTTGTTGTTTTAGATGTGCTTCTTTGTCGACTTGTTTCAAAGGTTTCTACTGTTTCTCTGCAAAGTGCTGTGAATGGCCTTGTGTGTGTCCTTGCATTGTTAGGCTGCAGAAAATAAACAAATTCCTTTATCACTAGAAAATGAGTTGTTGTTACAGAGGTCTGTGTTCTCATGTGTCTTGCATGCATGTGTGTGTGTTGTTACAGGGATGCCATAGACCTGGAGAATCCACAGGAGGAGTTCAAGGCCAAACGCCTGCTGGACAGTCTGATCCAGGAGCTGCAGAACAAGGCCGAGCACCAGGTGGGAGAAGACGGCTTCTTACTCAAAATCAAACTGGGACACTACGCCAGCCAGCTCAAGGTGAGTGGACCCACTACATTACAACAAGTACAGCTTCATTGTCGGTACAGCCTAGAAATGGGTGACAAAAGATGAGATCATTTATACAGGCACAAGAGCAGCTGTCTTGTTCTGCAAAGTTAAGGAATGTCGAATAATGATTCTGGACTCGATCTCAGAACATGACATGGGGGGTGGGGATGTGTGTATGGGGGGGTGGGGTCACATGACCAGGTCACATCAGATGCGATGGCATGATGTGTGGTGTGTGTGGACAGAGAGGAAGAGGCCGAACATGTTCTAATCTAATCTAATTTTAAAAAAAATCTAATAAAACCATGGAAACGCAAAATGTTTTGAACCGTCCATCCATCCGTCCGTCCGTCCCCCTCAAAGATGAGATCTTACAAAAAAAAAAAGAGTTTAGACGGTTACGGCTCATACCCAAAACACACCTGCCAGGAGGCAAACTGTGCTTCCGTCCTTGAGTAATTTCGCGTGGGTCACGTTGTCAAAGAGACGTCATGTAAAACCACAACGAAACACGAAATCGCCCGAATCCCCTGTGACTCCTATGTGACAGAAGCCTTGTTTACACTCTCACTCTCACACTCGCACACGCTCTGGTCCTGAGCTGCTTAGGGAAGACGTGAAGACGACAGGCGAGCTGTTTGCAGGAACAACAAACATCGCCGCGGTTCTCAGAAGCGCCGCGCCGCTGCCCCGAATGTTTTAAGAACAGGTTGTGTCCGTCCGCCAGGAAAACAAGAGGGACGGCCCGGGCGAAGGGGGCCTTGGTAGCCGGCCAGTGCTGCTATTTATGACCGCGCTCCCCCGCTCACAGATCCGTTCGTCTGTTTGTTTTCTCCCCTCCCTGAAACCAGGCAGAAGAAGAAGAAAACTGGAAAAAAAACAAAACAAAACAGTGGCGCTGTGCTGTGCGGAATCGCTGACCGCGCTCCCGGACTTCCTACCACTTTCCCCCTTCTGCAGCTGCAGCAAATCGCTCGTTTGTGTTCGTCGGTCGATTTGTTGATTGTTTTTCCTGATGTGAGTCAGTCGGTCGCTCGGTCCGAACAAAATGGATAAGAAGTTGTGAAAAATGTCGTTTGGTGCGCTTGGCGAAGTCCTCGAATACCTCGGATGCCTCGGATTAAGAGACTGTAACGTCGGCGTTATTCGGTTTCTTGTCATAAGCTGTTTTATAAGATGTTTAAATGCGCAAAGATTTCTTAATCAGATTAGAAACTTGAGGGACTGAAAAAGTCCCAATCCACTGTTTACATTGGCACAAAACATACTGCTGCTGTACATATTGTTGCTCACTTAGTAAAGTGCCTTGATATAACGTCTGTCCTAATCAGCCTGTTATTCTGAATATTTGTGTCCATCTAAGTAAATATATAATATCTGTAGACACCTCAGAAATGAGAAAATACTCAGTTCTAAAGCTGGTAGAGAGTTGTCAGTAAGCTGATCAATACTTTTGCCCTTATTTCTTAAAAAAAAAAACCTCAAAATTATGTTTAATGCTGAAATGTAGAGCTACATACATAGCTGTAGGTCATTTGTTCTAGACAGTTGTTTTCCATTGTATCTTTTATTTTGGAAGCAAATTTGCATATTGTTACTACTTATCTTTTTATAGAGCTGCAACAAATGATTATTTTTGTAGTCATTTATGACAATAATTAGTTACTGATTAGTTGTTCAGTCTGTAAAAATGTCAGAAAAACGTTGAAACACACACCATGTTGATACAGAGGCAGAAACACACCAGAAAGTATCCAAATCGAAGAAGGTGATTTCACTGAATTTTGACCTAATTTCTTGATAAGCACAGACTCAAATCGACTAATTAAAGTAGTCGTCGATTAATGAGTAGTTGCAGCTCTCTCTCATTCACCCGTTTCCTTCCTTTGACTCTCGAATGTTCCCAAATCTTTCGACCGGAACGATTTCCACCTCGCTTTCAAAAATAGCGTCGACGCCACGTGCTTCGCTCCTCGTCTCCTCCTACGGTTGCACCTTTCTTTTTTTTTTTCTTTCTATCACCTCTCGAGGGAGGAGGACACGATGAGGTTGTCGTCAACAGATCCAGGGCGGCGTGTTAAACAGAAAGCGAAACTGCAAAACATTACTCACGAGTAGTAGCAGCGGAAAAAAGAGAAACCGTACAGTGACACATGAACCAGTCGGCCGTGGTGCGTGCGTGCCGATGTGTGTGCGGGCTAATTACTGGCGACCGAGGGATAAAGTGTGCCGTGCCTCGGAGATGGCTCTCATTAGGCCTCTCTAATGGGTCTTAGTGTGTCTGCGGCCGTCGGCTCCACAACTTGAGCCTCTTTTGATAAGGCTAAATTGGAGGGCCCTGCGTGCGGCGGCCGCTCGGCTCGTCAGGGCCTAACGAGCCTAAACGCGGCACATGTGCTCCTTGTCTTCCAGAGCACGTATGACCGCTGTCCTCTGGAGCTGGTCCGATGCATCAAACACATCCTCTACACGGAGCAGAGGCTCGTCCGAGAGGCCACCAACGTGAGTACAAGAAGAAAAAGAACTCACCCCCACACACACACACACACACACACACATGCAGTATTCACACAATAGGACACGCACACACACACACCCACGTAACAGTTTCCTCCACGTTCCCCCCCCGAAGGTCTGAAGATTTCCCCTCGGCGTTATCCAAGCTGTGACTGCAGAGCTAGAGTCATACTCTAGTCATACATCAAAAAAAAAGCTGTGGAAAAATAAACCTCTTATATTTCCGTGCCGTAGGGTGTCAACAAGGACAGAAGGCAACAAAAAAAAAAAAGAAAAGGAAGACGAATATTTCTCGGTTTATTACGGGCAGGGAGTTATAAAACCATAAAGGCAGCGGCGCGTAAAACATGTGACTCTCAGCACTCCTGGGGTGAATTGATTTCCAGTCACAACATGCCTTTTCTATTAGCGGAATGCATATTTGGAGTGATTGAATTTCTCCATGTTTAGCCTGAACCTTTAGGCACCATAGCGCTCTCGTTAAACCTGCCTCCCCGTCTGCCCGAGGGAGATAAGCGAATGCATTTATGTCCTTGTTTTCTTACAGTTTCTTTATTCCTCCAACTCCAATCGTTCACTTGGTCAAAATGGTTAAACCGCACCACGTATATCAAGTCCGACTCGGTCCTCCACCTCTCGTAAACAGTGACAGATAGATATACACGCAGGTCTTCACAGATGACTCTTCCTTCTGCCTCCGCCTATGTCGCTCCACGTGTCGTTTCTGATTGACAGTCGAGCTCCCCGGTGGGCGGGATGATGGACAGCATGTCTCAGAAGTACCAGCAGATCAACCAGGCCTTCGAGGAGCTGCGCCTGCTCACCCAGGACACGGAGAACGACCTGCGCAAGCTGCAGCACAACCAGGAGTACTTCATCATCCAGTACCAGGAGAGCCTCCGCATCCAGGGTGAGGGCCGCGCGTAATTCAAGGTCGCCGTCGGCAACGGCTCCGATCAATTCTTCCAGAGGGCCGTTCGTCATACTGAGGCTGGTTAAAGGGTTATTTATGCACGTTCGGGTCTGCTCGATCGAGCTCTTTCTTCTTATTTCCTCGTTTTTAAACCCTGGGAATTCATCCAAAATATAATGCAGGGGTGCAGATCCAGAACAGGTGAAGCCGGCATGTTCTAGATCTGCCTAGATGTGTCCCTACTACACGAGGGCAGAGATTTTAACCACTCCCTCTATCCCCACCCCCCCCAGCTCAGCTGACCAGCCTGGCCACACTTCCCCCTGCTGACCGACAGCTCCGGGAGCCCGCCCTCCTCAGCAAGAGAGCCACGGTGGAGGCATGGCTGACCCGGGAGGCCAACACACTACAGAAATACAGACTGGTAACAGAAACATGCATGCACACACACACACACATACACACATCAGGAAACCATGTGCATGAACTGTGAAGTGCTCAAAGGAAACCTCAAATGGAAGTAGGTATATGTAGATATTCAGCAAGTATCATATCCTCATTTATTGCATGTAGAAATTTAGAATCGCAGATGAAAAGCGGGCAGATCTGGACAGACACAAAAAGCATCTTCAGAACTTACATTCGATTCATCTGTCACATATTTCCTTGTTCGATCAATCAGTTGTTTTGTCTTTAATCACTTTTCTTCAACTGATTGTTGTAGAGGATAGAAAATACTCAAACTGAAGACGGCGATATCACAGGATTTTGATATCTTGATTAGATCGATTTATTCGATTATTCCAGTTGAAACCAATGATTCTATGCTAACACGAGAGCACAAGGATAAAATAAACCCCAGCTTGGACACTGATCACACTCATGTTGTGTGCAGGACCTGGCGGAGAAGCACCAGAAAACACTGCAGCTGTTGAGGAAGCAGCAGACGATCATTCTGGACGACGAGCTGATCCAGTGGAAGAGACGGCAGCAGCTGGCAGGCAACGGGGGCCCGCCGGAGGGAGGCCTGGACATCCTGCAGTCCTGGTGAGCCTCTGCCCCCCACCTCCCACCGAGATCACAGCCGCCGGGGGTGCAGGGGGGGTGAGGGGGTCCCGAGCAAGTCCCGAACCGAGCAGAACGAGGCGGCGCCGCCTCACAGGCCCTCCGTCCGCTACCGGCTCGGGTCAACCTCAGGAAAAGTTCGCTCAGGCTTCAGTCTGGCACGTCTTGGCTTCTGCAGACAGACGAGCTGTGCTTCCCCGCCTTTCTTGGAGAGGAACGGCCTCCTCGCTGCTCAGTCAGGGATCGGGTTTCATACAGCTGAGGCCGCAACAAAAAGCTTTGTTTTTTGTCCTGGATTATCTGCCGGTTGTTTTCTCTGCTTATTGACGAGTAGTTTGGGCTTTGAAGTGGTGGAAAAATGTCGATCGGTGGTTCACGGAGGCCAAGATGAAGTCCTCAAGTAACTTCTCAAGTCCACACCTCGAAAATATTTCTTTTCTGTTTCCACCTCAAAGAATTGCTTCTGGTTTCCAAAAGACTGGTTCCAGAGTAGCACTTCCAGGAGGAGTGAGACCCCGCTAGATCAAAGGCTGGAGAGTTGGGCTATTGAACCAATGAAAACAACAAGTTCACCATATTTTTTTTCTTTTCTCTTTCTTTTTTTTTGCACAAGAACATAGCACAAAAGTGTCTAGCCTTGAGTCTGAAAACACTGTAAAAGCACTAAATCTGAGATAAAACGTACTCAAAAACCAGTGAAATTGTCTGTCCATGCTGCAAGATAATCTGAGAGACACAAAGTGCTTGATTTAGGATTATAGTGTAAAGATGAACTCTTAAAATAAGATAAATGATGTACTGCTTTTTTTGTCTTGGTTTGAACCAGATCGTTTAGAGTGAGGCTAAAACAGCAGCTAAAGGAAGACTTTATGGCTAAACAAACTAAACAAAGAACAGTGGTGGATTGGATACATGGAGGAGAAATCAATATTTTGATGTCCTGGACTCACAACATGAATATACAACGATGTAATAACAGTGGAAAAGCAACAGGTTCTCAACTAGATCCAAAAAGATCCAAAAAACAGAATATATAGATAGAATATGAGAAGTTATGCAAGCTCTGTCTACTATATGCTTGATTCTGATCCCTGTTTGTTTGTTTCGTGTGTGTGTGTGTGTGTGTGTGTGTGTGTGTGTGTGTGTGTGTGTGTGTGTGTGTGTGTGTGTGTGCGTGCCAGGTGTGAGAAGCTGGCAGAAACTATCTGGCAGAACAGGCAACAGATTCGGAGAGCAGAGCACCTCAGACAACAGCTGCCCATCCCCGGCCCGATCGAAGAGCTCCTCAACGAACTCAACAGTACCATCACAGACATCATCTCCGCACTGGTCACCAGGTGTGTGTGTGTGTGCATGTGCATGTGTGTGTGTGTGTGTGTTTACCTTTGCTTATAACAGCTCATTCGAGGCCATGAATTCAGATGAAAAATCGGGGTACAAATTGTATGCCAGTGCGTGGGCAGGGCCGTATGCGTTGAGTTGACATGCTTTCTCGCTGCTAAATGTCAGCCTTTATGCAATCAGGCCCCACTTACTCAATCCAGATTGCTTTCGTAATCCACACAATGAGAGACGTCACCGGTCCCGGAAATTGAATTACTCTGGCATTTGGTTTATCTGATGAATTAATGAACGACATGAGTGAGGCCTCTGTGCCGAGCCGAGGGAGCCTTGGGAGGACATTCCACGTCGTTTCAAGTCTTCGTATCCACCGAAGGTTATGTTTACATCCTCGCCCCATCCTGTACACAATCGTAACGCTGAATCGGTTGCTTTATTTTCTTAAAATAGAGGAAAAAAGAAGAAAAGAAAGCGCAGCCTAACAAAACCATGTCGGTTTCATAAAGAAATCAGTCGGTAATCACTCCAACCACCAGAAGCTCTCAGTGGAGAGACGCCTGCGTGTCTTCACAGATGATTGATCTGCCGTCCAACAAAAAAGGAAACTCTCTTCTTTTTTCTCTTTTTTGAGGGGGGATTAAATCACTTTTAATGAGCAGTCACGAATACCCTTTAAACATGGAGCGGCAGAGTAGCGGGCGGTGGAATGAGCATCATTTGTCACTTAGGATCGATCAGGAGGCGGGCGAGAGACCCGAGCGCCCATGTTAGAGTATTTAAAGGACACAAAAGCGAGTTTAGTCATGTGAAGTTTTAAGTGCTCGCTCCCGTCTGCGCACGTGAAAGTCGAGCCGAAACAACAGTCCCGACAGACGAGAGAGGAGGGAGGAGAGGGGGCCCCAGTCCAGATACGAGACCTGATCTCAGACGTGGCTCCAGCTCTTCCTAAGGCGAGGACAGAGAGCGGCCAGTGTGCCAGAGATCAAAGGAAAGCGAGGGCACATGCATTATTTTTGGCCCCGAAGGCACATCTGCCAGGGCCCTAACGCAGCCCCCGCAGAGGAAGCCGTCACAGGGCTCTCTGACAGCATCCTCTCCCACTTTCCGAGAAGACGGTCCCCACGGGCGCCTCCGACGCGTCGAGCGGCCGTGTTTCTGTCACTGCGATTTCTGATTGGTCTGCAGACGAGCCCGCGGCCAGGCGGTAATGCACTCCCATCACACAAAGCGCAAACACAGGTTCGACTTCCTCCACAACATCCTCTCCGCGTAGCGATGGGGAAAAATCAGGAAGATGGCACGGAGAGAAAGTCGGCTCCACGTCTGTGTTCACGCTGCAGGCAAAAGCGGCTCAGCTCCTCCTGACCAGGCTCGTGCAAAAATCTGAACTAAATTGAGGATCTTTCCCAAGTTCCAATTCAATTCCATGAATTGAACTGAGGTTGCATACAGGAAGTAGGATTGAAATTCTAGTTGATTTGAATGATGTATTTCAGTCATGCATAATGCTATTTTCCATACATGTGTTTCCCTTCATGTGCACATTATGTTTTAACTCATAAAATAAAAAGCATCACTTCAAAATAAAAGCATCATCTATGGAACAGTAATTTGATGTAATATAACTTTCAATGTATGGAAAGTGGTGGAAAAGTGATTTATATCCCAGAAATAAAAAGGTTACAAATTATTCAAAATGAGAGAATTGTTGCTTAATTTTAGTGTTTGTTAAGGATTTTGACCCAAAACTTGACAAATTCTTCCTGTTACTCGGCTTATAAAGAACTGCTCTGAACTGCAGTGAATGTAACTCCACTTCCTGTCATTCCACTTCCAACAATTCCAGCGATCCCTGCGGGGGGGCGGAGCCAACTCAGTTCATATTGCATTTCTCATTTGTATTCTAATGTGAACAAACCAAGCAAAAAGAAATCACATCCAGGCAAACAAAAAAAATCTGAACTGAGCCTCAAGCCCTGCTGTGTGAACAGAGTCTTAGAGTCATTTCTGACCCTATTGTTTGACTGACGGGTGGTTGTAAATTAGGCAACTTTGAAAGGCTGATGTTCAGAGGTTTGTAGGTCAGTAGAGTCTAACATTTGTTTTTGTGTGTGTGTGTGTGCGTAGCATGTTGAAAGCATCTAAAAAGACCTTTGTGCATTTCCAGTTTCCAGGCCAGCTTTGTAAGGGCTACAATGAACTCGAAAAGAAGAGTGGAAATAAATAGATTTTACGTGAATCCTGGCGGTGCACATGCAGACAAAACGGGCTGTGTTCACCTTGGGTCTTGTGGTTTCTTGTGACCATTATTATACATATCTGATTTATTGAGCTGGTATGTGGCCACTGGAGCATTAAGATCTGCAGATGGAGCCCTGCTGGTTACTCCCAGGTCACGGTGTGAGGCCGAGGCTGGATCGCCCTGCCAGCTGAACTCAGACACACTCGAGTCTCCAGCTTCTGTTAAATCCCTTCAAACTTCTCCTCTTTCCAACACATGTCTTTCGTTTTTATCCCCATTATTTCGATCTTATTCATTTCATTTTATCGTCTTTACTTCCTGCCCCGCTCACGTCTTTTTTTGGCCGCCTTTTTCTCTCTGGTTTTAATTTTATACTGAAGTGTTTTTTAACGTTGTTATGGAAAGTACTCCATAAATAACATCTATTAGTTTATTAGCGATATTCGTGACGTGCGTTTGGTCGCTTTGTCGGAGAGATGCGTGAAGAGAGAAAGGCGAAGAAAAGAGGGAAATAAAGGACGGTAACGTCTCTCTGCACGTTATGTGCACTTGAAAGGTGGAGTGAGTCATTCTGGAGGAAGATTGTTGATGTTTCCATCTCTCCTCCTCCTCCTCCTCCTCCTCCTCCTTCTTCTTCACAATGTGATTATACGTTTGCATGCCAGATTTACTGTCCCACTGGCGCGTCCCCCCTTTCCAACCCCGCCTCCCTCCACCTTCCCTCCCCCCCTCGGCCTGCGGTCACACGTGAGAGGCACCTGTTGCTGATTGGCAGGACCAGTGTCATGCAGCTTTGTCCAACACACACACACACACATATGCACACACATATACACACACATATGCACACACACGCATGCACAGGACATCTTCGCTGCTCTGCAACGACTCAGTCCCCCTCAAACTAAAAGTGGTGTCAAAAGTATCCATGTTTATTTAAGAAGTAAAATAGAAAGAACTATTAAGAAGTTGAAGTATTTACTAGTAGTTTCTAAACTACTTCAAGTAATGAAAGGAACAAAAATGCCATTAAGGACCAAAGCCTAGCCTATAGCGCATTATATATTTATATATGTATATAACCACATATGTGTACTACTGACCAGTAACATGTGTTTCATGGAGCTGAAGATATGATGACCTGTTGCCTATAAGTATTGTAGTGGTGTAAAGCATGTTATCAATAGCCTTTATTGATAAATCGTTCATCAAAGTACACACATACACATGAATCTACTTAACTTCTTCTTCTACATTTATAAATGGAAGGAGTAGAAAGTACAGATAATTGTGTGAAAATGAGAAGGAGTAGAAGTAAAAAGTAGAATTACTCCAGTTAAGTATACATAGATAAGCAAAATTTCTACTTAAGTAAGGTAACCAAGTATTTGTACCTCTGAAAATGAGCAGATAACTTTTCATTCCCTGTGGTTTTGTCTCTCAGTCCTAACTCTCGCCGTCCTGTCTCCGCAGCACCTTCATCATTGAGAAACAGCCTCCGCAGGTGCTGAAAACCCAAACCAAGTTCGCCGCCACCGTACGCCTCTTAGTGGGCGGGAAGCTGAACGTGCACATGAACCCGCCCCAGGTCAAAGCTACCATCATCAGCGAACAGCAAGCCAAGGCCCTGCTGAAGAACGAGAACACCAGGAAGTAAGTCCAGAGTTCACTACGATGCTTCACTTGAAAGCGCTCCATCGTTTTATGCCAATTTAACCACGCCGTTTGAGTTCTGCTTTTTATGTTTTTCTCCCGCTCTGTTTTTCTGTACTAGCACGCTAAGCACTTGCCAAATAAGCTAGCCTTACCGTAAGTCATAGGGCCGAGTTGTTTTTCAAATCGTTTGTTTTTATGCCCATGTAAACCACACAGAGTTGAAATGAGCTGGACAAATGAAGATGCCCTGCCTTGCCATGATGTAAAACTCTATCGAGGGTTGATAGGAATACTTTATGTAGGAATACTTGTGTGTCATTGCCTGAGTGAGTACATTAAATTGTCATTTGATGCATTTTGCATAAGGGTCAATGTGCCGGACTTAGCACAAATGCTAACTTTTAGCTGTAGTCCCAATACAGTCACAAGACAAGACATAGTCAGACAATATCAAGACAAACAAAGCATATACATACTATATATATACATATATATATATAT
Organism: Karalla daura; assembly: GCA_029224185.1. Classification (NCBI taxonomy): domain Eukaryota; kingdom Metazoa; phylum Chordata; class Actinopteri; order Chaetodontiformes; family Leiognathidae; genus Karalla; species Karalla daura. The sequence continues at coordinate 5,517,324 of CM055203.1, read as the reverse complement.
ATATATATATATAACAAAACCTTTTTAAACAATGTTTCACCTTTCTTTAAGTAGCAGTTTGCACAGCAAAGATTTAACACACAATAAAAAGAAAAATATAAAAACTATCAAAAGCTAAACAAAACTGCACACAGAGGAGGAAACTGTCTGGTTTGTCTGCACAGACTTGCATGCATTTGGTTTTTCCTTTGAGTGAATAGCTCAAAATAATTCAGTCATGTGTTTCAGGAAGCTGCACACATCAGTGCTTTCACATTGCAGCAATAACACGCCGCCTCGCTCTTTATTCCTCCTCTTTGTATGGATTTAGTAAGCGTGCATCCTCCAGCACGGACACTGCAATGAGTTCCATTAGAAACGATTAAGACAAATGAGTCCTAATTTTCTGCAGGGATTAGTAGATCCCGGGAGGGAGTGTGGTCTAGCGCGTTTCCAAGAGCTCACCACAGAGACATGGCTGGAACTCGAACTGCGCCTCAGAGGAATCTATAATGTGGATGCAGAATCCACATTTAGCCTGTTCCACAGCCTCCGTCCACATTCCTGCCGACTAATAGGAACCTTCGGAAGACCGTAGATCAGCCAGACAGTTAAATGGGTGAGCAATTCAACAGCTCAGCCATCGTCTGCTGTTTTGCATCTTCCACCACAGAAACAGAGACTTTTAGTGTTTTTTTTCTTCCCCTCATGCTGTTGAAAGCCACCGCGTACAGTAATCGTACAGAAAATGACTACGGACATTGCTTCTTTTTTTGTTTGTTTTTTCATTCTGACTTCCTGCCTTTTTGCCTCGCTCTGTTCGGGGGAACGATGCGGCTCTTCCCACTGCGTCTCAGCAGACGTCACGTCTAATCGACCGCCTTCCTCCGTTGTTTCTGTCTTCCAGCGACAGCAGCGGCGAGATCCTCAACAACAACTGCGTGATGGAGTACCACCAGACCACGGGCACCCTCAGCGCTCACTTCAGGAACATGGTGAGCCCTCACATTACAAAACAAGGACACAGAGATGGATCTGAGGGGGGAGGGTTTCCGTACGTACAGTGTGTAGCCCTCAACAGCTCGATCTATTCAAAGAAGATCTGTAGGTGCGTTTCCATTAGCCCTAGAAATGCACAAAACCTAATAATAGCAATAATACATTCAAATGGTGAAAAACTCAAAACATCACTGGAACATTTTTTTGCTCTCTCGTGAAAGGGATTTTTCCGGACACGTCAATATAAAAGTTTATATAATTATAGTGTGGAATAGAAAAACTTTTGACGTGTTTACATGTTACCAGACGTGACGTAGGGAGGTAACATGACCACTTCAAACAAGCAGGCGCATGATGTGTGTGGACAGAGGACCAGATTGAACTTTTTCTTAATCGAATTAAAATATCCAATAAAACCATGGAAACGGAAAATATTTTGCAAGTCAATCTTCTTCCTCAAAGTGGTCCCACGGGATAGACTTAATGGGAATTACTGTCCGTACAGAACACACCCCTAAATGGAAACACCTGCATGTAGCGTGTTGTACTTTATCACCTTTATTACTTTATTCTTCCTGCTATAGATTAGATAGACATTTCAACTGTAACAATTCTCTGGCTCATGTGTTACAAATGTGGATGTTTCTGGTCATATTTGACATTTTAAAACCATCACTTTGAATGAGCAGACATGGTCATTCAAATTGACCAGAACATGTTGTCAATTCTTCTTTATTACTGCAATATTTGAACCTGCTTGTCTATCTGTGGCAGTTCAGGAAATCTTCAGTGATAACCTGAGAGAGAAACTAAATGCACAGAGAGTAAAACATTTCAGTAAAAGCTGAAATGTCGGCCAACATTTCAGCTTTTTATCGGCTGTGGTGGTTTGGATCGCAGATGCTCCCTCGATCCCACTCGTCTTTCGTGTTCACTTACAAATAAAATATTCCGGGACATGACTGAAAGCCTGTGTGCTGCACGGTGAAAGGGAAGTGTGCATAATCCCGTATCAATCCTGGCAGCTGGAGCAGATCCTCTTTGTGCATCGCACATCTCGTAAGCACCAATCCCCCAAAGATGCTGCATGGATTATTTACACCTCGGTCTTGTATCGTGACTCGGAGTGAATTATACATGCGTGTGCCTCAGGTACGACGTGAAAGCTAACCGCGTGTGCCGCATCCGCCCGGCATTGCTCATTCTCTACACATGTTCTGTCCCGTGTAGTCTCTGAAGAGGATCAAGCGATCGGACAGGCGAGGAGCCGAGTCCGTCACGGAGGAGAAGTTCACCATCCTGTTCGAGTCCCAGTTTAGCGTCGGAGGCAACGAGCTCGTCTTTCAAGTGAAGGTAAAGACGTGCGGGGTGTGGAGAGACGGCACAAAGATCCTGCACATTCACTCTCTCTCTCTGGATGCAGTAATGGAAATCCCTCATTCTGAAGCCTGAGGCGTTAGACATACTATATACAGCAGTATAAGAGTGTATAAGAGCAGTATACAGACTAGTCACCTCTTCTCCTACACACACATGAGTGTACTACCACCCATACTATCCCCATATCCCCCATAATATCTAAAGCTCTTCCTCTTAACAACAGTGTTGTGCAGGGAGTCACACTCTCATTCTGATGCCCTCTCTCTCTGTCTCTTTCTCTCCCTCTCTCTCTATCTCTCTTTCTCCCCCTCTCTCTCTGTCCTCCTCTGAACAGACGCTATCGCTCCCTGTCGTGGTGATAGTTCACGGGAGCCAAGACAATAACGCCACAGCGACGGTGCTGTGGGATAACGCTTTCGCAGAGCCGGTGAGTGAGTGAGTGAGTGAGTGAGTGTTTGTACGACCGTATCCAGCGAGATCCAGATTGAAAACACACAAACACAAGACACACTCAGAACTGTAGCCCTGACTTTACTGTGGAGGTCACAAAGTTGAATTCTCCGTTCTTATTCTAATGGATTTTCATTGACTTGCAAAGAAAATATCAACACACTGAAATATTGCAGTGATTCATATTGCAGTACTATATAAATATTTCAAAGTATTGTATCAATTTTTTACACAACTCCGACAAAGTTCAGCAACTCCACTCCAAGATCTGGCTAGCAAACCAGCTAGCTAGCTAGCTAATGTAGCACAGTCCAGAAACGGCTGCAGTTACAACAGGCTGTCACAGTGAGCTGTTCTTACCCAGATGCTAACCGTATATTGTGTGTCCACTATGACGTGACAGTTTTCCTAATATTAAGTTCTGCATACACAATATTAAAAGTCTTCAGTGTTTCCTGATCACACTACAAAGTATGTGGTTCTTACAAGATAAGAAGATATCAGATACAAGATGTTTTAAGTGTACCCTACATTCTTCATATCGTATTACAAGAAATCGTCTCAAGTGCAATTATCTTGCCGCATGGACAGTCAGTCTCACTTGTTTCCTCTGATTTAGTGTTTTTATCTCGTCATTAGACACCCTTTTTGTTTGCAGTCTGTGTGTGTGTGTGATTGAGTGACCTGCTTCCCGTGTATGTCAAGGGTGAAGTCATAAAGAAGATAAACTTCTGTGAACTGAATGTTGTGTCTGGATGAGTTCATAGAAAAATGTGCACATAAAAAAAGAATACAGCTTCTGTGGAAGTGGCCACGGGTGCCCTTGCCCACGTTCTCACGGTTTGCACATCTTATCCGTTGCTTTCGTCTTTGCCCCGGCGTAAATCCACCGCTCACTCCTCTGGCTGTCTGCAGGGACGGGTGCCTTTCCTCGTGCCGGATAATGTGCTCTGGCCTCAGCTGTGCGAAGCCATCAACATGAAGTACAAGGCGGAGGTGCAGAGCAACCGGGGCCTGTCCGAGGAGAACCTGGTCTTCCTGGCCCAGAAGGCTTTCAGCAGCTCCAGCAACAACCCCGACGACTACCGCAACATGACCATGACCTGGTCGCAGTTCAACAGGGTCGGTATCAGGCTCCCCGACCCTTTAAAAACAGGGCTGGGGTAGTAGTAGATGTCACATGTAGAGCTGCTTTTTGTCAATGGTGGATAAACAAAGCATTGTGTGTCACACATCTACAATTTCAAGACATTTTAGAGCAAGAATGACAACAAGATATTAAAAAGGCTTCAGAAACACTGGAAACATACAGGATCTATATCATACATAGTTTACTGTTATTATAGTTTACTATACAAATTGGTCAATTCCAAAATTGAACATCTTTTAAATAGACTTTTTTTTTCATTTGCATCTATCTATGGCTTTGTGTATTTAGAATATATGAGTGATAGATTGATTAATAGATGTTTTCATGAAGGCATTTACATATTTTAATATGTTTATACTCTCTCAGTTTGATTTGTATGCACAAGATGGCATCCGGAGCGAAAGTTTGTCGTTGTAGCTCGACTCAAATTTAATATATATGAACTTGTCAATAAAATATTAGTAATGCTGCATATCTCGTGGCAATGGAAGTGGGAAAGTCAGAGTGAGAATCATAGATAGTGATTACTAAGACTTACTAATGCACTCACTGTATCTGGCTTCGCCATCATTGCTACAACGTCAAACTTGCACTAGTGATAAGTCATCGTGATCGGGAACTTCCCATGCGCTGTTCTGAGACTGTGTTGAAATCATCAAGAACAGATGATTAATTGTCACACATTTTTTGTCCTTAATGGATTCCATTTCAATGTGTAATGGAAGCCTAAGAAGTGTCAAGGTAGGAATAGAGTGACTCCCATCTACTGCCATCTAGATCATTCTCTTGCTGTTAAGCAAGCAAGCACATGTTGTAACCTAGCTAACAACAAAACTATGCTAAGTGTCACTCTCCTTCCACATTTGTTAATAGTAAGAAGTGTTTTATTATGAACCCAGTGTGTAAAAGCCTAGAAAAGGAGCAGAGAAAAACTGCAAAGACACGAAAACCACAAAAAGTCCTCTCACCTCAATGTCAAGTGTCTGACAAACGACCATGTAGCTACACCCTGGTTCTGAAAATGTCAGTCCTGACACTTTTTTCTTTTTAACAGGGAGCCAGATCAAATGTACACTCTCCCCCAAGTGCTGTAACGCTCTTTCCTCAGTGACCTTCCCAGAGCCGCTATCACCTCTCGTTAGCCTTCATAGGGCCCGTTTGCTCTTAAAAAATGCCCACGGGCGAGTGTCAGTGAGCCAGCTCAGCCACATGCTCGGTCCTCATGCACTGATTTACTACGGTTCTTCATACATACAGAATTTCACGCTCCATTTGCCGTGTCCCCACAGCCCTATTCTGCAGTCGACTGGAGTGAGAACGCCTCATTGGTAGCCAGGTCTGCGTCTTAATGGGTCTGTTTGTCCACACTGTGAAAGGCTCGAGGCCCTTTTTTCTTCTTCTTCTTCTTTCTTTTTTTTTTTCCAGCTGGAAGCAGCCACCCATTGCACACACGCACACACACACACACACACACACACACACACACACACACACACACACACACACACACACACACTCTAGCTATTGCATTAGACAACAGGAACATCAGACCTGGTGTGTACAGTTTGGACTGGATGTATATAAAGGAGCCTCGGCCCAGATAATAAAAACGTGTGTTTTAATTCTTGAGTCCGTTTTAAAAGAAAAATGTTCCTTTTTTGTTGTTGTTGTTCACGTGCAGGAGAGTTTGCCAGGGAGGAACTTCACGTTTTGGCAGTGGTTCGATGGCGTGATGGAGCTGACAAAGAAGCATCTCAAACCGCACTGGAACGACGGGTGAGGAGAGCGCAGACGATTTGTTTTTCCTCCTCCTTTTCATCAGTTTCACGCACATCCAAAGAAAAACAAAAAAAAAAGCGTCGAAATAGAAAAATGAACCCGTCGCCTCTCTTTTTTCACCTGCTGCGCGTTTCGCTCAAAGTAAATGTTTTCCTGTCCCCATTTTGTCAATCGCAAAAAATGAGGCTATTCACTTTCATGATTTTCCCATAGCGACCTGGGGAATCTGGACCCGCTCTCTCCAGCATGCTCACTCAATTCAAATGTCTGTCATTTCTTTTTATATACACGTATATTTCCATCCATCTCCATCTCTATAGAGCCATACTGGGCTTTGTGAACAAGCAGCAGGCTCAGGACATGCTGATGTCCAAACCAAACGGCACTTTCCTCCTGCGCTTTAGCGACTCTGAGATCGGAGGGATTACAATCGCCTGGGTGGCAGAAAATCCTAACAAAGCAGGTACGACTCGTCAATATGTGTGTCTTTTATCCGGCTGTGTCTCTGCGTATCTTCTCTTGCTGTCAGTCAAGGCGATATTTGACTGTTGGAGTCCCACATGCGAGATTGCGTCCCACTTTCAAAATTCAGCATGTATACATCCATCCATCTTCTGAGCTCATATCTTGCTCATATCTGACTCATATCTGATGTTTTTAAAGAGTCTGAACAGTACAAATCAGAGCCAGGCCACTTTCACACGTGGTCTGAGAATCTGAGACAAACCAGGCTCGCCCTCAACGACTTCTACTGTCAGGCCGTCGTTAAAATTTCTTCTTCCATTTGCTGCTTAATCAAATTGTCGGCGGCTCAGATTGCTTCAGACTGCAAAAATGATACACACACACACACACACACACTGACGTGTAGCATCCATGTTTACTTCGGTAAACACACCGTAGATTGTTCACGCTGGAGTCTGATGAGAGTCGGATTGAAATATCAGCAAAAAAAATGCGTAATCGAGCTCTAAGAAATGCTGCGTGAACTTTGCCTTAAAGTCTCCAATCAGTCTAAAAATGCATGTTTTTAGAGTGTGGGAGGAAACCGGAGTAACCGGAGGAAACCCACACGGATGCACACGGAGCAGACCTCCGAACAGGGAGTCGAACCCCGGACTGTCTCTGGGCCGGACGTGTGGCCTCAGACTCCAAAAACTGCATTAATTTGGAAATAAGAGTGACATGAAAACAAACCGCTACCTCACATTAGCTTAGAGATCTGACCCAGCACTTGATTTATTATTTTCTTTAGTCCACTACAATACCAGCAAATTTACTCCCTTACAGCTTTCTTACAGAAACAATTACTTTCGCCCTCCGTCTTCCTTCACGTGGGCTCAGACATCTAAAACCTTTCCTATTTGACTTGGCCGACACCAGTGAGCCAGACAGTTTTATTTTATCGCCTGTCTATAATTTCACGCTGCGAGAGGAGGTCATGTTCCGCCCCCCCCACCCCCCCCGCCCCCCTCCGCCCCCCTCCACCTCCTCTTTTCACACTGCCACAGCCTGACACTGTGTGCCCTGGCTCCTCTGTGCGTTTCCAGGTGAGCGGATGGTCTGGAACCTCATGCCGTACACAACCAAAGACTTCTCCATTCGCTCCCTGGCCGACCGCATCAGCGACCTCAATCACCTCCTGTTCCTCTACCCCGACAGACCCAAAGATGACGTGTTCTCCAAGTACTACACCCCGCCGCTCTGTAAGGAAACCTCCCGCCATTTACTTCCAGAGTTTTTTTTTTCGCTTTTGCAACCTCGTTAGTGATCCGTTTCTCTTTGTGCTCGTTTGTTCCCGAAGCCAAAGCAGTCGACGGTTACGTGAAGCCGCAAATCAAGCAAGTGGTGCCCGAGTAAGTACCTCCTCTCCTGCTCCTCGCCCGCTCCTCCTTCCCCTTCCCCGCCGGCTCTCCCTCTGTGGCAACGTTTAGAGCTAATCACCAAATATTGGACCCTGAATTCAGATCAGCTATTAGTCAGCTGTTACAGTTGGAGGAGGCCAATTAAGGGTGAGTAGGGTTCCTGAGCGAGCTTGTCTTCCGCTCATCATTACAGTTAGGCTTGTTAGTGAGCAGGGCCGACCCCCCCTCCCTCACCCCCCACCCCCACCCTCACCCCCTCCCCGTCTCCGAGGCTGGTTCGCTCGCTGTACAGAGAGTGGCTGTAATGATGCCGCGAGGCCTGGAAAACACGCTGAGGGTAGTTGCTTAGGCAACTGCTCGACGCAGCAGACTCATGGGCTTTTATCTTACATACGTGTTTGTGTGTGTATGTGTGTGTGTGTGTGTGTGTGTGTGTGTGTGTGTGTGTGTGTGCGTGCAGTTTTGCCACAGCCAATCCAGACCCAGCAAGTGGCAACCCGACGTACATGGATCACGGCGCCTCCCCAGCACCTGTCAATCACCCTCACACCTACGGCATATACCCACCTATGTGAGTCCCCGTTCTCTCTAAACACATGAGCTGCTTGAGTATCTGTGTGTATTTGTCTGTGTGTGTGTGTGTGTGTGTGTGTGTGTGTGTGTGTGTGTGTGTGTGTGTGTGTGTGTGAGAGAGAGAGAGAGAGAGAGAGAGAGAGAGAGAGGGGGCCGTGCAAAATGCATTTCTGACAATGACCTAATGTAACGTTCATTTTAGTTCTTGGATCCGAGTTTTAGTTTTTGATAAAAGTTGATAAACAGTAAAACTGTTTGTTTGGTCCAAACAAGGACCCAAAGGCCCTTGTTTGTATATATATAACCTTCATTTTGTGGAAAACATCTTGCCTAAGGTTTGATTAGTTCCTTCACTGTGCTTTGGGAATTCTTTGAACCGCAATGAATTTGGTTTCTTCTCTTTCCATAACAAGTTAGATAAGATAATATAAACCTTTATTACAAGACAATATTATTATATATTTCATTCACTTAAAAAATAAAACATATGAAACTAATAAAAAATGAAAATAGCAAAGACTAAAGAGCATGAAAAGCAGCAGAAAGTGCCCCTCTTTCACATCATGCCTGTGTACAATACACAATACAATTTGTATACAAGAAAAGACGGAAAAGGAAACCAAAGAAGAGCTGAAGTACATCAATGTTGTTATTGATTGTGATTCTACTCTTAAACTGCTCTATATACTTCCCTGTACTGCCATACTGAATAAATGAATGAATGAAGGACATTAGCACAACAAAATTTATATATACTTCCCTCTGAAGCATTAGAGAGGAGAACGGTTGGATACTTTGAGTCGTATTGCAACAATGCTCGTGCAGCCCCGAGAGTGAGCGAGAAGAAGAGCTGTGTTTTTTGGGCCTTTTTTTAAACTTTTTTCTTTTGTTGTGGTCTTGTCCTTCCCGTGCAGAGGCGACTCTATGCTGGACGCGGACGGAGACTTCGACCTGGACGACACCATGGACGTGGCGAGGCACGTGGAGGAGCTGCTGCGGCGGCCTGTAGAGAGCCAGTGGGGCGGCCAGCAGTCCTGACCCCTGACCCCTGACCCCTGTAAAAAACAAAAAAAACCAACAAAAAAACACAAAAAAAGAGAGAAAAAGACAAAAAAATCTGCGACAACACCAAAACAAACCCTGCCTCCAAACTTTTTCGCCGCCCCCACTCACATTGACATTTTTCAAGGTTTAATTCCATTCGTTTCCTTTTTTTTTTTTTTTTTCCAAGATAGCTATAATGTGAAGTGTTAATAATGGTTGTGATCTTTTTTTTTTTTCTTTTCCAGCATGAGAGCATGCATGTCGGTCACTTCTCTTAGTTTTATTTGTGTCCATGAGTGTTTGTAAAACAGACTAGGTATAGTGCAAAAAAAATGAGAAAAAAAACCCTACAATGTTACAGTATTACAGTATAAAAAGAAAAGAGGAGGCAACGTTCCTTCACATCGTGCATGCATTTCCATCCGATTTTGAACCGATCTCAAAAGCTACTGTATGAAGTCATTTTAACAGTTGAATGTTTTTCATTTTGTTATACTATCTTCTTTGTAAATGGGTTATTAGTCTTTTGATAGTGACATTGAACTCGCCCCTTTGACAGAAAGAAAAAAAAAGAAACTAATGGGGGGGTTTTGTTTTGTTTTTGTTTTTGTTTTTTTTTTCATTTTTCGCTCTCGCTCCTAACAACGTTATCCGATCCATTGCTCTGCAGAGTCGGTCTGTTTTTCAAATCAATATACACTAACCTAAAGGCAGAGCCACTCTCTTTATGCTCTCTGCGACTGACAGCACACACACACACACACACACACACACACACACACACACACACACACACACACACGGTACACGCGCGCAAAGTGTACGACGTATTTGTTCTGATTTGTTCACCAGCTGAAAACCCAGGACGTGGGGTGGGGGGGTGGGGGAGGTGGGGGTGCGTGCGCCTCCCCCTCGCTCTCACAGGGCTATTTGTCTTCTGTTTGTACACAGAGATGCAAATGTAAGCATTTACCCAGCGCTGCCTGCTTGTCCTCTTCTCAGGTCCCTCTGTTCCCCCCATCAACGCTACCTCGCATTATTATCTACTGACAGTTGTTGTTCCTATAGGTTCTGTTGTTGTTGTTGTTGTTGTTGTTGTTGATGTTGTTGTTGTTTGCGCATCACACACACACACACACACACACACGTATACATGTACACACACAAACAAACCGGTCGGTGCGTGCATTGCGTTTTGTTCTCGGATTTTTGTGTCAATATGCGCAAAAGAGATCCCTCGCTGGCTGACTCTGTTGTTGGCTGTTTTTATGCTTGAAAACCTCCCTCACCCCCCTCACCCCCCTCGCCCTCCTCACCCCCCTCACCCACCTCGCCTCCCACTCGCCCGACGACGTCTAGAGGCCTGTTGTAGTCACCCGTCCGCTCGCTACGCCTGGATATTTCGCTTCTGGACTTTCCCCTGCCTATCCGTCCACCGTTATGTCTGTCTGTCTGTCTGTCTGTGTAGCTGTCCTCACCAAATCCGGCTCGGCTGGCTTTGCAAAAAAGCGTACGTAGAGATGCACAGATACACTCGTCAGTCTTGTTTTATGATGATGTGCCCCCCCCCCACACACACCTCCACCACCACCTCCACCTCCACCTCCCAGTTTTTTTGCTACACATAACATGTCGAGACGACAACCCCCCCCCGTTCTCTTTCTCTCTGTCTCTGTCTCACACACGAAACGCTGAATAGAAAAGATGTCTGACTAAAAAGCCTTGCACCTCAGGAATGAATCGCTTCGCTTAGCTGATGTATAAGCCAAAAAGAAAAATTATCTATGTACACAGAATATATGAATTTATTTTCTTTATCATAATTCTATTTTATTATTTGTTTCTCTGGCACTCCCCAATCGAATGTAACCCCTCCCCCTTCTTCTTTGCATGAGTCTGTCGAGGAGTCACATGCCGATACGTCGGAGACGGAGCTGAAGTTTCAAGTCGTCCGAACGTCCCAGTTGGGGGGTGGGGGGGTGGGGGGGTAACAAAAAGGACACAGAGCAACTGGAAAATCAATCTGAGAAGAATTGCTTGTACCTCTGTGTTTGTCCGAGAGACGTTCAGTATTAAAGATATTCCCTCGTCTATCTTTTCGTTTCGTCTTCAAGCATTTTTTCGCCCCTTTTCTTTTTGTATCTCGCCGTCTCTCTCCTCCCGTTCTTATGGATTTGGAGCTACGTGGGCAAGTCTTGTGATATTATCCTTCTTCATCATCATTACGCTCAACATTTCGAAGCTTTGTTCCACTGTAGACCGTGTATTTTTTCCGATGATGTAGATGGCGCTGTGTGCTGTTCGATGTATGTACCATGTTTGTGGTTTGGGTTTATCGCTTGGAGGTTCTCCAAGAGAAACAGCTGTTGAGTTGAAAAGAAAAAAAAATAAAGTTTTATAAATAATTTTAACTCAAACTGTGGACGTACCGATGAGTTTGATGTTCCCACAAAATGCGCGGTCAACGCAGTCTCCAGAGACTCAGCTGGATGCAACAGGTGAGCTTACATACCATATGTATGTATGTACATATATGTCACATACATATACCGCATCACATACATAATATACTGCAACACACAAAACAAACTCAAGTCTTGAATGTACTGCGAAACGTACTATTTCCTTGCAGATTTACGGTTGCAGAGAATAACCTTTAAATATATTCCAGATCAAACAATCTCACATTTTCCTGAGAAATCCTTACATACATACATACTTCCATTACTTCCATCAATCCATCCATCCTCCTACCCACTCTATACCTTGACGGTGTTTCAGAGGTCTGCTGGAGCCCATCTCAGGTCACATGCATGCATCATTCATTCATACTCAGACTAAAGGGCAGATTATCAGCCTCCTAAACAACCTAAACTGGTGTGGTTTTGGATTGTGGGGGAAACCTGGAGTAAGAAGAGGCGTCCAAATAAAACCTGGAACTTTCCTGCTGCGAGGCTGGGGAATTCAAATATGCTAAAGCGGTCATCACCTGGTCACTAAACATATTCACTCTCCCTTAACTTGTCTTTAAATCACCTCTTAAAATAATTGAGGAAGAATAATCCGACATAGAGCTCATTCTGACCCCTTTTTGAGGGGGTTTTGGGCTTCTCCAACTCCTTTTTAAGCAGCTTCCAGTGCTTTTACTCCTTCTGAAAGCTCCATTCTGCCCTCTGGTGGAAATCTGATGCGTACCTGTATGTGTGTGTGTGTGTGTGTGTGTGTGTGTGTGTGTGTGTGTGCGTGTGTGCGCGTGTGAGCTGTGGCCTAAATGCCAACTACATGCCCAGCATCATGCCTGGGAGAGGCGATAAGGAAATCATTTTAGCATAGAATTCAATAAAAACGTTACCAATTATTGCTCAAATAATTTTCATTATCAGGTTATGACACAAAAGATTAATTGGCCGCTTCCTTGGCAGAATAGTAATTACGACGGCTGATGGCAGCGTGTGCTGCACCCCATCTTTTCTTTTTTCTTTTTTTTAATTATTGATACATTATATGTGTCAGAGGCTGAAAACGTGCGTGGGACAGAGATTGTAATCCCGTGGAAAGGGCTCCAAGGGGTCAGTGATGGGTTTGTTGCTTGGAAACTAAACCTGGATTCATTACAGGGGCTTTAAAACAGAGGTATAGCTGGAGCACTGTGGTCTGCATCTGAAAGGATAATGGACTCAGGAGGGTTTTCCTGCAGCGGGAGGTCTCGCAGTAATGTCTTTACAGGGTGGATTTAACTGTGTGAAATGAGACTGTACCAGAGCACAGGACTCACAAACACGAATGAAAATAAGAGATACTTGAATGATAGATAAAGATCATTTTACTGTGCTGTGTGCTGTGGTTACTGAGTGCTGGATGCACATTTTGTGTGTATTGTGATATGAATGCTTTTGTGATGCTTTTGCTCCCTGATAGCTGCTTGAAAGGGCCAGTTTCCAGTTTTAAAGATCTTACGGCCTTCATTCCAGTTATTAAGGAAATATCCCTCCATCTATTATCTTACCCGCTTTGTTTCTTAACCCTCCTGTTGTTCTTGGGGTCAAAAATGATGGCCCACCATCTTTCAGCAGCTGGAATAAAGCAATTTCATTTCCTTTTAAATCCCAAATCTGATTAGCAACCTGTCATGCATCAGAAACCGTGTGAATATTTCCCTTTTTACAGTCCAGAGAGACTGTAATTGATTCAGTGGACCATCCACTCGTTTTTATTCCAACTCAGCTGTCACATGCTTTATTATTGTTCATATTATTGTTATTTCATAGGATACAAAAAGAGCCCGAGAGAGTATCTGAATGCACGTTCAATGGGTTTTCTCCACTGTTAAACACTGTTTTGGGTCATTTTGGACCACAATGTGACAGTGTTATCTTCTGGACACATGCCAGAAAGGTTGCCAGATCAGCATTCACTGTCACACCGGACAGCCATTGTGTCACTGTATAAGTTAAATAGCTACATAGCAGGTCTGTCATTGGGGATCAAGTCCAGGAAATCGAAATATGGATCACCGTTTCAACCACTGCTCCTTTCTCTGACCTTACAGGCTTTCTTTACCTCCGGGGCTTTTCTCACATGAGGAGAAAAAAAAAAGGTTGTTTCGCTTGGTTTCAACAACCTGCCCTCCAACCTCTGACGTAACTGGTTCTTACCCCTGGTCCAGTAAAGAGGAAGGAGAGCAACTCGAGTATCAGATCTTCCGGAATGAGTCTGGACTCAGTTCCTTGTTCGTAGAAACAGAAAGGACAGATTCTGGATAGAGCCTAGAGCTAGATCATTTAACTGGGCGGATTTTAGCTTCCCATCCAACACAGAATCTTTTGGTTGTTGAGGCTAAATCCGACTCAATAGTGAGTGATTGTTGTTGGCCTTGTAATAACTAATCGCAGCTCTTCAGCATTTGTTTAAAGGCACGCTGTGGTGTTTGGTTCATTATCCCAGCTTGTTTTAATCAGAGCCACCAGATGTCAGTAAAGTCCAGTGGATCTCTCAAGGAGCTTCTGACTGGGCAGATTTGCAAAGAGTTCACTGTAATGATTTAGACTAAAAGCCGGATTTAATGAAATAATAGCTCTAATATAGCAAAGAGTTGTGAAATAAATGCGATAATTCTTTTAAAGAGTGTGAGTAAAATCCACTCCAACACCCTCATAGCACAGCAAAGACAGCACAGAATTCATCCGGCTTATTTATTATCCAATCTTCTTAGTATCAAGTGGTTTTGTCTGATTTCGAGCCACATTTAATCACTTTTCTGTATTTTAACCATCCACAGATATGCTCCCTTTGGCTCTGTGTCACCAGAGGAGAGCTCACAAAATCAGAAACATCTGTTTAACAACAACACACAATCAATTACAGTTAGTTCATATAATGTAAAAAAAAAAAAAAAGAAAAAGAAAGGGTTCGTATCTCATTAATAATGGACAGGTTTGGATTGTACGTAAAAGCGGTGATTCAAACTATAGGGCTGTTTTCCTACTCAAACCGATGTAAACAAATCTTCAACAGCAACATGAAATATTAATCCGACTCTTTCTGCCAAGAGTTGAGTTGCTGTATTATGCAAAAGATCTGCTCGATCTGAGGGCCGATTCCAGCGTTGTGTCTTTCACATCCGCTGGCGGCGTTGTCTCTCTGGTTAGGTCACAGATTGTGCTAAACAACTGTATCGTGCAAAGCAAAACAAAACAAATCTTCAGTGAGGGGGGTGAAGAAGAACCCAAAAAACACATTTCTAATACTTGGTTTCTGTTCCTGTTGGACTGATGATCTGGGACAGGAAGTGCGGTGGTGAAGCCGAGGACACGCCCGCCGCTCCCCCGGCTGCAAACAGTGGGAACTTCCTCTTGAGGTGAAATCATTCAGACGTACAATTCATGCACTATTTCTGCATCTGTGAGGGGTATTTTTATCTGCCTTGGCAGAAGGGGGGAAAAAGAAAAAACAAGGTTGATGAAGAAGTCAAGAAATTAAAGCACAAGTGAGCCTTGTGTGGAGATAAATCCCCCATCGTTTGACCAGGTGATGCCCCCCTCCTCTTCCTCCTCCTCCTCTCTACCCCCTGCTGCTGCCAGCCAGGATTAGAGGACTTGACCAATAGGCAGCTGTCATCAATACGATGGCCGTTAGAAGCCCATGGGTATGGGCGATAGAGATCCATCGGTCTGAAGCTGACAGCTGCTGCAGCGGGAGGGAGCGGCGCCGTGCTCTGCACAAAGCATGGCTGAACATCCTGCCACAGGAAGCGAGAGCAAACCTCGATGGAAAACAACAAGGCTATTATTTGAGAATAATGCTGCCACTGCGGTGCAGACGCAGCTGACTCTAGACCTCGCTGTGTCTCTCGCTTGCTGTTTTTGTTGAACGGGGGACTGGTTGAATTGTCCTTAAATTTCATTGAATCCCTTCAACATTTGTTCAGTCAGAAATGCCTCGGATGCTGTTTTTTTTTTACACATGCTGTCTGCTTACAATCATATTCAGGTAATCAGATATAATCAGATCTGGCACCCCTGAATGCTTACCTGGCATCACATGGGCTTTAATCATGATTGACTGCCTTGTTAAAGCAAACTCAAACAAACGATCACGTCCCTTACGCTCCTTGCTAAGCAAAGGGGCTTTTGCAACATGTACAGTTTATTCACCAAAAGTACCTCACAGTCGTCTGCTTTGATTTACCTGAAACTATTTTCACAGCAGAATATGTGTCACACATATGTTTAACGTCATATTCTCACATTTTGTTCGTTCCAGCTCCCGTTTAATCTCTTAACCCAACACAGAGAATGTTTTTCTCTCTCACATCACTCCCAATCTAATCATTTATCAGGAGCTGGTGTTTCCACTGAATAATGCAACTCTCTACCGAGCGACTGAACGTACAGTATTTGCAGGTTGATCAATGGGAGTCTTCTGTACACGGGACCGACCCGAGTGGCATCTTGTGGACTCAGGTGACCTCCCTCCTCGATTCCCCCCACGGAGCTGATGTTTGAGTTCTGGAGACTTGTAGTCGGAGGCCGATTCACGTTTAAGTGAGACAGCATGGGCCAGCGCGAGGAGGCTTTTAAAAGCAGAACCTTTGCTAAATTATTTCTGAGACTGCATAATGCATGACCCTGAGAGATCACGAGGGAGAGGACGGGGTGGGGAAGTGAGAGCGAGTGAGGCAGCGAGGAAAAGATGAGGACGGAGGTGGGGGGGGGGGGGTACGAAGTCTTCGCAGCCTCGTCTTCCTCGACATTTACAGCATCCCATAGCCCCATCCACTCCTCACATTCCTCACGCACATTCACAAGTTTCATTCACTTCTCTCTCTCACCTTGAGAATTAGCTACGCTCCAAAGGTATGCTAGCGTGTTACAAAGTGCTTACCATTGATATGATGGAAAGCTTTTAGAGAGGCTGTTTCATAGAAAGAGAAGCACAGGTAAATAAACACCTGAAAGTGGACCTATTGTAGAGTGAAAAAACACTTTTAGCTTGGCTCTCTTGATTTACCAAAGTCTACTCCCGGCCAAAGATACATGGCAGGTCCAAAAACATTTTAAACATGTTGATTATTAAAATGTAGCTAAATAAATGGGTCAGTCCAAGCAAAAAAAACATAAAGATACATAAACATAAAGCTGGTCAGTGTACACTCTGGCTCTTCCTCAATATCTGATGCTGGATGTGTACAAAATCTATACTGTAGCTGTGTCACTCCATTTACTTCCTACTTACTTAGTTTGGGGAAAAGTTGCAAAGCCCTGTTGTATAGCACGTTGTATAGCAAGTCAGAAAAAAATGAATATACTAGGAATTCATGTCTTTGCACATTAGGATCTGAACCATCCATCCAACCATCCATCCAGTCTGAGCAGGGATGCCCAGACCTCCCTCTCCCTGGACACTTCCTCCAGCTCTTCAAGGAGGATCACAAGGCATTCCCAGGCCAACCAGGTGACATAGTCACTCCAGCATGTCCTGGGTCTTCCTCTGGGTCTCCTCCCGGTGGGACATGCCCGGAATACCTCCCGAGGAAGGCATCCAGGGGGCATCCAATACAGACACCTGAGGTCAGCTGGCTCCTCTCGATGTGGAGGAACAGCGGCTCTTCTCCGAGCTCCTCCTGGGTGAGAGAGCTCCTCACCCTATCTCTAAGAGAGTGCCCAACCACCCTGTGGAGAAAACTAATGTCATGTATTCAGGATCTTGTTATTTAGGTCATGACCCAAAGTTCAGGTGAGGGTAGGAGCGTAGATTGACAGGTAGATTGAAAGCTTCGCCTTTTGGCTCAGCTCCTTCTTCACCACGACGGACTGGTACCACGACTGCATTACTCCAGCTGCTGCATCGATCCACCTGTCAATCTCACGTTCCATCCTTCCCTCACTCGCGAACAAGACCCCAGGATACTTCAACTCCTCCACCTGAGGGAGAAAGCCTTTTTCCGGTGGAGAACCATGGTTCCACTGATTCTCATCCCAGCTGCTTCACACTCGTCTACAAACTGCCCCAATGCTCCATAGCTATCTATATCAGTTCAGCCATTCAAGTCCCCCTCTCTCTTCACCACTCATCTCCATATAGTAATGTGCCGTCTGTCTGCAGCTATGCGCCGGAAATAATTCCCCACGTTGTTGTTTTGTGGCGGCGGCGGCGGCTCACATGAAGGACACCGATCTGAATATAGAATGGAAGTCTGTCCACGATGTAGATCCTTTAGCTTTGGCTCTGATTAGTCAGGCCGTATTTGACAATCATGAACAGACGCCGAGCTCTCGCCTTCTGCTGCACATGCCTCCTTTCACATAAATTGGCTGTGATTTGATTTGCCTTCTCAGAGGGTTATAAATGGGGTTGCATTACCCCCAGCTTACTGGCCCAGCACGTCCTGCCTGCGTGATGTGAGCCGGCCTGACGTACGTCAAACGCCGTTGCTTCTCCATGGTTGTAGTTTATTTCAGCCGTGGGCCCTCAGGGGAGCTGTCGGCAGATGTTCACTTTTTTATCTCCCATTTATTTATTTATTTTTTACAGTCTGTGAGACCAGGGGTTACCGGGGCCTGGCTGGACTGACATATACATCGAGGTCCAGCTCCAGCTCTGAACGCAGCTGCAAATGAATGGGAGTAATGTTTTCAGTCCGGCACACCGCTCTTTCCTCCTGCTGATTGTCTTCAAATCAATACCTAAGAAAAGGCGAGGTGGGTGGAGGAGGAACAGCCTTACATCTCTGATGAAGAGAGATGCGCTGAAATTACAGAGGAGTGCCAACGCATGTGTTCTGTATAAGCCATTACTATTCTGCTCAGCATGCGAGGGGCTGAATTGAATTGAAATGTGTTGGGTCCCCGAGACTGACGAACAATGGGCTCCAGCATCACTCTCATTATGTGTCTTGTTGTATGTGGTTGGTTTATGGTTTGCTGCATCTTTGTTTCTTCCTGCCTCCTGTTTTCAGCCTCTTTACTCTTCTGTAAACCCTTCATACAAAATCTCTTCCTTTTTTGCAAAGAGCACTCTCTGTTACCAAAAAGCATGAAAGGCTATTCAAATCACAGGGTTTTTCTCACACACTGACTGCAAAAATCCCCTTTTATATAGAATTGGGCTGATTCAAAACTTTTGAATTGAGGTCTTTTATTAGGAATATGCAGAGTATTCCTGTATAATACAGCGAAAACAGTGGATGTTATGAACTGACAATGAGCTGAAAGAGTGACGAGCTTTGCATATTATTGGATGAAAAACAAAGTTGTATAAATAGCAGCAAATCGTTACACTAATTTATTGAGAATTGCCAGTCTGTGCTTAGATTGAGTAAATGTATGTAGTTAGATTTCACTTCTGACACACTACTGAGGATCCAGAGGGACCACAACAAACTGTATGCGAAGACCACAGATAAGAAAGCAACCTCACACAAAAGAAGGGGGAGACAGGGGAGAGGCAGAGTCTGCATGAGGATGAAGATCCAGATCTAAAGCACGAATGAGGCAACAACGGAATTTGTATGTGTGTGTGTGTATGTGTGTATGTGTGTGTGTGTGTGGAAAGGGGAGACTCTGTGGGACCACAAACACACCGGGGGTGAGAGAGATGCATGGTTTCAGAAAGTTTCTCGTCAGCAGGACAAACACAGTACTTTAAGTACTGGCCCTAATCTAATCTACTGGCTCGGCCGTTATCATCGAGCTGCAGAGCTGCAGCACCAGCAGTTTCAGGCCTGCGATCATGGGCCTGTCTGCCCTGTGCCCCGACTAGCGCCACCTATAGGCGGGGGAAAGCAACAGCTGCTTCAATTCTGACGCATGAAACTTCTTGCTTTTTGTGATCATGTTGCCAGATGGTGTCTATCTCCAGCATACACACATACACACCATTCACTCTCACACTCACACCTAGGGACAATTTCAGAGCCAAATTAACCTAAACATGCATGATCTTTAGTGGGAGGAAACTTGAGTACCAAGAGAAACCTGCAAGCCTGCGAACTTCCTGCTATGATGGACTGTGTCGTTTCAAACCTAGTACTCAAAAACCTATCGAAGTCAAAAAACACCAACGAGCTATCACTGGCATTATACGTTTCAAAGTTGGTGCAAATGTGGCTTAAAGGGCATCCATGATGGGAAGGCTAATGGTCCAATCTCACCCTGTTGTAGCCTACACGTCAAAGCATGCAAATGTGCAAATTGCGTGTTAATGAGTAAAGCTACTGGTTGACTGTGTGACTGGTTATGAATTGGTGAATGTGACTCACGTCTGTGGGGGCGTTTTGAGCAGTCATGAAGACTAGGAAGGCGCTATATAAGAACCATGAATATTGTGTCGTGTGTCTGCAGGAATGCTGTGGCTTTTCGGTTAATGAGCACATCTGGAGGGCAAATGCTCGCACATAAAAAAAAACGAGAGAAAATTGTTTCAAGAATATGCAAACAGCGTGCATTGAAAAAAAAATCAAAATTTCTCGTGATCTTTAAGCAGCGCCCTCTTGTGGAGAGGCTGCGTCCTGAAAGAAGCGATATACCTCACATTTAACGTGATACTGATGCGTCTTTTAGGGAAACTGAGGTGCGTGTGTGGAAATGCTCACGTTGCTCAAGTAGAGGGACTGACTGAGGGTCCAACTTTCTGTCACAGTGTGTGTGTGTGTGAAAGAGAGAGAGAGAGAGAGAGAGAGAGAGAGAGAGAGAGAGACAGAGAGAGGGAGAGAGGAGGGGTAGAAGAGCGAGGGAGAAAGGCTGAAAGAGAGACAGTCGAGAGAAAATGGGAGAGATAGGGAGAAACTGAGCTACAGATACAGAGAGAGAGAGAGAGAGAGAGAGAGAGAGAGAGAGAGAGAGAGAGAGAGAGAGAGAGAGAGAGAGAGAGAGAGAGAGAGAGAGAGAAAGAGAGAGAGAGGCTCAACGGGAGGGGGAGAGAGAGAGACAGAAAGAGAGGGGACACACACACATACACTCACATTCACTCGCACACACACACACAGAGGCTCGCGCTCCGCTGTTTTCAGGCGGTGCAGACTGAAGCAGTACTGTAGTCGCGAGCTCAGTTTCTGCCGCTGCGCGCGGAGCAGATTTTTTTCTCCCCCTCGCCGACTCGGAGGCTGAAGACGCGCGAGCGGAGAGAGAGAGCGAGCGCGAGAGACAGGAGCCTCCTCGGTGTTTGACAGCAGAAGACCCGGACAGAAGCTTTTCAGTCTTTCCTCGTCGGGACGGAGCGTCCGGAGATGGACCCTCCACCCCCGGACTCGGCTCTTTAAGGCACGAAAATGTTCCCTTTTCCTTCCGTGGAGGTCCGGGCTGCGCTGTAACACATCATGGCCGGGGTCCACGCTTCTGATCCCGGGTCGGGACATGTTCTGGACCCTGCCATCGGATCCGCTCCGGCCCAGGGTGCGACCACCGGCACCCGAACGTACCTGGAGGTGTCCTCCGCCGGTACCGGAGCCGCCGGGACCGAGGGAGTTTACACCAATGGTCGGTACCGGGAGCACAGCAGCCCCAGGATCGGGAGGGGCAGCCGGGATAATTCAGCTGAGAGGAGCCAGGGGGCTGGAAACACACCCTGCGGCATCATGAAAGTGAGTTGATGATTGAAAACATCTCCTCGGTGTTCTCAAGGTGACACCTTGAGCCACCTCATTGGTCACAGTACGAGCAGATGTGTCACCTAGGCTCTGATCAGTGCTCTGCCCTGCTCATCTAATGAGAATTAATCTTCGTTTAATTCAGTAACTCGAGAAGTTTTAATACAGGCACACAATGCACCCACTCCGAATTAGACTTCATGTCCCCATCAGGAATTTTACACCCCAACTAGGAGAAGTCATTCTGCCTGATGCACTGACACTGAGCACATGATTATGAAAGTGAAGTTCAGCAGTTTTCAGTTTCATTCATCAAAAATGAAGGCAGCTGGACCTCAGAAGATGCTCGGTCTCTTTTGCAACCCAACAGGACCACAGCCAGATGCGTGATGATCAAGTCACCCAGACTGTGGTTGGCCAACAACAAACCTGCGTTTATTTCAGCAGCTGCAGAAGTTTGATTTCTTTAAGTTGTCGTTAATGGGTGTTGTAAGTCACCCTCAAGGTGCCCTAACCCACACCCATACCACAACCACAACAGTTGAAAGGTTGAAACCTCCTCAAGAACTCAACCAAAGTCCCGTTGCCTTCGTTTTTAGCCCCTAAAGTTCACTTTGTGGTGACACCTTAAGAAGCTGAGACCTAGTCATAAAAGTCTATAGACACGACATGGATGCAGACATGATGTAGTCATGTTGTAGCATCATTTTTCAGCTTATTGAATCAGCGTTATATCCGCCTATCCTGTAATAAGTCATTCATAAAGATAGAACAGGGATTCTCTTTGTAATTGCATTGGGCCTTTGTGTTTGTTCGAGCATATAATTGAATAACCACACCGGTATATGTATGTATGGGTAGAGATTTGCCCATAGTTAAGCCGCACCAAAATGATATAGTAATACATTCTGTACTTGTACGTTTTATTGGTGGAGTAGACTAGTGATGAGCAGTCACCCAGACTGTGATCCTCTCACTCCTCCACTAATCTAACGAGAATTAATCTGCTTTTATTTTAGCAACTTCAGAAGTTTTAATACAGCCCTGCGACGCACGCAAGGGAATCACTCCAAATTGGACTTTATGTCCCCACTTACCACCCAGGGATGTAAGACCCCCCCTCCAACCAATGAGAAATCATTCTGCCTGCTGCACTTAGCTCCTTAAAATTTAACAGAGGAATACTAAAGTGAAGTGGAGCTGCGGCAGGGTTCAGTGTATTAACACTTGGTGATGTAGAGGGAAAGCCAAGCCTGAGCCAGGCTCGTGGAATAATTTACATTACATTACATTTAGTCATTTTGCTTTTATCCAAAGTGACTTACATAGTTTCCAGGACCTACTCTCTCAATGCAGCTCTTTATGAAGTAATGGATACTGTGCTTTCAGAAAGAAAACTTACTTTTAATGCTTTCCCGGTTTTAATTAGTGCCCCTCATTTACTGGAGGTTAATTGACTGGTCTTTCCTACGCCGGTGTAGGCTTCAAAAGCGAGGTCCCCCGTCATCTGATTAATGCAGCGTTAGCCTCGCTTTGTAGCTCCGCTGCACAAGAATGCCTCGATTCAACACCACAGAGAGCGACAGTGGACTTTGTCATGGGGTCCTTTGTGGAGGCTGCGTAGGTGGGACACGCTGGAGACTTGCGTTCTGTCATATCAGACTCTCTTTGCTTAGCAACTGACACCAAACACGGGCTAATTCTTCTCGTCACCTGCAGTATTGGATCCCCCCGGCGGATGCGTCCCCTCTCAGACATCATGTATGTGTCTGTACGAAAAACAAACACTGAAAGCCCGAGTGGAAGTACAGTCATGGCTGTTATCATCCCGAGACATCCCTCTGGTCTCTGCTATGAAAACATTTATTCTTCTTTTCTGTTTTTTTTTTGACAAAAGGGAAAGAAATGTCTTAAAGCTCCAAAAGCCCTGAGTCCCTGCTCTGCCTCCTGCAACAATCAGTCCACCTCTGTGAGGCTCATGAGCAGAACGTGACAGGGAGGCTGGAGGGGATTATGTCATCTCAGTGTGATTGATAACAAACCTTCAAAGGCTGAAACTCTGAATACGGCGTTTGTATGATGTTAGAAAGGGATCCCGCTGTGCTCTGCCAGCACTGTGTGATGAAGAGCGGCAAAGTCTCTCCTCAAATAACCGGGGGCCGCTCTAAAAATGAGTTCGGGGGGGCCGAGGCCGAGCCGATGCGTAGTGTCCGTAATCGAGCCTTGATCTCGCTGCACTGGCCGGGAAATGATCCGGGCGATTATATCTGGACTTAAGAAAGACAGAAAGAAAAAGACAAAAATCAGCATAAGCACGCATTTAAGAGTCTTTAATGACGTGAAATGCTGCTGGATGGAAAGGCCCCAGTCGTGAGCGAATCCATTATGCAATCTCGAGGAGGCATTTCTTTTCATTTCTCTTTCTGGGACCATAGTGAAAATCATGCAAAATCAAAAGTGGATATGAGTCTGACTAACAGCTCCGAGGGAACTCTCCTCTGATAAGCTGTGCACAGCGTGTGGAGTACCCTACTTTCATGTCCAGCTGCACCTCCCCACAACAGCTGTTGGTGTCGTACCCCAGAAAAATTCCTGCAGAAACTAAATAACAACTAAGCTGCTGGAACTTTTACAGCAACTCTCTGCTCACTCTTCTTTTTTTTTTAGGGGGGGTTCAGTCTAGTTGAAGTTCTGGCAACGGTGTCCTTGTCGCTGTCTGATGCTCGTCACATGATGTTCTTGTAGAACAGGTTCTGGGGATTTATGTGTATACTCTGTGCGGAGCTACTGGTTATATGAACGGTTGTCTCATGCTTATTTCTTGCTTGTTTTGCTTGTTCCTCACAGCTGTATAAGTACTGCTAAGCTGTAATACAAACTTTAGGCCCGTTTGCTTTTCTGTAGGGAGTTGGCACGTTCCTCAAGTCTCTGTGTAGGTTGTCCCGCAGAATCGAGAGCAACAACGTCCACGCTTAGGCCAATTGGAGACTCTTACGTTGTTTGGTGTGAGCGTGAGAGTGAAATGGTGCTTCAGACGACCTGTTGAGCGTCTGTTCTCTGGCTTTGGCGTCACAGGACCACTTGCACACCGTTTAGTTCCAGAGCAGGTCGAGAAAACAATTCTCAACGCGAAATCTGTCGAGTACATATACGGAGCACAGAGGTGAAAGACTCCCGTTGTGCACGGCTTTAGATAGCATCTTATTCCATTTGACGCACCCCCCCCCAACACATGTTCTGCAGGTGGGTGCAAGAAGGGTTGAATTTGTCGGAAGATGCGTCAGACATCAAATCTACGAAATGGTTCTCTGTGTTTTTCACAGAGCCCGGGTGGCAAAGTGGGTCAGCCATTCTCAGCCGAGTCTCGGTTCATGTATGGCTCCATCACAGCCACCCACACTTAAGCAGCACTTTGCTGTGTGCTCGGTGCCTGCGTCTTGCATGTGTGTGTGTGTTGAGTGGAGGTTTGAAAGGTGAAGGGGCTGCGGGTCCGTGGGAATAGGGAAGCAAATGAGCAATTACAGCACCGCGTTACCTCGTTAACCGGGCCCTCGACAGGCAAAGCTCACAAAGAGGGGAGTTTGTGTGTCGGTCCCCGGAGCAGGCATCCAACTTTGTCCTCGTGTCGTTTCCTCAGCGGGGTGACAGTGTCATGGTGGAGAGGCTGCAGAGTGGCCGGAGGGTTAGGGGGGGGTGGGGGGTGGAGTTTGTGATGCGGGCTCGTTATGTAATGTTGGACTGTGGACAGCTGCGAGGCCGGCTCCAGTCTGGCCGCTGGGTGCAGGGCGCTGACAACCAGCACAGACCGGGGGGGGGGGGGGGGGGGGGGGGGGGGGGGCGAAGGGGGGGGGGGGGGCAAACGAGATCTGGCAACAAGTTTAGAGACGGGGCTGTTAAATCTCAGAAGAATCTGCCAAGCTTTTATCCTTAATTTCCTTCCTCCTAGCCCCTCCCCCCTCCTTCTGCAGGCCTCCTGCGGAGTCCTTAACCTTAACGGCAGATAAAAGGTCAGACGATTATTTTCAGACGTCTGCGAGGGGAGGGAGGAAAAAAAAAACACAGTTCATGCGTGGGTTGAAACCGATGCGAAATGAGGGAAAGACCCCGGTGACGTAACACAATTAAAGCCTGTTGGGAGCAGAGATCGATAGAGATCACACGGTTATTGGTCTGCCTTGCGTAAGGTCCCCTCTCCACGGCACCTTGGCTCGCTGCCTCCGTGAGTGGCAGGACGTCAATTCATCCTCTCGTTCGCCGCCCGGCGTAATAGATTTGAGCCGGTGTGACCCTCATCAGCTCCCGAGCCGTACGCCAGGCTTAATAAGGGACCGACGGCTCGTACGTACGGTCGTTACCGAGGTGGTCAATCACCCCCCCCCCCCCCCCCCCCCCCCCCCCGGCGAGAGGCAGAACATCCTGCAGGAGCAGGTCGAGTCTTTTCAGGCGATATTTCAAGATGTTTGAAAGATGAGCAATTCAGGGTTTTCTTTAAGGGTCTCCGGGGAGCTTTATTCATTTCTATCAGAGCCGCACAACACTGGGAAATAACTGACATTGGGCCATTTTTCTTGTCTGTGTGCCACATAACCCATCATAAAAATATGAAATTGTCGCCCGAAGGCTTTCGCAATCCGATATTGGAAAAAATTATTCGTGTGCGGGTTTTTGAACGTGGATTACGTAACCTCTGATAAACAATGATCACAATGGCCCTTTCTTAAGAAACAATAGAGGTGGTGGAAGACAGAATACTAACGGCTGAAATGCAGATTATCATTGAAATTAGTAAAATGTCAAGGTGTTGGATAAAAATCAAGGTTTTTCCCGTCATTAGAAGCACATCCACTTCTTCAGTGTTTTGTAAATATTTGTTCATCATTTGTGCATTTGTCAACTGAGATTAGAAATGTGGTGTGCTGAATGTGGTGAATAAGAATACCAAAATAAAAAAGAGATTTAATAGCATCAAAGCAATGCTTAGCGGCTCCGGCTCCGGCTCCGGGGGGCCGAGGCTCACGCTTTACCACACCATATGAACTTTACAGTGTGATGCAATGCCAAGGGTGAAGCTGGCTTAGCCCTCCTCCTCCTCCTTGTTGTGCTTGCAGAAGCAACTTGTGCTTTTGCATCCAACGAGAGAGCGTGACACGTTTGACTTGATTCGCCTGACCCCACATTGCACCGACTGGACGTGGAGATGCTGATGCCGAGACAAAACGTGCTGCAGCCCACGGGCCAAATAAGTCAGTTATCATTTCGTTTTAGAGGGTAAAACGCGTTTTTGGCTTTCAGTAGACTGAAAATTGCTGGGTGCACTTGCCGCATCGAACAAAAAGTGTTTTCAAATAAGCACAGGCACTGAAAGGCTCCTTTCAGTCTCCAGGTCCTCCTCATCCTCCTCCTCCTCCTCCTCCTCCTCCTCCTCCACTCGCAGACCATAGAAGAAGAAAAAAAGCAGTTCAATCCAGTGTTTGACCACCTCTGGCTGTGACAACAGCTGCCACACATCGTACCAGTGACTCAACAAAGCACTCGCACTGTCCCGGAGTTAAAGCTGACCGAGCAGAAAGCAGCACCTCTCACAGCGGCCCAAGGTCGATGGCTGCCCCGTCCTCTGATGCCGCGTCGAGGTTCGTCTCTAAACGAGATGAATATCAGGGCCGCTCAGCAGGTCACGAGTGCCGCTTTATCACAATGGCCCTAGAGTCGTTCCTGGACGACTCTCTCACCGCGACACGGTAGATAATCCCATAAAAGTTATGCCGAATTTGTGGAAATTGAGTTACCGTTGCATAAACAAGACTAATGGGCTCGAAGTTTTGAATTCCGGGCTTTTCCTCCTTATCGGTTCATCTGCATCTCCGCGGGCTCTTCCTGACCTGCCGGGAGCCGTGCATCTGTAATGTGATTTCCTCGTCTCGTAAGAGTTCCTGGGAGTGGTGCGACGTGGAGGCATCCTAGAGGTTTCACCTTTCATCCGGGACATTTCTGCAGCTCAACAATTCCTCGAGACGAGAGCTGCAACAACTCATCCATGAATCAACCATCAATTGACTGAATGATTAGGATGATAATTCCAGCATCTAATTTGATAATCCATTAGTCATTTCAAGCATTAAATGTGAATATTTTCTGGTTTCTTTGTACGGAAAATTGAATGTCCTTGAGGTGAAGACCAAAACAAAAAGATGAAGAGAAAAGTAACACTCTTTGCATCCTCTTATGAACCAAACCAGCTTTAACTGAGAAAGTAATCGATGACATCGATAATAGATAATAAGCTTCAAGATGAACCTGAAAGTTCTTTAAAAGTGTTTGAATTTGATTTAGTGCAAAAAGTTTCACAATTTTTGCATCATTTTATGAAACAATTCAGATTCCTGAATTGGGCAAATGAGAATCTCCACAGACTTTGACCACATCTGTCAGTGCCTCACAAACTGTGGCTTTGCATGTAAGAGAGAGAGTGTTTGTCTTTGTCTTTATCTTTAAGAGGAAAGAAATGCAACCTAAGTCAGACTGCTTCCTAGGTGCGGTTACACTCCTTGTCACCGGCTCTATTCGTTCACTTTTCTGAACACGTTATGAAGATGACGTGGTCCTACTGTCCTCATCCAACAGTGACCTCAGGCTTGCGGCTGGGGTGAAAACCAGCACCTCTTAATCTGAGAATGTGGCTCCCATCTGACAAAAGGGTGGTCTGCCCACTCTGGGTCCCTCCCTCAAAGTGGAGGAGTTCGAGTACCTCGGGGTCTTAGGTGGACCGGGGCAGCTCTAATGGTCCGTGGTGGTGAAGAGAGAAATGAGCCACGAGATGAAGCTGTCCATTTACGCTCCAACCCTCACCTATGGTCATGAGCTGTGGGCGAGATTGCGAGTTACAAGCGGCTGAAATGAGTTTTCTCTGCAGGGTAGCGACCTTAGAGACAGGATGAGGAGCTCAGACATCCGGGAGAGGCTCCAGGTAGAGCCACTGCTCCATCTGGGAGGAGACCCAGCTAGGCAGACCCAGGACTAGCTGCAGAGATCATATCTCTCTGATGGCCTGGGAACGCTTTGGGATCCTCCCCCCCAGAGGAGGTGGTGCAAGTAGCTGGTGGAGAAGAGTGTCTCGACTGCCCCCGCTCAGACTACTGGCCCCCTGCGACCCCGATCCGGATAAGCAGCTGAAGACGAGGCGAGATAACACAGCCATATTTCATTTTTTTGTTACTGAAACTCTTGCATTTCTCCCTCTGGAGATCAATAGATATAACCACACTTTCTCTATGTAAGAATCGTCTCATGATGTCAGTAGTGCAAGCTGTCAGCTCCAAACAGAGATGGTTTGACTTTTTGTGTTTAGCCACAGTCCATTGTATTATCACAAAGCCTCCCGGTGAGAGCAGCGAGTAATTCGCAGTCTTTCCTTTGTGACATTTTCACAAGTTTACTTAAAACCCGTCTGACACCTGGATTGAATCGTAGCTGCGGGGGATCTGTCAGAGCGGAGCAGCGTCTTAGATTTCTGCCTCCCTGATGGATCCCACCGTCATCCCGCCTGCCTCCCGGCTATTGTTTACCTAATGTGAGATTTGGCTGATCCTCCCAGGGACCGAGGACACCTCGCCACAAACAACAACAACAACAACAACAACAACAAGCCCGGGCTGGGGGAGAAAGAAAGAAAAAATCGCTGATTACATTTAGCGGGATCATCTGAGATGATGATGGCAGTGATGATGAGAATCTGAATAAGAGTGCGTCCACGCCTCGCTGCTCGTATCACAAGCTTTATGTAGATTAACAGCTCCGTCCCAAAATGTAATTTCAAGTAATGGATGGAGAGTGCGGCTGCAGATCTGTGAAGTTCCGGTTTTCTCTTTTTAAGGGTTTTAAAGTAATTCCCCCGACTCCGGCAGCAGCAGCAGCAGCCCCGCTCTGAGCGTGCAGATATTTTTGGAAAACAGAGCCGAGCGCCGCGTTGAGACGTGGAGGCAGCAAGAAGATGTGAAGTGGTGATTACAGACGTCTGGGGCTGCTGATTCATCGCTTGCTCTCTTGGCTGCTTTCTCTCAAAGCGGCGATCTGCAAAATACAAACATCCCCAAACCGACCGGGCCTCGAGAAGGCATCGACATAAGGTCAGCCACCCCGCAGAGGAGCGCCGAGCTCAGGAGTCCCAGATCTATCTCTGCGGAGCGCATGCGAGACACAGAGGAGCTGAGATTTATGTATATTTAATGTCTTGTTTGGCCTGATAATTCAGGGTTGTTTTTTCTTTTTCTTTTTTGATAGGCCTACTAAATTTCTTTTGTCGCGTTATCGCTCGGAGCCGCACATCGCTGTCACATCAGAGCCGAGACGAGACGAGGAGCCGAGACGGAGAGAGAGAGAGAGAGAGAGAGAGAGAGAGAGAGAGAGAGAGAGAGAGGATGGGGGATCAAATAGATCAGTGGCAGTCGGAGGTTTCTGTCGGAGACGGGATACGGAGGCTCCCGTATCTTGACTGTTTGATGCTCGGCTTCAAATGCACTTTTACAACAGCGATTTGTCATTAAAACTATCCGGTTGGTGTTTCTGGATGTGCGAAGGCAGCGTGGGACGGGGGTGGGACATAAACCCGTGTGCGGACGTCCTCACCAGGTGGACGGTGGCAGGTGGACAGACAGGTGTCTGATCAGCGCACCTCGACCTACGGATCGTGGGAAGCAGTCGAGATGCTTCAAGGACGCTCTCCCCAACAGAGCTGGGTCCGCTGTAAACAGACCCGAGCTCTGTTCAGTCTGCCTCACACAAAAGCACGAGTCTCAGGGAGTCCTGGTGTGGTTAGTGTGGTTGTCAGTGGTGGGGAAGGGAACGGGCCATCCAGGGAGGGTGGAGTTGTGCATTTTGGGTAGAAAAAGAGAAAAAACAAAAACCCAAAGGCAAACAGTAGAAACAGAGGTAAACAAAAGAAAAGGTTGGAAAATGTTTGGAACCCTCAGGACTGCATAAATTTGGTGTTTGTGCTCCATTGTTTGTCTCTGTGGCGAACAAACGGCTGAAGGGAGTGGATTTCCAATTTTAGATCCGGGTGAGCTGGGTCCTCTTCGTCCTCATGCTTTTCTTTCGTCCCGGTTAGCGCTCGTTTCCAGCAGTACTGTCCCTGTTGTAACTGCAGGATGTTGTTATTGGACTTTCTAAAGTCTAGAGAGAAAATGAACCAAACCAAACAAGTCCTCTGGATTATCATGGTGTGGGAGCCACAAAGACACAGTAGCTTCAATTACTATGAGAAGTTGCACATTTTCCAAGTTGCAACTCAAAATCAAACGTGAAACGATCGTTTTTATTCTTCAATTAAATGAACCAGCGCTAACCACTCAACCACTGTATCTACAGTACATGTTTATGTTTGATAATTAAAGAAAGAGCTCATCAGATGGATAGAAAAACCTCCATTTATGTGGGTAAACTGGTATCCACTGGTGCTGTGAATGCCCCATATAGAGAGGTGGAGGTTGACATTTACATCTCTGAACTCTTTGTTCTCCTGTGGCAACGACTTCAGACTAAGTGCCCTCGCATTTCTTAAAAGGATTTCCCCGGTTTGGCATTCCTGGCTGCACTGTATGCCGTAGACCGATGGACTTCCCATCGTCCGTGTGTCCAGCCGCCCAAAGTTACCTCCTAATCCTTCCGGTCCCTTGATTCTCCTCAGGGATAATGACCTGAGCTGGAGCCTCAGGCTGTGTTCATGTGTGTGGCGCTGGAGACTGGGCTCCCTCTAACGAGGACAATTGATTGAATTGGACCACCACAAGGGCGTGTTTTGGATAACGTCTAATCCTGATGATTCTTACGGGACGTGTGCAACAGTGATGACACGGCCGGCATCTCCAGGCAGAGCCGTCGGGACAGGACATCGATTTGAAGAGGAGACGATGCCACTACGCTATTTAGCGGAGTGCTTTTTAGCTCCCCCGGGACGGCTGTCGTTGTCGTCTCAAGGACATAAGTAAGGATGAGTAATATTCGGGTTGTCCGGGCTTTTCGATGTCTCCCAGGTCGTTCTGGAGCTGGATCGACCCGGGGTCCGACGGATGAGTGGGAGCAATATGTCTGCCAGAGCTGCTCCACCAGACTCTGCTCCGACCTGGTTTTTTATGTTTTATTTTCTAACCGCCTGCAGAACAGACGGCGCTTCCTCTCAATCACATTCTTTCTTTTTTCTCTGCACGCGGTGAGACGGGATGGTGTGTGTGTGTGTGTGTGTGTGTGTGTGTGTGTGTGTGTGTGTGTGTGTGTGTAGTCACGCAGCACACTCACAAGTGTGTGTTGCGTGACTAAGCATGATGAAACGCTTTGCAATCGTCAACACGGCTCACCAAAATAAAAAAAAAAAACAACAGAAAAAAAAAGTTAGCTTGTTCATTTGCGAACGTTGACGTTTGGAGGCGGTTTCGAAATCTCGGTTGTGTCGAGGCGTCGTATCGGTCGGCGGCTTTCAGCCGGGAACAGTTTAAAGATTCAGAGCTTTTCGGGAGAGATGAGAATGATTTTGGGCTCCGGTTGAGTTCTCCCACGGTTCCTGGCACAGCGAGGCGAGCTCTGCAAGCTGCTTTGTCTCAGATTTAAAGGTGCAATTAGACGTCGCAAATGCATTTCTTTGCGCTTTTATGAAATGTCGATATAGAAGTTTAGACATCATCAAACGTGACATCGGGAGGGTCGCATGTCCAGTTCGCTGCAGATAAGATGGCGTGGTGCAGAGCGAGACTGAACTCTTCCTAAACCTAGGTAAAACATCTAATGGATCTCCCTCTTCCTCAAAGTGAAGTCTGGAGGGATGAGATGTCACAAAAATTATGCAATGTCGCTAGAGGACCTTTCTAGAGTTATGGCTCATGTCTCCAATGCCTAAAAGATGCAATTGTGCTTTATGGAAGTTTCATAAATTTTGCTTTTATTTTTGCAAAAAAATGTACTGGAAACACAGCTACTGACTCCCATAGGGTGTTTGCCATTGTGTCGTCAAATAATTGAGTGAAGTTGTGGTTTTCTCAATCAATCGAGGAAACATTCAAGACCCAAAAAAAGCACAAAACTCCGATGTTAGAAGGAGACGTCGGAGGAGCCGGTTCCATTTCTTAACGAGTCCTTTTGCTTTGTAGCTTAATTACAAAGAGCGGAAAGGGATGACAACAGGTACGGTCAATCTGTTGAGTTTGGCCCGCCGCGGGGAGAGCTCTGTCTTCACGTCCACACCATTTCATTCCTCCTCCTCCTCCTCCTCCTCCTCCTCCTCTTCCTCCTCTTCCTCCTCTTCCTCCTCCTGCTGCTGCTGCTGCTGCCCAGGGTGGCGTTATGAAGTTATCACGGCGCCTGGGATCAGACCAGAGAGAGAGAGAGAGAGAGAGAGAGAGAGAGGGGGGAGCGATTAGCTCGATCCCCCTCCTCGTCGCCGGGATATCGGAGGCGACAGCGGCGAATGCGAAATCCTTCTTGGAGAGCGCACGCACGGCGTGGTTTCCCACGGAGACGGGATGGAGTTTCTCACAGAGAGGAGAGAGTCGGTGGCGAGGGGTTAAAGCCCTCTGAGCCGCTTCCTGAGAGAGAACACAGGCGAGATGTGAAAAGAAGAAAGAGAAAAAAAAAAGGTAATGAAAGACGAGGCCGGAGACCGGCAGGAGGAAGGAAGTGATGCAAATCCCACACACCTGATCCAGTGCGTGGGTCTGCAGTAGAACGTGCCAGAGCTGCCCAGATATGGGAGATATTATTAGCCGTTACTGTAAACTCTATCTGAGTCCCACTGTCCTGAACTCGCTCTGACTCCTCAACGTGACGCACGCATGTACCGGGTCTTAAAAATAAACTCAAGTAGCACAGGAATAGACACAGATCATAGATACTATTAGCTGGTACGGTAACTCTATCTACGTTGTCTGAGTCTGACTATTTGGAACTCGCTATGAGTCCTCAACGTGACGCGAGTGTGTTGACCCTTTTCCACCGAAGCAGTTCCAGCGCTGGTTCACGTCATTACATCACAATATATGTCTTTTCAGGTGACCATCCTGTAATTTCTTTAGCTGCTGTTTCACATCACATGCATGTCTTCTGTCTGACAGCGGTTCTTACTTCGGGCCCAGCGAGGAACTGGTGCCACTCAGGAACCTTTGTTCTTTGTCAAAACAGAAAAAAATGGTTCCAAATTTAAGGGACATTTTATAGGATTTCCTCACATTTAGCACTGAAATCGTGTATTGTGTGTTGTACTGGCTTACCCATCAAATCTATAAATGGATGTGTGTGTGTATGTATATATATAAGCAGACATTGGTTATATATTTGTCCCTTTAAGCTTTGGCCCCGGACCAGCAACTGCAACTATCTAAAATGTCTTAAAAATAATGGAAAGTAACTCAAAATATCCAGTTGTAAATTTAACCAAGACAGTCCTATACTTTTGCTCTTTTTTTGGGGGGGGTTGCAATGTGCCTCCGGTGGTTGTTGGGTCATGGGTAGTCGCTTTGTGTTTTCAGGATTTACTGTAACTTCCTCTTTGGAGCGTCTGAAAATAAGCCCCGTCTGGCCCTCGCTCCAGCCGTCTGCGCTCTCTGTCTCTGTCCTGGCCGTGGATGTGGACGTCAGCATCGCCCCTGGTTTCTGTCTGGTCCGGCTTTCCTGTTATTTGGCTTTCTTTCTCTTTTTTCTTCCCCTCTCGCGCTCTGTCTAACCTCACACCGTGTCAAGACCTCGAGTCTTTTAAACATTATATAATTGCGAGTTTGATCTTTTTCTTTTTTTTTTTTCCCACTCGCTCTAAACCCAGAACAAAACGGCACCTTTTCCTAAGACCCGACGTAGTCAAGATGTAGTCCTCGGACCTCTCAGAGGGTGAACGGAGTCGCACCCTGACCTCCCCCCTATAGCGCCACCACCAGCTCAGAAGGCTGTAGAGCGCATTAACAGAGAAGAAGTGAACAGAGAGGCTCTATTGTCGGCACACAGGCACAGAAAACGTATTGTGACGTGTCAGGCCTCGCTCTCGCTCCCAGCCACGTCGCTACTCAGACGTCACTGTGAATTTATGCGGCACGGCGGGGATGCTAATGGACAACATGTGCGTCAAGTGCGCAAAAGAAAGATCTGTTGTCTTCTCAGACGTATTATTGTACTTCTCTTTGCCCGTGTGATTTATAATAGCCACTGGCTCGCCTTTCCAAGAGATTCACAGATGGTGCTGTTGTTTCTCTCTTACCACGGCGCAGATGGCCCAAGACGAGGAAATTGTGTCCTTAAATAACGGGAGCTAATCGCACACTTTGATCGAGGAGCCATTGATTGAGCTGCGAGACGGATCCGCCGTCTACCTGCATTCTTCCACACTCTCGGACAGTCCTCCCGACGTCCTGCTTGTCTTGTAATTACTTTTCAAACCCAGGTTTTGCGCAGATGTTGCGGCGTCTGGCTTCTTTCTTCCTTCCTTCCTTTTTTTTGTTTTTCTGCAATGTTCTGCTGGCCGTGTCTTGTCGCCGCCACTATGTCCTCTCGCCATGGCGCCTGCATATGTGTTGCTCCGGGGGGTGTCTTTTCTGCAGGTTATACAGTGCAAGCCCGGGCATGTCACTCAAACATTCCACCAATGCACTAAAAACAAACACACACACACACACACATTTCTGAGTTCACAGCATCGGTTTCTTCTCCCTCTCGCAGCTTGAACAAAACACATTATTGACAGTTTCTTCTGTGGGGTTTCACTAAATCACCGTAACATTGTGTCCTCGGCTTAGAGGGGCGGAAAAGCTGATGTCTGTGTTCGCCTCCCCGACTGGATGCTTTATGGGTTTGCAATACCATACGGCCTG
Source organism: Karalla daura (assembly GCA_029224185.1). Taxonomy (NCBI): domain Eukaryota; kingdom Metazoa; phylum Chordata; class Actinopteri; order Chaetodontiformes; family Leiognathidae; genus Karalla; species Karalla daura. Next base: position 5,482,182 of record CM055203.1, on the reverse strand, counting down.
TGAGTGGAGCCGGGGAGTGAGAGGGGTTTACACACTGAGTCAGGCCTGAGAGGACACACAGGACCACAATTATTGGTAAATCCTGTTATTCTTCTCCTCTATATACATTTTAACGGATGTATTGTGTGTATTTCAACTGAAGCCTTGAACAAAAAGCTACAAATTGAACTCCAATCTGAATTTTTTCACTCTTCTTCTACCCAGACCACTGGTCATTTGATCCCGGGCCGCACAGAAGGAGTTAAAATGTAAGCAATTATCGCTGCGAAGGTTGTTTTATTCGGAAAAGAAAAATCTTTTATTTTGAAATGAATCCATCTGTGGAAGTGGATGGACCCTGGACGTAGCGCCTCCATGCTACTGAACCACAACAACCTGTGTCCAACAGGTTTAGAGTTACTATTTCATCTTAATAAACAGCCGTAAACGCGGTTTCCATACGACGTACTACGAATGTTCGGGCGTACAGTGACACCAGTTATAGTCACATCCCTCGGACCGGCTACTGTGTGAGTTTGCGATCCCATGCTGAGAGGGTCTAAGCCCGCCTCGGGGGCAGACGGAGCGAGGTACGTGGTCTCATGTGATCCTGTGTCTCCTCTCTCCTCCTCTCTGGTGCCTCAGGTCGGCCTCCTCCGCCTGCTCAGTCACTTCTGTATGTTTGTGTTTTCTCTCAGAGTACACAGTTTGTGCGTGCGAAAGGGCGCCGCGCTCTGCTCCGACTTTTGGAGTCCGGGGATTTCGTTTTATGTGCTCTTAGCATCGCGTGTGTTTGATGGGTCTTGAGGGAGAGAGGGATCTGGACTTTGAGGCGTTTGCAGCGCTTGTTCTGGTTTCCTTTGTCGTCTATGACAGAAGATTAACTTTCACTGAAGAAATGAATCAATTAGAGTCAGGATCAGAGTGCCTTTATACACACATACAGTGAGATTAGAGCTGTTCCCTATACATATACGTATAAAATGATATACAGTATGAACAAAGGTAGGTACAGTGTTTAGATACATGTGTGTGGAATGGAATATTGCACATATAGAAGGTATTTTATTTAGTAAAATATGGCAAAAAGGAGATAAAGGCTGCATCTTTCCCTCATGAATCAGGCATGGACAGCTTTCACAGTTTTTGCGTAATTATATAAACTAATTGATTCATTGAGAAAGTAATCATTTTGCAGTTACGTAATAATAAGTGCGATCCACAGGCTTCCCTGCCCACCTGAAGCCTGTCCGTCGGCTGTTTGTGATATTGGTGAGCCGCTCTGCTGTGGAGACTTCTCTGCAGGCGTCAATAAGGAAAATTATCTCACTATCTATGCAGAGACGAACCGGAAAACGGGTGCAACGTTCACATGGAGGTTGGTTTTCGCTTTGCAGCAAAGCTCTGTGGAAACACGACCACAACCGCCGTCGGTACCAGAGCAGCCGTGCGCTCGATGCGATGTGACAGTTGATTCTGACTAAATCCTGCCTTGGAAAGAATATTATTTTCCACTGCCTCGTGTTTATTTCTGCCTCGGTGGCCGCGGCTGCTGCTGCTGCGGCTCCAGCTGAGCCTCGCAGCGAGGTGCGAGCACCTTCTCCCCCCGCGGCGAGACGAGGAGTGAGTCAGGGAGGGCCTGGATCAAAGTCAAAACAAGAGGTGGAAAGCCTGCATCCTTTCAGAGCTGTGGCATCCCTGTGATCCCCCCCAACACAACCTCGTCCTCCGTGTTTTCGTCTTATCTGGAGCGGACGGCCTTTATTTGTAGTCGGTGCCTTGAGAAAATACGGCACGACTTTTCAAAGATTGTAATTCATCAGAGGGGGAAGAGTTTCTTCCACGTTTCTGTCAATGTTTGGTCGTCATTGAGCTCATAGGCTGAAGCTCTCCTGGGTGGTCCGTTCTGGACTCTGACTTTACTTGGAAAAAGAAAACAGAAAGACAGTCGTCCCCGGGAGATCGAAAATAAACAAGTCAGATGATGGGGATTTAAACTGTCCGTACGACCCCAAAAAAGTTGCTTGTTTTCACTGTCAACATCATTGAGCTTCACGTCAGTTCAGTCAGGTGGAGCAGGGAACATCAGGACTTGAGAAGCAGGATTGAGAAACTGCTGGATGAGTTCTGGTCCCGGTCCTGGTCATTCCTGTGTGGAGTTTGCATGTTTCTTACCCCATTTGTGAATGGTTTTTGCATTGAATTGCAAGATGCATGAAGGTCATGAAGGCATGAAGGTGAGCAGTGTGTGTGCCCTTCGATCGACCGGCGATCTGTCAGGTCTTTGTACCCTTTTGTCCACTGAAGACCTGCGATACCACTGGGTGCAAACTAAGGGACAGGTATGATCATCGACAATGGACGGATGGCACCTGAAAGGAACGGTTCGAGAAGAAGGGTACGAAAAAAAACACGTTTTTAAAACTGCAGCAATAACTGCCTGGAAGCGACTGAAAAGTACACACAATTTGTCGTTAAGAGGGAGGAATCATCAAGAATAACCCTTTATTTATGTATGTATTTGTTTATTATTTAAGTGTGCGCCCTATTAATGCGGTTGCATAATGTCAGATTGCAATTAGCCTGAACAGAGCGGGTCAGTCAGAGTAAGTGGGAACACATTCTCAGCACAGGGTGACCCAGTTGTCAACAGCCTTGTGCGTGTGAGAGGAGCACCGGCCCTTTTTTTAGATGGATGCAGAGGTGCAGAGGAGAGAGAGAGAGAGCGAGAGAGCGAGAGAGAGAGAGAGACACAGACACTGCAGTCCTGCTTCGCTTTCGTGCGCGCTAACGTGCGTGGAGCGCGTACGAGCGGAGCGTGACGATCGAGAGCGTCGTCGTTGTTGTTGTTGCGATTGTTTGGCGATTGTTTCGTGAAAAGGTCAGACGCTCGTTGGACACGGAAGTCGCTTCGGCAATCAGGGAGAATTAAGGTCAACGGTGATTGTCACAGGCTCCGAGCGGCGTGCAGGGGAAAAAGACCAAAGAAATGTAAGAAAATGAATAAATAAAGCTATTAAAGTTTCTATAAAACTGTTTCAGAGTTCAGCATTGATTCCCATTAGAGCCGCGTGAGCGGCTGTTCATTTACGAGGAGGGAGGGGCCGCAATTTGTGGTTTCGAGATGTAGTCCTTAGTCTCTTTTTGTTTTTTGTTTTAAACAGAGGCAGATAATTTCTGACAGATTTTCAGGTGGAGTTAAAGCTCCCCGCACATCCAGAAGTTGTGGCTGAAGGTTAATCCCTTTAGCAGGTCAAAACACTCTGAGGAGAGAGGAGAAATGAAGGACGGTCAGTATTAGAGCTGTCGATTACTTTCTCAATTCATCGATCAATACAATGATATACAGCGATGGAAAAAATGCTGAAAATTGGCCAAGATCAGGGCTTGAAATGTCTTTTTTTCGTCCTCACTTCAAGAACATTAAATTTTCCATCATAGAGACTAAAGAAACCATAAGATATTAACATTTTAGAAGCTGAGATCAGAGAATTTTGGCTTCATTTCTTAAAATCATGCCTCAGTCATGAGCCGATTGATCGATTAGTCGCTGCCGCTCTGGACAGCATCTTTTATAAAATAATTCTGGATTTCGACAAATGTCTAGTTTGAGTCATCAGCCTATTTGCTTTTCTTAGAGTTGAGAAGACTTGAAGCTCAGCAGAACTGCGTGGAAAACTTATCGAAAGCATTTAATCCGCGATCGCAAACCCGGGCTATAAACAACGGCGACCTTACAAATGAAGGACAACATCTGAGGAATACTCTGGAAACCTGTGCAGCAGATGAGGAAGACGTGGAGGTGGGAGGAAGATTTCTCTCCCTCACAGCGCCTGGGCCCCGACATCTTATTGTGTGCTGCTTATTGGGCTCGGCCTGGATGTTAAACGCCCCATGCCGGACCCGCAGCGAGGCACCAGCACACAGATCAATGGCCAGACCTCTCTGCTGATTGCTGCTCTGCAGAGAGGAGAAAAGAAAAGAAAAAGCAAAGAATAGGGGAAAAGAGGAGAGGCAGAGGCAGACAGAGAGGCGTAAAAACAAGGCAGAGAGGTAGAGGAAGTGAGAGGGCACTGTCTGTCTTACAGCTACAGGCCATTAGCACCTTCGGCTGGCAGCATCGGTCACGACTCAGGTGGAAACGCCGGAGTGAGAGATGGAAGGAGAGAGAAAGGGAGGGATAGAGAGAGAGAGAGAGAGAGAGAGCGAAAAGCCATAGATTTTGCATATGCCTCAGTGCAGCCTCCTCCTCAGCTTCCTGTCCTCGTTTAACCTTTGTGCGGTGCAGATTGGTTGAGGTCTGAAACGGAAAAAAAAGAGAGAGAAAAGAAAAGACAAGAAAGGAGCTTTTCAATTTCCAGTTGTTTCCCCGAAAAAAGAAGCAGAAAAATACCAGTTGTGTAAGGACTGGGCGGCCCAGGTTGTTTTTTTTTTTGTTTTTTTGTTTTTTTTGCCTGGAGAGAGTCTCGCAAATGTCTGTGTTTGGCAGTTTGAAAGGCGCCATCTTGAAATGAAGTGTAATAACTGGTTTGACAGACGAAACAAAACAACAGCGTGAGTGTGTGTGTGTGTGTGTGTGTGTGTGTGTGTGTGTGTGTGTGTGTGTGTGTCGGGCAGCTTGAGATTCACAGTCACAGGGACTGTTAGGAGCCACAAGTGTGTGTGTGTGTGTGTGTGTGTGTGTGTGTGTGTGTGTGTGTGTGTGTTTGCTCATTTAACGACACAATGAACTGATCAAAATCTATATTGCTATTCCTCTGTCATGACAGAGGTGAAGCTTGTTTTGTTTCTGAGTCGTGTGAACTAGCGCCGCATCAAACCAAAGTCAACCATTAATCCATAAGTTGGATTAATGACCAAAAAGTGTTATAAAAATATAATAAAATAGGTTACTGCTTGGTTCGTGGAAAAGCCTTTTTTTGGTCCTTACCTCAATGACATACGTTTTTTTTCAGACAACTATAGAAAACAGAAAATATTCACCTTACTGGGGCTCAAAATGGCTGTTCAGGCACATGTTGCCTATAAGAAAAATGGCTATAAAATGGTCAGAAAATACCCTGTGTTGGAGTTCTTTGATCCCTTATTCCAAAAGTCTTTGAACCTGAATTTGCAACATCTGGCATTTAATTATCACCTATGATATGAAAATACAAAAAAGTACAGTATAAGCAGTTAAAAGGAAGTAGTACACAAAATGCCCGTGCCCATAATCATATAATCATCTTATAACTTGTTCATTATAGTCTTTTTTTTTTGTCTAGGTCTTTGGGTTTGCAAAATAAGGTCAGAAGTGCAAAACCATGTGATGATTATAGGTGCAGGATCAGAAGGTGAAGGGTTCTGAAGTTGAGGGAAGATTTCGTAAAATGGCAACAATTGACTTATCTATTATCAGAATAGTTGTTGATTACCTGATTATTGTCTTGCATGAATATTTGGCATCATAGAGTGACTTTTACTTTCTTTCTTTCTTCATTGTAGTTTCATAGTTGAGGCGTCTCCTCTGTTAAATCTCACTTCCCTTATTTTTTTTCCTTCCCCCTTCCTCTCTTCTGGTTCTGGCGTTTTTCATTCAAGTCACACAGCTCTGAAAACACATATTTGGTAGTAAAGTATCCAAACCCCATTTACATAAGGCCCACGGTCTCACCTGACCCCTGGACCGATGAGTTCAGTTTTTCGCTACGGGGGCGGATGTTTTTCGGTCGCCCTCCATCTTCATAATCTCGTCGCGCAGGTTTATTGAGGCGAGGGCAGGAAAATTAAGAAAGCAATTTAGCAGCGGCGGCAGATGATGAAGCTAATGCGTTGACTCAATGAGGACATCACAGAAGAAGAAGAAGAAGAAGAAGAAGAGGAAAAGTGGACCGCAAAGTCCGCAAAGTAGGCCACGCCTGCCCACGGACGGCAAATGGAGCACTCCCCCGTCTCTCTAAATCAGGCGTTTTCTCAGAATTCATCATGGAGAGAATAGACACTCCATTTCCTGATTATCTGACTACGTGTCATGTCCGCCCGTTGTTTGTGGGTGCGTGGTGAGTTAATGCGCCTGTGAATCGAGGGGTAAAAAAGACAACTGAACCTGGGGGATTCTGAGAACCCGGGGTGGGAAACGTTCCAGGAAACCACACGAACCGGAGAAAAAACAACAACAAAAAGAGAGGAGACAGCGCTAGCTAGCGCGGCGTAGTGTCAGTTGTCGGTTGCCTCACCTCAGGTAATTAGCGTTGGCGGCGTGTTCGCAGAGAGCGTCGCACGCTGAGATTGATGAAACTCCCTCAGGCCGAGCATATGTGCACGCGTGCTCAAGAGCTGGAAACAGGTGCGCCGGTCCCCATTTGCCTGTCTTTGTTTACACTGCTTGTGGCTGTGAGGAGGGTACAGTGTGTGTGTGTGTGTGTGCGTGTGTGTGTGTTATTGTTTATACTGTGGAAGAAGCACTCCTGGTGCTGGCAACAAGGCTGTCCCCTGCGGTGTTGCCTCTCTCCTACCTGCCACTTACACTCCCACCTCCTGGGACCTAGAGACCCATAATGCACTTCTGTGTGTGTGTGTGTGTGTGTGTGTGTGTGTGTGTGTGTGAGGGCATGTGTCAGTTCAAAAGACCATTGCTAACCCCACAAAGAAGCTTCCTGCTGCCTATTGGTCTTGGGAGTCCTCGTAAAAGCTCGGAAACTTGTCGGATTTTGTATATTTTGCTTTAAAACGTTTATATGGTGGATGGAAAATAAATCTGGCTGAATCACTGACACATCACATTAGGCCCAGTGTGGTAATAGCACAACATTATGTTTTGTTGTAGTGACAATGTGAATTGATCAGAGCTTCAACAATTGCTCAATCAACCGTTTATTGGCGATGGAGGGAAATAAGGTGAAATGTCTCTGATTGCAGCTTCTTAGATGGTGAATAGTTTCTGGTTTCTTTCGTCCTCTGTGACAGATAATTGAATGTCCCTGAAGTGAGGACAAAGTGAAAGGCATTTAAAGACCTGATCCTGGCCTTTGTGAAAGGAACATTGACAGTCTGTTGTTGTTAATGTTGTAAAATGCAAGGTAATTGTCGGTTGTAGCCTCAGAGTTGATCCTTTCGAGTACATATTTGTATGATTACGCAACATGCCACGGCTACAGCACGAGGCGCTGGAAACGTTGGAAAAGATGGACCTTGAAAGTGCTTGCAGAGTGTTTGGAATGTGACCTTGGAAACAGTGAGGGAGGAAAAAAAGAGCGGATGATTCAACTGGATTGAGCTGAGCTTTATTCATCAGTGTTATCTCACTTAATTCATTCAACGAAATGAAAAACGAAAAACTCGAGGAAACAAAGACCTCTGAAGATGAAGGTCCAGGATGGAGAGGTCAGGGTCATGGAGCAGAGATTGTACACAGGAGGAGGAGGAGGAGGAGATGGAGGAGAGTGGGAGGGTTGACGTGATGGTCAGTTGAGTCTGGAGGCTGGCCTGGCGCCATTAGATTAGCAGATAACTGCGCTGCAATCCGATTAGAGGCCAGTTTATCAAACAGTGATGCGAGATGCAGCGGAGTGGAACACAGGTGAAGGCCGAGCCTCACATCCCGGGGCGACCTCAGCCTGGCGAGCGCAGACGTACATCCAGCCACGCACACACACACACACACACAGGCACACACACACACACACACACGCACACGGACGTGGCCCGTTTGTTAATGCCGCTAAACGCTTTCCCCGTCCGAGTGCGAGTTTGTCCTTGTAAGAGGATGTAGCTCGCTCGCCACCTCCCTCTTTCTACTCCACTCCTTCATCCTTCCTCCCTCCTCCTCCTCCACTGCCAGACACTAGAGAGATGAAGGAGGAGGAGGAGGAGGAGGAGGAGGAGGAGGGGGGAGGATCACATTTCCCAGAGTCAACACTGCATAGGTGATATAGGAACCTGGCAGCCAGCGATCAGTCATAAGCATAGTGTGCCAGCTGTCTCCTCCCCCACTTCTCCTATTGATTTCAGACTGACTGGATGTTACGTTGTCTGGACGTGTTTTGCCCCCCCCCCCCCCCCCCCCCCCCCCCCCCGCCCCCCCCTCCCCTCCCCGTCCCACCCACCATAACATACCTCTGTATGTTATGGCTGTCATGTATGTGGGGCCATTAGCGAGACTCTGGGGTCAATCGCTACATCCCTTATTGATGGAGCTCTTGACTGGAAATAAATTGAAATAGAGGTCCGCGCGCTGTGGAAATGTGTTATTGACCGGGCCGTAAAAGTAAAGTACATCTCCACAGCCCCCAGGGGCCCCCGAGGGGCCACTGCACACTCACAGGGGCCGCCCGGCTCTCACAGCTCAGAACATATAGGACGACATGAAATCAAATACAAATAAGAATATTTAATGTGTCAGAAGTGCTGATTTATATGCATGTGTGTGTTGTAGGGATACACCTGATGAGTACTTTCTGAATTATTTTCTCTGGGTTATAAAATGATTCGAAAAATGGGAAGAGTGTTGAAGTCTATTTCACAAAGGCTCAAATAAGGTACTGAATGATTGTATTTTTTATCCTCACCTCAATGACATTCAATTTTCTGTCTCAGAGAGCGAAAAAAAATGAGAACAAGTTCGGACAGTTTTGACTTTTTTCTTGAAATCCTTCTCAAAAAAAACATTTTTAAATTCCAAAAATCGACTATTGAATTAACTTTCGATCATTTTATCAGTGGATCGATCGGTGGGATGGTATGAAATGGTAGGATTTACATCAACACGTATTCTTCATCATCTCAGTTAGACGACGGAGGCGCAAAGAAAACACCAGAATGGCGCCTAGAGATGTCACAACAAACAAGAGACCAGAGGATTTACAGCCAAACTTCCTGACATGACGGCAGCGTTTGGAAAGGCATGTCCTGTCCACGGCTAAAAATAACAGCCCATCGCAGGAGAGAGTAGGTGACTATTTGCTTTAATAGTCCTCCGACGGCGGGACGCAAAGTCATCTTTCATCAGCCTCTTTTCAGTCGCTGTCACAGATCTGAAGTTTTGGGTAGAGAGAGAGAGAGAGAAAAGAAAAGAAACTGCAAACCATGTGCTGTGGATAACGCAGGCTGGGGCGCTGTTCTATCGTGGAGCTCGCCATAAAGCGAGGATACATAGCGAGGCCGAGCGGAGGTTTGTAGTTCTGGGTGTACGTGTCGCAGGTGGAACTGCAAATCACCTGCACGCTCCTAGATCTGCATTCCTCCACGTTTGCACGATATTCGATGCAGGAGACATCAATTCACGGGCTCTGGTCAAACATTCATAGTCTGTCAGCGCTCTCATCAATTCCCTCCCAACAACTGTCTCTTCTAGGAGTCATTCCTAGAAGAGAGTGCAACCTGACCGGCTCAGACAGCGATTTTCCACTTTGGTCGGCCATCAGAATTCACCGTGCCGTTGATTAAAGCTCGTCTGTGTCTACGCCTGCATCACCCGTTGATTGCGACACGCAAAAAGGACGAGACTGCTGTCAAAAACCTCATAAAGCTCCAGCACAATCTGCAGCCTTGATGTCCTCTTCATGGACATGCACATATACAAATTGCTTGTTCGTGTCCCAGGTCTGTTTATTTGCACCTTGTGCACGTTGCAGAATTGCAGCGTCGGCCTGTTGTTTTGAGTGCATGACAGAAAGTGAAAGAGGATGTGCAGCAATTGTTTTCTCTTCTCTTTAAGTAAAGAAAAAAAAGCAGAAGCCGAAAGCTGAACAATCAGCCGGAAAAAGTGGCTAGTCGGCTCTATCCGTGTGAGAGACAGAGAGAGAGAGAGAGACATCTGTGAGGTAACGCCTCATAAGGTTTTCTCTCTGCGTCTGGCTTTGTTTTGGAGGGCGGAGGGATGGAGCGTGTGTGTGTGTGTGTGTGTGTGTGTGTGTGTGTGTGTGTGTGTGCCGGACCTGGGTTAAACGGACCTGAAATCCGAAAAACTGTGAATCTACGTGCACAGACTTGGGTTCAGCGTGCCGGCCCCGTGCTGACTCAGCAGTGCGGGCGTGTGTGTAAGTGCAGCGGGCCCGGCTCCTCGCTGCCAAGAAGCAGCCAAACATCCGCCGCTCAGCGCAGCGCAGGGCGTGTGTGGAGCCGCAGCACGCTATTGATCTATCGGCTGATAATCCATCCGTCCATTATCTTCCAGGCCTACTACCTGAACGGGGGTCTGCTGGGGCCTATTCAGGTTTACAGTGGGGGAAGGCAGGGAATGCAGCCTGGGCAGGTCTCCAGTCCATTGCAGGACACACACGCACACACACACGCACACACACACACACACACCATTCACTCTCACACTCAGATCTAGGAGCAGTTTAGAGCCTTCAATCAGTCTCGCATTGCGTATTTTTGGAGAAGCTCCTCAAAGTCAGGTCTTCTGTGCTACTGGGACTCGAGCACAGGTCTTTCTCGCTGTTTCTCGCTGACATCTAAAAGTCGAAATTTTGACCATTTTGATCATCAATAAGCCGGTTTGAGCCTTAAAAACACCTTTGAGCCTGTTTATTTTAGCAACTAGAGTCCGAATTTTCTGGAATTCGAGGTCTTCATTTTGACCTTTATGAAACACGCATCAACATTTCCCATTAGTTTCCGTCATCTTAAAGACCAATACATTAATCAATACATTGACCGACAGAGGATTGATCGGAAAAGTAATGGTATGCCTCAGCCCTACCCGTGCCCTCACTAATGTTACGCAACCGCGCATAGAGAAAACAAACAAGCATGTCGTCTCTTCCGGATTTTTCCAGTTAGCTTGTTTATTTATTTACTTTCTGAGCTGAATTCCTTTCGCTTTGCCTCTCTTTATGCCACCTTTTTGTGTGTTTTTCCAGCGCCCTGACCTTTGACTCTCCCCAGAACGAGCCGCTGTGCTGGGACGCAGCAGAAGTAAACACCCACAGCTTCGCCCACCTTCCCTCACGCCCCCATCAACCTGCGTATCGATCCCTCTCTGCATTTTCACACTGTTTGGCCAGAGTTAAAAACGCGATGACTCACTCCACCGGGTCCATTGTTTTTTTTTGTCTTTTCTTCTTTTTTCTTTTCGTTATTTCTTCTCTCTCTCACGCACCGCTACACTGGCAGATTGGTGTCCTTCAGGCCACCTCTGCACAGCGCCATAGCTGGATCTGGGTTTACTCCTGAGGAGGCCGCTCCTCCGCCTCCGCCGCCCCCTCCTCCGCCTCCCCCTCCTCCGTCTCCCCCTCCTCCGCCTCCCCCTCCTCCGCCTCCCCCTCCTCCGTCTCCCCCTCCTCCTTTTCCTGGCTGATGACGATCATCCCCGGCGATGTTTCCCCCGCAGAATCAATTTGGTTTCCGCTCCGAAATCAAGCCGTGCGTGAGGCGGAGCGCACTCGGCAAATAAGAGGCACCGAGCCTTCCGAAACGTTACGTAACGGACCGGGGCGATGGTGAGGACGGAGCGTACGTTTAAGGGGGGAAAACGCGAGGGGCGGCGGGTCCGTCTGACACGTTCCCCTCGTCCCTTTTGTGTGGGACTGAAGTCGGCGCTTCCCAGCGTTGGCCCTCGAGTCACTGACCTTCTCTCGGTCTAAATTAACAAATGAAAGGCATTGCCGGGTTGCCAGGCAACCGGGACACTTTATTAACCTCTTTGTGCATCTCTGTCTACGTCTGGAACGAACCAACGGCTGGTCGGGATGAACGGAGAACGACAAGCATGCGATTTCTTCTTTTTTTTGTGTATTTGCTTTTACATTCATTTCAGCCTGAGGGGCAGACAAAAAGAATATATATATATATTTGAGAAACAACTGAGGGGCTGTTAATTCGCTCCAAACTAATGGCTGGAAAATGGCCGTGAAGTTTAATCGACACTTCTCTGCCACTCGTGCATGTTAATGAAGGTTAAAGACGAGACGTTTGAAGTTGTCCCCGGAAGCGACTGCGAGGAGCGCTGGCAATGGTTTGTCTGACGCCATCCGCATCGTAGGAACGACACTGATGCTGAACGTCTCCACATCTGGAACACATCTGCTGACCCTGAAGTCGTGAATGTCACCAGTCGAAACACTGGAACCCTAGAGCTGCAACGCATTAGGGATTAAGCCAGTCATAATCGACAAAATAACGACTCATTTGGTATAGTCTGATACTGTATAGTAGTAGTATTGGTCTAATACTGAGGATTTGAGAATGCTTATAGTAAGTTTTTAAGAAATGCTCTACCAGCTCCTTGAATTTGATCGTTTCCAGGTTCCCTGCTTTTTTCTTCTAGGCACAAACGACCTTATCTGAAGACCTTATCTAAGCATCCAGCGAACCAAACAACTAATCGATTAAACATGGAAATAACAGACAGATGAATCAATCACAGAAATAATCGATCGTTGTGGCCCCAATCGGTCCAACAGCATAATAAAGGTCTCGGACTTAACAGGAAATTAGCCTCAGAAATCTGAAAATATCGATGTTGTCTGCAGACTATGCAATGTGGTCGTTAAAATCAAAATTTTAGATTTTTACTAGTGGATAAAATTAGAAAACCTAGCTACTTTGTTGCGATATTGTCACGATATTACGATATTTCTGTATCATTTCTGTGTATCCATCTATCTATCCATCTGTGAAGCAACTACAATCGACTCCATCGACTTCCATTTCATCCAGCTCATAACTACGTTATGTCATTAACCTGACGCGGGGTTTATCGGTGTCTCAGACGGACGAGCCGCGTTGGCCGGACGGCCACTAGGACGTGTGTCCCTGTGCGCGGCCGGTGTGATGTGATTATTTTTATTGGATCTGCTTTTAATCGTATCTCGGGGAGAGCCCGCGTCCCCGTGTGCCGGGAGTTAACGGATCGGCCGCCACGTCTCCGCCGGGCCGCGTTTCATTCCTCCCTTGGCAGAGCCACAACACGTTTTGGGCCGAGTGTGTGTGTGTGTGTGTGTGTGTGTGTGTGTGTGTCTGTGTGTGTGTGTGTGTGTGTGTGTGTGATTAATTAAAACCTTGAGCCCCCTCTCAGAGTATTTGTTCTTTTCATGTCCGCTTGTGCACAGCCTCTGTTCCAGACCACCTACCAGTGCCTCGCATTAGGCATTCTTGCAGCCTGCTTAAGCCCCCCCCCCCCCCCCCCCTCCCTCCCCAAAACTATGCACTGTAGGGTATTGTAGTCCAGTGTCACGACTATTTGGTAAAGGAATGGGAGGGGGGGGGGGGGCAGCTTTTTTAGTCAGCACAAAAACATGTAAGCTCTTAAGCCGTTACATTGGATAGTTGTATGAATGTCAATAGGCTAAGCTTCCTCTGGAAAAGAAACTGCAAAGTGCTCTATCTGGCTCCTCGCAGCACAGATCGGTCCGTCTCAGTGATCTGTTCATCTCTTTGTTTAACCTTGACGCTTTACCCGTCCCCGTGTTCTCAAAGGTCCACGGCCACTTGCCTCGGTACTCCGGCTCTGGGCCTTTTACCATGTCTGAGTCCGGGGCTTTGATGGGTTTAGCCAGTGGCGGGGATTCCCCTCTCCCAGGCTCCCTGCAGCTCGTGTGACCTTGTAATCCGGGGGAGGATGAGAACGGCAGCAACCCAGGCCGGAGGAGTCGCAACTTTGCACGACACATTCGGGGAACTCTTCCCACCTCCCTCGTCTTCGATAGTGCCTTTCGGATCATCTCCATCGCAAACAGATGCATTTGTAGGAGGGGGCCGTCGTGGGAAGATGGTTGGGATGGTTGGGTAGGATGTCGAAGTACCGGGTCCCCAAACTGTCAGTGTCTGAATGGTTAGCAGTCCAGCATGAGCAGATGGACGCTGTAGGGTGGCCTCTGCCACCAGAATGTGAATGGGTGTGAATGTGACTAATCTTGTAAAGCATCCATTTAGGAACCGGTCCATATGAACCAAAACAGGGAAGCAGGGCTGCAGGTCCAAATCCTTGGGGACCGATGAAATTTAATTTTCAAGGACTAAAATGAGACTAGTTTTCCGCTCTCATTTCAGATTTTAACTCGTAACGTGTGGACTATAAAAGAAACAGTGGCTCTGATAGAGAAGGTTAGACGTATAAGAGGGATTTTGTTTGCAGAATTAAACCTGTTTTTTACTGTCCACTCCTCAGTTTTGGCTCTCTCAGCCCTCTCCGTTTTGTCTCGCCTGCACATTTCATTTCGCAGCCGTAATGTAAGAGTCAGAGAGCAACGTCGTAAATCGTGCATTTAAGAAACAGTCCGCAGTATGAACTGAATCATTTTAACAGATTGTCTGTGTGTTTTATCATACGTGACAAAGCTTTTCTTATCCCCCACCTGACGCTCTTTGCTATCGTCTTCACCTCTCCTGAACTCTGACGATCTCCCCCTCTCTGACATTATCATTTAATTAACATGTTGACGATATGCAACAAAAAGAAAGCCTCCCAGAACTTTCCCTGTGCGGTAGGTCTGCCCCCCCCCCCCCCCCCCCCCCCCCTGCGGTCCCTAGCTTGTAATTTTCGCCTGTTATCTGTGGCAGACAGGTTTGTGAATGAAACAAAACGCCGGACTGGGCTTTGCTTAGCTCCCCCGGAGAAAGGTCAGCGCTGATGAATTACTCTTGTGCAAGAAATTGGCAGTCGATTGTAATCTGGGCTCAAACATAATCAACTGCACTTTGATTGACAAGGCTGCACGTTAGGGCGCTCGTGTAACAAGAGTCTGTATGTGTGTGTGTGTGTGTGTGTGTGTGTGAAAGGGACTGGATCTAGATGGATGTGCTTAGGGCTGCTGGACGCGCTGGCGAAATCAATGCAGAGCCATGATAAAGTGTTTTTGTACGGCGGTGGAAAACCTACAGAAAGAAGGCGTGCTTATGTATGCGTGTGGACGATCTGGAAAGTGTCGTCCGCCCGCGACATAATGTTTGCTCACTGATGGCAATCTTATAGTATCACGCAGCTGGCTGCGCTATTCACTTATTTATTTATTTCTCTCCATCTCCCTCATGTTTGATCAGATTAGCTGCCGGGCATTTGCATAGAGTCGCATGCGTGTGTGTGTGTGTGTGTGTGTGTGTGTGTGTGTGTGTGTGACACTTCTTGTCCTTCAGGTGCCCTAGCAGCACAAACAAGAGATCTGAAGGTGAGACGAGATGAAAGCGATGGAGGCGAGGAGGACTTGTCGCTGCTTCCTGTCTCACCTGATCATCGCCCCGCCGTGGCGTTACGATGCTGTTAACCCCCCCCCCCCCCCCCCTCTCTCTCTCTCTCTGCGTACCGGGCCCCGGTACAGGTGGAGCGGTGCGGAGCGGAGCCGGCAGCGCTGTTGTGTTTTTAATGAGCGCAGTAAATCAGGCCGGATGCAGCGCGTTACAGCACAATGAGCCTCCTCCGTACAGGAGGACTCCCACCTCCTCCTCCTCTGGGCCCCGGCCAAATAATAAAAACACTCGCAACTGATTGGGCATGTTTAGCTCGGGAGAGATGAGCTCTGGAATAGAAATGCCAGTAGGAAGGAAGCTGGAGGAGGGAGGGAGGATGGAGGGAGGTGGGGAGGTGGGGGGGGCAGCAGATGGATGAGGTGAGGAGCGCCTGGTTGGATGCGGTCGTCCGGCCGCTGAGTTCACTGTGCTGGAGAGGATTTTTCATTTCACAGAGAGTCTGTCAGTCCCCCCCTGCCCCCCCCCCCCCCCCCCCCCCCCCCCTCCCAAAAAACCCTGCACACTGTACGAGTATTGATTTCGCTGACTCAGGAATCTCTTTTCTGTGTGTGTGTGTGTGTGTGTGTGTGTGTGTGTGTGTGCGTGTGTGTCAGGGGAGAACGATTCCTCAGCCTTTAGTTTTTTCAGACTTTATCCGAATGCAGCGTTTTTCACTGCACGGTGAAGCTTGTTTGTCTGAATTATTGGAGCGTTTGTGACGTCTATTATCTCCACACGCACACACACACACACACACACACACACACCCCTCCTCACCCACCCACCCACCCACCCAGCCTCCTCCTCCTCTTGACCCTGCTCCCCTCTTTGTAACACCCACACACTTCAGCCCTCCACGCTCGATCAGCCACTCAGCCAATTTTTTATTTTTTTTATTTTTCTTTTTTGAAGGACGTAGAGCAACACGCTCCGCACTTGTTCTCTCTCTGTAATTAAACATATGCCCAACAAAAAACAACAAAAAAACAACAACATTTGTCGGCCTTGGAGGGGCTGTGAGTAATGCGGTGACTTTGGGCGTCGTTTCTACCTTGGAATTAGGCCCTCGGTTTTGGATTCGCTCTCCACGGATAGTTACAGCAAACGTTGGCATACGTCAGGGCTGCTACAAACTGTTATTTTTGTAGTCGGTTAATATGTCAATTACTTTCTCGGCTATCACATTAGTTGGTCTCAGAGAAGGTCTTCAAACGCCTCACCTTCAATTTTCTCTCTCAAAGTCGATTGAATGTGCGTAAACCAACGAATTGATTATCAAAACGTCAGTAAAACAGTAGACTGATAGAGGATGAATCGATGCGTAGTGGCAGATCTAGTAGACAGTGGGAGGGTGGTGCAGGATGTGTCCTCCTGGCCCCGGGCCCTAGCCTCCCACAGAGAGTGGTAATGACCCAGGGCCCGGCCGAGGCGGGTCCTCCTTTTAACACTGATGTCGAAACTGCAGCGTGTGTAGCTGCTGGTTTACAACAAGATTTTCTTTTGAGTTTTTTGTGCTCCGCAGGGAGCTGCGAAGTCAACCATGTGAAGAAATAACACAGCACAAGCCTAAAATAGCCTAACGGGGCTTCACTCACTTAACCGACTCATTATTGGCGCTTCCTCCGTTTGATACGCGCCTCGGTTAAGCCGCGAGGAAATGTGCAGCGGGGATCGACGCAGATCGACATCGAGCAGCCCTGTAGCACTAAGACTATCTTTTTTTTTAAGGCCACTTTATACATTATTCAAGAATTCATACAAATGTTAAAAGGGTTATGCAAAGCCTCAAATAACCCTTTTCCAACGTAGCAGTTCCCAAAGTGGTACTGGTTCATCTTGGGAACCAGCTGGGAACCAATTTGCTTTTCCATGGCATTGCATGTCATTCTATTATGATCAGATCTGTACATGTCAGTCACATCAGTTACAGCCTGAGCTTTAGCTGCTATTTCTTCACATCTATGGCTCCTCTGTTGTAGTTTTTTATAGCTTAACACAGTGTTGTTCCTTGGTCTCTGGAAGCTGGAACCGCTTTGGTGGAAACGAGGTAGAAGTGAATTTGAAGGAGCAGATCTTCTCCTGATTCACGTCCAAGCTCACCACAAACACACCCCCCCCACCCCCGATGAAAAAGCAACCGGCAGATGCTCTGTTGTACAGTAACCCGGCACGCTGCGTTCCTCCTCCCATCAAACAGCTTTTATGCCCAAACCCTCCCGGGGACCGTGTTGCATAAGATATGTGTTGATTGTTTTGGGCTGGCCGCGTCCCCACGGCGCTGAGAATAACAGCCCTGCCACCGAACGGTGACAGCGTGAGGGATGATGGCGGGCACAGGTGGCACGCACACTCCACCGTCACCTTCACGTGACCTCTGAGCAACCAGAAGCTCGTCCTGGGCCCGGAGAGAAGAGAAGGTGCCCGGCGGAAAAAGTGGGTCAGCCCATATGGAGACCTGGATACCAGCGTGGCTTCCGTACGCATCCTCATCACATTCACCTCCCCTCCTGCTGTTCTGCTCTCGCAGGGAACCCTAACTCCCCCCCTCTTCCTCTTCCTCCTCCTCCTCCTCCCCCTCCTCTTCCTACTCACTAGAGGAGTGAGGCCAGACCTAAAAATAGGGACCGCTGCTCTCTCCCTGTTCTTCCCCCGCATGCCAACTGCCTCCTCTCCTCTCGGAGACCCCCGGTTCTGCCGCAGCCGTATCTTTATCCTATATCAGCCTCCTCTCCTCTCCTCTCCTCCTCTCCTCCTCTCCTCCTCTCCTTCCTCACTGAGGAAGGAGAACAGAGTGCTCTCCATCCGTCTGCCTGTGATGCTCCTGATTCTCCTCGCTGCAGTCCTGCCACTCACAGGCTGTTCCGGGCAAACACAAAAGGTCACCTTCACCCAGAGCTCTTCTGCAAAGTGGGCACATTGAACCTCTGTGCCCCCCCCCTCCCACCCCCCCTTCCCATGTGTCCTCCACCCTCCCTTTACTGTGCATTCACACACACACACACATACATATATACACACGCAAACGCAGCAGCCACTTCCTCCCTCGTCCTACATTTGTCTCCGCTGGGAGAAAGAAAAAGCTAATGAAGCTGTTATTGGTCTCAGCAATAACTCAGCCTATCTGCGCTCCAGGCTCCCACTAGTTACCACTGGCGTGGCCTGACCAGCCCTGGAAGAGGCGTCCTTTACTCCAGCAGGCGTAGCAATTACACATCACAGGAATACGTGATTCAAATCCCACATTCGGAGCACCTCCACGCGCACTCCTAATTGTCTCATTGTGTGTTACATAATTGGATTATTACGACTGACATGGTATGGGAGGAGCTATGAAAAGTAGTGGGTAAAAAGTAGACCCGTCTCCATAAGGCAGCGGAGAAGAAGCGTAAACGAGTCAGAAGTGAAACGCGTTAAACACTTCGTAAAGCGATGCCGGAGAGCGGTTACGTAACGGAGGGCGAGGAGAGGAGAGGAGCCGCGCGAGGATGCTCGTCAAAACCGCAGATCAAAAGATGAGCGTTTTGCAGATACTACTACCGCGGCCGGAGCTGTTGTTTGGTCGGTGGTTGTGCCAGCCTCTTGACGAGACAGAAGGAGCCCAGCCAAGGATCGGGCTCACGGGGATTATTTATAGAGCTGAGTGGGCTTCACGGACGCAGGCGTGGAATGTGTCAGAGAGAAAATGCATCATTGATCAAAGCCCTGCTCGGAGATGTAGTCTTATTTATTTATCTTTTTTCTTTTTTGCCAAAACAGAGACGAGGGAAGTGGGGGGGTGGGATTGGGAGGCAAACAATAGCCTGGACCAAAAGGCTCCATGCGAGCGGTGCTATAGTAAGGCTGCCTGCACCCCCTGCCCACACAGAGTGCTCGGCACCCACACAGGTGACTGGACTCCAGTGAACACGTGCCAGTTTTAGCCTCCTTCTCGTTCTCTGCTCCAGCGTCTAAACAGCGGCCCAGCTCTGGGATGGCGGGGGTTTGGAGAGCTGTCCGTGGAGGCAGGTGTGCACCCCAGGACGGCAGGACGTAGCTCTGTTACCATGAGTGAGTGAGTGAGTGAGTGAGTGAGTGTGGGTGTGCAGGCAGGGAGTGCAGAAAGGACAGTACATCTCTCTCTTTCTCGTTCTTTTTTTTTAGTGTCGGGGGGTTTAGGATCAATTGTGGATCTTGTGCATCTCTCTGTTTGTGAATTTTGTCCCCAGAATCCCCCTGTCTCTCTCTCTCTCTCTCTCTGTCTATATCTCTCTATATCTCTGTCTACTTCTCTGTATCTCTCTCTGTCTCTCTTTCTCTCTCTCTGTCTGTCTCCCTCCCTCTATCTCTCTCTCTCTCTCTCTATCTCTCTCTCTCTCTCTCTCTCTTTCAAGGACATGCTGGGGTGATGTGTAGAACACCACGAGGCACATCTGTCAGAGGACAGCGCAGGATGCTTCTCTCCTTCCTGTACAGAGAGTAGCGTAGATGGAGGGTGTAGGGGGGGTGGAGGTGAGGTGTAGTGAAGAGGGGAGGGAGGGGGAGGGATGTGGGGGGGGGGGGTTACTGCTGTAGCAGAGGTGTCCTGTACTGCAGCAGCACAGCTCTCTGGTGGCAGGCAGAGGCACCTCTCTCTCTCTCTCTCTCTCTCTCTCTCTCTCTCTGTCCCTCTCTCTCTCTCTCTCTCTCTCTCCCTCTCTCTCTCTCTCTCTCTCTCTCTCTCCGCCACTCGCTGCATTGCAGACGGCTGTCAAGGTTACGCCAGCGCAGCCACATTCGCAGTAGTGAGGATGCACAGCGACCGAGCTCCTGGAAACTTGTGGCCTTGTCATCGTGGTCGTGGTCGTCCTGTAACGGTTTTATTTATAGCCATCAAACCTTCTGTGTTCAGACTTGCAGATCCCGTATCGGCTCGGTAGTACCTGGCGTCTCCCCCCTCCTCGTATGCGGCGTGCAGATAGCATCTCTCTCTCTCTCTCTCTCTCTCTCTCCCTCTCTTGTTGCTCGTTCTGCCGGGCTGTCTGAGGTGGAGGGTAAATGCCGCAGAGACGTGTGGCGTGGGGACTGGCAGGGTGACATTTGTTGTTAATCAGCCTCTTGCTCATCCTCAGCTTATTCCGTCTGGCTCTGATAATAACGCGTCTCAGCCACACGACCCGAGGATCGAGGCTGTGTGTGTGTGTGTGTGTGCGCGTGTGTGTGTATGCATATTGGCTTCAGAGGCGTCCTGCACAAAGTTGAACTAGGAACGGATCAAAGGAAGGCCTCATCTGGCAGTGTTGCACACCAGAGCCAGCGTAACCCTCTCACTTCCTGTTCAGACACGGGAGCAGAAACCGGAGGAGGAGGAGGAGGAAGAGGATGGCCAAATTTCCTCAAACCAGTGTCTGTGTGTTTTCTGTGCTCGCTCGTACCCAAAAGAATCCAGTCGGCTTCCTCTTTTGTTGCGCCCGAGGCTCGGCCGCGCCATTCATCGCGAGCGGCTTCAAAAACAGCTGCCTCTGTCAGATGTTATTGAGGAAGCGATAGATCATCTCCCACCGGGTCGGAAAGATCCAGCGCGGCGCTACTCCAACCTTAATTGTTTCCCAGTATCAATCTCATCTCTTTATTAGAGCTATATATACACGCACACACACACATATATATATATATATATGGGGCCAAAAAGCGACAGAAAGAGTAAGAGGAGGGTAAACAGAAACAGAACCGGGAGATACAAAGTGACAGAGGGTGAGAGGAAACAATGGGGAGAGAGGGAAATGACAAGCAGTGGATACAAAGGAGGGAAGGGGGCTGGATGGGGGGGGTGATGATGATGAAAGCCAGCTCAAGTGTCAAGTGTCATCCTCAGTGGTCATCATCCGGAGTCGGCCAAGCACCCCGTCACGCCACGCTCACGTCCTTTCTGGGTTGGGAGGGTGGGGCAGACGTGGCCAAGGCGGCGAGCCGGTGGCTGAGAACCATTTGGGGAAATGAAAAACACTTTGGTAATGAACGGGACGAGAGGAACGCTTTGAGATTAGACAACGCGGTTTAATTAAAGCGATGCGGGCCGCGGGGAAGCATTAGGCGCGGCGAGCCAGCGAGCGCCCGCGGTAGCAATAACTGAGAGCGACTCGGCACGGAGCGGGCGGTTTGTTAGCACAGGAGCCTGTCGTCAGATAGAGACCCCGCAACTCTGATTTTATTGACTTTCAGGATTGTTGTTTGGATTGGAAGCGGAGCAGAGTTGTCTTTGGCTGGCGGAGAAATTGCCAAAGCCTCGTGTATGATGATGGAAAACGCAGGGAGGCGTCACGCTAACGCGACGAGGAAGAGAACATCGCGCTCCAAACCGGGACAGGCTCGTACAGGATGTAACTAATCCATGCCTCAAAAAAAAACAATAAACCATTTCCTCGCCAGAAGCTAAGCAAATACTCCACTGACCTCTCTCTCTCTCTCTCTCTCTCTCTCTCTCGCTCGTCCCTTCAGTATTGAAAAATTAAAAAGTGCTCTGGAAACTTTGAAACTATTTCCCGTCACTGTCACTTTTGAGATTAAAACGCTCGAGTTGTGGTTGTGCAGCTTTTACCAGGAAAACCTTCACGGGACCAGAGATTCTTCTTCATCTGACAGCAGCAGCAGTCGTTTCAGGAGCATCTCATCCAGAGTGCCTGCTGCTGGTGTCATGGGTGCGGGCGTTTTTACTTTATTTATTTACTTTTCTTAGACGTGTGCGTGGTCCCCGGTGAGGATTCAACCCCTGTAACGCTAGAAGAGTCTGTTCTGGGACGCTCTGACACAACAGTAGTTGAATGGGGGCACGGAGCCTGTGCAGAGTTGGCTTAGTCAATTGGAAGAGGGGGTGGAGGGTGAGGAGGGTGAGGAGGTGGAGGGATGGGGGGGGGTATGGGAGTAAAGAAATCACAAATATGAGCACAGATGAAACAACCTTCAAACAACCCTCTGTGCTAAAACCCGGGCAAAAAAAACAAAAAAAAAAGCAGCGTCCCAGCTAGAGTACATTGGGCAGGAGATTGTAAGGCAATCCAGGGACAAACATCCCCTCTCCTGTGTCTCCCCCGTCCCATATACACGGATTATTGTGTTATTATTTAACACGGCTTCTACAGAATTACCGACATGA